>OZ021733.1:34060067-34752645 GCA_963978545.1 Linyphia triangularis
GAGAGTTAAAAAGAGATGAATTTTTGTTTTAACCCAATATAAAGACCACCCATTGTACAGTGTTGTTGAAATCAACGCATATATATATTTTTTAAAATTATATTTCCATTCGTATATCTGTAGAAAACTAAGTAACAATTTAAACTGAATTTGTCCATTCTTCCATAAAGGTTGGTTTCAGACCAAATATTTTAATTGTCCTTTCAGAATATGTCTGCTATATGCATGAAAGCCAAGGATCACATAATTCGATGGCCTCCCCCCCCCCCCCCTCAACAAACAGCATTCTTTGGTGTGCAAACATTTTATCATCATCGTTCAAAAGTCTTTAAAAATATAAAGGACTGGACAATACTCTATTTTTATACATTCTAATAAGAACTTTATCTACATTAAAAAAAAGTAGCTGGCAGTAGGAATGAGTTTTAAGAATGATCAGGAAAAATTATTTTGTACATGGAGTTGATAGAAATTTGACATATAACTGTAGAATGAAAGAATAAATTGTACCAAAAATAGCAGCGCTAACTCACAAATTACAAACAAAATAAAACTATGTAAATGTCGTTAGGCTGGAGCTGCATGTGGGAATGTGTGATTAGATGGACAGAAAGACCAATTTAAATTGTCTATAATAGTTTATTTGTATTAGATTATGCTGCTTTGTAAGGCTTTGAAACTGTTTTACTTAATTCTCTTTTTAATCTACATTTCAATTTCAAAGTTGTGGTACAATAAGGTCGAATTAGCTTTTTTATTTTTTCAGAAGGCAATGGATACCAGTAAGACGAGGAGTATTAAATCACTTTTGCTTCAAGCATGGAGAGAACGATGGTCAGATGTCATATGGGGAATCCGTATCAAAAGTGTACTTCCTCGAGGAGTGAGTGGTGATGTATATGACTTGGCAGACTGTATACTACAACAAGCTTTGGTAGGGCCAGGTCCAAACAATCTATTCATGTCGTATCTTATGCATTCTTTAAGCTCCCGAGTGGTGTCTTATGGTGCTGTTTTATCTAGCATTGGTAGATATCAAAGTTTCTACAAGCCATACTGCATTGCAAGTCTTTTGGAATTATTGAAGACATTTTTATCTAGAATAGGATGTCATGGCAATGAGGAAGAGTGTATTGCTCTCTGTAAGGCTGTTGTCAGTATAACACAGTGGCTGTATGCCTGCGTATATAATTCATTGTCGAAGTTGAGTGAGTTGAAGCAGCAGAGCCCAGAACATGTGTCAATAGTGGAAAGCGCGTACGAAGCTCTATTTTATTTCAAAAACTCAACTTTCATAAAGTCTTTATTGTTTGTTGGTAAATTTGAAGATAGTAGCATGTATACACAGGTTATACAAAAGCACAAAGAACTAGAAGAGAAGGTTAGCCAATTCCCTAGTGTGCCTAATGTTACAAAAGAAATTATTGAAGGGGCTTTGAGTTTGGTAAGCTCTATTGATAATCTTCATATGGTACCATCCGAACAGGCATTAAAAAATAACATCAAGTTCCAACGTGTAGGTAGCACAATAAATATAATGGTTATCATTGATGCTATCTTAAGTCCAGCAAATGACATAACAGCGTTTGTTAATCACTTGTTACTTATTAAAAAACTGGAACATTTCACATTACCTCAGCTATATTGTGAAATCATACGATCTTGTTTGATTGGGATTGTGGATAACTCTGGTCTTTTTGAAGATGACCTCAAATGGTATGCTTTTACTTTTTTGAAACTTCCAAATCTGATTTTGCATATTCATAATACTCAAACTGATAATGAAGAAAATGCATTTGAGAAGGGTTTGGATATTCTATTACATTATACCCCTTTGCTTGATCAGATGGATTTACGAAGCAATTGTGACAGTTTACAGTACCTAACTAATGAATTTATAAAAGTTGGAATGTTAACAGAAGTTCAAGGCAGAAAACTTGTAGCAAGACGACAAGCTGAAACTTGTAAAGTACCTAATCAAAAGCCAGTCACACCAAAACCAAATCCTGAACGAGGTCAAGCCAGTGTTACCTTAGTTTTACGTGCTGAACATACATTAAAAAGCATTTTAGTTTCTTTTGATTCAGACTACTTAAAAAACCAGGAACCTCTTTTGAGATTCCTATGCCAAATTCTTCCCACTAAAAATTTCAAATTGATTTTGGCTGCATTCTCAGCCACTGGTAAAATAAATACCTTTATTACTAAGCTTATTGAATATAATGATTACAATAAATTTGTAAGTGGGGAGACAGTTAAAGCATCCCAGACTAGAGCCTTAATGTTTGACGTCACTTTTCTTTTGTTGTTTTATGTAACTCAGTATTACGGCATAGAAGTCGTTATTGCAAATGCTGGTAAGAAAGACTCTTTCTTTGTGCAATGGATTACAGAATGCTTAGCAGAAGGCGGTAAATTCAAGTGCCCTGACTTAGCTCTGAAACGGTCTGATCAAGAATCAACCGATGCCCTCCTGGTGCAGTTTTTGAATACTGAGCAAGAAATAAAAACCCATCAAGTTGAATGGCACAAAGTGTGTTGGACTGCTCCTGCCGCTGCAAAAGAAATTTTGATTGCATGGGAACATGGAGCAATATCTACTGAGAAAGTAAAGAGTATTTTGGATCATATTAAAGGACAGTTCTGTTTTCTTCCTATGGTGATATCAGCCTGGCTTTGCAATTACATAAATATTCTTCACCACCAAGAACAATTGAAACCTATAAACATGCTCCAGCAATTCATGGCACCCCTTTCAGAATCTGCCACATCACCAGCAGAATCTCCTTCTACCAGTGGACGTCAAACACCACAGATGCCAGGCAGTGAAGCTGAAAAAACTTTTTATTTGGAGCGATCAAGTTTGATGATGGGGATAATCAATATAATGATGTTAGATTTACATCCTCCTAAACAGACAAATTATAAAATTCCTCCTTTGATACCTCATGCACTGACTGTCAGTACACCTTTAGGCAAGATATTAAATGAAGTCTTTGGTGATGTGCACCATCGAGGTTGGCTTGATTTGAAATCCATCAGATACTTTGATACTCTGCTTATTGTTGGAGGAGCTCGTTGGTTATGTGATTGTCTTGTTCGTAAATTACTCAGCTATCAGTACTTAAAAGACATTGATCGAGCTGTTGACATGATAGTGGGTATATTTTACTTAGACATTGAACAATGTGCTTTAGCTTTGCTACTTCATGTTCTCCCATTTTACTTGTACAGTGAGACCTACCAAAATCGGTTAGCTGAACCTTACGGTACAGCTATTGCTCGCTTGTCTGTGATCACTACATTTGCAGCACTGCAATCCAGACAATGCTCTTCTGTTAGTGGAATAGCTGGCTGTAAGAGAAGTCATGCTGAAGTTGATATTGATGACACCAGAGATCATACAGAACACAGCAGGCCAAGTAAAATACACCGAAGCAATGCTGAACTCCTTGAAGATACCCCCTTCGAACTCCAATCTTTAAGCGAAGAGCATTTGCGTAATGCTTTGGCAAATCCCATTAACAAGGCTATTGCTGACTTGATGCGGACATTGATGGTCATTGCGTCTGATGCAACCATAAGTGCAAGATCCTATTTCCCAATTCACTTCCTTGAGCAAGTTGTTTTGTGTGCTAAAGACCAATCTTCAGCAATACTCCAGTTTATGCCCTTGGGACTTGTTGGCTTACTTTTGAAGAAATATCCTGAGGAGTTCAGTCATGAATTGATTCTTGCTGTAAGCAGCATGCAGAGTCCAAGAGCTCGAAAAGTTTCAGCATTGAGCCTCTGCCAGCTGACTATTGCCCAGAATCGATTAGCTGGTTATATGCAGATTGGTTTCTAAATTCTTTCTCATATTTTAACCTTCTGTCGGACACAATATGTTTATCACTGAGTTCGGTAATGTGCTTCATATATCATAATAAAAACATAATTAAGTTCATTTCAGGGCAGTTATATTAACTGCCAAGTGATGAACATCATTATAAGAGGTGTAGGGGGAAAAAATATTCTGAAAAAAAACCCTATATATTTAACATAAACTAGTTGGTAGGATGAGGCAAAAAAAATCACCTGTGCCTGTCAAATCAAATATGGCTGATAAAAGGTTAAAAGTCCAAAATGTTAAATTCCTTTACATATTTTCTTATATATTGAATGCATATTAGTATGTCACACATGAACCAAATTGCTAAATCTTTCTCTTTATTAGTGTAAATATTTGTCATTTTCCAGACAAACAGCAATTCATATCTACGAACGCAGTAGCATTCTTCCTCTTCAAGTACCACTTACATAACATAATCATTGATAAAGTGTATATATACTTGACCTGACAACTCAGAGTTTATAGGGGTTAAGAACTCAACACTGAAAACAGCTGAAGACTGGTTTACTTTACAGCTGTATTGAAATTAGCCTAATTTGAGGAGAAAATCTCCAAAAAGATGCTAAAGTCAAAATTTGTAAAATTTTTAGAAGAGTAAAGTGCTATCTCAATATGAACTTATCCCTTTTGCGTATCACTCGTTTACTACAAATTTATTTCAGTGATCAGGTTACAGCTTTTAATTATTTGTCTTGTTTCCAACAATAACAAAAAGTGATTTGAGATCAAAAGAGGACTTGCACCTTTTCCCTCTAAGACTCGATATATGTTTCTTCATAATCTAATATGTCTTTGCAATAACTTTTTAATAATTGTGTTGTTTTGAAGAACATTCAAGTTTGTGAGGAGTTCTGCCATCCATTTGTATGAGTTCCTATTTTTTCACAACCTATTTTAGGTAAATTTTTATTTTCAAGTATCTTCTCAATTCTACACTGATAAAGAAAAATACATAATGTGAAATATATATTTATCATATACTGAAGAGCCAGAAAACTCATACACATGCCGAATATTATATAGGGTCTGCACAAGCGCACAGAAATGCTGCTACATGACATGTCAGAGATTCAACTAATGTCTGAAGTATCCTGGAGGTAATTCACACCATTAATCCTGCAGGGCAGTCCATAAATTCCTTGGCAATGCGAGGTGGTGGAGATCTCTTCCGAGCAGCACGCTGTAAGGCATATCAGACATACTCAATAATGTTCATGTCTGGGGATTTAGGTGACCAATGGAGATGTCTTATGTCAAAAGAGTGTTCCTGGAGCGAGTTTGTAGCAATTTCTGACGTGTTAGGTTTCGCATTGTCCTACTGGAATTGCTTGAGTCCTACTGAATGCGCCTTGGCGCAGCTTAGCCAATCTTGGCTCTTGTGCCATTAAAATCCATACTACCAACCAACGAACCGGCCGAATGCCCCCATAGACATGAATGGGTGCAGATGATCAAACAGGATGCTTGCTTACGTGTCACCTGTCAGAGTCGTCTCCAGGCGTATCAGGGGTCCCATATCACGCCTACGTATGTCCCATATCATCACAGAGGTTCCGCCAGCTTGAACAGTCAGTCCCCTGTAGACATGTAGGGTCCATAGATTCATGAGGTTATCTTCATACCCATGCATGTCCATCTGACCGATACAATTGAAAACGAGACTCATCAGGCCAGGCAACGTGTTTCCAGTCATCAACACTCCAATGGCCGTATTGGCAGGCGAGTGATAAAGCCTTGTGGCATTTAGTCAATAACGGTACACAAGTGGGCCTTTGCCTTCAAAAGCTCATATCAATGACCGTCCTTTGAACGGTTTGCATGTTGACACTTGTAGATCTCCCAGCATTGAAATCTGTGGCAATTTGTGGAAGTTTTGCACTTCTATTTTGTTTAACCCACTGACGGTTATGGGAATGGGCGAAATTCTACAGTTGTTTTCCCTGTAGTAATTTTTAAATTGTATTTTTAATTCAAATGTAAATTTTTTTAATTATTTTTTTATTTATTTTGTTTTAGATAGGTTATAAACTAACATCCTAATAAAAATATTTAAAAAATATTTTATTTTAAATTTTATTTATAAATTTAAAAATGTTGTGTATTGCTGGTAAAACTGGGGATCAAATGACGTATTTATACGTGCATGACCGTCAGTGGGTTAAGGATTCTCCTTAGTCGTCCACGGTCCCGTTCTTTCAAGGTCTTTTTCTGACCTCACCGATGTCTGAGATTTGATGTTTTACCGGAAAATTGATATTCACGGTACGCTCGTGAAATGATCGTACGCAAAAATCCACATTTCTTCACAACCTTGGAGCTGCTATGTCCCATCTCTCGAGTGCCGACACTAACACCATGTTCGAAGTCCCTTAAATTTTGATAACCTGCCATTGTAGCAGCAGGAATTGATTTAACAGCTTTGTCAGACACCTGTTGTCTTATATAGACGCTTCCAATTACATCACATAACACTGATTGATGGCATACCTCCATTATTTACAAATGCACGTTTATACCAGTTTTTCTGGCTCTTCAGTGTAAATATGTTAAATCAAAAAAATTGAAGATTGTCCCAGTTCTGTATATTTCTTATTAAAGATACAATTACTAAATTTTTAGTAATGTATAAAAATCTTAAAAAAGATGAACTAAGCTTATATTGGAATTAATATTTGTTGTGGAAAAATTGGTGTCATCTGCCTTCAACTATTGAGTTCAGTTCTGGATTTATTATTGACTGTAGTTGAAATAAGTTTAACTTATTTATTCCGTAGAGCTTACAGTTGTGTGATGGTGCTTTTTTCCCCTTTTGATTTGTTCGCTGCATATCTAAAGGAAGAAAAGCAGTAATGTTAACAGAGAAGTGGGTTGAGTTTAACAGCAAGTTATCACTTGATAGAATGATACATTTGTTTTTGAAATCTGTTACGGATTTTTTTTCTCTTTCTTGTTGGGTTTCCACAAACTTCAATATTTTTCAAATGTTGATATCTTTGTGATTTACCTGTTTTATTCTAAACAAATCATTTTAAGAGATGAAAATATTTATAAAAAAAAAAATGTTCTTGATGATAATTTTTTCTGTTGGATTTTTTTCATCAAATGGATAAATAATACATCTACTTTTATGTTATAATTAAGAAAGTAAATAAAAGGACTATATGTATAGATACATAAAAGGATTAAGGTATATTATATAAAGGATAGATTCTGAATGTAATGTTTGTTTTAATTTGTCACTGTTCTGCATTTTTGAAATGAAGGTTGTGTGTGTGTGTTTATTCACAATCTTTACTGTATTAACAACCATTTTATATGAATTCAGTATTTATTCATGTGTATTAAGACATTAAGACTATTTTCAGAAAATCCCAATAATCTATTTCTTCAAGTGACTCATTTGTATTGTGTTATTATTTGTTTCACACCTTGTTTCTGAGTGATCTTGTTGGTTTTCATTCATTTCTGTATTGAACAAAAAACTATAACAAATGTAGTTTAAAAAATAAATGATGCCTATTAGGCTTATTTGTTACTTTGACAGATGATTCATAAAGCCAAATCTCTTAATTTTACAGAAACATATTAGATTGTAAGATTAGACCCTACCCTAATTTCGTTTCTTAACATTGAAACTAAAATTAAGCCGATGTTTATCATCATCATTTTTTTTTTTATGATTTTAAAGAATATTTAACACAAATATGTAAAATCAAAAACTTTGAGAATTTTAACCCACTCACTGTGTATTTTTTTTTATCAAAATAGGTTAAAAAATTGTGTACTTTTTTATTACATATATCAAATCTACATATATTTTAGAGTTAAAATATGCACACAAAAAATTTTTAAATATTTTTTTTTCACTATAGAATTAGATCATAAAAAAAAGGTAGTCAAAATATTGAAATTGAAGAATAATCAAAATTTTGAAAACTAATCTTGGTTAAATTGTGATTTATTTAATGAAATACTAAGGTAAAACGTATATACTAATGAAAATATGCAAAATACTTGCAAAACATTTATTAGAAATTAATGAACTTTGAACAAATTATGAACTTCGTTAAAAAAATCAACACAGTAACTGGTTGAGTGATTAGTTTATGATAATTTAAAAAAAAAATTGCAATTTCAAAAATGAATATATCATCCATTGATACTAAATCCATGCTGTGATTTTTGAGAACTGATGAACTCACTAAACATTTAGTTAATTTTAATGACAAGGTCAAAATTTAACTCCACCAGTTTAAAATTTGTGGCAAAAGATGAAATTCATTGACTGGGGTCTAAAACATAACAACTTATGGTATTTTAGAGGTACAGCTCTTAAGATGTCGCATACCCCTCAAAAAGATTAGCCTTGAAAGATTAGTCTGTTGGAACAATCTGTAGAATCCTACTTTGCAAACAAAGCTTTTCAGCTAACTGACAGGTTCAATTATTGTCAGTAATTTTAGAAATTTGAATACTAAATATATCAATAAAATATACTATTGTATTTCATAAATATAGGGAAACTTCAGGAGTTTCCATCGGACTAGGAAATGTTTGTTCCCTGTGCTGTATATCATAGAAATATGTAGCTGCATCTTGCATTTTATGCAGATGCAGTTTTCAGAATACATAAGAAGTACACCATTTAAAATTAATAAACTTCTTGCATGCCATTGAATTTTAAAATTATTGTTCTTCAACATTGATTAAAAGAGATATCTTATATTGAACTGGTTTAATGCTTCGACTCCATAGCAAGAGAGAAAATTTCTCAGGCTTGTTTCCAAAACTAATTGCCGACCAAACGGTATAGTGGTTAGCGTGCTAGCTTCTAGACCACAAGGTTGCAGGTTCGAGTCTTGTGTTAGGCATGGGTGTTTGTAAATGTACGTTGGCTTGTCTAATGACGAATGTTTCGGCGCATTATAACCCTCGTGTTGCTGACGGCGCCAGATAATCTGAAAACAACCAACCAAAACTAATTAATATACAAAAAAGGAAGACAAAAATCTATGATATTTTTTGATCTGTGGTACTATATAATCAATGGTATCGAATACACATTGGTGGGTTTAACAGCGTGATAAATGGACATTAAATAGAAAACATTTAATTAGCTTAATTTAAGCAAAAAAAAAACCCTGCTGCAAATTTTGTCGTGTTCCATTAATGCCTCAGTTTGATGGTTTTCCCAAAATCTGGCCAGCCAACTTAATTATAAGTGATTTCCAAATACCCTGAAAACTTAACTCATACGAATTCAATTGTCAAATTTCCTTAGAGTTTTCTAGTTGATTGTTTTAGATTATTCAAAAATGCATCTTCTAAGCTCATTGGTTTTTCCCCTCGTGACAGAATTCACTTTTTTGACCCAGAATGAGGTTCACAATCAAAAATTATCTGTCTGTGGGGTTAGCGCTCTAGCCTCGCATGCCAAAGGTGCTGGTTCCAAATCCTGAGTATAGGCATGGATGTTCGTTGGGATTCGGAATCCACGTTAAACTAATGTCAGCTTGATTAGCTGTCATTGTGCACAGAAGTAGGTCATTTAGCGTACAAACCAAACCACAAACAAATTATTAACAGTATGATCTAGGCGGGGTTATAAAAATTTCATTTGTGTTAATAAACTTTTAAGTTTTTTGTGAATCATTAAAATTGTAAAATGAAAAATATTTAACAAATAAAGGACAAGGCGCAAAGAACTGGACATGTCGAGACACAGTTTCTGTTATTTAAAAAAGTTGGTAGTTGGCATTAAATTGGGCGAGTTTCAGTTGCGTGCCATGAACTATTTAAACTTGACTTAGGAAGTTATCCAGAAATACTGAAAATCTTTGTGTGACTCATAATTTGGTATTCATCATTTCAATTTTAGTGAAAGATGGTGTAGCGATGTGCGCTAACGGGGAGTCGAACCAGGGACTCCTAGATCAGAAGACAGGGGCGTTAATTAGCAAGGGTTCAAGCTGACATCCCCATTTAACTACAATTGTTGAGGAGGTGCTGAATGGAAAAAACTGCGCTTAGGCGTCGACAAATCACGTGACATGGTGTGGTGTTCACCCATGTTTATAATTCGATTTTTGAAGTAGGTGGCTGTGGTTTGTTTTGTTTAGCAGCCCGAATCAAAACCGAAATTCACAATCAGTATCGTTGGTGTTGGATTGGACTGTCGGATCCAGACTGTTGCAACTGAACTATGGGAATACATAGTCGTAAGTATTCCAAATTTCTAAAGTAAGTTTTATTTTTCCAAGTGAGCTCTTATCTTTTCTGTAGATTTTTTTAACTCTTTCTAACTGTATAAGTTTATTAATTTGTGAAACAAATATAATGTGATTACAGCAGAAGCATGTCAATCGCCATCAATATATTTGAATAACTTTTTTTAAAGAAAAAAAGACAGATCGAATATCTACTAAAAAAAAAAGCTGTCTTCCTTTCTTCAAGTAGCAAAGCGCATTGTTTTTTAGGTAAAAATACAAGAACCTATGTTTGGTTTTAGTTATTTTCATTTGTGTTTTTTGTGTGTGTGCTGAATTTGTCTGTAGTTGTTTTACTCAAATTATTGCAATAGTTATTTTGTGATCGAAATAAACTGAATAAATTTCCCAATATAAATATAACAATTGGAACCTTTCCTTTACCATTCATTGCGTCCATATTGCATTTGGGATACCAAGTGTTTCTGTAATAAATCAACTGATTTAGCTACCTTTACTGGAAGTACTTTTTATTTGTTAAAAACATTAATGAATAAATTGTGTGGAGAAATAAATAGCCATATCCATTTTTTCAATGACATCTATTTTTGTCTGGATAATAAATTTTGAAAATAAGACTCGTCAGTTATAATTGTTATATTTGTAAACTGCTGAAGCAGACATGTATTATTTTAGTTTGCTTGGAATTTTAATCTTTCAAATAGACTGAAGAAGTATAAAATAGTATATATTGGTGAAAATCATTTCTTTGTGAATACTGTTCTAAAGTTTCCAGTGTAATGAAACGATAAGATATCATAGGATGTATTGTCATTATTTATGGTACTGAAAGAAATTGTCTTCAATATTTTTCAATGAAAAGGAGAGGGGGGGGGGGGGTTGCCCAGTTATCCTAATAATATAGGCAACTGGAAACCTGTGTCTAATTATATGAACTTTTGTAAATTCTTAATTTCAAGATGTTTTTATTTTGGTTTCAAGAGTGAAACAAACAGAACAGTGGCTGATATGTTACTAGAGGAAAATAATAGCTAGTGGAAAATAACAAAAATTAAATTTTTGATGTTGTAAAATTATTACTTATTTATCCTGCCTTGCCTAAAAGAATATAAATATCAGTTATAATTTGTGTTGCTCTGTTTTGTGGAGCGTGAAATAGTTAGTTAAAAATATCTTTAATCTTAAACTACACCAAGAGTAAATATAGCTTTATGAACAAACTTGCAAAAGTGTAAAAAAATAGTGAGGGTTATGAAACCAAAATGACCAATAATATAATCTAGTCGTTCTTATTCCTTAAAAAGCTAGCATACTGCTGAACAGTCTATTTAAATAAGGATTGCTTTTAAATAATGAGAAAGGCTTTAAGGAGGGTTTCGAACAAATTCATAATTTATGTTCCGAAATACTATACTGCGTTTTTTAAATTTCAAATATAATTGTATTTTTTTCCAATTATTTTTTACTGTTATAATTTACTTCAGTTACTTCAATCACTGTTATAATTTACTTCAGGGTTGGCATGGTTTAAACCAAATGTTTTTTACTCATAAAAACCAATTGGTTTTTCAAAGAATAATTTACAATTGTATTTTTATTTATTTATTACTTATTTTTTAAAAAAAGAATTCACTAAATAAAATAACTACATTCTTGGTACTATAACATGACTGAGTGATGTTTTTGTAAATGAAAAATTATATGAATACTATAGATAGAATAAGTTCTAATGTATTTTAAAATAAATCTTTGTAAATAAAGGCTATATTGAAGTTTTAAAAGTATCGACAATAAGTTTTTATATTAATCTAATAGGTATATTAATGCTTTATAATTATTCAATATTATTAATTAAATTTAAATTATTTACCACATTTTAAATGTGTTTCTTAAAATAGAGGTTTTTGTGTTTTAACAACTTATTTCTAAACCTTAAAAATGTTATTTAAAACAACTTATCACCATTACTGAGGAATTTAAGAGCAATATTCCAAGTATTTTACAGAAAAGAATTACTGTTGTATTATATTGTATGTATATATTGAATTTAATAAATAGTATCTCAAAATAAAATACTAAAATATAATATGATTTGAATGTCGATATACATTATTAGTAGCAACAATTGTTTATTTATTTATTTAGTTTAAATTATTTTCAAAAGGAATATTGTTATTTAAACAGTAATTATTCTAGTTAATGTCAAATTTTATTTATAAATATGTAAACATTTCATTAGAATAGTATTTATAAAAAAAAACTCGGTTTAAACAAAAAACCTGGTTTTAAATAAAAAACACTTTTTTTTTCTTTTTAAAATCTGTTTTTTCGAACCCTGCTTTACTTTGTTTGTCCTGAAATTGGGTAAGTGTTTTATAAAAATGGTCATATGTCTGTTGCTTGCTATGTACTATAATCTTTTAATTAGTTTTTTTGTAACTTGACTATTTCAAGAAGTTGTGAATCAACACTTGTCAGCTGTAATAAATAAAATTATGGAAGTAATTTTATTATGAATAGCCATTATTTACTTGAAGTAAAATTTATTTATTAAGTTTGTACTATTTGAATAGTGTCTAAACTGTTAAAAATACTGTTTCATTTTAGCTGGTTCTTCTAAGGGGGTTGAAGATGTAGCCATTAAAAAAAAAAAAAAAAAAATCAAGAATTTTCAAAACGCTCTAAGAATGAAGTCAAAACCTCGAAGTGTTCATCAGTCTGGAGCTTGCTCGAAGAGTTTTCCTTATGCAATATAAATTTATTTGTTGAACACGAGAGAGTGCATGCCCTTAAAAAGCCATTTTGCTATGCTTTTTGTTGATCAACGTTTAAGGATAATCAAGCATTAAAATTTTGCAAGATTGAAACATATCATAACTACAAATAGAATTTTTCATATAAATGTTAGTATTGTTTTGCCAGTAGCTTTTGAAACGTATCTGCATGTTTGTTCTTTTACAAAAAATTTCATTAGTAAAAATTTTACTTGCAAAATCACATAGTTTTTTAAAAATGTTTTTAATTTTACATTCTTGTCATTGTGTACCACCTGATGGCTGTGTGGTTAGTGCCCTGGCCTCGTATGCTTCAGGTGTTGGGTTCACACCCTAGGTTAGGCATGGATGTTCGTTATGGTTTGAAATCCATGTTAAGCTATAAGCCTGGTCCTGATTATCCATTACTCTGCATCAAAATAGGTTGTTGAGAAAACAAACCAAACAAATAGTGTTTGTGATTATGAGTTAATGTCTATTGAAAAGTTTGTGTTTCATAATTAAAATTTCAGTTAGGTATTTTTTTTTTTTTATTAAAAATGGGTTTTGAGTATTCTAGGCTTTTCTCTTTATTGGAGTGTTGCATAAAAGTGATAAAAAAAACCTTTTGAAAAACAGGATTTTAATGAATGAACTGAAAAATAAAAAAAATAATTATTTTATCATGAACCACTTTTAAATATCTATTGAACATTCTGTTGTAACTGAATATAGAGTGCAGGACACTTTCAATCTTGAAACTGTTTATGTGAGTATCCCACTCTTTTGATATGCATTTATTATTTTTATTTATGTATAGATTTATTTTTAGTCATTACAACAATATATTCAATATTATATTTAAAAGTAGTTGAAGTGAAGAAACTATGTTTTTATTTTTGTGCATCTATATTATAAATGATTGTTTTACTTTTAACATATCAAAAGTGTGTTTGTTTTTTAGTCTTGTACAAATTTGTTGGTATTGTTAAAATTTAAGTTGATGAAAATATCGAACATTTTAAAATGCATAAAATTATACATAAATTTACGACTGAAAACCTCTTTGCATTACATTATTGTGTTTTGTAACCAACACCTCCTCAAGCTAGTTATTGGACCGCCAATGGCATGTTTATTATTTTTTAACTATGATTAATTATTATAATGGAACTTGTATACTAATAAACAGAAGTTTAGGGTAGTGCTTTATTGTTATTTATTCTTAAAAGGCCTTGTAAGCTTTCTCTCATTGATTTTCGAAAAACTAGTTTCATGTTACTCAGACACTTTTGCACATCAACTCTGCATATCTAAATACATGTTGGTGAAAGCCACTTCAATGTATACTTTCAAATATGCAAGACTAATCAATTCTTAAAATATCGGTTTTATAAATTCTTATCTCAAATTATAGCTAGTTTCATTTAATTATGTTTAAAATATTCAAAAGCTGTGTTATATAAATTTATTGAACATTTTATTTATTTTGGAATTTCTTTATTAAGCTTGTATTAATTAAATGTGGGCCAAATTATGAAACATTATGTTTCATTTTAGTTGCTTCTTTTGATTGGAATGGAAGTAGAGTAACTGTAAAATATGAACCCATGACAAGGATGGAGCATTCCACAGTCTCATCAATATGATACTTGCAAAAAAGTCTTTAAATTTGCAAGTAGACTTGAGGAGCATCGACGAGTACATACTGGTGAAAAGCCATTTTATTGTAAATTTTGTCCGAGAATTTTTCAGCATAATGTCCAACTAAAGCATCATAGATTTAAATACCATGCAAGTGCAGAAACTCGCAAAAATCACTAGTGACACAAATAGAGGATGTAACTGTTCTACAGGTTCATCAGTGTGATTTTTATAAAAAAATCTTTAAATGTGCAAGTAGACTTGAGGAGCACCGAAGAATGCTTACTGGTGAAAAACCATTTCAGTGTCAATTCTGTCCTAAAAATTTTCAACGTAATGAAGGACTAAAGTATCACATGATTAAAGACCATGTGATTGGTAGAACTTCAAAAAATGCACCTATCACAAACATAGAGCATAGTTATTGTCATTTTATCTAATATATATTTACTTTACAATACTTTATTATAATAAAACATTTAAGTTAAAATGCATGTTTAAATAATTATAGCAATTTTTATTGCAGTTGCTTATTTTTAGGGAAGGATTAGATATAAAAGTGTGCTTTCAATAATGTAGCAACATGTAAAGGCAAGGACAAACTCAAGGCGGGTGGGGATCTATAACCTCCAAAACAAAACAGGCTAATATTTTTAAACGTATATTATTAAATCACAGCACAGATTAAAACAGTTTTTAGAAATAGGCTACAGCAGATTTTTTTTTACATTCGACAGTTTTAAGAAATTATTTTTGTTTTGAGCTATGCTTTGAACATTCTG
Organism: Linyphia triangularis; assembly: GCA_963978545.1. NCBI lineage: Eukaryota > Metazoa > Arthropoda > Arachnida > Araneae > Linyphiidae > Linyphia > Linyphia triangularis. The sequence goes on from OZ021733.1 coordinate 34,075,366, forward strand.
GAAGAAAACTGTCAACAAAAGACCATTTATACACTGTGGCAGCAATTGAGTGCCTAAAGTGGGTGATATGAGGAGAAAGGGAGGGCTAAACTAACAATTTGACAATATTACTGCTAAAAACACTAAGTCTAAAAAGTGTCACACTCCCAAAAAAGAACCCCACTGTTTTTATAAATTTTATAACATTTTGTAGATATACTTATAAGTAGTGTGCAGCTCATAATGTTCTTTATGGTAAGTGATGTAACAAGCATGCAATTTTATTTTAAACTCTTTAGGATTTCAAAAGTTGGATTTTATACATATAGTGTTTTTCCCTTTAACATTTTTCATTTACAAGAGTAGCATGAAAAATCTTAATCTTTCCTTGGATGGTAATTTTTTTTTTTAAATTTAAGTTTCATGTTTGCCCAAATTTGTGCTGAAAATATTTAATTTTAAAAATTTTATATACCTAATTGCACTTGGACGAATAAGATGACTCTAGTAATGCTTCAGACAATAATTTTTGAGAAATTTTAATTTTGATGTACACACAAGTTGTTGACATACATCAATTTAAAGTTTAAAAACGTTTCTACTCTTAGTGAGGATCTTTTGATACAACAGTTGTAAAAATCAGTTAATCCAGATGGAACTGTAAATGGAAAAATCTGAATATACACACATACATTCATAAACATATAACGCTGTATGGCTTGAACAGTCGAGTAATAATAGAATAAAGTTGAAATACAGATTAAAGATTTTTTTTTTTTTGTATTATTCTTCAAGATTAGTTTAACTCTAATTTAAATGAGTGTTAATGATTTCCACATAATATAACCAGCCTCTAATGTTAAGGCATTGAGGTCTATTTTTCTAATTCTAAAGAGGTCTTTATTTTATGTATATTTAACTAGACTATCTATAAATAACCTTTCATTTCAAATGTTCACAAATTAATGTGTTTTGTTTCCATCAAACTTTCAATTATAGTTTCTATAAAATATCATTGAACACAAATTTATTAAAATTTATTTTTAAAATTTTTTTTAAATTCCAACTGATTATCTTTTGGATTGAGTTTTAATAATTATAAAACTATAAATATATTCGATTCTGTGATTACTTTCCAAGTAAATATTTTGTAAGTGTTTAAAGTTGTATGTTTGATTTTATTGTGTGAATATGATAATTGAAACATTTTAGTACTATTAAAAATATTATAACTTTTTAAATTGTATAAATTAAATGCAAATCCATTTGCAGTTTGGTTTTCCAGACGGATCCAACTATTAAGCAAGATTTTATGCTATTTCAGTCTCTGTTGGAATTTAAGGAAATCAAAATAATGTGCAGTATTCTCAGAGTGCACCAATAATAATTTCAAGACCTATTAGCATCCCACAACTACATCAGTGTAATGAATTTGCACTGTATAGTATCTTTATGATTATGATTTTCTTGTTGTTATTCCTGAATGGTATTGTTCATTTATGTTTTTCACATTTAACTTTTTTACCCAATTATTTACACCAAATTATTTACACTTGCGAGGAGCATTTGAAAGTGAAGAAAGTAATCATATTATCTAAATATGCTTAAAGAAACCAAGTTGTATAAACACTCCCATTAGAGTGAAATTTTTGTTTAAAAAGCTTTGATTATGCCTGAAGACTTGTATGACATATGCATATGTATAGTGACAAAAAATCATTTACATTGTGTCTTTTCAAATGTTCATAAACTATGCAACATATCGTTCTGTACAAACTCATCACAACATACTTTCTGACCTGTATTAAGTTTTTACCCCTTAAATGTAATTGTAATTTTCTGTTCCTCTGAGTTGGTGATTTTATAAATATAAAATTATAATTATTTTGCTTTGTGTTAAGTGGATTGAGTGTTTTCTAATGTGCAATTTCTTTTAAAACGCAAAAAAATGGATCTAAACTACAAAGTGTTTACAGCTTATAATGAAATAGTTTAGATAACCAACTAATTTTAAAATCAGAAAAATAGTATTTGAGATATCTGGATTAATATAGAACAAAGATGGGTGCTTCAGTAAGATTGCCTTAGAATTAAGGTTGATTTAGAAAATGGTTTGTTAGCTAATTTTCAAAACTGTTCTAATTCCAGCTAAAACACTATAGAGAAAAATGAATGCTAAAACTTTGCGCCTATAAATGAAAAAAAAAAAGTAAAGAACAGATAAATCTATCTCTAAGTGATTCAAAAAAGGCTCAATCTTTTAAATTTTTCACATCCTGCCTTGCAAAATTTTCTATAAGAGGAACAGTCTGTCAAAAGAACTTGGATTTAGTTCTAAAATGTGTGCCTTTTTTTAATTTCCAAAAGGGATCAAATTATGCGTTAAAACGGGATTTTTTTTATTGCATTTCTGTAATGTTTAATTTCAAATATAAAACGGACGTTTAGAAATTAATCGGCTAGAACTCAATTACAAATAGAGATTACGCGCGCGTCTGAGCAGAAATATTCTTTTTAAATGCTTTGTAAAAGTATTTGATGATTTTACACCTTTAACTATACATAAATCAATCTTTTCCAATTTCTATCTTTTCTATTTTGAGCTTTAATCAAGATAACTAGCACTCGGAAGTTCTGAGACAATCCCTGGTCTTTGCAGCTGATGAAGGTTGAAAACCGGTTCAAGGACATTCCGGGTGGGCAATTAATTTATTAAAGAAACCTTCTAAAAAATTTTTAGACATTCGGAAATACATTTTTAATTTGTTAAAACTGTAGTTTTTATTCGTTAATGGATCTTGCTGATTAAATTTCGAAGAAATCGCAACTACGGCGTGAATGTGGTTGCATTGTAGGGCATAACTGGTTTTGTAATGTCAAGTATCCCTCGTGCATACACACGCGATCAAACTGTAATCAAATATCATATTTTGAATGAACTCGAGTGGTTAAAGGCACCAAGTTCATAAGCGGCAGATCGTGGGTTCGGTTTTGACTTCGCGCAATACACGAGAGGCACGTGGCATCATAGAACCGGTTATTGGCTACGATACTAGCTATAATCATGCTAAAATCACCTTTTTTCACTGAGATTTCCTCAAAAAGTCATTAATATATAAAAACTACAATTTTAAGTAAGTCAAAATATAGTTCCAAATGTCTAAAATAGAGTTCTGTTTAATCAGTAAGTCTATTGAAACTTGATTATTTACAGAATACAGATTAATTGCAATACAGTCGTAGTATCCTTAGAAGACTACTATCTGCCCACCATGAATGTTTCAGAACATGTTCTTAACCCTCATAGCTGTTTTGCTAGTAAACATGTCCTTCGTCTATATTCGTGTGCACGCTAGGCTTTGACCTAAGGGTGTATTGGTGTGAAACTTCTTTGCAGAAATAGACAGCCAAAACTGTGCTAACCGAACTGAATATTTTGATTTTAAATGGTTGTTGCTTAAAGGTTTACATTGGATTAAACATATACTTTCAAATGAATATTTATGTATGAACTACAATATTTTTGATTTAGTAAGCTTTTTTCCCCTTGTTACACTAATCTTCAACTTATTCAAACTCCCTAACTTATTTTTGTAAGTTATTCGTCATGGAAAATGAAGATCATGAAATTAGTAAAGTAAGTACAGTTTATGTTGCATCTGTACATTGATAAAGTATAAAAAATGCAAAAAAGATGTTTTTTGGATGCAATAAAAGAAACCCTAGTCATTCTATGAAATGCTCAACGGATTTCTAAAATCGAATTCAGAATCTCAATCATCTTCAAAAGCAATACATTTCCGGGAATTTACAACCGGAAATTATTTCACTACAGATTCATCCTGCTATTCAATGATTCAGTAACCCCCCCCCCCCCTTCCCTTTTATTTTCCTAAGCTTTCTAATTGTAACTGTGCTAATTTAAACTTTTCTCATGTATTTTTTTTTAATGTATTGGATGTTGCTACAAAAGATAAAACTGATTCGTTCTAACGCCAAAAAAATAAAAAAAAGAATCAAATTCAAGAAAATATGCCAAGTATGGATAAAGAAATGCCACTAAAGTAGAGTCAATGTTTGCATTGCCAGATTCATTTTTTTTATTTAAAAAGGAAGCAGAAAATTTGAGGTTACCTAAGAGAGATGATATAATTTAAAAAAAAAAAGAATACCTTACTCCACAGACGAAATTTAAAAAGCAAATTGATAATCTTTTCGTTATGTTGTGCAGCACCTTTTCTAAAATAAAAAAAAAGATTTAGATTTTTTTAAAGATTTTAATTTTTAAAATCGAGGAAAGGGGGGGGGGGGGTGCAAGTGCACCCCCTTGCACCTTCTAGCAGTGCCCATGTAATCTTATGTTATGCATTTTTTACTGCAAAATAATGTGCGCAGCCACAATATCAGTTCTTTGCATGAGAAAGCTGCTATTATCTATTTTTGAAATCAAGTTCCTTTAAAATTATTGACTCCTGAACTGACTAACAATCAATAAATTTTTGTAAAGCATTTAGCTCAGTCACGGGTTTCACTCATAGAACATTTTTCTTTGGGGATTCAAGAAGTAACCCTGCTTTTACAGCAACTGTAGTTCTGTCTGCTATACAGCAAATTAATAACGCCTCCTGAAATTCATAAAAAACTCTCTGAAATTTGCTTTTTTTAAATAAGGGCCCTTATAACTCCTGAAAATTGTGTTTCTACTCTTGATATTTCTTTTTATCTTAAAATTTGTCATCAAAATGTAAAAAGATTAGTAAAACCTTAAATCAAAGTGTTTTTTTTACTCGATAAAATGTCTCTGTAAGCCGCAAAGAAAAACCTTCAAAACAGTCCCAGAATGCACCATAATTCTCGACAGCCAGGCGCGCAAAGGGAAAATATATGAGTAGACATGTAGTTTTATCTCCCATTAACTCCTGAATTTCTGTACTTAACTCCTTAGCAACTCTTGAATTTTACTATCATAGATTGAGTATGAACACTGTAATAAACTGCTGGACGAAAGACTATACGTATTTGTAGTAGCAAAATTCTTAATAGTTGCAGTGGTTCTGGAAGTAATAAACTCCTTTAAATATAAATATATGTTGCAAATAATCTTAGACTGTTTTCCAATACCAGAACTTGTCATAATCAAAAAAATTGCTGAAAACTCTATACAAATTGAAATTAAGTTTGCTAAAGCAAATTAATATAAGTAAGCATAAAAAGTACTAAGACTAAATTGGAGTGTAGAAAAAAATTTCCCACTGCAGTTGCTACCATGCTAACCGGCAAGTGTAAAAAGAGGAGTTAATGACAAAGCACCAATTTAAAAGTAAAATAGAATATAATAAGTTAAAACAGTAAATGATCAAAACATATACATCAATGGCTATGGTGTGGTGGGTGATCTGTTGTTATACATCAATGCAGAGCACTACTTATAAATTCTATGACACGAATATGGAGTTCTAGTTGTTTGCTCTCTGTTAATTTGTTGATATGCAGCACCGCCTCTTTAAGAGGTGGATAAATGTAACCCATTATCTGTCTGCTATTGTTAAGTTAGCTTATGTTGTCATTGTCATGTATGCCTTGTGGTAGGTATATGGTGGAATAAATGTGAATGCTCTTGAAAGTATCTATCGATTTCTTTCTAATTTATTTCATTATTTTTATATTACTTATTTTATGTTTTATTAACTATTCCTTGATCATCCATGAGGGAGGGTGTAGTTGTTTAACCCACCACTTGCCCATGTGCTTGGTTGTTATGCAATAAAAGCAGAAATAACCAAATTTAAAAGTGCTATACAAAGAATTAAATGAATGAAGAATGGAAATTTGGCAATCATAGAACTCAATAAATATAAGATCAGTTACTTTTGTTTTATTTTATTAAATCTGCAAATTTTAACATTAAAAATAAAATTTATTTTCTTTCTAAAATTTCAATGACAACTTCAAAAATAATATAAAAACTTCATCATGTTAATTTTGGTAAACAAGAATATTATCACAGTAATTGGGCTCTCATTGATTAATTCAAATTGTATCTAAATCTCCATTGATTGACATTTAAATTTATTTTAAAGTAGTGAATTCTCACCTAAATTTTATTGGTTTTTAGTTCTCCCCTGAAGCTTTTGTTGTGTCATTTAAGCAGGGATAAAGATAGATAATAGTTTTATATTCTAAACTAAACATTCTTGAAATATTATTGTTTTTCTTTAAGTTTTGCTCTTATTTTCAAGAATAATAAGTGTTATGTTTTTCTAATGTGCTGGACATTGAAATTTTTGTGTGTGTGCTATTTATGGTAATTGTAGTTACACTTATTTTATGTTCCATGAGTGGTAAATTTATTTTATGTACTTCATTGAATTTAAAGGGTATTTTTCTCTTATTTTAGATGAAAGACTTCTTGATGATTTACAATAAAATGGCAGAAGTGTGCTTTAAGCATTGTATTGAAGATTTCAACAATCGCTATCTTACATCAAATGAGGTACTTTTTCCTAATAAAGTTATTGGTTTTTAAGGGTACATCTTTGATTGAAAAGAATACATTTCTCTAATGACAGATAGTTTAGTGTACACTTACAGAGGTCAACCTAATTTTATTTGCAAAATCAAGGTTAAGTCTTTGATAAGCATCCAAGCACTCAAATTTACATGAACTGGTGTGGATGCTCTGGATCAGTGATATAGATATTGGCTTCTTTTACTAGAGACACCAGTGTGAATGCTAATGGTTCATTAGGCACTTGTGCACTGTGATCAACTTAGATTCTTATAAGTGATGTCAGTAAGCAATTATCGTTAGCAAAAGAGAATTGTGTTTAATGTAGGCCATACTGACATTCTCACTTGCTGTGGACCAAACATTAATGAGTCCCTCCGCCTTGCATGCCTTGCTTCAGACTGTTGAAGAACAGAGTGGCCACAGAACCTGGAAATCAGAGAATTGTCAGGGAGCTTTCTGATTCTGGAAAAAATCAGGGAAATGTCAGGGAATTTTTTAAAATGTCCCAAAAATCAGGGAATTTTTCTGCCGTTGTTTTGAAGGTACGTTTCCCCATTCATCCATATTTTGGTGCCATTTACCCAAAGATGTGGTGTTAATTGTTAGAAGTTTAATGCTGCAGAATAATTTAAACTTTTCATTACCACCAAAACTACTTAAAAGAATAGGTATATTATCTTTTTAGCATACATGCTCCATTTTATGAGGGTGTTAACACAACGGAAAAAATTGGGGAAATTTGAAAAAAAGTTTGCTGTAAAATCGGGGCATTTTTTAGATTTTTTTTTCTATCTGAGATTTATTAGGGAAGTTTTTTTCTTGAATTTTGTGACCACCCTGAAGAAATTCTTTAGTTTACAATAACTAGTATTTTATTATATTATTTATCATTTAGTTGTTGTGGTGCCTTGGGGCATTATTGTGTAGCAAAGAAGTTAAAAAGCCCCCTCTGAAGTGCCTAGGTAAATTGATCTCGCTCTTAGTGCTCGTACCTGAACATTAGGGCAGGTTTTAAAAAACAAACATTTTGATATTGAATTATAAATTGTAAAAAAAAAAAAATTTGAATTTACAAGTTAATAAATAGAAATTTTTTGAAAAAATTCCTATGCTCTATCACAAATTCAGGTAAAGGACCTAAAATTAAAAAAAAAAAAAAAAAATCTCAAATTGTACAGAGTATGTTATAAGACTTCTAACAGCAGGAAAGTACTTAATTTTAATTGTTTTATAATAGAGACACTATTGAAAAAAAAAACTTGCCCTATATTTTCCAATTTTCACAATCAGTTTACATTTCATTCCCTTTAGTTGGAGGCACTACATTTTATTGAAGTAGGCATAAAAGTTATAACATATTTTCCCTTCTGTTGTTGTTGTTTTGTTTTTAATATTCTCATGTTTTGTCCCTTGCCTATTCTAATGACATGTTCTCTGTATGACAGATTAAAATGTTTTTCCAAATCACAGGATAAAAGTTAAGATTATATTACTCTGTGGTTGTAAGTATATATTTTAGGTTGTAAATACAATTAGATATTTGCCAGATAACATTAAAAAAAATATCTAACCTGTGATTCGTAGAAACAAATTCTTCTGTCGTCCAAAAAACAAATATTTGGCAATGATAATGAATAAGAGGCAACACATACAAGAGTTTTGCTACAAGAATACTGAAAGCAAGAAATCAACAGCTGAATGGATTATGTGTTTGGACTTTTAGGCCTCCATCAATAAATTTAGGTTTTTGGACTATGGTGAGAGGATTGAATAGACAAAATGTAAGATGTTGCCCATCCAATAATGGGAAGCTTGAAAATAGGGAATATTCATAATTTCTACAAAATATATAACTCTGCCTAAGTTTGAATTTTTAACTGGCCAATATACAAGCAGTTTAAAGATGCACAAAACTTGTAAAAAAGTGCATTGAAAAAGTGTGTGAGAAGACATTTTTGATGGCAGAGAGCAATTTTGCAAGCAAGATCTTTGATGCCAGAATTTGACCTAAAATCCTTCCCTTTACATCATTGTCTTCATAGATATAACAACTACTTTAAATATCTGTCTCTGCGTCTACAAACATTAAAATATTTTCATCACAGTTCATGGCACAGTTTCTTGAAAACACTTGCCTGATAAAAGGTTAGGCAATTTCAAAGTGGACCATAATCTTAAGCTCCTTTCACATTATACGACTTTTGTCGATCGACAAAAGTAGGAAGACAATTTCGGTAGCACTCGCTTTCACACTATCCGATTTATGTCGGACGAAAAAAAGTTGGGTGAAGCAATGCGTTCACACTATATGCACGTTTTTTCAATTACAAGTTCAGTTTGTGTTTGAGTGGTTATTTTAGAGCTTCCGAAAAAATTATTGCATTATGGTTATATAATCGCCGCCGAAAGAGGCAACAACGTAAACGACATGTTTGGGTGCATCCCATCGATAAAAGAAGAGAGGAAGTAGGGTTATTTTATATTTTGAGGATTTACGTAAAGATGAAAATGAGTTTTTCAATTATTTTCGAATGTCCATTGCCTCCCTTGATGAACTACATGAAAAACTCTAGAATATCCTTCAGCGCCAAAACAAACAATTTAGGAATTGTATACAACCAATTGAGATGTTGGCTATTACATTAAGGTAAATATAAATTGTAGTAGTGTTATAGCACAATATAAATATAATATACATATGATATGCTGTATTCGTACGAGGTGTCCATTAAATGACCAATCCATGTTAAACTTAAATACTAAAACACAATTTTGAGATAAAAATTAATTGGCAAACATCTTTGTTTTTCAAAACTTACTGTTTTTCTAGTACCAATACAGCAAACGGTACATTCCTATGTCTAATCCTATTTTGATTATTCAGGTTTAAAAATTTAATAGAGGGGTCAGTCATTTATCGGACACGATGTATGTACTACACCCTGTATTTACTTGTACTACACTTGTGAAATATGTTATTAAGGTGTTGGAAATTGAAAGAAAAATAAACTCAATGTGAAATTATTGATTGACAATGTAATTATATAGAAGGTAATTTTTTTAAATGATGAACTTTCACATAATTAGTTATTCATACCAAAATCAACATTGTCTGCCAGTGAGAATGCTACTAAAGTTACAGATATATTTTCCTCGCTCCATGGAGAGGTGAACCCACTAAAATAACGCAATAATGGAGATTCCTGTCTACTTCTTTCAAAACTGTGAGGTGATATTTTGTGTAGTAACGGTACTTGACTATTTCCACATGTAGATGGATGAAATTGGTTAGGTTATAGGCATTTGCACGTAAATTGATGAAGTTTGGCCATGCAAGTTTAATTTTTCTCTTTGAAAAAGAGGCTGATTGGAGGCGTTAAAATATTGTTGAGGCTGATATTGAGTTGTAGTTGAAGGATGTACAAAATTGGGTTGAGGATAAGTTGAAAATTGCTGATGAGAAATATGAGGTGGCTGAGAGTATATTGCTTTCTTTTTTTCGTTGATATTTCCTATAACTTTTAAAACTCCCTGAAGCGTAGGCAAGCTTTCGTTGTGCGGGCGGCGGCGTGATTTGAACCGAGGACCATGGTGTCTGGAGACTGATACTTTACCTCTGTGCAAAAGAGTACTCCGCTGCACAGAAGCATTATCTGATATATGAGGTCGCCACACAGCCTCCTCCCAGCGACGAAGGAGCGATGCTGTTGTTCTGATCAACGTCTGATCGGAGTTGGAGATTTGGAATGCTAGTTGCATTGTTGTGCCCGCTTGTTGCGGTGATGCACGCGAGTTGCGTGTTTGATCGCTTGTTGCTATGTAGTTTCTCCTTTCAGAAGCACCGATAGATGGCAGCATGATTCGTTTTAGTCCGGTTGTCACCAGTGAAGCGTAGGCAAGCTTTCGTTGTGCGGGCGGCTGCGTGATTTGAACCAAGGACCATGGTGTCTGGAGACTGATACTTTACCTCTGTGCAAAAGAGTACTCCGCTGCACAGAAGCATTATCTGATATATGAGGTCGCCACACTCCCATTTGAAATTCTAAGAATTGCTCGTCCTCAAATTTTTGCAGATGAGGCTTGAGACTTTGTAAAAACGCCATTTTACTACAAGTTGGTTATTCTCCTTCTATTGCTTTTAAAAATCTCAGTTTAATTTCATCAGGTACCTTTCACTTCCTAGTTTATGGTGTACTTGATTTTATAACTACTAGAGTAGATACATCGAAAACATCAGCGGAAGCTGTGTTTTTATATGCGTAAATATGTAAAAGTTATTAGTATTTCTTATGTATTAATAATTGATAAATAACCAAACTAATAAGTAATCAAACTGCAACTTCAGTGGTTCGAGGCCAACTCGCCATCCGACATAAAGTCAGCTAATGAGAAAGCTCCCATTTGATTATGTGGACTACTGAATCATCCGCAGTCGGCCTGACGCCGGATGTTTCAGTAGCACCCGACCGCTGCAAACACGAGAATTCTTCCGACTTTTTGACTCTGTCGGATAATGGGAAAGGCGCAATTCACTTCTTCACCCCACTAAAAGAATTTTGTCTTCCTACTTTTTGTCGATCGACAAAAGTCGGATGATGTTAAAGGAGCCTCAATGTTAAGGAAATTTCTTAAATGTGATTTATACTGAGTGAAAGTTCTTAAAAGTTTATTTAATGAAATAGACACATTATCTCGGAAACAAATAAGTTATAACTTGCCCATCATAGAGCAAAAGAAAACAATAGAAAACAAATACAATTCTTATCCTGTAAATAGCCATTGTTAGAACATGTACAAGACAACAATAAATTTGGATGTGTGAACCATCCTCACAACCCACCAATGCCATGAAAGTTCAAAGAGTGTGACAACAGTTATGTAATTGGGTAATTCTGCTAAAGTTATGGCTATGGATAATTAACATAGAATGATAATGTTTTTTTCTATTTCTGGAGTAGGTAAATGTCTTTAAGTCCTGGTGAGGTGAGTGTTTAAGATTATGCTTGTTGTGAGATAAATATGAGATTTTGGGTAATTTTTAAGTGGAGATTGTTAAAGTTGAGAATCAAATCCACAGGTCTGTCCATATGGCAATATGGATTACAAGTTTTTTCCTCTTTAAACTGCTTTTGTATTGGCCAAGACAGTTTGAAATTCAAACTTAGGCAGAATAATATATTTTATCGAAATGATGAAATACTCTGTTGTCAAGCCTTCTTTATTGGATGGTGGGATCTTACACTTTGTCTACTCAATCCTCTCATCATAGACCTACTCAAGTTAATGTATTAACTTTTTTGTAGCTAAAGTAGTGTATTAGTATTTTTTTTAGTTTTTGTTAATGTGTGTATGAAATTACAATTTATCCATTTCCTATTTTATTCATAAGCAGCTTTCCTTAACTATGTTTTTCTTAATTCTTAGGAAAGATGTATTGAAAAATGTTCTGCAAAAGGTGTTGCTGTTAATCACAAACTAATGATGTCCTACATAGAAATTCAGCCAGAAGTTATGAATAAAAGAACTCAAGAAATTGAAAGACAACAGAGGACTCTTGCTGCAGCTAATACAGTAGATTCTTAACATTGCTAGTACTAATAAATAAATCAACGTTAAAAAGTTTTTGTTGTAAAGAATTTTTAAAATAATAAATCTTTCATATTAAAATGTCATTATTAAAAAATTTCTTAGCTATTGCTTTACCTTAAGAACATAGCTAATATCAAGGTCAGTGTTTGTTAAAGTTTTTGGTTTTTATGATTGCCATGAATGTCTTGACATTAGTAAAGACAATATTAAATTTCTGTTTGAAATTGGATACTTCCTGTTGGATGGTTCCTATTGTAATTCTACAATTTCTTCTGTAAAAATAATGTAGAATCAATAAAATAGAAATATATAATTTTTGTTTATTGTTCAATCTTGTAGGGTGTTGTAACATTACAAAAGAAGTTAGACAAGTTTTAAGCGATGCCATGTTCACCACATCAACACCAAAATCGCTTTTTTCACTGAATTCCTCAAAATTTGATCAGTAGAAGACATTTAAGAAAACTTAAATAATAGCTGTTGATATATATTTCAAATTATCTAAAAATGCATTTAGTTGTACTTTTTAAGAAATTGAGCCTCGTAAACATAATAACTGTAACACAGACTCCTATTGATATCATTTGGGTAATCAGTTCACTCGAAACTAGTTTCAACCTTCTATGTAGCTTTGTTGATAAACGTTACTTTAAACTGTTTATTTTACAAGGATTATAATTACAAGAATTGTTATTTTGAACAAGCTTTAAGTTTTTGGAAGTATTTTGTATGAGTAGACCATACTTTCATATTAAACAAATTTTTCCTGATCAAACTAAATGATCTTCCATAAAATCATCCACGTTTACCCTTTTATTTTCTTTTAATAACAGGGAAACACATTCCCAATAATTTATGTTTAAAAATGTTTTATTTTAGTATATACATGCTATTTAACATCACAAGTAATAGTCTTGTTTATATACATCTAGATACATGTGTTTGGTGGAAATTACTGATTATACACAGTCCGAATAAGACTAATATAGGACATTGCACCTAGAACACTCTACTGAACAGGTTCTATGTTAAATATAAGAAATTTATTTACATAGTATTTTTTAAATGGAAATACTTCAATTCAATAACGATATTGCTTGATTAAATAATAGAGATTACAATCCTTTACCAATAAATATAATAGACTATGTTGTATAATGCTTTTTCTGTCTCTTGCATATTAAAAGACTACTGATCCATAATTTGATTTAATTTTGTTAGTTTTATATTATAAAGCCTCTAAAATTTTAAGGATTTTCTTTTTTGCTTCAAATAATGTTATGTAAAATGTTATTCTTTTGTTTTCATGTTTATTGCACTAAAATATTGTGTATAATGTACAATTTGAAAGTTAATTTAATATTTCAATATTTCTACTGATATTTACAATTTTTCAATTATTTGTCCCCCCCCCCCCCTTTTTCCTCACTGTCAATGTGTTTTAACAAAAACATTACATATTTTCTCAATAATGCACATATTTATGAATGAAGTATTTGTTTAGTTTCTAGAATTTGATATATTGTTCATTGAACAAGAGTTTGATAATGATTATATGCTTCATGTATGAGCTGTGCAAGACAAACTGTAATATATCCCCGACAATTTATTAAAGTGCACCACAGTGTTAAAATGGCCATTTGAGTAAGTTTAAGCAACAAATATTTTTTCAAAATGCGCAAAATATTACTTCAGCAGGTATTGCAACCTCAGTTGATGATACAAGCAAAAAAATATAAAGCCATCTTGGTACAAAGAGATGTAGATAGTTACTTAAATACCAAAACTTTTCTGCTTTATTTCCCTTTAAAATGTTTTTTGAAAAGCTACTCAAATTTTGAACAGTATACATACACACAATTCTACACTACAAAATAAAATAAAACCTTCTATCGTAACTCATGCCATTGTACTACTTGTCGTCTTGGAGAATTTCGGATGGCATTCCAATGATTTAAAGAAGTCTTCCTGCCAGAATTACCTATTACTACCTTTCCTATGCAAGAATCTCTTCTCCTAGCTCTTAAATTCCCTCCCTCATCTAATTTACTCTCAACTGTACTGTGAACAGCAAGTAATAAAACCATGTCATCAAGTTTTGAAAAGGGAACATCAAACATCAACATTTCATTAAAAACTGGTAACTGTGATGCTGGTTGGCGTGATGTCTTCCTCTTCTCGGATATCTTCCCGGCACAAATTGCCATTGCTTGGACATAAAAATCTGTAAAAATAATGTATTAAAACTTGTTGGAATATTCTAAATTAGTAGAATAAATATTGATAAATTATTTATAGGTTGTTTTGCGAAATTGTTTGGGTGTTTTAAAAATTAGTATATAGTTAATATGAAGTGTTTTGAATGCATCTCCAGATTTTCTCCTTTTATAGATGCAAATGTCAGTCAGTTTCCTAGTGAAAGACCTTCCCGAAAGCCTTTCCTTCTTTAACACATAGACTACTCTAAAATTTTGTTGTGATGATGTTTCGGTGTAGCCCTTTTCTCATGTAGCTTCTGCTTCGGAAAATATCCAATCCTTATGCATTTCAATACCTTTTCCCTTTGCTGTGTCGTCTGTTCATATTAGATGATTAAGTCTGTTTGATATGGAGATTTAGTTTATAGTGTAAAAGTGAGAAAATCTAACAAGCTTTTGGAGAGCTGGTTTGATGAGTCTTAGCATTAGTATTTTAATGTTATGCATTGTTTTTTAATAACTTCTTTAAAATATAATCATAGAACATTTCGAAACAGGAATCTGTATAATTGTTTCATAATGACCTCAGAATAGAAATTTGCCTATACTGTATTAGACTAACTCATGTAAAAAAAAAAAAAAAAATAAGTTGGTATATTTTTGGTTCCAATTCTTAGAATAAAGCGGTTTTCACCTATGTATGTTGTTTAAGATTTTTTCTTAGTTCTATAAAAAATTTCTTGAGAATAAGAATTTTTGCTGCAAAACTTTTAAAACTTTAATAATAACTCCTATCTTTTAACCTTTCAGTCAATTTAGCATTCTCAAAAACATAAGTGCACTATTTGCAATTTGAGAGTGTTTGCAAGTTTCTTTAAACATATTTTTTTCCCTATTTCCTTAGGAACACTGAAAATATAGAAACCATGTTAAAGTGGCATTTATTCCCAATAGGGAATGAAGTTTAATCTCCGGGACTTGCACGCCCATTATGGTTGAAAGGGTTAAATCTGAAAGAATATATGAATTTTTCTTACCAACACCTTCGTCTGTTTCTTTCAACCGCATTAGATTGCTAGCTTTTAATACCGCCACAGTCATTCGTTCTGCTGTTGGAAGGTAACAAAGCCCCAGTAATAAGTGTCCATAATTCTAAAAAGGTCAATAAATTGATAAATTTTCACCTTAATCCACCTATAAAACATGTTGAATAGCAAAATAGTTTTCAAACCTTTCAAATGAGGAATTGTGCATTGTTTCATCAGTATATTGTCTAATAGTGTTTTAAGTTGCTGTTGTGCAAACAATATGTTATGTTCCATTGAAGTGAAATAAGTTTTTGGTTTGTCTGAAGTCAAATAAATTTTTGGTTTGATTATCAAAGGTTATGCTATAATCAATTATAAATTTAATTTATTAAAGAGGCGTATTAGTTTCTACCAACACATGATTTTAGAAAGTAGTTTGGTTAGATAAGACAAAGGTATGTTGCAAAATCATGCTACTAATAAACATTTGTGGAAAAAGGTGAAAAACTTACCGAACTACTTAAATATTCTTGACTGTTTTTGGCTATATAAAGCTAAAGAGATTTATAGCAGCTCAAATCCCCACACTCACAATTTTTTTTTTTTGATTTTGCGGTTTCTACTTCATATTATCTGTATCTTCATATTGCTGCATATTTTTGCTTAGTCACGCTGTAAAAAGCATGCTACTAACAGGAATTCCATTTTTAATTTTTACTAATGACTTTGAACGAAACGTTCAATGAAAACTTAAATTTAAATTCGTATTAACTGTGGAAATCAACATCCTAGCATAGATTACGATTCTTCGTATGTACTCTGAAAACATAGATGTGTTGTAAAACAAAGTGCTCATTTTTCTGTACACGGTTCACACACAGATTTTGAACACAAGTATACTCACATACTTAGCTTCTTCGAGTTTGAGACAAATATCAAGTTCCTTTGAAGGTTCCTTTAATAAAACTGTTGCAACTTCCTTCAAGTAGTAATGAGCATCTCCCAAGATGGTATCATTGGCCAGCTTATCTTTGTCCCAAGCTTCAACCATAAGAACGCATTTCTTCATGCTGTGATTTTCCAAGGGAAAGAAGAACGATTCATTGTACACTGGGTTTAGACTCTTCCTTACCTCTGTAGAATGGAATTGAAATATAGGCAATTTATCGACTTTCCCGCGTTTCTTTTTATTGAAGACTTTCGCATCATAGAGACTGATTACGAAGTACGGATTGCATCGTCCTCCATAGGATCGTGTTGGAAGATCGCTTGCTTCCTGAAAAAAAAAAAATCTTTATTTTGTACGATGTAATTAATAAAAGGTGGCCAAATTTTAACTGCATCGGTTTGGAGTCATTTACAATTTGTTTCAATCTTTATAAAGTTTGGTATACATTCTATTTTTGGACCATAAATTTTTTTATCACCAGATAAAAATGCGGCTTTAAGGGCTTTTATTAAAGCTTTACATGTTAAAACTTATAGGGAAATTTGTGAACAAAGTTGTGCCACATATTATTGTCCTTGAAATGTCATTTGAGGTAATTTGAACAATTTCGAATGTTCTTTAGATCATTTGCCCATGGTCTTTGTTGTATGTATACAAAGTTTTTGGAAGATTTGTTGATTTTTGCCGGCTTCAGACTGTTTTAAACATCACCAGTTTTATTATAGCCACCTTGTTTCTAAAGTTAGTATTAATGTTGTTATAATGTTTGAAAAAAATAAAACATATATATATATATATATATATATATATATATATATATATATATATATATATATATATATATAAGCAAAAGGGTCTGTTAAAATTTACATAGCCTATTCGATTCTTACACCCATTCAAATACCCTAATGCGGAGCATATTCCCATTGAAAGACCTCATAGAGTGTCCCCAATGACATTTGGACTACTATTAGTAGTTCAGAATTGATCTAATGATTTTTGGCCTCAGTATATGGATCTCATGAAGCTCTGGTGCCAATAAGTATTCAATCCAAACAATTGTTAAGGAGTCTATTGATTTAAATGAAATATACATATTTTTGTGTACTTTTCACTTTTGAAATTTTTAATGAAAGTGAGTTGCAAATATTTATGGGTTAGATTAATGTTTATCTCCATCTGGTATAAATTGCTCTCTATTGCAAGAAACTACCTTGAGGTGGAATCTTTCTAGATATATTTTTTTTTAATAATTTAAAGAACATAAAATTGTTATTTTTTTAGATTCACAAATCTAGTAAATGGATTTATTGAATTAATGATGGAGATTAAAAGGAAGAGAAACTATTGTTTAACTTCAAGGGAACTTACTTTCAGATCGATTCTCAATTGAGGGAATGTCTTCCCATTGTCACTAATAATCTTCTTGAACTGCAGGGTAAGAGCTACATTTCCAGGATTGGTTGGATCATGTGTAGTCTCAGATTCTGGAATTTTCGTATCACTCTAGATAAAAAGAAAATTTAATTTGAGAAATACCTTTTCTAAAAAGAAAAAAAACAAACAAAAAAACATTCAGTTGGTGAAAAGTTTCGCGTTGATCACTTTTATTCATTTGGTTTAAGAGGCAGATCCAGAGGGAATCACCCAATCCAACAACCTCAGTGATTGACCATGACCAGGAGGGTGGAAAACAAAGATAAATGAGTGGTAAGTGGTTGAAGAAAAAAGGTATCAAAAGGCTTTAAAAAAATGCAGTCACCCAAATCCACAATTTTTGTAAATTGTAAGTAGGAATCTTTAAAAATAATGTACAACAAAAAAAAAAAAAGGAATAGATTTGAATGTAATTCTGAAAATAATTTCAAATGAATATTATCTTAAGAAACATTGAATCTTTATGCGATTTGAGAAGAAAAAATAGAAAATCTAGATTAGTAAAAAAAAGTTTTGTCTGTTCCCAGGGATGTAAGAGCTGCTCCAATTGCGCCGAAGTGCGCCAAACTGACTACCCTGCTCCAAACTGCGCCAAAAACCTCTTTTCGGTTAAGATTGCGCCGAACTGCGCCAAAAAATCATTTTTTGACTTCAAAAACTACTTGGCGAAAATTTTTACTCGAAATTTTTCAAAATTATCATGGAACGTCGCCAACAAAGCGATAAAGAACATTTTGCACTTCAAGGACGTTTTTCGTCATTTAACGTGCCGGAAAGGTTTCGCACTTGAAAATACATATTACAATCTCTCAGTTTTGTTGTAGGTTTTTCAAACTATGAAGAAATAGTAAATGAATCTGTGTGCATCTGATTTAAATCTGTTTTCTTGGCTGATTTTAGTTATAGAAAATTAATACTTTTTTTTTATACTTATAGAATACATGATTATTTTTGGAATTTTTTTCTTTTTTACCGAGGCTCCGTGCTAAAAATAGAATACAAGTATTGTATTTTTCACACAAGCAATCTTAGTGCATCTGGTTTAGATTTGCACTCTTGCCTGGTTTCAATAATAAAGAAATACATAGCTTTCTTTAAGCTAAAAGAAAACGCGAATATTTTTTTTTTAATTCTAAACTTCTTAATCCAATTGACAGCCCCCCTCCCCAAACACTTCCGGGCTTAATTTCTAAGTCATCAGTAAAACGGGATTTGAATTTTGAACTTGCCGTGGTGATTAGGTGGAAGGATTAGTGACTATTAGTAAATGATTTTTTGGCAACCCTGGATATTGGATCATGATTTTGACTTGGCAACGAACGGAAAAACGCACAATACGTCATTCTTTTATTGTAGCCAATTCCCAGAAAAAGTGCCAAGTCGTATCGTAGATAGACTAGAAATTCTAAGAAGAACTTGAATCGGGAGGGGGGATTTAAGCTATGTCTCTATTTTTAAAAAAAAGTAAGATTTCTTGTATTTATAAATATTTGTTCCTTTAAATTAGCGGTAGGAAAGGTCAGGGATTCGCGGCAGTATTTGCCCCTTGCGCCGTTAAGCTTCAATCAACCAAACAAACAGGGATTCGCGCTTTGTATTCAAACTGTAGAAGGCATGAAATCAATCTTTATGCATCCAATTTGGATATTTTTTTCTTGCCTGTTTGTAACTAAAAATAATATATATATTTTTTTAGTACTTTAATAGTGCATGATTATTTTTTAGCATATATTTAAAAAAAAAACTAACCAAATGTGTCTTTTTTTTTGTATGGATTACACAAAACACAGACTTTAGATATTACTATTTTTCATCTTACCTTGTTTTAATTTATTAATTAATTACATTAGAAGTTATTTTTTTTATATAAACTAAATTCTAGTATAATTGTCAAATTTCAGTTAGAGGTTTTAATTTTTTTGAGTTAAAAAAAATTATCTTCCAATAAACAAATAGCTCTAAAAAAATCTTCTAAGTGAAGCTATCAGTCCAAACAAGTTACGAAATCTAATGCTTGCCGCTAAGCAGCTTTGTTACACTTTTTTTGCATGGGGGGGGGGGGGGGGGAATACTTTCTATCGAATTAAATTATTTTGGATTATTAGGAAGAACTACTATAGGTAAGTGGTACTAGGCAGACTAGAGTTTTTAAAGAAAAAAATTCTTACTTCATCAGTTGTTAAAAGTAGCTCTAACTGAGATTATTTCGAAAAACTTTTTAGTGAACCAAACTTTATGATTGGTTGGTTATTTTTTGTGGCGCAAAAGCAACACTAGGACCATTCTGTGCCCCGAACCTTATGATATCATCTCATCATTGAAAACTTCCTAATATTTTAATTGTTGGCAAAGAGGTTAATAAATGTCATGCTTTTTAATTTATTTGTTGAGTAATGCAATCAAATTAATTAATGTAAATTTAGAATGCAAACGTATTTATATAATGAACAAGGTACACTTTTTTTTTACTTTAAATTAATTTGAAATATCAAGGTTGAAATATACACAAATATTTGCTGCATCACTAATTTAAATGCAATTATTTACTGCTCCAAAACCACATTTTGCTGCTCCAAAATCGTATTTTTACTGCTCCGACATTGCTCCAAAATCACATTTTTGCACTTACATCACTGCTGTTCCTCTTCCATATTTTTAAAATATAAATGGGTATAATATGCTCGGAGAGAAGAAACTGTGAAGTTAGGTCGTATTTTGTCGAGTCAAAATAATGATTGAGACAATAGGGGGTAAATAGAATAAGAATGAAAATCTATTGCTGAGTTAAAATATCATAACTATACCATTCTCTCTGTCTTCACTATTGAAGAAAAAAATATAATATAAGCACATATCACTACCCTATCATTTACGCAATGTTAGTGATTTTTAAATGCAGGAGCATGCTATATATGCCTAGTATTAAAGGGATTTTCAAACAAATGGATATATCTTTGTTAAGTATTATTATAAGTTTTCAAGTAAAAGAGAAGGTCTAATATCAAAGGATTTCCAAGTGAATGAGTATCAATAGTATCAAGTGATTTTCAAGGGATGAAGAAGTGTTAACAGTAAATGCTCTAAATTACAGAGTGTTTGATTTCATTAAATGATGCTCAAGAAGGAATATTTTTTCGTAATCAAGGGATTTCCAAGTGAAGGAGTGTGTTCTTAATCAAGTGATTTTCAAGTGCAAGAATATAGCATCAAGAAATTTTCGAGTAAAGGAGAGGAATTAACATCAACTGTTTCAAATGGAAGAATATTTGCTAGCATCAATATATTTTAAAGTGAATGAGAAAATCATTTGAATGAGTATGTTCATTATCAAGTGATTTTCAAGTAAATAATTATACATTAATTTTCAAGCAGCGGAGTATATTAGGCATCAAGCAATTGTACAGATAAGACAAAAAACCTTTTCTCCCCAATTCTGAAATGGTAGTGGATTGTAATGCTTTATAAGTAAAACGAAACATTCGGCATCAAAATCTTTATTTTTTTGTTCAGTTTGCAAAAGGAAACTTCGGACAAAATGGTGATCAATTTGATTTTTTATTGCTAAATTATCCTTTTAGTATAATAACTACTAAAAAAATCCGAAACGCTCTGTTAATACTTACCGTAGATGGCAGCGGAATTCCTGTCAAAGAGTCTGTGTCGGAGCCTGCACTTGAGATGCTATTAACTGATGTCAATCTCCTTGGAAATTCAGCAGAGGATTTCAAGCCTATTGGGGACAAACGTCTAGTAATTTCGTATGGAGGAGGAGGATCTTCTGCATCCATGAAGCTCAGTTCGAAACTATTTCGAACGTAATACTGCTTATTTTCATCTAAATTCATGCAAAAATTTTAATTCTCTTTTATTAGAATTTTAAAACTCATAAAAACTTTGAATGCATATTGAAGAAATGGGTGGATAGTGTACGTTTATAAAATTAAATGTTGTTTATTTTAAATTTATCTTTATGTATTCAATATTTTGGGAGACTGAGTAAATAAAACTCTGGCAGATCATGCTAAAGGTGTAGCGTCTAATATTCTAAATTAATCTCAGTATAAAAACCCTACTACGGTCACTAGTAATCGTAGTTTTTGTCTTTCAAAAATTGTTTCGTAATAAATTGTTTTTTTGAAAAATGTACATGGAAAATATTAAATTTCAAATTCGAATAAGTACATGTAACTAAAATTAAATTATCTTATGTTGGAGTTTATTTAATAATTATTAACAATATATAATTAGTAAAAAATAGCATATAACTCGTATAAAAGTTTATAAGACATAATCACATGCAAATGTAAAGATTTTATTTTACAATATCGATACCATATGCTAATTAATTAAAATTAAATACAATACCAATTTTGCAGCACAAAATGTAAGTTACTTACGTAACATTATCATTCTCTAGTGCATATCTAATTCTTTTTTAAAACTCTTTACACTCATGGAATTTACAACATTTGCAATCAAATCATTCCAATCTTTAACTATCCAATTGTAAAAATAGAGTTTTTGGCTTCCCCTATTAAATTGTGATATGAATAATCTGCACCCATTCCCTTGTGTCCCATTTTCATTTACAAATTCGGAACCCATAACTTCTCTTTGTGTAATAAATTTAAACAACTGAATCAAATCTCTCCTTGTCCTTCTTTCATGTAGTGTATACATATTTAATTTTTTCAATTGATCCTTGTATGCGATGTTCGAAGTATCCTGAATTATATTTGTTGCTCTGTGTTGAACTTTTTTCCAGCAAATCAATATTCCTTTTTAGGAGAGAGGACCAAAATTGAACTGCATATTCAAGATGCAGCCTAACCAAACCTCTATACAACGATAAAATAATATCACTAGATCTAGTTAAAACACTTTTTTTTTCATTTAATCTAACAGCTTAACTTGTCACTAGCTGCCTTACATTTTTTTTCTCATCTTAAAATCTTTACTAACCAACACCCCAAGATCTCTAACAATGTCAGCATAATTTATTTTAACTCCTTGTAAATTGTTATATGCATTTTTGTTTAACGGGCTTTCTGGCACATTGATTGACTAACTGCATAGTGTTTATTTTATTAATTTTTTGACACTATGCCACTCAGTGATATCTCAGGAGTCCGCCAAAAATATTTTAACGTGTGTTTTTAAGAGTTTGACAGTTTTTGAATAGTTAAAAAAGTTTTATCCTGTTAGTAGTAACGAAATTTTTCTTGATGGAAAACTCAAGGATACCAAAACCTATAATTTTTTATGATGCAGAAATCTTTATGAAAAACATATTAATAGTGTATTAATGGTGCTCACATAGTTCTCAATTCGGAATGGAATCCCAGCATTTTACATAGTTAATGTTTTCAATTTAAAATAAGTTTTTGTTTTTCATTTAAGAATAATACTTTGACTCTTTGAACTTATCGGAAATACAAAATCATCTTTTGTATGGTAAAGGAAGTTTGTTCTTTTTATAACTTGAAAAGTCATCTCTATAATTTAACCTATACTTTTCTCATGAGACTATTATCCTTTTTCAGTCTATTATTGAAGATTCTATGACGGTTATTAATTAAGTGTTGGTAAACTAAAAATAAATTTAAGCTTGATGCATTTATTAAAAACAAGCGCATAACATTAAATATAAACTAAAGTCATTTAAAAAAAATAGTGGCAAGTGTGAGAGTACTTTCCTCGGGACCTGGGGCTGCATTTTGCCCCACGTTAAAATATGTGAGGGAAGCCACTGTTGTACTGCTTTATAGAATCATACTTGAGCAAAGTAAAGCACATGAAATAAAATTACACTTCATAATAATCTAGAAACTTAAAAATCAATAGCCTACGTGGTAATAGTTAAGGATAGGAGACTGCAAACTTTATTTCAGGTTACACCTATTTAGAGTTGAAATACAAGGGTTTTTCAACCAAAAACAAATTATTTCTTCAGATTAAATTACTGGTGAAAGTAATAAAGAGTAATAAAAAATTACTGTTGTTTATGTTAAAAGAGGCTCTTATAAGATTTTTATAGCCCTTAGCCACATTTGCCTCGTGAGTGCACTCATCCTAATCCACCCTATTAAAATATTCAAAACTTAAGCTGTGACAATAATGTAATTAAAGATAAACAAGTTATATGTACCTCAAATCAACAAATATGTATTTACTTATTTGATAAATTTAAAATATGTCAAAAAATGTGTACATTTTTATTAAATAAGTTTGTGTTGACGCCTAAAATGAAGAAAATTATTTGAAAGCAGTAAAAGACACCTAATAATAATGAAGAAAATTGTTTAATAAGGCAAACCATACTTGCATTCTGGAAATAAAAAAAAAAATAGTTATTTGAGAAACCGTTAAATTTTTAACCTACCATGGAAAGTTATAAAATATAATTAAAAATCAATTAAGAATTTTTTTTTCCTGAAAATTAGTTTACTTCATATAAAATCACATAATTTTAAAAACTTTTTGTTCCATGTAAATTTTCTGGTGTAGGAATTACAGAGTAACGTATCTTCAAAAGTTCAGACTAAATTAGTTTTATAATAATGAAAGAACATTTATTTTATAAAATAGGCAATTCCTCAGTTGTAAAATTCACTCCGGTTAAAGGTAGGCCAAGGATATTTTGTATGAGACTGTCTGTATTTGACAAGTAAAAGCTGGAAGCGAAGATTCAATTTTAATACAAATATTCCCGTTACTCATTTGATAAAGTTTAGCTTATGTTGACCCAAGAAACGAGGACAAAACTTGCTCGAAGTGCTGCAGGAGAGAAGTTACAATTTATAAATAAAAACTTCCATACCTTTTATCTTTTGTCTTTGTGTCAATTTTTTGTTTAACCAGCAACAAGGGCACACTAAACATGTTGTGAGGAAAACAACTATTCCTAATAGGCCTGCGCATCCGCATAGTAGAGCAAGCCTCTCAAAATCTGTCAGCATAAACATCGATCTTAAATCAATCCCCAAAAGTCTGAAACAAAGAAATTATGAATAATAAGTCGAATAATCTCCCCCTAAACTTAACAGAAACATTAATGATGTACAAAATTTATTAATATGAGTCTTAAAACCTTGAAACAGAAGGAGATTATGAAGCTAAGTCTATAGATAGTATAACCTCTCAGTGTCAGTTAGTAAAAATAAAATTTCAACGTTAAATTATTCACGATGTCTATAGCTCTGAACAACAAGAAATCATAAATAACATGTTTTAAATCAATAGTATTTATGCGCTTATTAATGGAAATATAATCCGATAAGGCTTTTTATATAAGTCATAAATAGCATAAACTAGAACTATGAATAGTATAAATTGAATAGTATAGCCTCTCAGAGCATGTCAGTAAAAATATAAATTTAAAATTAAAATATTTATGATGTCAAAAACTTTGAAACAAAAAGACAAGAAATTACGAATAAAATGTTTTACAACAATAGCAAACCATTTTTGTGCCAATTAAAATAAAATTAAAACCTTGTAAAAGTGCATGAAAAAGGGCGAACAATTAAGTTTGGCAGTGGGTCTGGATTGATAGAGAGGAAAAGTTGCTACTAGGTCTACTGGAAATTAGTATCAGACAATAAATTTATCCGAACAATTTAATTCCCCTTTTGATATCTGTTAAATAGTGCAGTTTTGGCAGAATTGGTTAGCTCTTGTTTATTTAATTTACAATACTTTAACACTCTGTCCCGAGTTTTCAATTACTCATTAGAAATATACAATATACAAGGTAATTATCATTAAAGTCTAACTTTCAAAATTTTACCTGAATATACACGAAAAAGGAGGAAATGGTATGGTACAAGGGAAAACATTTTTTTTTCTTTCTTATGCCATAGCATTTCTTACTTCTTCGCTTATATTTCAGTCAAATTTCAGGTCATTCTGAGCGTGGTTAATTTTTACAGCTTTTTGAAAGTTGAATTTATTATAATCACCCGTTATTACTTTTAATTACCCACATGTTAACATAGGATAGGGAAAGTATTGTTTCCGGTCAAATTTTTTTCTCGATTTTTTTTTATTTCTTCATATTTTTGAACAATAAAATGGTCTAGAAAAAATGTCTGTCTGCGTGTCTGGTGTACGTGGTTAGCATAACTCTCGAACGAATTGACCTACGATGTTCAAATTTGGTGCACGGGTAAGTGGTGGCCATGGGACTTACCTTTAATGTTTTCTCCAAAATTGCGCACTCACATAAGATAGCTGCCATTGAAAAAAAAAAAATATGTTTCAGTAATTGCTAAAAAACGGTTCAATAAACGATTTTGATCCAAATAACTGTGGTAATGCATCTTAAAGTGTTCTAAACATCTCCACCTCCGTAATTCCTGTAAAAATGCTACAAAGGCGTAAAAAGTTGAAAAACGAATGTCTTCAACACATCATCTTCCCTTGAGCATCGCTCATCGGCGACGGCGACTAAGCTATGAGGCGAGCAATCGGCGACGTTTTAGAACTTTTCTCCTCTTCTCTGTTTTACTTACAAGAAAGGACAATGTAAGAATTATCGAAAAGTATATCGCTAAAATCACCATTTTGGAAGTTTTTTTTTTTTTTTTTTTTTTTTTTTTTTAATTTAATTAATTTATTTTTTAAAGGTCCATATAAGAATCGCCATAAATATATCGCCAAACTGGCAATTTTTTCTAAATGAATGATGAAAATATAAAAATGGTAAATAACACCAATCCACAACAGTATTTTAGTGTAATTGAAAGTTGAGTGATGTTCCACACCCCTCGTTTTACATACTGTTACTATTAAAACTTAAGATATTTCTTAGAAAAATGACTATATAAAGTTCTTTGATTACAATTTTCATATTTTCTAGCCTCTAGTGGATTTGTACACAAATTATTCGACTATTTTTTTTTTTTTTTGTAGCAGTGACGAAAACTGTAGGACAAAGGTTTTAGTCCACATTTCAACATGCAATGTATGATCACATATGTTGAAATTCGTTTCCAGCGGCCGACCAAACGGTATAGTGGTTAGCGTGCTAGCTTCTAGACCGCGAGGTTGCGGGTTCGAGTCAAGTGTTAGGCATGGGTGTTTGTAAATGTATGTTGGCTTGTCTAATGACGAATGTTTCGGCGCATTATAGCCCTCGTGTTGCTGACGGCGCCAGATAATCTGAAAACAACCAGCCAACGTTTCCAGCGATTTGTTTTCAATATCTCCTACTTTTTGAAAAATCAATGATGATGTTTCTGTTCATGAATTCTGGGGAAAGATAGCAATGATATTAGTAGTATTCAAATGTGACTGCTTTTACATTGCCACACTTTTGGGTGGCCCAGAAAATAAATTGGAATCGGGCTGGTAATCCTCAGTCATTACAAGAACATTTAATTAGATCATAAGACTATTTAAGATGGAGAGCAGGCGGATCAAGTGACGTAATTAAGGACGATATGGGGATAATTTTGCTTCCAACAACTGATTACTACCTCCCATTAAATACCCCTTCGATTTCTCTCAAATCGTTTTAGTCGGTCCTCAAGTCTTCCTGATTACCTCAATGGAACAGTAAGAAAATTCTTCATTTATAAAAATATCATTAATTCAAAGTGAGGAATATTTTGTATTCAAGAATAATTGGAGAAGGAAGGAATAGTAATTGTCGTATGAAATACTATCGCATTCAAATTGTTTTTGTGTTTGATATATTATAGCACCATTCAGTTGCAAATCAAAATATTCCCTAGATGGAATAAATATACCTCCATAAATATTTTAGCTTTGATGAAAGTTTCTTTCAAATTTTTTTTAAGAAATAGTTTTTACATGTGAGCGTTTGATCAGCAGTGAGTTAGTACTTATTATTCATGGTATGATATGATAAATAATAGCCCTATATGTAGTCCATAGACATGTAACTGTTTTGTTTTTGGAAAACTTTTAGGGAGTTAACTATGGGCGCCTCGAGGAAGAGGCAAGGAGGTGCACTTGTACCTCCTGTATTTGAAAATAAAAAATATTGAGGAGAAAATTGGTATGGTACACTAAGAATATAAATATTAAGCAGGTTTTAAAATAATCAGTTGATAAGAAATTTAAAACATAACAATTAATTAAAATTTAATTAAAAATCACAGTTAAAACAAAAATAATTAACCGCCCTGCAGTCACTAGAATGCCATCTGTAGCCCCCTGAAAATAATATTGCCGGCGCCTATGAAGCAAGGAGAAGTCCTTAATAGCAGGGGATAGTTAGTAGCTATTTACTGAAACCTGCCACAATTTATTTCGATGTAAAAGAAACGATGTATTTGACTTACAAAAAAATGATGTATTTGGGATAATGTCTTATATGCGTTGGAAAGACATAAGTTTGAAGATGAATTTAAATTTTATGTTTTAAATAGAAAGCGTAAACACTGGGGAGCACAGGGGAGAAGGGGTGGGGGTGGGGGGTTAACTTTCCCCTTTTCAAGCTAATTTTAAAATTGTTAACGACTGCGTATTTTCTATCTTTTAGGCCTTTATGAAAAATTTACACTTTAAAATATTAAGGGTATCTGGAATTTAATTTCCAGATACCCTTAAGACCTCCAGACCATGTCAAGTTCTACAAGCTGAGTTGCATTTAATTTATGCATACAATTTTTGTAATCTATTTTTAGAACGCTAAAGATTATATTTTAACAATGTGTTATTATTTTTTTAAAAATTATTATACGTCTGATTTTTAAAATCTTTATACAACTTATCTTTTTACAACTTCTTTTTACAACTTATCTCTTCCATTAAAATCGAGTACTTAGATAAAATAGCGTACTTAAATAAAGGGAAAAATAATTTGGAATAAAAAATTAACTTCAAAGTTAATACTGATTTATTTACTGCTATTGGCAAAGAAAAAAGGGTGATAGTGGGTTGAATTTAAAAATAAATAAAATTATTATTTTTCGCGCTTACACATTTTTACTTAACCCATTGAAGAAGACTTTGAATCAGGTAAAAACAGTTACTTTTTTTTAATCCTATGCCTTGTTTATTTAGATCATTTAAAGTATATTTTGAATTTTTCAGATTTTTTTGAAAATTATTTTTAAGATTTTTAAAAAACACTAAGTGGAACCACAATTGCAATTTATTAGCAAAGAAAAAAACTAAAATAACGGTTTGCAAAACGACCAACCATTGTTAATGGGTTAATTTTGAAAATAACTATTCAAGTATGTTAGCAATTAAAATATGTTAATAAATGTTTTTTTTTTTTTGGACCACCTTAATGATCCCTAACTGTAATTCTTATTTTTCTATTTCAGTAATGGTACATATACTCTTTTAAAAGTTCATAAATATTACTACAAAGCAATTTTAATTCAGAATATTTCTTTAAAAGTTTTACAATATCATAATCTATGCCATATTCATAACTCTGGTCATTTAGAATGTAGTGTATATATACTATGTATTTAACTACTATGAACATATATTCATGATACATCCCGATACATTTACATCGTGATAACATTTAAGTTTTCAATTTGGCGTAAATATTAATACTGACGTCCTTTAAGGTGTGAAGACGAATTCATTTTGAATGATAATTAACTAGTCATAAAATAATATCAGTCATATAAGTGACAAAGGAGAAGAAGTGTTTCGAATGAGACCAGAGCGATATTTTCTCTCAGAACATTAACAAAGGGTGTATTTGTCATGACAACAATGTAGTACAGATTATTTAAAGATGATTAGTATTCAATCAGCATAGTTTACAGTTAGAAAAATTATCATAGTTGTAATTAAAAATAGACTTCAATTTGCCTCCTTCATTATTTGGATGCAAAATAATTTTCTGTACCACATTATTGGACAATTCTTTATGATATTTCGCAAAACTTTCAAAGGACAGTGTTACTTCAAACTTCTTAAATCTTAAAATTTCTCAATCACTTCATCACTTTGATAGAGGACAAAAAATAGTGAATAAGCAAAGAATCGTCATAAGTATTGCAAACTAGCATAGACAATAGTACAACATTATTGGACAATTCTTTATAATATTTCGCAAAACTTTCAAAGGACAGTGTTACTTCAGACTTCTTAAATCTTAAAATTTCTCAATCACCTCATCACTTTGATAGAGGACAGAAAATAGTGAATAAGCAAAGAATCGTCATAAGTATTGCAAACTAGCATAGACAATAGTACCACATTATTGGACAATTCTTTATGATACTTCGCAAAACTTTCAAAGGACAGTGTTACTTCAGACCATTGGCGGATCCAGCCAGGGGGCGTGGGGGGCGCGCACCCCCCCCCCCCTCAGGTGGAATCTTTTTTTACAATTTACAGAAATAAATAATAATAATAATAATAAAAATATATTTTTTTCCAAGTTTTTTTCAATAAGTTCACGCAACAATTATATTTTAACCTTCATCTAATTTCCGAAAAAAGTAACAAAAAGAAGCTTATTTTTGTACCAAGGTTCTATTTATAGCCTTCTCTCTTCCCATACAAACGGATGTTGGAAGACTGTACTAGTCTAGTATTTTAACCTTCACCCTCTTGACCTTGAAGATATCTTGGACCCCTGATACCCGATCCCTTTTCTGTAGAGTGGGAGGAAGAGATTTTGACTCACATGCGTAATGTCCAACGCCAACCGGGGAAAAAAATAATGAGAGGTTGACTATTTGGGTTACCCCCGTTCAACTGGACATGGTAATAGGTTAAACTTAAAACTTTTGAAAGAAAGGAAGAGAAAGGTTATTTATTAACTGCATAAGAACTCGTCCAGCTCTATTTTCTGCTTCGGCTTGTAAATAAGCGTTATATTTGAATTTCGATTAACAGTTCTCTCCTCACCACACTGGAAAGGTATGCCAATTGCTTTATTACATAAAATAGACTTATAAACAATTTTATAAGAAGTATTATCTGTGTAAAGTAGCACTACAGCAGCAGAATTTATTATTACAAAAAATATCGCTTTCAAACCCTGTACGAAATTAAACGAAGGAATTAATAAAATAAATGTGTATGTTTTTTACGATAATTTGAAAGTTTTGTAGAAATATTCACCTGGACATGCTTTCAATTTCCCCCCCCCCCCTTTTTTTTTTCGCATTGAAGAAGTAATGCAAGAAATATTGCACTTTAAGTAATTATAACGCTTACGGCATAATATATATACATACTTTTAGAGAAGGATAGGTTTACTCTAATTTTATCCTAAGCCTATTCTTCCAAAACATATTTTTTATGAAACTTCTGATTCTTGTTCAAAAGTTTCGTGAAAGAAGTAAAATGATATTGCAACTCAAGATTAAGTTCTTAACATTTTTGAAATACAATGATCCTCCTACAATCTCTCTCTTCCAGTTATAATTGAAGAATTGGAACAAAATATTTCAGTATGCGATGTTTTTTAATTTGTCACGGATTGATATAATTTACCTATTTTGTTTTCATTATTTTAAAAAAATGCCCAGTTTGGCAATTATTTAAAAAAAACGCCGCTGAAACGGTGAAAATTGTGATATGATTTTCAATAAACACTGCATTATCCTTTCTTTAAAGTGCAACAGAGCAGAAACAGTTGTTGATTAGCTTTCGCATTGTCTCATTTTTACGGAGGTGGGAATGATTAGAACACCTTTAAAGGCATTTTCATAGCGATTTTAATCAAAATCGTTAAAACCATTTTTTGGTAATCGCTGAAAAACGTATTTTTTCAATATCAGCTACTTAATGCACATGTGCAATTTTGACGAAAACCGTAATGTCAGGTCCCATGGCCATCAATAACCTGTGCATAAAAATTGAACATCGCAGGTCATTCCGTTTTGGGAGTTATGCTGATAACTAACAGGCACAAACATTTTTTTGAACTCATCACGTTCCAAAACGTGTAAAAATGATATAAAATCGATTTTTTTTTTGCCGAATTCAATACTTTTATAACACACGGGTAATTGAAAGTAAAAAAAAATATGGAAGTAGAAAATCGCACCAAATATACAGTGTGTTTCTAAACTCATGGTACAAACGCTAGGGGGTGATAGAACACATCAAGACGTGTAATAGTAAATAGGAAACCAAGAGTCCCAGACGTATTCCAAAGGAGATAGGCGCCATCAAAGTTTAGGGTACCAAATTGCAAATGATCATAAAGGGAAAAATAAGTCGATTTATTTGCGGTTTTCGCTGAAATCATTCTTTAAATTAGTAACAGTTAAAACAGTTTAAAAAAAACGGTAAAAAAGTAATTTTTCGGTACTCCAAAGTTTAGAGCGCCCTCTACCGACATTTTTAGAACTTTGTTTTTAAATTTTTTTTTAAAGAAAATACTAATTTAAAGAATGATTTCAGCGAAAACCGCAAATAAATCGACTTATTTTTCCCTTTTTTATGATCATTTGCAATTTGGGACCCTAAACTTTGATGGCACCTATCTCCTTTGGAATACGTTGGGACCCTTGGTTTCCTATTTACTATTACTCGTCTTGATGTGTTCTATCACCCCCTAGCGTTTGTACCATGAGTTTAGAAACACCCTGTATATATTAGTGCTGGTAAAATAGTACCTAAGACCATAAGAAAAACAAAAAAATTGGTTCGTTGATCAAACTTGACAAAAATGTTCTATATTTGTCATGAAAATGAATATTCAAATGAGTCCCTAAAAATATCTAGCAAAGAAGTTTTTTTTTTGGGGGGGGGGGGGGGGGGTCAGGGGGTTTTGTGGCTGAAAAATTAATTTTGGAGCAATCTAGGCATGTGACACATGTTTTTAGAGTATTTTTTTTAATGCTGAATCGAATAAAAAAAAGCAAAACGATATAACTAATCTAAAAAAAGTTACAGTTCTTTTTTATAAACGAAAACACATGTAAAATTCAAGGAAATTTAAAATACATTAAAAAATAAAAAATTGGTCCGTTCATGAAACTTTGCAAAAACGTTTTATTTGTCATGAGTATAAAGAAACAAAGGAGTTCATAAAAATATCTAGCATAGAAGGGTGTTTTTTGAGGAGTGGAAGAAGGGGGGGGGGGGGGGCTTTGGAGTGGGATTTTTTTTTTTTTTTTTTCCAACTGAAAAGTAATTTTGGTATAACCTGGGCATTTCACCTTATGCTAAGATAGCGAGTCAGAAATGTGACAAAAAAAAGGGGGGGGGGAATGGTCAATCAATGGATACGGATTATCTTGAAGTATATTTCTAGAACACTGCATAGATTTTTTATTTTTTTAAAACTTTTTTTAAATATTCGATTTCATCCTGGCTAAGGCACAGGTGGTGCGCCCCCCCTCAGGAAAATCCTAGATCCGCCACTGCTTCAGACTTCTTAAATCGTAAAATTTCTCAATCACCTCATCACTTTGATAGAGGACAAAAAATAGTGAATAAGCAAAGAATCGTCATAAGTATTGCAAACTAGCATAGGCATTAGCAGTAAATTAACAAAGGCCCCAAATAAATCATTCCGTTTCAACAGAAGATCGACTTCTATTATTTCCCAAGTTTACAAAGAATTTTCCTCTATTGATCGGTAACTTAAAAGAGTTTAAAATGATTGATCATTTAACAACTATAAATATACATAAAAATAGATGTTTTCTTCAAGCAGCCTTTGTAATAGAGTTGCGTTAACATATGTTAAAATTAAATACTTATGTTGGAAAATTATCTCCATATAAACATTTCTTGTCTATATTTATGAGTGAGTTGAAGGCATGTACTCATATTTAAAATATGTAGTAGGAAAGTAGCCATAAAATATTAAATTTTTTTCCTCTTTGAAGACAATTATTTATAGTATCAAAATTTCAGCTTCTCCTTAACGTTGTGGCCTGTGGCGGTTTCGGTGTCTGGCTGTTAGCACAGTCTACATTTCAAATTCACGATGATTTTGTACAAATAATGACCAGAAATTATGTAATTTCTATAACTCCTTATAAATATTAACTTATCCACTCATAAGCAATTGAAGTATAATTTATATCTTAAAATACAAAGAACTCTAATTTGTATCTTTATAGGTAGGTAATTCTAGATCTAAAAAAGCCTTGGTGAAACTGTATTATTTGCTCCAAACACCTAATTTTTTTGTACTATATGTTTTGAATTTTATTCATCTTAGCATATGACTAAAAAGTTGCATAATGCAAAAACAAGAAGTGCTATACGGTAAAGTTATTATGTGTAAGAAAGTATAAATTTTAAAATGACAAACATTTCAGTATAATATTTTTTTGTTAATTAGCAGACATTTCCTAGAATTGGGGTTACAGTGAAACTTTTCTGTTAGCACTGTCCCTCATGGGGCATTAACAAAACCTTATAATTATTAGCAAAAGAACTTTTAAGTGTAATTTAAAAGATGCAGATGTATTACTGCTATTGTTTTGAGATAATACTTCAATGACATGGAAAACTACAGGATCTTTTAGAAAGGACTCCCTAATTTTGAAAGGATATAACTGCGAAATAGTGGTTGGCAGAAATAAGAGATAAATGGTATTTTGGAAAGACAGGTATGGAATTACAAACACGCACGCACACACACTCTTTGAGTATATGTTGACCAGTTTTGTTTACTGATAAATCCGTACAAATGCAAATGACCCCAGAAGTAAACTATATCCCTCCGTCGTCAAATTTAAATCAATTTTGAAAATCTTTATATTTAAAATTCTATACCTGTCTGCTCAACACAGTCTCTTTTTTTTTTGTCTTCTCACTATTTCCACAGTTATGTCATTTCAAAGTTAGGGATTCCTTTCTGAAAGATCCTATTTGTATATTGTCGTATGGCATAGTAGTTTGAATCTGATTAAACATTAGTTTAATTAAACAGTTCAATTAGTCACAAAAAAGTCGAAAATGCTACCCACAGGTCCCATATAGCACACATCATTCCAGGGAGGTTCCTAAGAAGTCCCCAGTCATTCCCGGGACTCCGAATGACTTCTTAGGGATATCCTTGGGAGGATGTGTGCTATATGGGTGACTTGGAACGACAAATTAAGTCTCCAGCTGAGTACACTATTTAATGAGGAAAGATAACTGACGGAAGATAATTAGCATATTATTACTTGCTCTATTGTGTGATTTTTTTTTCTGTTATTGCAGGTGATGCGAATTTTATTTGCAAAATAAAATGAGTGATCTTATACATTATAAGATATAATTTTACTTTAGGAAACTAGGATCGCAATCCATTTATTCAGTCAAAAGAGGATAAAGCCGTAAACACAGGTCTATTAAACTTAATAGAGAAGAGAAAGAAACTAAACAATTAATAAATCTTTTAACTTTATCAAAATATCTAATAAAAGTCTTGACCCATTACTTTGTTAATCAATTGACACCAGGAAATTTTGGATTTTCGTATCTTTTCGAAGATAACTGACGTATAATTTACCATGTCTAAAGCAACAGCGATTCTAACAATGAGATCATCCAGAGAGTCACACATTTAAATATTAAGGTGGCTCCAAAAGAAGAATGTAGTGGATTAAGATACAGTACCATCTGACCATGAAGATCAAGCCACAGGTCACTGGTCTATTACGCCAATCCTCCAACGAGAACATGTTGCATTTAAAAATTTCTCCTCTTCTAAACAAAGTTGTATTGTCCTTATTTTTTGGAATGAATAAATTAATTACTATCCTGGTTTCCAATCTAAAATTGTTCACCATGATGTGTATTATTACTTTTCTTATTGTGACGGTATTCAGGGAATTGTATAACCATGAGGTACATATTAAACATCACGTAGAGAAAAAGGATTGCTATTTTACTTTAAAATTTCAATAATTACAATGTTTTTAAAATGTGCATATTCTGAGCATATTATTGGTTTGTGATGCGCAGACTTTAAAACTGTCTTTCCTTTCAAATAGAAACACTGAATTGTTTTTTTTAGATAAAAAAAAATCGCTGAAGAATTTTGCTATTTGACGTCTGTATGAGAGATAATATTAGCAGACTGAGATCAATGAAAAAAAAAAAAAGGATTCTGTATTTGACAAGATTTTTTCTCTAAAAATATCCTTACTTAAATGAAGGGGAGAGAGAGAGAGAGAGAGGGGGGGGGGGGAGGCCAAGGTTAAAAGCTTCAAAATCAATTTTAATTTATTTACTGTTATTGACTAGGAAAAATGGCGATAGTGAATTTAACTTAAAATGAAATAAAATTATGTAATTTTTGAGATACCAAATGTTTACTTAATTTTGAACATAGCTATTCAAATATTGCATCAAATAAAATATGTAAATGAATGTTTCTTTTTTTTGGAGGTGCTGAACTACCTTAATGTTTCCTATTGTAGTATGTATTTCTGTATTTTAATATTGTGACATATACTCTTTTAATAGTACATAAATAATATTACTAAGTATTTTTAATTTAGAATATTTCTTTAAATGTTTTATAAAACCATAATCTGTGTCATATTTATAACTATGTGTATTCAGAATTTAATACATGTGGTATTTTTTTTATGTAATATGAACATTTATTCATAATAGATATTTTATTTTAATCTCTTTTGTATCTTGTTTGGTATAGCACGGCCCTAGTTTTGCCTTTGCACCACAAAATCCCACAAACAATTTACATTTCCTTGGTGATAACATTTAAAATTTAAATTTGGTCTAAATCTTTGTACTGAAGTTCTTTAAGGGATTAGTACCAGATCATTTTAAATGATATCCGACTGATTATGAAATAATAATATCTAAATCATTCAGTAGAAGTGGGAGGGGAAAAGGAGAGGGGGAGGAAGCATTTCGGACAGTTTTAGAGAGTCATTTTCTCACAGAGCATTAACATAGGGTACATTTGTCATGGAAAAATCGCAGTAAATATTATTTAAAGGTATTTAATATTCAATGAGTATATTGTAAAGTTAGTTAAATGCAGAGTGTTTTTAATTAAAGTACAACTTTCAAACAGCTACATAAAAAACAAACAAACACGGATAAGAATAATCTGAAATTTGACCTTCATTTACTCAAAGATAGGGGAAATGGCATGGCATATGAGAACAAAATCGAACTACTTTTTTTCTTCTTATGCCATACCATAGCTTTTTGAAAGCCTTGATTTGACATAAGAAAAATTGCCATGCTTTTAACAACACGCTATTTGAAAGTTGAACTTTAATTATAATCACCCTGAGCTTTTGTACTGTTTCGTACTGAATGTTATTTTTCGTACTGTATGTTATTTACGAGATCTATTTGCTAAATTTCTTGTCCTACTTTTAGAGTTGCTTTCAAATTATGGAATGGACCCAATATAATGTATCTTTCTCCAATGCTTCTCTTAGAAGCGTCCCACACGTAGTTGTTGAAATTTGAATTAGAAGAATAGTCTGGTGTAGGAGTGATGTTAATTTTTTTTTTTACATATTTATCCAAAGCAACAGAGTGATAAAATATGCAATAAATGTCAATAAAAACGATATATTTCATAATGAAAGATTACATGGACATAGGAAACGTTATTACAATAAAAATATATATATATATATATATATGGTAGCTTAATATAGCAATCCAACGAATTGCTTCTCAAGACAAAACATTTTCCCCCAACAAATCGTTATCTTTCATTGGTATTTAACACGTATAATGTTCCCATCTTTCTGAAGATCATCTGAAGTCCAATACTAGCATTAGTCTGAATTCATTCCTTTCAGTAAATAGTATTTGGCGGAAAAAAATATTAGGTCTTGAGAGCAGTCTTGAGTTTTGGGAGCCCTCATACAAATGATGTCATGGAGCTCCCCCCCGCTCTTCTTTAAAAACTATTAAAATCAAGTTTTAAGCATGTGAGTGTTTCATACAATTATTAATATAAATGAACACAAAGATAAAATTTTTAAACCACTTTTAAACTTAATTCAAACAAGAAACCCATTTAAATATGTTTATTGCCATTAAGGAGCAAATCCTCATTTCTGGGAAGCCATGGGTGTTTATGACCCTTATAACCCTACATTGTTGTATTTTTCTTTATCTTCCAATTTTAACTGAGTATGAAAATGTCCACACTTCTAACATTAAAAATGAATTCAAACTTAATCGGGTAAGTTTTGATTAGATTTACAGCTGCACATTCATTAAAACTCCAAATCACTAGATGTACATTTTTTAGTTAACAAGGGAAGAAATAAGTAACAAAATAAAATTATCATAAATAGAAAAGAACCTAATTGATGTAAAGAAATAACAAATTTATTTTATAAACAAGAAAAAAGTCTGAACTGCAAACATTTTGTGGTATTCGAAATGATTGTATTTTTTACTGTTTAATATCTGTTATAACAGTCGTGGGCTATTATAACAGTGGACACACGCACACGCACACGCACACGCACACGCACACGCACACGCACACGCACACGCACACGCACACACACACACACACACACACACACACACACACACACACACACACACACACACACACACACACACACACACACACACACACACACACACACACACACACACACACACACACACACACACACACACACACATACGCACGCACGCACGCACGCACACAAGAGCACTTAGCTTACGGAAAACAAAGTAGAAGCTAAATTATTAATTTAAACAGAACATTGATACATAACTATTAACTAACATTTAATTAGGAAATCAAATTCCCATTTTCGAAAAATCAAGGTGCAAACAAAAATGTAGGCACCTTGCATCTTGCTATGGGTGAACTGCACCTTTTGCAAGGCGGTACTCATTTTTTGCTTTAATCAATAAATTTCATTCCTCATTTTTTATTAGTAATAAGGGGCATTGGTGTCCCCATATAGGTAACAGAAGAGTAGCGTTAATCATAAGATGCTTCTGAAATAAATATTGAAAACGTTTTTTTATCCCTTTCATCAGCGATATGTACGGAAAAGGATTTTGGATTTAAAAATCCATTACATAAAAAAATATGGCTATATTTATTTACAGAGAAAATAGGAGTAAAACATTATTTGAAACGTTCGATTAGTTTGTTTAGTTGGTTGGTTTCTACGCTCAACGATACATTTTTGTGCACAATAACAGCAAATCACAATACAACAATCACCGATGCCTGACCCATGATTCGAACTCGGCTCCTTAGGAAAGCGATTGAAAAGTTTGAAAAATCGAAAGTAGAAAAATACACAAAGAGAATTGTATCTGAAGAATTAATTCATTAAAATTCTTTCATGGAAATTAAATCATTAACTGCAAAAAATTCTATAAAAATTAAAAATTTTCCTTTTCAGTTAGAAATACATGACCAAGTTACCTATTGCAATTGATTTTACAGTAGAATTCTTACCTTAAGATCTGTATTAACAGATTGTTCGGGGGAGCGTCCTGTAAGCTCATCTTCTTTGAAAGGACTGAAGAACTGTGAACTAATGACTAAAATACCGTGAGAATTAAACAAATATAAAACAATAGACCACCATCTACAGTATCCAAATTTGAAGGGTTGGTTGATTGATCGCGTTCCCGTAAAAACAATGAACCGTTTTCGAGAATGCAAGGTTATCTTCGTGGAAAGACTGCAATAGTTTTGGAATTCAATTTAAGTTTTTTAACAGAAAGAAATTCCGCAATTCTAATGGCAGATGAAGGAAAATCACAGAAGCGCGAAGCTTTTTCACGAACGTGTTCATGAAGCATCCTAGACCTCCCACAAACATTCGAAATAACGTTTTTGTTTTTGTTTCCCAAAGTTCAGTTAGTTAGCAAAA
Organism: Linyphia triangularis; assembly: GCA_963978545.1. NCBI lineage: Eukaryota > Metazoa > Arthropoda > Arachnida > Araneae > Linyphiidae > Linyphia > Linyphia triangularis. The sequence continues at coordinate 34,114,827 of OZ021733.1, forward strand.
AAATTAAAGGAAGAAAAGTAGTATTGTTTTCCCTAGAAGCGAGAAATTTTTTTAAAAGGAGACATGTCGTACTTTGACGCTAATTTTTCGTAGGAATTTGATGTGATTTCGATTCTCAATAAAAATAACTTTTCAATAAAAAACAAAATAAATTTGTATGGCACAATAAAAAATGAAGCTTCTTTTTTTATTATTACATCCTTTATATTAATTTCGATTTTGTTTGTATGTGTGTGTGAGTGGCTGCAGGGCAAATTTGGGGAAGCTTAATTAACCCGCTTGCCGTAATCCAATCGGGATGAAACTTGGCAGATAGATTCGATGTCGATGAAAATGTATTCTATCAAATTTGGGGGCTGTCACTCTCACCAAAAGGTCCCTTTTACACACGTTTCTATAATCGCTACGGAATACTAATAAATCCCATTTAACCGATCATTGTTGAAACTCTTTCCTGTTACCAAAATTCTTTTAATCAAAATAAATAAAAGATAATTGAACGTGAATGCATAAATTCATTATGAAGCCCAGTCAATTCAACATAAGTGCAATAATTTTAACCGATCATTGTTGAAACTCTTTCCTGCTACCAAAATTCTTTTAATCAAAATAAATAAAAGATAATTGAATGTGAATGCATAAATTCATTATGAAGCCCAGTCAATTCAACATAAGTGCAATAATTTTAACCGATCATTGTTGAAACTCTTTCCTGCTACCAAAATTCTTTTAATCAAAATAAATAAAAGATAATTGAATGTGAATGCATAAATTCATTATGAAACCCAGTCAATTCAACATAAGTGCAATAATTTTAACCGATCATTGTTGAAACTCTTTCCTGTTACCAAAATTGTTTTATTCAAAATAAATAAAAGCTGTGTGTTTCTATTGTCTTACGTCAGGGCTAATTAACCCACTTTTCGTCTTCCAACCCAACTGAATCTTGGCAAATAGATTCGTTGTAGATGACAATGTATTTAATCAAGATTTGGGGGCAAAAAAGAAGTTAGTAAATAGTTCGGAATGGATCTTTTGTTTTTAGTGGTCAAGCTCTATGAAAACTCGATCTGAGCTCAAGAAGTTGAAATTGCGCATAAAAATTGCCAATGCATGTAAAGGATTTATATTAAAAACTTTGTTTTTATGGGTTATTTTACTAAACATGTAGTTTGTTTATAAAAAATTAAGTGTTCACTTTAACATTTATCAAGCAAATGTGATTTTTAAAACAAAAAAGTGTTCAATAAAATAAAAAGTAATAACAAGGTAACTCTGGAATAGAAAACAGCACACTAAAATTTTAATACATCAATGATTCAGACAAACAAACAAACAAAAAACAAACAAACAAACAAACAAACAAACAAACAAACAAACAAACAAACAAACAAACAAACAAACAAACAAACAAACAAACAAACAAACAAACAAACAAACAAACAAACAAACAAACAAAGTTTGTCAATGGCACGGAATGGATGTTTTCTTCGTAGTAAACACTATAAAAACTCGATCTGAGCTTAAAACCGCTTAAATAATTACAATTAATTGAACTTAAAAGTTTGCCCTCTACCTATCCTCTGTACTAAACGTGGTAAATGAATCACAACCTGAAACCCAAATGTCTCACCCTTTTTCTTTCTTTCAAAGAAATATATCAACTTCTATTTCTATCTCTGGAAGTGGAAAAAAAAAAAAGATTATTTATTTTTTTAACTTAAAGAGGATATTAAAAATATCCATGAGCAGGTAAGCACCGAAAGTGAGCTTTTCCAAGTGTCCGAGATTGAAGACATTTTGGGTAAATTAAAAAACAATTAACAATCGATAATTTATTTTCGAAAATTTTATTTGAATTCAGAATAGTCATGGTTATATTTAAGCTTTTATGTAGATTTCAATTGATTTGAATATTATTAATTTATTGAATTATAATCGATGTGTTCGAACGAATAAATAAATAAATAAATAAATAAATAAATAAATAAATAAATAAATAAATAAATAAATAAATAAATAAATAAATAAATAAATAAATAAATAAATAAATAAATAAATAAATAAATAAATAAATAAATAAATAAATAAATAAATACTTTTTATTATAGATTCCATGATATCTTTGTTTTATTTTGAAGATTATTTGCTGATCCAAAATATTGTTACTGAACATTATCCAAACCACGATCCTTATCAATTTATAAAAGTAAATACTCTATGAACCATTGTTGTGTACTTCATAACACAACTACGTCATAAGGGTGTTTCAAAAACACATGGTGAGATTTTTTTTTTACCTACAGACCAAGACACCTCCTCATGTTTTCACATCTATTCATACTAATATTCTGGCAAAATTTCATATTCTTTCTCCAACAAAAAGGTGGTGCTCAATTAGCTGTTATATTTTGCATTTTGTGTGTTTTTAGGTAATTATAGTGGAGTTTGTATAAGTGTAAGTATTGTATAAGTGTTTGTATAAATGTTTAAATAAAAACTATTTACTTAAATACATTAAGTTTTTATTTATACAATAATTAAATGTTGTGAAAAAAAAAGTTTATGAAATAATTAAAAATTTCTCTTTGTATTTTTCTTTTTCTGAAAGACAATTAAACATACACAATTTCGATTTCTTGCTAGATATTTTTTCTTGCTTTTAAAATGATGTTCAGAATATTGTACCTGTAGAATTCAGACTTTGAGTCTTTTTTTTTTAAACATCCTTATGTAAAATTTATGTTTTGCCATGTACTTGCACATTTATTTATTATGCACCTTCAAATCAACAATAGCATTGGATTTTAATAAATTCTGTTCATTTGTAGTCGTCCAAGAAGCGAAGTATAGTCCACTATCTGTAGGTGTAAAATGGAGTAAGTTTGATGGGTTTGAGAAGGGCCTGGCGCCCTCTAGAAAGTTGGTCCACTGGCCGTTGCCCTCTTAGGTAACCTAGGTCAGGCATGTCCTCCTCTCGCTTTGGGCACCTAAAAATTTTGCAATACCATCTCCCGAAACATAGAAACTTAAGACATCAGTAACATGAGATGTGAGTAATTGTGCTCTAGAGGTAGACATATATTTTATCTTCTCGAAATTATGACAAGGACTCTTATTTTTACTGTCGAAAAAGTCATAATCACTATCATATCTCTGTGGTTTTTCTCTGTAATGTGCGTGTTGCCAGATATAATAGGTACAAAACTGTTTCCAAACTAATCTTTATGTATTAAAGTCATAAAAACTGAAAAAAATTATGACATTTGATCTTACCAGCATGAAACTCGAAAATTATGCGAAATTACAAAAAAGTGTAAAAATGAAAGGTCATTGAGCACCATCTTCCTGAAGGAGAAGAAAGCGGAAATTTTAGGATAGTAATACATACCATTGGCAAATGCACAAAAATAGGGAGTGTCTTGTTCATTAGTAAAAATATATTTTTTCGAATCACCCTAATCGTCATAGTTTATTTTACAAATCTAAAAACATGAAACACATATACATTAATAAAAGTATTTAATATCCCTTTCTGAAGTTTTCGCACAAAACGTAGACATATTAGCATAAATAAAACTTCAAGAAGCTGCCACTACAAAAATATCTACATTATGAGGTATTTCGGAGAATTTGTCTGAATCTATGTTATAATGAATTACTGAACTTTAATTAATTCAAAGTACACGATTGAAATGCGTTCACTTTTTAATCCAACTTATTTCAAAAAAGTTTCATAACATGGCGGCATAACAGATTTGATGTACCACAACAATCTATGAAAAGTTCTTCAGCTGACAAAAAACTGCTTGGGCAATTATTTAGAGGCATTTTAAAGCTTCACAAGCGATGTTGCCTGAAAATTTACATGCATTTATCTTTATACCTGAGGAGCTATGGTTTAAAATATTTCACTCACCAATTATCAGAAGGGTTTCTTGTAACAGGAGTATGGAAACATGATTTAGGAACTAAACACCCTTCCAAGTTAAACATAGTCTACTGGTATTCGCCGAACCACCTCTTCTGTGTACGCGTCTGACCAATCCACCTGCACTGAGTACACAAATCCGTGACGTAAATACAGCTGAATATTCCTTGAGCAATTTTGAAGTTAGTAGGAAAAAAATCGCCATTTTGCTTTGTTTGTGTTAGCCTGAGTTGGGTCGTAAACTCCCTCTTGGGATGTCTTGTCTGTTTGATTTTCTAAAGTATACCCGGTTGATTGCTTTGTGAGTTAGTAGGGATTATCTTTTTACTTTCAATTACCCATATGTATACATAGGGTATGAAAGTATAGCATTCGGTCAAAAACTAAAATTCGATTTTTTTTTTGCATTTTTCCACGTTTTGGAACATCCTGATTTCAAAAAAGTGATATAGAAAATATGTCTGTCTGTGTGTATGTGTGTCTGTGGTCAGCATAACTCCCCAAAAAATTGACCTACGATGTTCAAATTTATTATTTCGGGTTGGTGGTGGCCATGGGACTTACCATTATGGTTTTCGTCCAAATCGCGCATGCGCATAAAGTAGCTGCGATTGAACAAATCATGTTTTTCAATGATTGCTAAAAAACTGTTCTAATGATTTTGATAAAAATCGCTGTGGTAATGCCTCTCGAGTTGTTCTAAGCATACCCATCTCCGAAATTCCCGAAAAAATGCTTTAATGGCATAAAAAGTTGAAAAACGAATGCTTTCAACACAGAGTTCTCTTTCTTTGAACATACCTTATTAACGATAATTTTTTCTTCTCCCCTCAGTTTCGCTTATAATAAAGGATAATATAAGGATTATCAAAAAGTATATAGCCAAAATCACCATTTTGGTGGAGTTTTTTTTTTTTTTTAAATATAAAAATGGTAAATGACACAAATCCATGTCAGTATTATCGTGTAATTGAAAGTTGTGCCATGTTACACACCGCTAGTTTAACATGCTTCTGTTGGTTTTCAGAGAAATGATCGTTTGTGTTGAAGTTTTTAATCGGGTATTTTTTTGATAGATATTTTTTTTTTCTATTTTTATTACGTAAAATTGGTTTTGATTTTGAGATTTACAGCAGTATTGCATTTTTGTAAAAGAGTGTTTTACGTTCAAATAAAACTTTTATTTTGCTTAGAGTTGAAGATGGTTAAAGAAGACGGTCGGGGTGAGTGAGGATGAATGGGACAGTTGTTACTTTTTAATGCTTAATCAAAACGGTATTTAAAATAGGAATACACGTCAAATGATTATATTATTTGAAAAACTATTTCCACATTTAATATGTATAGGTATATTATATATGCTAAGTACCCTAGAAAAATTACAATAGAGTTTAATTCCGCAAATACTCTCTATGTTTTTAAAATGGGAAGAAAAATGCACAAAATATAGATTCTCCTTGAGTTTTTACATAAGGAATTTGATTCTACCCCTCACACTGAAAGTATAAAATGATGATCGAAAACGAGGAAATTTATTGAAAAAAAATATTGCATATGTCTCACTTAATTTTTTTTTTTTTTTTGCAATTACTTTTTTTAAATGAAGAAATCAATATGCAACTAAATTGCTTTCCTCATATACAAACCTTTCAAACACCCTTTGAATGTATATCCTCGAAACTGCTTCTCTTAAACTGTAGTACAACACGTTATCAACTATGTTACTATTTCTTCAAGAAAATATTTAAAATGTAACTTAATTTTTGAAACGTAAGCATTTAGGAACCATTCAACTATTATCTTTTATTGGCATTCGGATATTTTTTTTTATTTTTTTCAACCAATCTCACTTGTAATGTATTTTTGAAATTCTTTAATTTGTAGCGTTTATGTAAGAAGAATGGTAAAACTACAAAAAAAAAAAAAAATCTTATTTAGGTATGCTTGGGAATGTATGGAATAATTGTATGCTAACCCACTTTAACGAATTCTTAATGTTTGGACATACATACATTGAAGTGTCTACATCAGTGGTAGAAGTGGTGAAAAAAAAAGTAGGGGATGCCCAAAAGTTGGTGACCAGTGTACCCCCCCCCCTCTCTTCAGCGATAAATTTTATAATTTGGTAACTTATAATAAAAATATAAACTAGTAAGAAAATTATTTATACTTCCTAACACTAACGTTGGACAAGGGTCCACAATTTATTGTTATTTTATTGAATATTCGGCGACTTAGTATTTTTACTAGGAAGTTATACATAAAGTGAAGTATTAATTCAACGTCTTATTCAAAACTGTTTATTTAGATTTAAATAATACTCATATATATGCATACTTTCACGAAATTTAATTAATAGAGAACTCTAAAATGTTTTTTTTTTTTTTTTTTTTTTTTTTTTTTTTTAAATAGCTGGTCTTTATATGATACAAGAATATAAATTAGCTTAAAAGAAAGTTCCTCCCAAAGCCCTTCCCTCCATAAAAAATACCTATATCATTATAAAAGTAGTATAATACATTTTTAAAAATGTATTATACTACTTTTTATAATACGTAGTAATATATATCTATGTACTATAAATAGTTTTAAAGTTTTCAAATGTAAAAAAAAAAGAAAAAAAAAAAGATAACTTTTTCTCAGTGTTACTATACATTTAAAAATGTTGTTTTTTATTAGTAGTTTTTAGATGGATTGAGTGTTTTTAAAAGTGGGGGATAGATTTCAGTGGTGTTAGAAGTGGAGTGACGTATGGGTATTTTCTTGAAAAGTGGGGGATTGCGTCAACCCGCGTCTGCCCACACTTCTAGCACTAGTCTACATGTGTTCTGGTAGTGAGTATTGATGGTTTATTTTAAAATTATTTATATAAACTTCTATTTTGTGTGTCGATGGCGGGCAAATCTGTTGAGGCCTAACTAACCCCCTTGCGGTTATACAATCGGATTGAAATTTGGCAGATAGATTCGATGTAGATGACAATGCATTTTATAAAATTTTGGGCTGTAACTGTCACTAAAAGGTAGCTTTTATGGAATACTAATAAACCAACTTTTCATGATCCAATTGCGCTAAAATAGCATTTAACTAACCTTTGAAGAAACTCTTTCTTGTTGCCAAATTGTTTTTAGTAAATAAATAATAAAATTACTTTAATCAGAATAAATAAATGATATTTGGATGTGAGTGAATAAATTAACATTCATTTTCAATAAATAAATTTTGAAATGTAGATTGCCGCACATTTTGCTGATAGAAATGTTTTTGATATTTAAAATTAGAAGCAAACTGCAAGAACACGCTGTTTACAGAATCGACGCTGTGTAAATAAATATAAAATTGGCAATGCATATAAAGGATTTACATTAAAAACTTTGTTTTTATGGATTATATTATTACTGTTTGGTTTTGGGGTAAGGGACATTATAAAGCTGCTTATAAATAAATTGCATCTAAAGCCTGCATTTTTTCCTAAAAAGTTTCTCAAATTTTTAAAATTATTTAAGTTTGAAAACACTTATTTAACTGAGGAGCATTGGGCGTTTATAATAATTGGTTCGTCATATCTGAAATTACTTAATGGAGTTTTGTAGGCCCTATATCACTAATGTTAAAGGTCCATTTTCTATGTACATTTTCTAAATAACTAACAAACGTATACTTCTGAATTTTTCCTGAGTATTATTTCAACCTTCTTTTTTAATCTGAGGTTAACATTAAGAGAATATGTTTACTTGGTTTTTTAGAAACAATATCAAATGATAAAACACCGAAAATCTTTAAGGATCGCATTTTTTTTAAAACAAAATAATAATAATAAAAAATAATAATAATAATAATAATAATCAATTTTTTTAAGACGTTCACTTCAGATTAAAATTTTATACATTGCAATTATAGGGTAAAAATTTCATGAAGATGTTAGTAGCCGTTTTTTCAAAAAGATACATAGAAGGTTGAAAATTGACATTTTGAGATAAATGCATTTTTATGCGAAGTTGTAGCATGGCAAATATGGGTTTACGTATTATAAAACTAACTTTACTCCGGAACTAGACAGAGCAATGGCCAAAACTATATCTTAAAAGAAGCAGAACAGTTTGAAATTTAAAGATATGCAAAATTCACGAAATTGAAAATTTTGAAATTTTAAGCCTACTGAACCCACTTAAGAGATTAAGTACAAACCAAATAACTACTAACAAATCAAACTATTTGCGATACCTATCTTCGTTCTGTGGATGGAATATGCTATATTTGTTGCTATATACGTTCTATAGGTTCTGGAACTTATTTTTAGGTTGCATTTTTTAATAAAACGTACGTAGGGAATTTGAAGATCACAGATGTCACGAGGGAATCTTAATGTCACTGCACTGATTTCCATGTCCTAGTGTCAGCATCGATACTTGATGAATAATGGATTCTTTTCGTCTTTTTATAGAGTTCCATATCTCATTCCTATCATAGAGATTCATTTGAAAGAGTTTCATATGTTAGAACAAAAAACACGGGGCCCTAATTTATTTTTCCTGAATATCTAGATTACTGAATATCTAGAATCGTGTAAGATATTTCTTAATTATTTCCAATTGTTATAAGTATTTCATGTATTTCTTTTAATTTTTGTGCGTAGTTTTTGTTTATATAAAATTAAAAAAGGTACCTAAATTTACTGATTTTCTGAATTTTTTTTCAAAACAACTTACGTTTGCATATTGGCAATAAGTTACAGTTCTAGTATTGGGTTCACACTGCTCGAAACATATTTTTCTCACTGCTTAAGTTTTAAATAGCAGATAGGCAAAGTTACCCCGATATATCAGGTACCTTGGCCTTCCAGGTTTTTTTTTTTTTTTTTCAAAAAAGGAAAGTAACGAAAACAATATAATTTTGGCATAAATGGAATCCCCAAACCACCTCCCAAAATTATATATTTTTGCTTAATTTTTTAAAACTCATTGAAATTTTGTATTTTGAAACTTGAAGTTGAAAAATTAGAAAAGTTCACCGCGTCTACGGTAATGTTTAAATATTTGAATGCATAGTATTAAAGAACCAGGTATTCATATTATTATGTGAAAAAGAAATTTATATTCAACATACATGGGAGAAAACACAAGTTCAAGATACATGGGACATAATTGAACTTTTTTTTTTGCCCTCTGTAATGAACACAATAATAAAGCAAATGGTCCTAATTTTATGAGTTAATGATAAATAGCCAATTAAAAGAAAACTTTAGAGGTTCCACTTATTGTTACATTTTCGTATTTATAAGTTTCTAAAAGTCTATTATAAAATTTTCAGGGCATTATTTAGGTTTTCACTGATACTGTGTAAAAGTATGTTAAGTTAGGCCACTAAATATTATACAAAGTTTTCTTTTTCGTAAATCTATATATCACTGTTTAACGGGTTATAGCCAAGTAACAAGATGAAAATTTATGATTTATTTAACAGTATTACTCAAGTAATACTTGGAAATTGAAACTATAAATATCTCTCATTCTATTTTTTATTCCTAATTTCTGACATACAATCGTTATTATTACAGTTTTAAATCATAACATTGATTTAATAATGTCATTTTCTTTTTATAACGAAAATAGATGCCCCTGAAAAAATTGGGTCCTGTATTGATGCTCATCCGCATGCCCGTGCGGTAATAAGGTCCTGATAAATTTTAAAATAATATCAATTAAACATAAAATATCAAAAGCATTTCAAAATAAAGTGTTTAAATGTAAAATAATAATTTTTCTTATTATTTTTATATAGACATTATCACTTAAGTTTTACTGAAAAAACGACTCAATTTGAATTTGATATAAATAATATCAGATTGCTTGATTTAAAATAGTTTTGGATTAATGTTCACTAATATATATGTAAGCTACTTATGCAATTTTAAACCTTATTATTATAAACAAAGCATAATTAAAATATTGTAAACATTATATTAAGTGGAACACCTACCTTTATGCCATTTTGAAAATTTAACGGACTTGTCTACGAAGGTACAGATTTAACCAGAAAGTTAACTTTTACCTCTTTATATTTTTCAATTAAAATTTTCTAATATCTTTTAAAATAAAATTACAACAGCGTGTACCTTGAAGGAAGCACTAAGTCTCTCTTAGGTAACGAAGAAAAGACGCCTAAGGAATTGTTGCCGACAAAGCAGTGTTCTTTTACTTTTTAATTAAGGTTTAATAAAAAAGCTTGAAGATACGTTAATAATGAAACTCGAGTTACTTTGTTACAGTATACTACTTAACAGTGGTATACTGTAACGATTCTCTTAATAAAATAGTATAGTAAGGAAACATTGTATAAAATGTTTGTAAAACATTTTATTAGACAGAAAACTAGTATTAGAAGTTTTAATTAATACAATTGTTTTATTTATTTGAAAATTAAAAATGTATTACATTATAGATAATTTAATATATATTTAAAAAAAAAATAGTGAAATGTGTCTGTTAGAATTTCGTGTAATTTTCTTTCAAACTAACTTAACATTTTATCACTCTCCTATCGTCATTGTCTCATCAGTCTTCAGGGAAGGGTAATAACTTTTTGTTTAGATAAAATTAATTTAAAATTTCCTTTATGTATGAAAATAATTTTTTTACTTCAGAACAGACATAATGAATGACAGACACAAAATTATATTGTTTTAAATCATTACACTAACTTCTATAAACTGTTTTGTAAATTATTCGTTGAATTCGCTTATTGTCAATGTAGTTCTTTTAAATGATTTGCTGAGAGCCAAAACGGACCATACCACAATGGTTATTTTTTAGGCGAAGGCTGTTTTTACCGAATTTAGTTGGCAGATAAACTACATTTGGTGTGAATGGTTTTAGCAAAACAGGGTAGAAACAGTCTTTACCTAGAAAAATAAATCAAGAAAAATAATATTAGAATCTTATATTTAACTTTTTTATCCAATTTTAGATAGCTTTTCATTTGTTATTGATAATTTTTAATTCAGTATAAACTTAACGAATTAATTCAAATTTGTTTATACATTGATGGTATACGATACTTAAATAAAGAATTTATACTTTCTCTGTTATTAACAATACTAGTTTGTAATGTTATGTGTTCTCCTTAAAATATTGAATATTCTTATTCTTTAGACATGAAGTAATGTAATATAAGGTTCGAGTGCAGTCGGTACAAAATCATTTGAGGTCTCGAGCCAATCTCATATTGTAGTCAAGTCAACCGCTAAATCCTTTGATTCTGATAAACACAGAAACGTGAATGTTTGGCCTCACCAAAATCTTATTTTTAATGGTATTTGAATTAAAATAAACGAATTAGGTGAAAATTTGTAGTCGACTCCTTCTAAAACTAAGTCAACGTGTTTACATTCGAACCGCTTTTGTGATGGACTTCTGCTGCAAAAGGTATGGTATGTGTGTAGAGTATTGTCAGATTTGTACAATTAATGTAGAATTTATTCTAATTCAACTATTTTTATTCGATGTCAAAGATCCATACATATTTTAGTTTTATGTAAATTTACAGTTTACATTATGAAATAAATGAAAGCAAGTAAAAATGGTGTAACAAACCTTTTTACTAAATAGACAAAATTCAACATATATCATGATATAAAGTACGACTACTGTTAACAAAGAATTTCAACCATGTGACTTCTTTACATTGGTATGCTTTTGAAATATATTCATGTCTTCTATGCTCGAGCGTACTCATTAGAGCTCGAACATTGTTTTCCAGTTGTTAACATTCCTAAATGGATGAAGCTTTATATTCTCCACATATGTGATGAAAATCTCTTGATGTTTGTAAATAAATATCAAATAATAATCACAAAGTGTTCTCATAAACAGACAAGAAAGGAAATGATACACATTTTATGAAACTTATTTTATGATATGATACTGGGGATAGGAAGTCTTTCCGTTATCTATTACTTTTATAGTATAAGCCAATATACATATGTTGTTGGTAAACAGTTAACACTTGGAGTAACATTATTATTAGGATATAAAGTACCGAAGGTTATTATATTTTTATCTGAGAGAAGACCATTATAAAACTAGACAATCCCTAGACACTGCGCAGCATTTGTTTTGTTTAATGAATTGCTAATATTTTTAATAAATGGCGAAAGAAAGGTAATGTTTTTAAAGCAGCTTCTTTTAATTTGTCATTGTGTTGGTGATACTAGTTACTAGCGCCAATTGCGCTAAAATTGCAAGCGTGCCAAAAATTTATTTCACAAAATATTTTCATTTATTTAAAATGGTAGTCCCTGTTCTTCTACGGGAAAAGAGAATTGCTTGAAATAGATTGCCTACCTAAATTATAAAATATTACTTGATTCTATAAAAGAGTTAATTTTAATTATGCTAATTGCTAAATAGAATCAAGATGTTTCTAATTTGGTATTGTGCAGTGATCCCCTATTAGGCTTTCATACTTTGTGCGCTAATAACAGGTGCTAGGACAAAATATTCATGGCCTATAGAGTAGCTTGGTATTTTGCCGAAGCATTTAAATCACTGTTATGTAATAGAGATATCTATAACTGGTTGACTCAATAAGCATCATAAAAATAAACTTCGGTATATACTAAATAACAAAAATAATTTCCTTAGCAAATTCAAAGGGGCAATAATTGCCTTTATAATTGGTTATGAATTGGCAATTTCATAAAAAAATATTTTCTTTTAATGCTACTAAGGTAGAATAGTTCTAAATATGAATGAATAGAGGGATATTCATCATCCTAATAAATTTTATGAACTAATTTAAAGCTTCCTAGCATAAAACAAAATTATTGAAAGCTATGATAGAAATACTTTTTGTATACCATGATAAATAAAAATATAAGCAATTTCAGTTTCAAATTTGGATGGAATCTTTTTAAGCAAAACTGCTTCATAATTTGTTTAATAAAAAATTCCAATTTTTTTTAATGAGAAAGGAAGTAATAAATTTTTATACAAATATTAAATATACTTTTTTTTGTAATTTAACATTATTAAATATTCGTAAAAAGAAATATATTTCAAGTGATATTTTATAGAACGGCATCGTAAAAATACATAAAATTTCAACGTTACATTATTCTAATATAATAATAAATAGACAATTTTTAATATTTGTATTCTAATTTATAGAAATTTTCTGGCACAAAACTTTTAAAATTGGTCAATGGCATGTTTTGTCAAACGTAAATGGCGTACATTTGCACACACTTATAAAATTGTTTTCTTTTTGAAAGGATGTAAATGAGCATGTGTAAATTTGTGCACACTTGGAGTAAAATATGCATAGACTTTAAATACCTGCTCATTTTGATTAAATTGTACTAATGAGTAAATTAATGGTAAATTTGTGTATCAATAAGTGGACTTTGATTTTCATTTACACTTTTATCAAAATTTACGTTTATGTATATTAATAAATTTCATCCTACCCAAATGTTGAAATTGATGAATTTTGATAAAGCAGCTTATGAAAGCATTAAGACTTCCTGTATACAAACTAACTCTTAAGTTTTGACAAAAGGGTAAATACATACACGAAAAATTGTTTCATAGTTAAGCTTGAAGTGAGACACATGGCATAAAGCTTTTCTGCTATTAATTTATTAATGGAAATATGTTTTATGATATAATGATGTAATACATCAAGCCTGCTTACATCAAAACAGTACAACATGATTTTGTACAGTGAGTAGAATACTCTATGGCAAGCTGGTCTACAGCATTGGTTAAGAATCGACAGATATTTTAATTTATTCAATTTTACGGGATATCTATGTTCACACCATTAGTAATTATGCGCCATATTGTATATCTAGCAGAAAACATCATATAGAGGAATATAAAACAGTCACTTATATTTGGATATGACATATTACCATTGAAATAGAAAGAAATAAAACAATTAAATGATTCAGCGTGCGTCTGCATCATGACAAACATCAATCAAATTTCTGATTTCCATAACGGAGTAAAATTCTTTTAACATACAATTCCAAATGTTTCTTTACAATTAGTTCTTTTCGTATGCATTCTTGACATGTATCACATGAGCTTGATCTGGATGAATCTTGCTCAACTTTCCCATAAATAACAGACTTTTCGCTTTGTTTTCCATATATCTCCATAATAGTGCAAACGTACTTTAGTTTCTGATACCACCACAACATAATTACGAGTCAATCCTAAACTATTAACAGAAGAACGACGATTGTTGTTGAGAGAAACGGGCTCTTTCCAATACTGCCTGAAGACATGATGTCCGATGCAGTATAAATCAATATTGTAATCTTCCAAATTAAACAGCACGAGTTTACAGCAACAATAAGAGAATGCTTCCGAAATGCACTGATCATCAAGTGAAACAATTTGTGCTAAACTTCGTTTCCTCCACTGAATAGGGGCTGAAACAGGACAGAAATGACAAAACCAATCATTCTTCAGGGGAACCACAATGATTCGGAAATTCTAAGAATCATTCCTCAAACTCACTTGACAGAGTCCAACATCCGATGTTCCAGGAACAAGGAACTGAATACCCAAATCTGTGGTGAAACATAACACAGCTGCCGTTCTTTAAGGTAGTATGTCTGAATTGGAGAAGCCATTTAGAAGCCTTCTATGTACCCGTATGCTTCCAAGCTGGACATGAAGACATAGAACAGCCAGAGGCACACGAACAAGATGGTGGTTGGTAACTTGTATCGCATAGGGCCTCCGAGCTCACCACCGACTCGCTTGCTTCTTCTCATTAGAAGCACGACGCAGGATATAAATGCACAGCAGCAGAACATGGTCACCGAGAAAGCCAGGCTTCCTGGTTCCACCTTGAATTCCGTACCGTGGGCATAGTGGACAACCGCAGCTAGGGTCCACGCAATTCCAATGCCGAGAAACACGTTCACGGCGTTGCTGCCTGTTACGTTGCCTATAGAAGAATCGGCATACTTGTCTTGAACGGCTGCTACCTTGCTAGCGAAAGTGTCTGAAAAAAAAAAGAGCAAAAAAATCAATCACTATGCTTACGTTATTAAGATTAGATAGTTTTTAATTTGATTTTGTGTAGTAACTAATTAATGTTTTCTAAGAAAGTTGAGTAGTTTATTCTTAAGAAAACACCACGTCCAATTTAAAAAATTCCTCAACAAACAAAAAAAGAAGGGGGACAAAAATCATAGTTTTTTTGAGTTCATCATTTACTCGTATTTCAAGTGGTAACTGAAAGAAAGGTATAGAAGATATTTGAATAAATTTTTGTTCACAATATTTTGACTTCCGTAATACTGAGTAAATAAAAGCTTTTACGGAAAAAGTTGTTTTGGATTATAATTTTTCCCTTTTGAACGTAAAAAAAATTACATAAAATACTTTGCAATCTCTCTGATACGAAGACCAAAATTATTCACCATTGGACTGAAAGTTTCTTAAATTGGGATGTCAAAGGAAGACCTCTTCAGTAAAACTATGTAACTAACTGTAAAGACGAGAGTGGTTTGGGAAAGTGAAGATTTTAATCGACCTATTATACTTTCCAATTAATTCATAAATCCATTGATAATGTTCCACATTTGATGTTTAAAGCATAATATTTTTGGTTTCAAAGTTAGTTAGTTTATTTCTCAGTACTTATTTGATATCTTGAGGTTTCTTAAAAATAATGTTCGAAGTTTATAGTTACTGGAATATGTATGGTATTATTTTACATTCATCACAACATTGAGAAAGGATGCAATGCTTGATACTTAATAATCACAAAAGTTTTTTTTTTTTTTACCACCAGTTGTTAAAAAACCACAATTTATATAATGCTGAATTAGCGAAATTCTATTTTTCTTTTAAACATCCATTATTAAAACACATGCATACTTCTCTTTAAATCTTACATAAATACGCATTTTAAGGGTTTATACATGTACTTGTAGTTATTTGGGATGAGTAATTTAGAAGTCATCATGCAAATATGTCGAAAATATTCAATTTAGTAAAACAGACAGCTTGAAAAGAAAATCAGAAGTAGTAGACACGTATATGGTGAAAAATGTACATTTCTCTAATATGCCTGAATTTGTATTGACATGATCTTAAATTTCAAACTCCACCCAATGTCGGATACAGCGAGGGTTGGAGGGGGCGATCGCCTCCTCAGTTAAATAGAAAAAAAAAAAGAAAAAAAAAGAAAAAAAAAAAAGAAATGAAGGAGACAAAGATTATATTTTATGTGTTGTTTATCATGAGTGTAATAAACAAAAGGCTAACACTGGTATCCAAAAGTAAAATAATTATTTAATTTATATACTTAATAAGTGAATGAACGTGTGAAAGATATGAATTTAAAATTAAACCAATGTACTAGATGGTTTTTATCGCTCAAGTGTCAATGCGCGCTTCTCTCAGGCTATGGATTTAGTTAATCAAGATTTGATGAATCCGTACTGAACATCCTAAAAATTGGAGATGGAAAAGCTGAGGACAAAGCAAGATAGCAAAGTACTCTGTAAAATATTTCACACAAATCTGGTTTAATTCTTGATGATCATAGAACATGAAAATATAATTTTGTTTAGTAGTGCACTTCAAGGAAAATATGAAGTTTGGTATTTGTTTTGGAAGAATATTTTCGTAAAGAAACACACAAAAGTCTTAGAATTCTTTTTCTATGCACTTCTTGTTTAAAAAGTTGCTTGCTATAAAAAAAATAAATTATAACGTTTTTGTAGTTTAGATATAAACTTGTTCTATTAAATGCATTGGAAATTATTGTTTTGGAATCCCATGGTATAGTAGTAAAACTTAAAAACAACAAATTTTATCTAAACTATTCAACAGTTCAAAACTAAATTTTTTCCCACCTCCTTCGTAACAATGCTCTGAATCCGTCCTTGATTCCACCTATAATATATTTATATTTGAGTTTTAAAATAATGTAGTTTTTTTGTTAGTCAAGAATCGTAGAGTAGCGTAGGATAGAAATAGGATACCAGTGTTATTTGAGTGGTCTTACGGCTTGTTGGTGTAGTACGCAAGACAAAAAATCCGAACCATGATGACTGTATTTTTGGTTTTGAAAGTCTTAGGTTAAAGGTGTTCGCACTCATGCGTATCGTTTACGATTTTCTATGGTTCTGTCTTTCTTGCGTGGGTTGCCGCTTTGTTTGAGAAAAATCCCTGAATATTTCAATACAAACTTTAACTTCTCACCACTTTCATTCTATTTATCTTCATATACAATAAATCCAAAACTTCATTACTGTATATTGAAAGACATGTTATTCCTGAGCAGATACGCATTTATGGTTTATATCCGCGTATTTGGGAATTGCATTTGCAGTTTATAGCCACCGAGGAAATGTATTACCTAATTAACTCATTTTAAGGCTTCTGCTTGTAAGTATCCCCCAAAAGTGACGATTTTATACAATTGCTAATATTTGTTATCCAAAAGTTTGAATAGTAAGAAAACAAAATTCTGTAGTTTTTTCGACAATTATTAATCTAGTAAGGAAAAATATGTTTCTATTTCTTAAATTAAATTTCTTTATGTTACTTATTTGGCCTTTAAAAATTGTAATTTTTAATGTTGATACTAATAAATAATATGCTTATCATTTCATAATTTATAACAAAAATACTCATTATTTCATCAATCCTTTATTTCTTAATCATCACCGTAATCTCTAACCACTCATTAAAAATTTAAGAAACTTGGTGTTCCGAATTTGGTTTGGATAAGCAATACAAATATAAAATAATATTATCAATACAATTTGTAAAGAATGATTTTGTTTTTGTACGTATATTCCATTTATAAAAAGAAAAAAAAAATACCTTTATTATCCTATGTTAACATACGGTTAAAAGTAAAAAACCCCATCTTTCACGAATTACTACGGTACTTTCCTATTCTGCTTTCACAAAAGAGATAGCTAGGTTTTGAAATTTAAAGCCTACTGTTGTGTAAATGAAGATATATGGTAGAGGTCATTTTAAAATTGTAGATACTTCTCTTTTGCTTAGATTGGCAGTGTTATTGGTAGTGTTAAGGTTTACCCTGTATAGTGCATACGCTTATTGCTTTGCTTTTTTTTTTTTTTTTAAAGTTTAAGCTTAATTTAATAGTGGACTCCAATGCAATAGATAAACAAATTCCTTAATAACTAATGGTTAGTTATTTGTTTAGAAGAATAAAGCAAATGCTTTTGTAATTGTTTAGTATTTTTTAAACAAGAAAATGAAATCTTATAATCTTGAACTTTAATCAATGAAATTTCAAGATTCACATCGCAAACGCTATGGTGAAATTTTTAAAAAATGTAAAGTAACCTTTACCTGGAATACTTGTTCCTAGGGCAACTAAAGCAACGGCAGTGACTGTATCTTTTAGGCCTACTGTGCAACCGAAATGCGACGCCAAATCTCCAATAACAGCAGTTAGCGCTCCTATACCAAGGATGGAGACAACAAAGCATAGCCATCCGTCCATCATGTCTGAAAAAAAAAAGTTGTACGTTTTTATAAATTAGTTTATGAATATGAATAGTTCACAAAGTAAATTTTTAATTTACCCATTTTTAATGTTTTTATGTAAGATCTACATTAATAACTGATGGCATTGATTAAACACACAATACATTACGTAGATTTGCATCTCATCTCATGGAGTGGGGTGACTTAGTGCTAACCCTGGTTTAGTGCGTACCCATAAAAAGATATAAAGTTTATTTTGTCACCAGAGAAAAGACGAAAAATTTACGAAAACCAACAGTGACACTAACTCTTCCCTCGAAACGTCAAGTTTTATTGCTAACATCCTATCTTATAAACGAGCTAATATATGAGAACGTAGATCGCAATGTGATTTCTTCAATAATATGGGAATAAAAAATTAAGATTTTTGTTCATAAAAAAATTCAATAGGTGACTCAAACAAGATTTGAAAGAACTTTCAAAACAACACAAGAAACCCACATTCATAAAAGTTCAAATTTTACATTGTAGGTTTTCTTGGTTACTATAGACACTGTTGAAATAAGATCGCTTACACATCTGACATCTAGAGAATTTTTATTTACTAGATTTTACTGCTAAATTAACTAATTTATTTATTGCTAAAAACAGATAGGTAGCGCAAATATGACGGTGTCATGAAGTAATCCTACTAGCTACTAAATCAGTTAGTTTGACGATGTACAGTTTCATTTCTTAAATTTTAAGTAAAATAAATTGGTTGAGGCAAAAGTATAAAGATATTTAAAAAATGCGATAGTTTGTGAATATTTTAGAATAGAGCCCTGCGGTTTTTACAGGCAAGCTTAGCATTCACCCTCCCCCCTTTCCCCGGCATAAAATAAGAAACAGTTCGTTTTTATCAATATATTGCACTTTAGATTAAACTTTTAGCAATCCACAACCAAGTTAATTAACACTGGCAGCAACATATCTATTTTAATCTGTACTAGGATTGCGCATAATAAGACCATGTTTTTCTCTCTCTCTCTCTCTCTCTCTCTCTCTCTCTCTCTCTCTCTCTCTGTATATATATATATATATATATATATATATATATATATATATATATATATATATATATATATATATATATATATATATATATATATATATATATATATATATATATATATATATATATATATAGAAGAAAGTAAGTATGAGCCGATCATTATTTTATTGGTTTAATCAAATAGCATTAGAACTAGAACTCAATGTTAAAATAATTATGATAAAGATTTAATAAAACCCTTTCCTAAGCCACTTTATTTCTCTAATTGTAGTATTAAATTGCATAAGATAAGATTTTTTTGTAAGGTTGGGTAACTTCAAATTCATCTAAAACAGGAACATAGTTGGTACTCATCAAAACGAACAACATTTGCAATGGAACTTAGGGTCACAGTCTGCTTCAGAGATACTTGATGAGGTTACTTTATATTGTATAGCATACTTTTTTACAACACTTTTTCAGTATAATTTAAAAAAAAAAAAAAAAAAATAACAGCGTGTTAAAAAGAGAAAAATATATGTTTGACACTAACAGAATTTATTAAAAATTATTTTTTAATATTTAATTTCATTGCTGAAGGATCTGAGAGGTTATATGTAGCTTTACTTTTTTCTGGCATTATTAATAGCATGTGACCTTAGACTCTATTTCAAATATAGTTCTTCTGGATGGGTGCTATCCTATTTATGTGAACGAAATTACGATCATCTTGTTACAGGGTGTTTCTAAAATATCCGGAAACAATTTAAAGGCACGTAGAGGGTACAAACTGATTGAAGTAAGTAAATTTTGTAATGGAATATGTGTGCGGAAATGGCGCATCTTAAGTAGTAAGAAAATGAAAGTTCTGAGTCATGCGGAGGTTCACAGTTTAAGAGGGAGTAGTGAGCGAGGCCATGGCGAGAGAGTGACGGCATGGCTAATTGACAGATGATTGAAACGTATGCGTTTACCTTTTTGAGGGGGATTGGGGTGAAGAGATGGAGTTTGCAGCCTGCGGAACGTTTTCAGCCATGATCAAAATGTGCCCCATAATAATTCACCGCTTCTTTTGCTCACTCACTTTCCATTACAAAATCTGCTTATTACGACTCCTACCCCAATAGCACAAATACTCTGGCTGATATCGCTCAACACTGGCCAATCTCTGTGTGGACTGTTGAAGACTAGCCGTTGTTACGGGTCTTAGCCAATCTCGCCCAATAAAATGTACCGGAAGTTTTAAAATGTTGATGCAGAGTTTTAAAATTGAAATATATTTTTTTTAGAAAAGACGAAGGGGTAAAAAATATATTTTGTGATGATTTTGAGATGTTATTTTTTAAAAAAAATTTGTGAAATTTTGAAAGATACTCGAGTTTCCCGGAACACCTGTTTCCGACATTGGCCAATACCACTGTGCTAATTGGGTACTTGCTTTTACATTTTGCCAGATATTTTAAAAATACCTTGTATATTCTAATATACAGGGTATTAGAATATAATACCCTGTATATTCTGGTTTACATACCAGCCGGTGGAATGAAGGCGAATACAAGTTTCCAGAAAAGCGTAATGAAGTGAAAAACATAGTCAGAACAAGTTGGAAGTTTCGGTTCCTTTTCTACAGCTTCTTCACCCTCTTCTCCTTCTTCACCCTCATCGTCATCGTCATCCCCTAAATTAGGAGGAAATGAACAAACAATATATTAAGTTAGGATTCATAAATTCATGCCATTCATTATTCAATTTAAAGAGTGTCTTACATATATTGGAAAGTAATTAAATGTCAATGTATTATTTTAAGCGATACAAGTAATAACAGGATTAGATCTATACAAGGTGTCACAAGAATGTTGTAAAGGGATTCATTTCAATTTCTGTTGGAAGGGCATCTGTGAAAATTGCAAAATTTTCGAAAAAGTTAAAGAATCATAAAAATATAGTATGATTTTCAAGGGTAATTTACTTTAAAAATTACCCAATTTATATAGCCCCTGTAAAAGAAAAAAGACTATTAGAAAAGTGTTCTGAGATATTAAATCACGTTAATTATAAAAATGATTATTCCACCTTTAAAATTAACCGAATAATAACAACTTACAATTTGAGGGAGCCGTTTTTTATTTAGAAAAGAAAACGTATTGCCGATTGGTAAATTCTGTGAAAACAATAGAAGTAATAAGATTCATTAGAATCGATTGAGACCGTGCGGATACAAAAGGGCGAACTTAACAAAAGGTTGTTCTCAGAAAAACGCGTTTGAAAAGTTTTTCAAATAAGGAAATTTCTATGCAGCTTGGTATCATTCTCTGCTTTTTTTCAGAGGGAAAAAAGAGCGAACTCAACATTAAATATACATGTAGAATTTATAAAGGGTCTAGATTAAGATAGTTAATTTTTTTTCCACACAATGTTGAGATCACTCTTCGTATTCGCAGCACTCCATATTAAGTCAACTGAGCTCAGACCCATTTTCTAACCATCACAGATCAGCTACTTCTATACCCAGAGACTTGAATTTTTTGCCATCGTTTTACACTACACGTGAAAACAGAGGATTACATACTTATCAACGTTCAACAAGAGAAACATGGCAAAAAAAAAAACTTTAGCCAAGCCTAGAGACGGAACAGCTGGACGAATTTTGGTCATTCTTTTTGTAATTTAATATTTTATTAGATAAAAATGAGTGTGTGTTTTAGTTTTGAGTAAAACACGCATCCGAACATCAAAATTAATAAAAATCCGTGAAATAAGAAGAGCTATAAATTTAAACGGATAAACTTCTCTTTACGAAATATTTCCAAACTACGGATCACCATGCGTGCTTATGATATCATTTTATTAATATTTACTTCCGAAATTGTGTGATTTTTTGCTTTTAAGTAATGCAAGTACAATTTGGAGTTCGTCATTGTTCGTTTTTGAGGCAATTATTCTTAAGTCAAAATGAGCCGGTGAATACTTTAATTTTTGAATAAATATTTCTCTTAGAGTTGTAGGGCAGGAAATTCTAATTGCAAGTATTAAAATGAGCCGAAATTAGAATTTTCGGTGCAAACCTAACGCTTCAAGTTCCTGTGTAGTATCGTACACCTGATGGCTGATTGGTTAGAGCTCTAATTTCGCATGCCAAAGGTTCTGGTTTGAATCGCGAGTAAGGCATGGAATCCTCGTTAAGCTGTAGGTTACACCCTGATTAGCCATTATTGTGAGTGAGTATAGGACATTGCGCGCACAAACCGACCAACCCCATGTAGTATCGAAGTATTTTGAAAGTGACCGATTGAGTACCCAAGTTCATTAAAAATGAGTTAATTATCGTGGACACACTATTTATGATATTGGATCATGATTTGTATTAATAATGCTACATCATACAATCTTTTTATATGCCTGTTGATACACTGCTCCTACAGTTTTACAAAATTGTTTTTTTTTATTTAATTACATTAAATTAAGATAAACTAAGTCTTTTTTTTATAATAATCTTTATTTTTTAATTTTCTTAAACAATCATATCGATTCAAGCTTGCGTAAATCGGAAATGTTTGATTAAAAAAGTCACGGCAAATTAAATTTAAAAAAATTCCCTCAGCCATCTACGATGTCTATGGCTCAAAACAATTCTAATATCATATACCACATAACATCGAATTTGGGGAATTTCGAACCCTTATTACGTAATAAGATTTTGAACAATTTGGCAGAATTTATTACTGCATAAACATGTTCTATGTGATGATAAACACACAGCTTTCATAATCAAAAGATAAAAAATAACCCAGTTATTCTACCATAACTAATATCTGATATTCTTTTATATCCAAATTATGACTTGACTCTGTTTTCCAATGATTCCATTATATGGTATAACTTACCTGCGCTTACTGTTATTGCCTCAATGAACTGCTCTTTCCAAGAAGATGTGCCAATAGACAAGGAGATGTTTGCTTTCTGGAACAACTTATCAACAGTATTCTGGAAAAAGTAGAAAAGAGCAATATAAATTCCCGTCTTTGAATAGAATGTGACGAACAGTGATCTTTTTATAAAAATAAATGTAATTTTATTTTCATTATATATTAAACATTGAATTAATAACTATTGTAGTAACATTTGTCTAAATACGTCAAGTATTTGAACCTTTTAACAGCTGCGTACACCCCAAAGGGTTTTTCGGTGTAATAATCGGGCCGGTCACTGTCTGTAAAATATAGACCGGACCAGTACGAAAGTTCTTTTTTAGGTTTTAATTTTTTTTTCAATATAAGTACTTGTCTTCCTTAACTCTTTTTTAAAAGCCAAATTCATTTAAATCTCACTCCCACTACTTAATTATTGTAATTAATTATCAAATATAAATATTTAAGTAATAAAGTATATTAATTATTTAAACTATTTAATTATTAAAATTAATTAAAAATTAATTATTGGAATTATTTTATTATTAACAATAATTATTAAAATTTGAATAACGATTTTATTTAAAATGTGGGCGGTATAAATCTAAAATCACCGGGCCGATTTTATGTCCTAGTACTGTTTTTTAATGTCATAATCGTAACTGAACGAACTATTGTTATTTTAAGATTATTAGAAGTAAGATTCTTGCAAAGTGCGTTTCTTTTACAAATTATGCTCCTCTACAAGGTGTATGATTATACTGATTTCAGTACTAAGTACCCAACTTTTATTTCTGCATTTTAAATTTTATGGAGTTATAATTTTTCAAAAATTATTATTGAATGACATTTTCTTACAAATGCAATTTTTTTTTATGTTTGTGTATTACTCTGACAAATGTCTCAAATTCTGAAAGAGATGAATATTACTAATACACCCTTTAAAACTATTCAGGGTTGTGTAACAGTTACTCAAGATGCATAGTTAAAGTTTTCTTGTTTAGAGTTGTCTGGAAGCTAAAGTAATAAACATATGGTCATAAAAGGTTGGTTACGTACTACAGAGATAATAAGAAAATGATCTATGAAGAAAAATAAATAAAAGTACGCATGTTTTCGAGACCTGATGGATTAATATGGAAGTTAATTTTTATGACTGAACTTTATCGGGAAAGTTTTAAATGTAGTTTTATATTAAAAAGAAAACAATTTAATAAAGTTTTGAAAAAAAAAGTTTTTGTCCTACATTTGCCTTTGAAGGTAACACGTTTAAATTATTTAAAGCTATTTTTTAATGTATTATTTTTGATATCATTGACCCATAATCGCTGTACGTATATAAATTTTTATCAAAATCCGATGATTAATGAAGACTCTAGACGGTGCTAAAGTGGAAAACTTGAATTATGCCCTGTGTACAACCATGTAAAATAACAATAGGTGTACGCAATAATTTTAATTGAGTTCTTTTTGTAAAATTATTATGGAGAATATAGGACTAAGAGTGGTAAAGGATGAAGGCATTTCATAATTTATTGTATGAACAGTAGCAATGCTTCTTCTTAAGTTTCCTCTTTTTAGTTGAAAATTTGCTTGCTTTACATTCTTCTATACATAACCATTAACTACTTTCCTTAATGGAACATACACATTTTCATCCCTTATTACCTATGCTACATGGATTGACTTTAATTTTAATTGTTAAGGGAAGTTGGAGTTTAAGACATTTTAAAAAACACCTAATTTCAGGAACATTTTCTCAGCTATTTACATACTTACCAACTTGAAAAAATCCACATGCTTATTAGACATTTCAATATATTTTGAGTGTAGTATTTTTAAGTATTTTGTTTCATTCCTCTAAAAAATTTAAAATGTCTGATGTTCTATAAAATTTTCATTTTTGATGACAACAAAACTGTATAAAATCCTTAATTTCCAAAAATGTTAAAAAATGTTGCACTCAAATTGTGAAATATTGTAGTAAGAACATATGTCACAAATTTTAGTTTTTTTTTTCTCTTTTTTTTCTTTCTTTCTAGTTTTTGAATAAATGTTCCTTACGTCTCTGAAATTGCCGTTTTGAGGTATGGGCTGTTAAAGTTAAAAAATAAAATTATGATTTGATGCACAACACTTTAAAAAAAAAAAAACAGATAAAAAATACTTTTAAATTAACGAGATTAAAACTTTTTATACTGTCAAATTCAGAATTGTTTGAAGTTTTTTAGATTATTAATTTTAAAATTTATTTTTTGACGTCCTTAAACTGCAATTTCCCTTTTTCCGTATCCATAGCCCTTAATTGTTTGTAGCTATATCTCGCATCCTTATTGGGTTGATCGATGTAAAAATGTTTACTCACTTGTATCCTATATCTCAAATACTTTTGCTCGTATAAATATCAATTATTTATTTTGTTTCGTTACAGGAGAAAGACTCTCTAATTATTAAATTGTAACTTCCAGACTCTTTTTTAAGAAAATCTTATTTGTACGAGCAACAAACACATTTTATACATTATTCTCCGTTTCCTATTAAAAAATGTCATTGAATAAAATACCCAGTTGGCTTCATTAAAATCTCTAGATTTTTATATGCATATGTTGTCTATCTTTGTCTCAATGGGGGCTGTTTTGTTAAATTTATAAGTTACTTGTTGTGAATTTCACATTTTCAGTTTTCAACCCATTGTTGCATATAGCGAGCGCTTTGAAATTCGTTTTTTAAAAATAAAGTTTCCCGACCGTACACTAAACAAGCTATAAACTTGTAGTTTAGCAGTGTGGCTTGAGTCATAAAGAAAAAGCCTCAACGAATGAAAAAGTGTTTTAGGAATCGAGTCTTAACTACTTGTACAAAAAAAAAAAAAAAATCAGGAATATAGTATCACTCAAAATGTTTACAGAATAATAAAGTGGCAAAAGAATATATTTAAGAAAAGTGTTTTAAACGCTAGATGTTATTTGAAGAATGCGATTCGAATAACTTGGTCAATATGGAAACTTTTCTGGGATTGTGGATTGGTTATTATTGTAAGATTGGATATTTTAAGTGTACTTAATATTCCCGTATGCCATTCCATAGAACTAGTTTCTTTTTTCATAAGTGCTATTTTGAATATTACTGTTTTTAAATTCTGTCACAGAACATAGCAAGTGGGCTAAAACAAATTTAAATGTTTGAAGGGCCTAGGTGTGAACAACTTTTGTCCATTGGAAGCAATTTAAAAAAAAAATTAAAAAAAATAGTAACATACAGAACGAGCAGGATTTCTTAAAATTTTTCTTGTTATGGATAATTTTATGTGTTGTCCATGTTGTTTTACAAAGAAAATTATAATGTACCTTCAACGTTAAGCTCATGTGCGAAAAGATGACACTAACAGGCAAATATCATGGAAAAAGTAGAATAACGTTTTTCCTCTGGATCCTTCATTTTGAAAAAATTCTTCCTTCATTTTGCTAGAAATGTTTTGGCTTGTATCTGATATATAAAAATTTTGAATAACTATCTGCATATATGAAGGTATGTATGTATTTTATTAATCTCACATATTGTCAGAAAAAGATAAATAGGAAGCAGTTATAGCAAAACAAACCTACAAAAAAGAATCTGAAGGATGGCTAGATCATGTATTATAAGTGATGAAATAGAAAAAGGAAAAGTACTACTGTAATTCGAGGAAGGTTTTTAGTAATTGTTTTTAGTTTTCTTGGTAATCTATGTATTAAAACTGTTTCAAACTTTAAAAAGTTCAATAGAAGCCCCATAATGTTATGCCATATTTAGATTCAGAATACAAAAAAAAAAAAAAAAAAAAAAAAGTAAATGCTATTTCCAAGGAGTGGTGAAAAATTTAAATGATGATAAGGGATGAATGACAAATTAATGTTAAAAATAATTTTTTTTAAGCCATAAATTGTGAAATAATCAGTACAATTTAGTCATTTTTGTTTCATACGATAGTGTGTTAAAGTCAAAACATAAGTAGCATGCAACTTTTGCATTAAAGAGTTTTTCAATAAGTAATTATGATTTAATTTAACAATTTTTAATTTTTTAACAGTACATTTAATTTTTTTTGCTTTCATTAGATTTATCATGATCGGAACATCCAGAAATTTTTCCTTTTTCCACTTCAACTTTTTCTTTTCCATATTTTGGCAAAATTGTAAAAAACCTACTTTTAGGAACCCGTACACTAAATTACATTTGATATTAATAAAAATTTAACTGAAGTAAAAAAAAGCGCTGCAATGTAATTTTAGGTATTTATTTTATTTCTCAAAATGTTTGAAACATAGGTGGTTAAGCTTTATATTTTTTACTAGTAGATTCCGATAGTCACAAAAGAAGGTTTAAATGTGCTAAATATTTAGCAACGGAAGTTTTAGGAGATGTGCATCAAATTCTTTCTTTTGTAAGATCTATCGAGACAAATTCCTGAATCAGAAGCAACACATGCCCCTAGCTTGTGAAACAACTCATGATTCAATTTCCAACGTCGGCGCTACGTAATTTCTGCTTTTAAAAATAAGTAGGTAAGTGTTTTCGAAATTCGAGGCTTCTCTCTTTTGATAATTGAGGCTTCTCTCTACTTGAAATGCAAAGAAATTCCTTTTAAAAACTATCCTCTTAGGCGTTCTCCTTTGAAATTGGGACTAGCATGATAGTTTAGATGTTACAAAATTTGGCCCAGTATAGCCTTCATGTAGATCTTTTTGTGCCATAAAAAGAATAGCGATGCAACCAAATTGGTTTCTAAACAATAAGAATACAAAAAAGTTAGCCTCATAGGTTACCGGGAAATATATGGATATTTTAGAAGAAAAAAAAAAAAAAAGAAAAAAAAAAAAACATGCGTATTCGACATTTATTTAATAGATTACAATTTAAAATAAAAAATATAGCGAATGTCCTTAACGATGGGATTTTGTACCTAGGAGATTATTAACATAAAATGCTTAATTATTCTCAAATAATATAGTGGTTTAACAAGTTTTTATTCTTATGCAACTTTCGATACGTTGAAAATATACACACAGTTTCAAAAAATAAGTTTTATTAACTAAGTAATATTTCATCCTATTTTCCCTAAGTTAGTGAAATATATAAGAAATAAGTGTGATATAATTATCATAATTAGTATTAAGTATTTTATCAATGTCAGATAAAGTCATAACTTAACAACTTCAAATTTGTCAATTTTATTATCAAAAATTTTTGTTAAAAGTTTAACTTTGGTAATTACGTTACATTAAATTCATTTATATGTACTTTACTTACTGAGTACTTTATTAATTTTGTATTAGCCTCTTGTTAAATATAATACAATAAATCTGAGTTGTTACCTAGTACTTTTAGACTAATACCTGAAACATGCGTTCGTTCGCTTATTTTCATGCGAGGGACCTTAAAATTACTTTTGTCAATATTGAGACTTGACAGCAGCTCATAAGTAGCGAAGTTTTCAACATAATAAACTGAAATGTTATATTTAGGGTAAATGAAGTATTCTAGATCTAATGAAAAGGTAAAAATCATGGGTTCGATTTGAAACTTTCAAAGTTAGAATTCAATATACTTAGTAACAGCCTCTCACCCCCAAGATAAAAATTTTGCACCAGGCATATAAAGAATCTTAAACAAATTACTTTGGTGCAAACCACAATATTCGGACCCGAAGATATAGTCATTGTTTGGATTTTTGTGTGTGTACTGTACATGAATCTCTTGATTTTAAATGGGGACTTCTGCAGACTGGGCCAAAAACACTTTTCTTTTTAAATTCTCTCCTTTTTTTGGAACATAAATTTCGTTTGAGGAACACAGATTTTTTTTTTAAGATTGCTTACTGAACAAATGACTAGCAGAAGAGCAATTATGGTAAGCAAAATGGATGACATCGCAAAAACTATGAGTACACTTCAAAAGAACCCTTGCCCTTCTGAAAAGAGATCTAAACTAACCCACGGGAATCATCAAGTAGAGGTATAAAATTAATGATTAAAATTTTTTTTTAGCATTTTTTTTTTTTTTAATTTTACTGAAAAGGGAATATCTTTTAAATTTTGGATGAGTTTTATATTGGAATTTACCAGAAATTAATAACTTTTAGTTTAAAAAAAAGCAAAACAAAAATAAATAAATATATATATTAAATTATAGTAAATTGATAATCCTGGCTTTATCATAATTTAGAAAAAAAAATAATCCATGTGTTTTATACCATTTGATATTAGAAGGGGGAGTTCTACAAAATTTAAATTTGATTGACATCATAAATATATATATTTTTTTTTTAAAATTGCACTTGTTAATATGTAAAATTTTACTGAAAAATACACTAGAGGTACATTGGATATTAATTTAGATGGCGCTTACAGCCCTCCACACTTTTTGCCCCTTCTCTAAAATTTGAAAATAGTCATTTTTTAAATCAAGAGATTCAAATAACCCAGGGGTCGGCAAACTTTTCTGTGCTAAGAACCAAACATTCAACAATCAGAATATCAAAATTTATAAAGAGCCGCAAAATAAAATGTAAGCAGTGCCAATATGAGCTTTTATCCATTTAGCACAGCTGTATTGGCCAAACACGGGTTCTGAGAAAATTGGCCTGCCCATGCCCAATCACGGGCATCGTTCTAAAAAAAACAAAAACAAAAAAAACATTGCAAAACATATTTTCCCCCTCCGTCCCTTATACAAAAATATAAAACTCTGTATCTATATTTCCAAACTTCCATTATATTTTACCCAGCATTGGGGGAGATTGGCCAAGATCCATAGCAACGGCCAGTCTATAACGGTCCACATTGGGATTGGCCAGTGTCGAGTCGAATATTGGTCAGCGGATTTGTTTTATTGGAGTACCTACAAACATTTTTATAGTATAGAAAATCATAACAGATGAGACAATCAATAGTCCATTTTTGTCTGGAATGAAGGCATACAATTCAGTCAATTCTTTCTTAAATCCACGATTTTCATAATCTATTTTTCTCTTCCTTTTGGAAGACATCGAAGCTACGTTTTACCAATACAGCATTTTGAAAGCAAAGGCAATAGGGGTTTTAATAGCGCTCACAGCTTCAAAATGTCGACAGCGAATTCCTTATTTCTTGGGTTGAAGAATGCGTAGTAAGTTTATAATGGGTCAGATTTACTCAAACAAAACTCAAATTATCATTTATTGCTTTAATAGTTTATTCTTAGGTTGAGTGACTTAGAACTTAAAGAGCCCCAAATATCCATGAAAAGAGCCACATGCGGCTCTGGAGCCATGGCCTGCTGACTCGCGACATAAGGCAACTACTTTTTGTCCCGAAAATAATTTGTGGCTAGTAGTTTTAACATTGACTGAAGACACATATGGATGGCATTGGTTAGTATGAGCTCTCTAATTTATTATGTATTATAGAATATTTCTCCCATTATTTCATTCAAAAGTCCGATTTAAATGCTCTACACTGTGCTCCGCTGGAAGCCTGTTTACCAATCTGATACCAATCTCTATGACTCAAGACGGAATCTTCAATTGTTTAAATGTTGGCAAAGACATGATTTATGATGATGTGTGCCTGCCATTGCATTATAAGAGGAAACACTGAAAGAATAATTACCATCGGTTAGGTTGAATAAAAAATCTTTTATAATACATCGGTTATCTAATGCGCAATAAAAGAGAGAATATCCTTTTAAACTATTTACTTGCATGTCGTAAATGAGGGAAGAGGGTCTGAAGAATATTTGTATGCTATGGTATACAATTTAACCATGAATAATTATTAAGAAATAGTAAGCACAATCCATTGCTGAATTTTATTCATCTTGTCTAACAAAAAGGTTAACAATTATTAATTCATAAGCAGTTTTTTTTTCAAGCTGTAGAATTGTGACCTCCGAAGTGTTAAGCGAATGTTTGAAAATGTAATGAAAAGTAGTTAAAAAGTAATGAAAAAATTATGAATTTATGAGTTTCATTCATATATAGAAGGGTGAAACGTAGTCTAATTCCGTGTCAATAATGTTAACCTTTCGCATTCCAGGCCTTTTTCGCGCGGAGGGACCAGCAACTCGAGAGGTTTCCCGCCATTTTTGGTTGGTTAGAAGTTATAGATCCGCTTCAAAGAAACTAAACACAGTCATTGGCCTTGCATAGAATTTCCGCATCAAACATAGTGGTCTTCTCGAGTTGCGGCATCAAATCATATGGTGAGTGAGAGTCATCTCTGGTGTGCAAAAGGGTTAATACAAATGTGGGATAAAAGTGTTTACATTTGTCTTTTCCCAAGTATAAACTGAAGTATAAGCAGAGCAATTTTTTATAAATTTATTCCTCGCATGTCATAATCCTTAAATGACTTATTTTCAATACATGGATCCTTTTTATATCCTGAATAAATTAGTTGCTTTATTTTCAGATTTTCTTCAAGACTCAGTATTGTGCTTCAGATTTCGGCTCATATTTGATGGTGGTAGGCGTTTAGTGGCGAGGGAAGGGGATTGGAACAGATGCCTCCTCCCTTCCGTACCACTACTGTCTAAAAATTATAAATGGCCTCAAACTCTTCTCAATTTTTTACTTTTTGATACCCTTTTGGTTATGCAAAATTTTTATTCACATTCTATTCTTGCCTTAATTTAATACCATAATTTAAATCGATGAACATTTACAAATTTTCATTCCAAAGTTGCGGCAGCAATGGCTTCCCTATGCGCCCTTGCATCTGTGCTCAGGACAACGTCCTATGAATGAGTTTCATGTCTGCCATCATTAGTTAAGTTACCATAAGTTCAAAAAATTCAAATGCATATTTTGACACATTCTGGTTAATCCTTAGAAAGTAATCTTTTAATTTCATTGAATGGATCAAGTTCTTAAGTCATACAACCTATACAACAATAAAAATATATGTAATTTCAAAGGATAAATGCAAAGGCGTCACAATATGCATTTCAATATTTTTTTGGATTTTGGGCTTTTTAACTTATAAAAGCAGATATAGAACCTAATTTTCAACGTACATCTACATGTCTAAAATTATGTTAGTTCTCATAATGTATGCAAGAGATTATTTGCAACCCCCACCTCCTTAATGAAAGAGTACGAGTCATTACCACACCTCTTTTAAAACAAAAACTGTTTTGATTGAAGTAACTAATAAGATAATTCTATATTCTTTCTCCCCAAAAGCAATATTGCTCTCCTCTATCGGTGGTTAACGATGGTGGTTCACATTCATTGGATTTGTTTAACATAAACTTGAGTGTTCGTGCTCAACATTTAAAAACCATTAGCTTACCAACGGAAAACGTTGCTTAGCTGGTGGAAGTTTTCTGGGTTTTTCTCCATATTTGAAATAAAGATGGTAACACAGGAAACACCTGTTTGCAGTGTTTGGTTGTAAACCCTAATGTTCTAAGAACAGTACCATAATTAATCTGCACCTTTTTGAAGCCTTCTAGACCCTGTTTAAATGAACATATCTATTTAAAATTTGGCACTCACAGTATTTAGAGATCATGGCAAATGATCTAAATATGAGCCAAAATTATAATGTTTGACATCATTTTATAGACTAATATTGGAGTGAACTTTACCGACAGAACCTTATTGGGATATTGTGAATGAAGTTTTTGACTAAAAAGAAAACAATCCAATAAAATTTTGAATATATGTCCTACAATTATTGTCCTTGAAGCGTCACTTATGAAAATTTGAACTATGCTTTATTGATTTATTTTATTTTTAGGAATAATTTTTCCATGGTTTCAGTTGTACTTATGCAAGTTTTATAAAGATCTATGCTCTAAACAGCATCAGTTTAGTTATATTCATCCTATGCATTACAGTAAGGGAAAAGAGAACTAGATACTTTACCTTGAACTCTCTGCTTTCCTTAATGCGAACTTGCACTTTGTATTGTTCTCCAAGTCTTGGTTTTCCCAGCAGGGCAATTTTTTCATCCTCTGATAAATCATCTCTATCTTGATTTATGTCTTCACCTCTTTTCTCACGGAGGTAATCTGAAAAATTTGTCAGCAAAGTATGAGGGACTAAGTCAATAATTATCGGCATTGCACATTATGTGTTTTGCCATGATTATAACAAAAAACAGCTTGAAACCTTTAGAAAGAGCATTTGTGGCTTTAAAAGGCCATTTCGAACTTGGAGAATCTTTTTTTTTTTTTTTTTTTTTTATCTTAGACATAATTATTTCCTCTTGTTTGTGTTGATAATTTTATTTTTCAATAATAATTATTTTTATGTTCTTTATTTGAAAAATGTAGTTTTGAATTAGGAATGATATTTAGTTATTCTGTTTCTGTCAGTTTTATTGTCGTTGATAGATTAGAAGAAAAAACATAGTTTAGTTCTGTTAACAGTTATATGTACGTTTAAAGTTTTCCTTGAAAAAACATTTTTTGTTTTCACAGATCATTAAAAAAAAAAAAAATTCCCGCTGTGAGATGTTTTCAATTTCTTAAGTCATTCGAGAATATAAAAGTTCACAATAATTTTTTTATTATACTTTTTCATTAAATTTAAGGTTCCTTATCTTATTTTACTATAGAATAGAAAAGCAAGTTACTAAAGTATAGTTATAAATGACAATTAGTAGAAAATAGAAATTACGAGTAGTTTGAATGTTGCGACATAAAAGTTAATTTACATTCTTGACTATTATTTGGATGCAATTTGGTAAGATAGAATAAAAAAATATCTTCAAAGTTGGATGATGAAATTTTTACTCAATCGATCTTAGAGAGGTTTGGTGTAGATATTCTACTGAGATTGTATAAACATATTTCTGTATATAAAATTATTTCAGTGTCACGATTCTTACAGTGGCGATATTTATAAGGAGGTTTTGCCAACTAAAACCATGTTTTAAACTAAGCTGTCCGCTTTTTTGTACGTAGTTTTCATGGTAATATTTATATAACTACATATTTTAGAAATTATTTTTTAATTAAATGATTTATAAAATTAGTATATGGTGCATCTGGTGATATAGCCGTCATTCTGGCATAAAATCGAGATTATTTTTGTGTTTCAAAATAAAACTGTGAATGCTACTTTGTAAACAGTAATTGTTTAAACTTCGCCCTTTAATATGCATCTGTCATCAATTCGTATTTTGTATTTATTGGATTTTATTAAATTAGAGATTTCTACAATCAACGATTGCAGATTAAAAGATATTATTTTTTATCCAAGCCGCATATTTATTTTTCAGATTTTTAAAAATAAAACAAATTATTAAATTATAAAAATGAATAATACTTTTTTATTTTGGGACGAACCCTCATTACGAATTCGTCGTGATTTGATTAAAGTAACTAGATTTTATGTGTAGATATGATATGTAAGTTAACGAATAGATTGAACAAAATTAATAGTTTCTTCTAATTACAAGTTTGTGTAACTAAGTTAGCTCCCCTCCCCCCTCCCCTTCTCCTTCACCTGTTTATCTAAAGTTTTTCAAATAATAAAAAAAAGTGCTTTATATATATTTTTTGCATTTATTTGAAACTATGTTTATAAATATATACTTTTTTTTTTATTTAGGGGCAGTAAGCCTAGAGAAACAAAGGCTTATTATCGCCATCGCAATAATTTTATTTAGTATTAAAGATTTAAATTTTTTTTATCAAATTCTAAGGTACTTGCTTACGTTGAAAAAGTAAATTTCTATAAAATTTGACAAACTAATGTTATTCATGAACGTTTTTCCAAATATTTAAGTTTCTAAAACTTTATTTAGTATAAAAGCTTTAAATTTTTTTTTTATCAAATTCTAAGGTACTTGCTTACGTTGAAAAAGTGAATTTCTATAAAATTTGACAAACTAATGTTATTCATGAATGTTTTTCCAAATATTTAAGTTTCTAAAACTTTATTTAGTATTAAAGCTATAAATTTTTTTTTTATCAAATTCTAAGGTACTTGCTTACGGTGAAAAAGTGAATTTCTATAAAATTTGACAAACTAATGTTATTCATGAATGTTTTGGCCAAATATTTAAGTTTCTAAAAATGTGTTTATTTTAATGCTGCGTTAATTAAAAAAAAGGTTAGGATAATTTGAACTTGTCTAAAATTGTTTATTGTAATGGAAAGTAAAGAGTTTAAAAGCCTTGTTCTGAGAATTGATTTTCATGCAAACATTGTTAATGTGATAACTATAACAATCATTGATGAATTTCTAAAAAAATTTCTGACCTTATTTTGTTGATTGTTATCTAGGGCATATAATAAAAAGATTGTGATTGGATTATTGTTTTATGAGTCATAGCTTATGGTTTGAATGAAAACTAAGTAAAATTGTTGAAAATCATAGACCCATTTTTTGATTATCTATAAAAAAAAGTTTTTATGAATATGATTTTTTATTGTAGTATATGACATGCCTTAGATATTAGTATGCAGTTTATTTATACACAATTTATTCCCTAAAAAACTTAATAGTTTTCCCTTTACCGTATTTCGAGTTTTTGAAATATTTAATCAAAATTTCATGTAAAATTAGAGTTTTTGTAAAATTATACCAATATATTTGAATTTTTTTCATTTTATTACTATTCTATAATATCAATACGTATAAAAAGGTATTTTAACTATTTCTTCATAATTTTTTAAAAATCCTCCGAACGTAGGCAAGTTCACGGTTCACAAAGGATCGTTAAACAAGATATACATATACATCTGGAATTGCGAAATTTGACTAAAGTATGCGTTTTTGTATTTTTGTATCAAAATATTCCCAAATTTATTACCTTTAAAATGATACCATTTTATTTCTGAGACTCAAATTACTTTTTAAATATCAGTGAGTTTTAAGAACCTGTTTTGTATCACATTAATAAGTGTAAACTTTAAAAGCACTTTTCTAAAGAATGACATTTTGTTGTTATATGGCTTTACACTAACGGTCATAACTTGATTATAAATTGTCCATTTTACAAAATTCTAATCATATTTTGTAGACAATAGTTGTGAATATGTTCTCATAAAAAATCATATATATATTGTTCTAAAATATTTTATTTATATTTTCATCTTAATTTTTTGTTAAAAGCTATGTATTTTTTCAATCATTTTATTTAAAAATTCCCTTTGGATACGATAGTACTCATGTTTAAATTTTTAATGTTATGGTTTATCGAGTATGCATTGGATTAATCGAGACAAAAAATTCAATTAATACATAGTTCAGAGGTAGTGGATACTTAAGTACTGTAAGTGTCTAAATTTTGTTTTGTCAAAATGCTAAGTAAATAAAAAAAATAAAAAATACGCGTTTAAAATAAGTCTTCATGACACATCGTTTGAAGATATATTTTGTATTTTAAGACAGACATTACCGAGTTTTTGAAGATGGGGTCCTTTGGTTGTACCTACTTTTGGCTTTCTTATATTAGAAATCTACATCTTATTCAAAGTGTTATCCAAGGACTTCTTGTATTGGCTTGTTCCTTGGTTTTAAAAGATTTATATATCATTTTAATATTCCTAACAAGTTAAAATAATCATTAGGTGCAAAAGTTACGAGCGTCACGCATATGTAAACAATATTCAAAATTGAAAGATATATATTTCAAAGTGCAGATAATATTTTCTTAGTAAACATTGCAAAATTTAATTATAAAAGTTGGTAATACAAATATTTATAAAAAGGCACTAAATGTGTTTATTTTTTAGCAACTAAAAGCTGTTAAAACATGCAGCACTAAAATTGGATTTCTATGCTAAAATCCCAGCCGTAAAAATACAAATATATAAACATATCCAACGAAATAAGTACTGTTAATCGAATCGTGATTTTACGCATTGAAACGTAGTCACTATCCTTTAAAATATAGTTAACTATTCATAATTCCGTAATGAAAAAGTTAACTTTCCAATGATTGATGATTTGTAATGAGATGATTTGATTGGTGATTTGTAATGAGATGATTTGATTGGTGATTTGTAATGAGATGATTTGATTGGTGATTTGTAATGAGATGATTTGATTGGTGATTTGTAATGAGAGAAATAATTGGAATGCAGAAAGATCAACGATTAGAATTTATTTCAGGAGTGAAAAATGGAATTTGTAATTGTAAAGATTGGAATTTGTTAAGATTGAAAGCTTAAAATTTTTTGAGAGGGAAAAGTGAAATTTATACTGTGTAATGATTAGAATTAGTAATGGAAAATTATTGGAATTTACATAAAAATGTATTGGAATTTAAATAATAAGAAATTATTGCAATTTTAATTTGATATTATTTATAAGTAATTACTTTATTGAAATTAAAATATGCTCCGTAACGTCTTTCGAATGCGAGTAAATGACTATAGTTAAAGTAATATATCGTTTTATATAAAATAAACATCAGCTATAATCGGTTTGAATTGATAATTGAATTACAATTCACACGATTATTTCTAAAGAAATGACACTTAAATGCGTAATTAGACTTTTACAGTTTGTAAAATTATTTGATCTGCTGGAAGGGGAAAAGTATAGCTAGTTGAATACTCATAATCATTAAAATTTTTTCAACATGACTGGCTTTCGATGTGAGCTTACAAAAAATGGAAACAATGCTAAAATATTATTTACGGTACTTAACATTGTATGCTTGCAGAGAAGGCAGTAGATTTTAACCATTAGTAGAGTAGAACCATTTTAAAAGTGCGAATATGCATCAAGTTTATTTTATTACGATTAATTGTTCGAATAATTTTGATTAGAAACGTACGTTTTACAAGATAATGGCTTAGGAAAGACCCATATCGAAACTATAGCTAATGTAGTGGACACTAAGCAAGTTCAAATCAAATTCCTTTTCCTGAAAAACAAAACTTTTTCATCTAAAGAACGGAAAGTTTACCCTGCCTAAAGAAAAGCAATAAAACGGAACTATTTTCTTTTGCTACGGAAAACAAAGAGTCGACTTGAGTCTGAATAATCAGTACAATTTCTATTGCGCGGAATGATTTTAAACATTGTTTTGAATTCCATTTATGAAGGATTTAAAGTACAGTGCCTTTAAACTAATATCCTCAACTACATTTAATTACTATATCAATCAAATAATTGTTATTTCCACATTCCTGATTTCTTGAATTTGTTACCGAATTAGCTTTGCAAAAAAACTAAGGGAGAGAAGAGACGATTTATAAAACATTTATAGTTTTTAAACTTTAAGGACTTAAACTTAAGGAATTTTATTTGTTTTAATTACGACATAAAAGTGTATGTCCATATTATTCAACTTTTTGCTTCGGACGATACGGATACACAGACACAAAAGACAAGGACGCAATATAGGTGAACCGATTTTTCTTCCTTACAATACTGAACACCAATGACAACATATAGATTTGTTGCATAGAGAGATCTTACTTTTCTTACTCGAACGCCTGGAACCTTTGGGTCTCCAATAGGATCCAACTGTTATGAAAAATAATTCTTGAGATTAATACAACATTCTAACCTCAATAGTAATTTACGATTAAGGCATTGACAAATATTTAGTTTGGATCCTAAATAACTCGGAAGGAAAAACGTGATACCTTTCCTTTTCAACTCGATTACTGTGCATGGCAGAGCTTTCGTGATACGTATCAAATTTTTAGTTTTTGTATCGCTTTGTTTACCACATTTATGAATAGACCGAGAGGCGACTGCAATTTTTGGACCCCATCAAACATCATTCTGAATTTTTTATAGAAATTGGAGAAAAGTGAGTAGATTACGAATCCACTGGTCTGCCGTGGCAAAAATGGCCGAAACTAGTCAAAAATCGACTTTTAATAAGTTGAACTAAATCCAATTGCCAAATGCGCTATAACTTGCCAAATAATGAGCATTTTTTTAAATTTTGGTAACCCTCACTCTTTAATTTTCAATTAAGAAGGTTGCAGACGATTCAGATATCTGGTGACGGTCTACATGCATCTATTAAAAGGGAGCCAAGTTGGCAAAAAGTATTACGTCACTTATGACGTAACTGATGTCGCCAATTTGGCTTACTTTGAAAAGATATAAGTTTTCCGAGCCAAAGATCAGAAATCGTTTGCGCTTTTTCTCATTGAAAATCAAAATGAAGTGGGTTTCCAGACGAATAAGTTAGTTCTCTTTTTGGCACGTTATGACATATTTGGCAATCGGATTTTAGTTCAACTTATTCCAAGTCAATTATTGATCAGTTTCGGCCATTTTTGCCACGGCAGACCTGTGGATTTCTAATCTACTCACTTTTCTCTAATTTCTATAAAAAATTCACATGTTAGATGGGGTCCAAAAATTGCAGTCGCCTCTCGGACTAGAAGGTTTTATAAGGTCGGCAGGCGTCTATTAACCCATTATCAATATGTTAACACCTTCTTGGATTCTAAAAATTGAAATCAAATTGTTGTTGCTAATCCATTTTAAGGTTTCAAAAGTTTTTGGTTTTAAACATCAATGCACCTTTGCTGTTGAGAAAAGTGTTTCTGATGACTGATAATAAAGTAAAAAAATATTTTTTCAGGACAAATTATAATTTAAAAAGGAAATGTCTGCTGAGAGAAGGAATGAGAAAAACATATGAAGAATACAAATGTTTCGAATATGTTTATCAGTGACCAGGTGAGGTTTATGTTTGTTTATGATCTATGTATACGAATGTTGATATTTGTATAGTAAACTTCTGAAGGAATTTAACATTGATGCAAGATACTCATAATAGCTCTATGTGGTATTTTTGAATGTTTGACATCAATGTGGTAGAAAATTTGAATATTTGAACAAGATAAATTATACTTATTAGGATTAATTATATTTATATTATACCATTAATTAAATAAATAGATTATTTCTTTTTTTAAAAGCTATGACGGTAAAACTATTTGATTAACGCAAATTTTTAAAATCAATTATTTTAATTACAAAAAATTTACTTTACATATTTTGATTGATTTCAATTTTGTTAGTAGAATATTTTTATAGAATACTGTAATAGCGAAGCAATTTCTTATTTATTTGATCTTTTGATTAGAAAAAATTTTAATAATCGTATTTTTTATAGATTTTTTTGATAATCGAATTTTTCATAGACTTCTTTAATAATTAAATATTTCGACGATTTCTAGCAAACAATAAAACTTAAACAAATTTGATTAGACATTACTTTGACAATAAATAATATTTGAGGAGTTTGAATAATTATTTCTTTTTATAATTCCACATTTCGATATTACCATTGTAGCATAGTTAATTTTCATAAAAAATATTTTTGAAAGCGGAATATTTTATAATTGATTTTTTGAAAACATATACTTCCCAAAACTTCAAAGTCTTCACGATATTCCCACTTCTCATTGTCTATTCGCTTAAAACCTACATCTACTGTTCTAAAGCGAATCAGGGTTAGTTAAGCTCATGCACATGCAACCAGGATAGATTGATAAGGGAAGGTAATAGGATAAAGTAAGATAAAACCATCAAAGTCCAACTAAATGTTTGATGTGTTGCAATTAAGAGCTACATTAATAGAGCCTTAAAAATTCACGTGTCATCATCTCAAAGCGTATCAAAATTTGGCTCAGTTTACCTTCAGCGTCTGCCTCAATGACTTCTTCCAGGTAGCATGGAAATAAAGAGAGAGATTAGATGATAACATCAGTGGTGGCTTTCATAACAAAAAAGTCATTAAAAAGGGAAAGAAGTGGAGGGCATGAAAGAATAAGGGGGAAATGAAATAATTTTTAAGAGAATGTCTCTTTTACCATATGATAAAAACACATTGGACATATGTGTGGTTTCAAAATCTTACCTTCTTCAAGTTTTGGTTCGCCCAGTTCGACATAGAAAACGGCATCAGCTTCGTAGCTTTCATTATCTGTAATATGCAGAGGAATATCTTTCCTAAAAAAATACATCAGTAATAAAAATAAGGAAGATATAAACAATCTTATGTTACCTGATATACATTGTTGTCCATGATCTTACAAGGTCTTAACCACTTCATTCAAAATGGGTAATTAAATATGAGTGAAAAGTCTAGGCTGGATAAAAAGAAGTTATTGCGCAAATGTTATTGCACCGATTAATAATTTTTTTTTTAGGATTTTAATGTTATACTAAGTTTTCATAAATACTAATCGCCTTAGTATACTTCAACATGTGCCTGCCTTGTAGACTGGGGATTGTCAAATCGGTAATCCAGGTCTCGATTACGTGACACTTGACACAGAAAATGTATTTCTGGCTTTCAAATGTTTGCCTAGCTAACATGCATCGAGGAATGGGTTACTGACTCTAAATTTTCCGAGATACAAATGAGAAGTAACGTATAAAATACAAATTGGGACTTCTTTAATTATATTAAACTGAATTATACCCCCCCCCCCATTTTGTTCAATATATTTTTTTTCTAGGCAAGACTTTTCACTCATGGTGTATTTCAGAAGAGATTTAAATTACCTTCTTAACTTACAAAAAAAGCTCTTAGCAATATGGGCGTTATGAATGATTTATTTTTGAACTTGCATGAATCAGTGCAGAAAACTTCTCACGAGATATTTTTTAAAGAAGGAATTCGAAAACACCTCACTCATTTAAAACGGAATGCGTATTATATAA
This sequence comes from Linyphia triangularis, assembly GCA_963978545.1. Lineage (NCBI taxonomy): Eukaryota > Metazoa > Arthropoda > Arachnida > Araneae > Linyphiidae > Linyphia > Linyphia triangularis. The sequence goes on from OZ021733.1 coordinate 34,156,828, forward strand.
CTTTTCCTAACACTTAGTGTGGATTTATGCGCTTTTAACTAAAAAAATATATTTCAGTGGTTATCTAAAGCTATCTGTTTCTTACAGTGTAAGTGTTTGGGGCAAAAGTTTAGAGCAATGTATTTCTCACTTTTACTGTTCCTTAAAGAAGAGCTACTAATAACTCAAATAAAATCTAAAATGTTTTATTTTTGTTAATGGCTTGCAACTTTTTTCATGAAGTTAAACATTCATTCTATATACAGCACATATTTGAAAATGTTCAACAACCAGTTTTTCAAATGCATTAACTTAAAAGCATGAAGTACTGTATCCACGCTAATTTAACTGCTAAAATGCAGTAGTTAAAAGTCAAAAAGACACCATGTGATCACGCACAGAATTCCGAAATATTGGTATTGTTTGCTCAGAAGAAAACGCAACAGTTTAGTAGGAATTTAGAAAGAAAAAATTCAGAGATGTAGTGGAAAGAACGCAGGGGACTGAAGATGCACTACCTTTTTAAAAGGGGTTAAAATGTAACTTTTGATTTAGTTTGAGTTTCGTCGATAACTTTCCAATGCATTTTTACTCTACATCACAGGAAAACTTTCCAAAAACAATGTTAATCTCGTATAAAAAATTGCATATTGAATAATTTTGTAATATTTATGCAAAACACTCTGTTTCGTAGCGCCATATCTGCCATTTACAATAAATTATACAAATGTAAATCGACTTTTTAATGGAGATAAATTGATTGATCCCTGAATTATGGAGCAAGGAATGATTACATTTAGGGAACCTGCTATTTATCAACCACCGAGTTTCAAACCAACTTATCCATAATTACACTAAAAATATCCGAAATTTACTAACCTATCATTTAACTATGTCACTTGTAGGTAATTTTTAGTATTTTTTATTTTATGATTTGTTCAACAAAGACACTTATCTTATTAAACAATTTTTCAAAAATTTATTACATTTTTGTAAAAATGTTTTCAGTGAGTTATTTAAATAGTTTTATAAAATATAGTTTTCAATTTATTCACCAATGTGGCGACCATAGTTTTTGAAATAACTAGAGAAATTCAATTAATATAAAGTTTATCAATGTGGATGAATTTTTTTCATTGAATAAGGGAGGTATCAAGTATCTAATAACGTATTGATTTGAAAGTAGAAAATTCGGAAAATAATTTTAGAGCGACTGTTAATTTTATTGAATTGTTAGAAAACCTCTAGATGGCACCAGGATAGATTATGAAAAGTGTTGTATGAAAATCTAGTTAACCCTCAGCTGCATATTTTCCCAATAGATGGCAGCACAATATTTTCCCGTTATACCTGATCAGATTTGTTGAGTTGAATACATATTTTTAAGAATTATAGAATATAATTAAATAAAATTTAAATAGAAAAAGTATGAGTTCTGTACCGCATATGATAAAAATATTCAGCATGAACTAAGCCCTTATAAATCGATCAAATTGGTCTTATTTTCTACTAGTATTTCCAACTCATGGAAGATGAGTATTACGTAATTAATAATTTTGTAATTTTTTTTTAATTGAAAATTTCATTTTTTTTGTGTGCGTTTAATATGAAGAGTAAAAATTATTCCTAAAACTAGGATTATGATCACGCGTTCGGTTATTTATGAAAAAGAGAAAACTGTTTTATGACTTAATCTAAATTTGCAATTAAAAAAAAAAAATGTTTGCACAAACCAATATATTATTTTGAATTCCAACCTTGTTTCATATACGGTACGTAAGAGCTATAACTAAAAAGTTCAAAGAAAATGTGAATTTGCCTTGTAAAACTAGTTACTTCAAGTCAATTTTTCTCATATGAATTTTCTAGTAATTGATTGAATTAATTTTTTTTTGATGAATTCTGCCCAATTCAATCTTTTTATTTAAGAGAATTTTTATTTGTTACTAACCTTTGAAAGCAGAGTACAAAAACAATTTTTTTTTTTAACGGTCCAAATCTAAATTGATGATTTTTACCTTCAACCAAGCAACGAACATGTAAAGAAGTTATTGCCAAGCAGGAAAAGTAATTAGATTTTGTCCCATAATATTTTTTTTTGGATAAAAAGGAACATGGGGTAAGAAGTATAGTTTAAAAATTTTAAATTTCCAACTTTTTTCTTCCCTCTTATATACGATATTTATATCATAAACTTAAAGCATAATTAAGGACTAGAAATAGAAAATGTCCTAAGTCCCAAAAAGAAAATTTTTCAGAAGAACCGAAAAATGAAAAACATTCGCATTGGTACTTAAGGCTATGACTAAGTAACAGATTGAATTTGAACTATTGCTAGTGGAATTCGCACTTTAGGAGTTCTCCAGTTTGTTTAGCTTGGTCTTGGGACATTTTTCCGTAGAAAAAAAAAAGAAAAGATTTTTGATTTTTTTGATACTTAGGTCGTTTTCCATTTCTAGTCCTCAATTGACGTAAAGTCTTTCAACGAAAGTAATTAATGCGATAGGTAATAAATATTTAATCAACAACAAAATGTGATTTGAATACTTTTGAAATATTTCCATAACTATTTCAAAATAATTCCAACTTCCCTTATACCATAAAAGCTATTAAAGAAACTACTTCAAGTATCTAAATTTGAACGTTTAACCAAACCGTAAATTTTTTAATTTATTTTAACTATGCTGGAGGTTACATAAGTTAACTACATTATATAAAATTAAGAAGAAAAAAAAAAACCGTTTAAGTGTTTGCAAACTTTTGTATAACTAATTACATTAAATTTTGTTCAGATACTTCATTTTTGTACAGTAAAAATGATCCATAGAGGAGTATTTTTACCTACTTCTGTATTAAAAAATAAAATTTTACCGTATCTTATTTTAGATGTGCTGGAAATAATACCCATATTATGTTGTATCAAATGGAAGATAATGAAATTGGTAAAAAATATGTATGATATCTTTTTCATTCAAAAAACTTTCTTTGAAATAATTTTGATCAAAACAAAAAAAATCCACAAAGTGTTTCACGAAATCAATTTTCTCATTAGCGGAGAAATTATAATACGATTACATAAGAACAATCTATTAACTTTCAAATTGATATCGCAATTAATTATTGTTACGTAAAACAGAAGAAAAACGATTATCTTTCTCTATCACTTGAGCCTTCAAAACAAATATTTATACTGTACATGCAATACATTTTATGACAGATTTTAGGTTTCCCGATTGAGTGGCATATGGATGTTATTAGGTTGTTATTGATGACGAGTGCGTGCTGGATTAAACATACGATAAATTACGAGGGCAATAAATTATCCATAAGATAGGATATACTTGAGCTGAATTGCATGCGTTATGTATTATATGTGCATTATAAATTACATAGGTGTACACGTGAGTGGAATATATACGTGCTCCTGATAGACTTATTAAGTCTTTAGAATCAGTAGTTTGGGAATATGCCATAAAATGTAGAGTCGTAGTTTCTTGAGATTCTAAGTTATGAGGGATTAGTATGAAATGTAAAGTTATTGATTTTCAACAAATAACAGCTACTTAACTTGGAATTTTAGTTTGGGGTTTTAAATAAAAATTTATAAAACATTTTTTGCTGCTTTTTCCATTTACTTTGCACTGTTATTGTGGGATTCCCCAAAACTGAATTCTTATTTAAAAAAAATTAACATCTCTTAAATAGTTACTCTCAACGGATTGAAACAACTTGAGCAACAAAAGTTGTGTCAATCATCTGAAAGTTAATGTTTTCCTAATTTTAATTTTAAAAATAGGGAGTTACTTTCGGGACATGCTCTATATTCCAATAACTATTTTTTAATACACTTTTTCATAACTCCTCATTTTTATTTGTATACAATTACGTCGTTAATGAGTAGTACATCATATACTCTAATTGAAGTAACTGTTGGTTTAAAAACGAGTAGATAAGGAATAGTGTATACTCTGTACACAGTTTTCAAGATTAATATTGTTCTAATGTTTTAATATAACAAACACAGTAAATTGAATCATTCTGAGAGGAGGAAAACTGCAGGCATTAAAACTTAGCGGTGCAGAACGTGCTTCGAAAGTAAGTCGTTTTGTGGATTCCATTCCAGAGTAAAATGTCTTCAGTACTAAATGGCTTAAATATAAAATTATTTCGTGTCTATTTTAAAATTAAAAACTCTCAGTTACGATATGCTGGAAAATTAACATTGCATATATGTTTTATATACCCTTCTTTATCATTCTCGTTTAAATGCTTTATGTGAGACCATGATGGATTTATAATAATTATCAGGTAGCTCTGCGGTATTGGACAATGTCAGAAACAAGGGTTTCTCGAAGGTTGGCCAAACCATGCCAAAATTCGAGCATTGTTTCAAAATACTCGATTTTTTTAAAAAATAAATAAGTCAAACTATCACAAAACATATTTTTTACCCCTCCGTCATTTCTTATAAAAATCTATTTCAATTTTAAAACTCTGCAACCACATTTCAAAACTTCCAACACATTTCACCCAGTTCTGGATGAGATTGGCCAAAATCCATAGTAACGGCTAGGTTACAACGGTCTACATCGGGATTGGCCAGTGTTGTATTTGTGCTACTGGGGATTATGGCGTTGAAATGTATAGACGACAAATGGAGATTGCGCAATACTAAAAACTGTTTAAAAATACTTTTTTTTGATAATTAGTCTTAGTTTTCAAAACTAACCTCGTATGAGTGTACGTGAGGTCATAATACCAAACAAAAACATGAATAGTCACTTTTGTTGAAATGCAAATCTAGAATAGTTTCCAATAATTATCTTTAAATATGAAACTACAGATTGAAGAAATATGAGTGCATACAGTGCAATGTATTTAGTTAAGATTTCTGCTAATGTTATGTAACACATACCGGCAATTATGAAAAGAAAACGAACCAGCAATTAGAAAAAGTAGTCGCATAAATCTCGTGAATCGGAGGAATAGCAAACAATAAAATAATTTACTGCAATGAAGAGACTACATATGTTTAAAAAGTTTACGGTGGTTGTTCTCCACAGTCGAGAAATGAGGTAAAATTTATTATATTGCATATTACAAATTTTTAAAAATATAATGTTCATAAATATTCTCAGTTTTTAAGTCAGGCGATTTAAACTTCCTAAGTTTGAACTTATTCTTTAGCCCTAATTTAATAGCGTTTAGTGCACCTTATTTACTACTTTCTCGTTATATTTCCTGTCTGAGGGTAATACATAAATCTAAGAAGTCATTTTAAATTTAAAAAAAAAAAAACTCTTATCGGAGAAACTACAGCTTGTTAAAGCATGAACTATTTTACAGTAATTTATACACCACAACATTTATTTTCTGCACACAACTTACTTCAAATAAATTCTGCATTTTTCTACTTCTTAATATCCCAAATTTTTCTAAATGATAAAATATTGTCAAGAAATGTTCAAGTTTTCCGAAATGATAATATATTGTCAAGAAATTTTCCAAGCTTTCCGAAATGATAAAATATTGTCAAGGAATTTAAGATGTTATGACCGGATAACTGATAAATCTAGTATTGCGGTTGAAACCGTCTTTTATGTTCTTTTTATCAACCTGCCATTGCTGTCTAGATAAAAAAAAATCTTAATACCGGAAAGTTCTATTTATTTGTTTTGAGTAAGTTTAGGGTCACGATAGAAATAATGATGTTTTTCAATCGATCATTTCTACTCAAAACGTGCTGCCGACAGCTAAAGATAATGGATCGAATACTTCGTGGGGACTCTTATAAAACAGTTCGGATTCTTTTGTTTACAGAATATTGATTTGTTAGACAAATAAGAACACTATAAAAAATTCTTTTTGAAATAGTAGAATATAGATTGTAAGATTGTAGAATTGTAAGAACAAAATTACTGGTTACAAAATGACAAATACTCAGCACAGCGGTGAACAATTGAATTTCGAAATTGGAAAAACAGATGAGTGAAATTTTTAGTTTGAATATCTTTGTTAAACGGGACTTGATTTCAGGACAAAATACGTTTGACCTAAGGCTGAATTGCGACTGTCTTGTCCTCAACTTGGGAAGCCGAGTTCTTAGATAATACTTTTAATGAATTGTTCTCTGTGGGATTAACTTAATTGTTGCAGCGCAGAGAAAGATTTTATCTTTCTAATTTCTAAAAATAAAGAAAACTAAACTCTCTATTTCATATTACTCGATTAGTTTATAATACCCTTTAAATGCAAATTTAATTTTTTCAATATTAAGACGAATTTCTGAAAATTAGTTTTTAATGAAAAATAACTTATCACAAACAGTTGAAGTTTGTATACGTTTTGGTTTTGGGGTTTTAAGCAATTTCAATGATAGGGGAGACTTGTGTACCTAGGACCACCACACTTTTTATTAAATAATGTTTAGTTCTAAGTTTTTTTACTCACTTGGGTAAGTGGCAACACCCAATTGTTCTTTTGACAACCATTTTGAAATCTTAGAGGAGAACGTTGTGGCAAGTTATAAGTGGAAAACGTTTTTGTATAGTCTGCAGTAACATTTTGCAGCTCATGTCTTTTATTGTTTTACAAAGTTAAGTCAAATACTTTTTTTTGAATTCTAGTAAATAATTTTATTTGTAACATTAAGTACTAAAGAAGATGTTTAAATAAGTCCTTTCTCCATGTGCAATTTTAGTAGAAGACATTTTATATGAAATTACCAAGTCGTGTACCTAGGGCCACATAGTTTCTTATTGTGTTCAAACTGTCAAACCCAAAATCTGTTGGTGCTTCAAAGCGATAAAGCATGCCGCTCATTTTTTTTGTAATCAGTTTTTCAAGTAATGAAAATACTTGTAATTCCCTAATAATTTGTCACATTGTAATTTATTATAGTTGTTATATGATAAACCAATGACTGATAATTACTTGATATTGTTTCTTTTATAAAAAAAATCCTATATAAAATAATCCTTTATAAAAACGGATATTTGTTTTCTATTCATTATGGACAGAAACCTCACTAAAGAGAATAGCCCTAGGTACATCAGCTACAGGTCCTAGGTACAACGAGGCCTTGTATCTAGGGCCATTTGTGAAATTTCTTTAAAAACCTTTTATTTGACAGAATCTATTATTTTAAGTATTTATATTAATCCCAATGTGAAGTAATTACTATAATGATGTATGCATATCAGTTTCACATTTTTAAATGGCTCAGTGGCTCATTTTTTGTTCATTGAAAATATGCGGCCCTAGGTACACAAGTCTCCCCTACTCATAATTTTAAATGGTTATATTCCAAACTCCCTTTAATTATAATAAAAAGAAAATATTATATTTTAAATTCAAAGCAATATGATAAAAACTACATATCTCTTAATAAGTTTCGCTTAAGGAGAATGCATAAAAAATTCCCTTTCTAGCAGAATTAAAAAAAAAAAAAAAATTTCGTATAAGTTCGACGTTACTTAATTAAAGTAGTCAATAGTGAATGTTTTTATAGATTTATAGTGTTTCTAGATATATAGTGATTAAATCTAGAGAAAATATTCATAAAAAACTTAAAAAAGAAACCGGAATAGGAAATGTAACGTTAAATAACAGCAAAGCATATACTTAAATTGCTTAAACTGATATTTCTCAAATTACGCATATTATAAATTTAAAATAAAATAAAGTATAAGTAGTACCTTATAGAAAAATTTATATCATACCATGTAAATTCTCGAAATCAAGATTACTTTTAGAAGTGCTGAAAGATGCTCTTAAAATTTCCTAGCTCATTCACAATGTTTTCCCTTCATATAACAGAATATGAAAAACATTCACAAATATTTCAATGGTTTTGCTAATTTTCTTTGAGGTAGGAAACACAAAAAAAAAACTTAATTTAAAATAAATTAAATAAAATTCTTGTTATGTTGGAATCTTGGAATGGTAGGAAACACAAAAAAAAAACTTAATTTAAAATAAATTAAATAAAATTCTTGTTATGTTGGAATCTTTATCTATATGACATTCTTGTACAGCAAAACTAAATTAAAATTACATGAAATTATTATGCAGTCACATTAAATTAAAATTAAATACGATTATGTACATTTAAATTCTATTTGCGGAGCAAAATATCCATTCAAGTTTCTTAAGTGGAATTATTTTAAAAAATAACTTACGTTACCTTAATAAAATTATTTAAGAAATTTATCTTAGTAAAAGTTTAACTGAAGTAGAAATATTTATGAATTTCTAACAAGTTACATTTTCATTTTGAATTCAACGCTGAGATAGGTAAAAGTAAAAATAATAAACTTAAACAAATTTGAAATACAATTTTTTCCAATCTCATGAATTTTTTTCCATAAATGAGTTACTGCAATTTCATGTAGAGCATTACGGAATTTTTCTTTCTAATTTATCCACATTTTGCATAGCATCTAGTAGGTTTGTCTTGCATGTGCGGTTACAGTTTCTTTCAGTAGAATTTAGTATAGTAATTTAAAATGATTTATAGAAGTATATTTTTGCTTTGGAAAATAGAGCGCCAAAGCATTTTTGTTGGGAGTTATACAGAGCATTGAGGAAGCTATTGGTATAAGTCACTTTGTTGTTGTTTACCCAATTATTGTGGAAATGTTCAGTGTTACTTATCCTAAAAGAATAGAAACACTCGTGATTTCACTTCCATTGTTCTTTCTTCGAAACTTGAAAATTGGAAAAGTTTGGTTAATGAATGGAGGATTATTTGACCTTCAAAAATAAGAAAATATTGATAACAATGAATGATAATTTGGCATTACATTAAAAAATTTGGAAAGATTGTACATCGAATGAACTTTAATTCGATATTCAACTATTGGGAATGATTGGATACTGATCGGATGATAATTTTTAGTTAAAATTTAACTCTTGAAAACAATTTCTTTTTGCTATAGTAATTTTTTTTTGCTATAGTAATTTTTTTTTGTTATAGTAATTTTTTTTCCATATTTTGTTTTGTGTGTGGATAGCAAATTAAATTAATCAGGATTTTAAATAAATTTTACGTGCCTATCATACTATTCATAACTTAAAAAACTTCCTAAATTTTTTTATGAAAGACTATGTTCCTCAATACTTCCAATAACTTTTAGTATGAAAATTGAAAATATTGACTATAGCTTATTTTAAGGACAATTATTTTGACTTAAACATCTTACTTTTAATGAAGTGTCTTAAGCAGATGTGTTTATAATTCGAATGTCTAGTACATATGACGAATCTATATAATACAAAACAAAAAGAAGAGGTCATTTTAATGATAGAATGAATATAAAGAATTTGTACAAAACAGTTGGAGTGTAAAATGACAACTAGCATTTTATCTTTTTATTCATAAATTAAACGACTTGTTTTTCAGTTAACATTTAACTGCTGTGGTTGGTTTGTTTAATATTTCTGCGCAAGGGTAACACGTGGGTCATACTGCGTCAAACAAATCGGTGAACATCGGTTGAAAAATTGAAAAACATAGTATAAGTATAATTTTTTTAAAAGTAAAACATGACATATTTTAAGGAGTGGAAGCATTCCATTAAAAATGACTCGCAGACTGTCAGACCGCATACAGCAGTAAAAGGTTTACTTGTAAATTCTTAAAATAATAAAAATTGACTAAGATTTCATATATTTCAGGGATCAGTACCCCATTTTTAATTAACAGGACAACATCAATGATTTCAACGAAGTTGGCTTGAATTATTCTCATTTTTGACTTAAACCACTTGAGTTGTGAACTCGTCATATGTAGATGGATGGATAAAGAGGATGCTGTTTTTTCTTTTAGAAATGGCATTTCAAAAATGACCGTGCAAGTACATTTCCTTTTCGCCACTTTTTCATTTTATTTAAAGGAACAAGCGCATTGGAAATTAATGTGTGTTTGTTTTTATTTAATTCTTCATTCTGAAATATTTAATTCATTCGTTTAATATTTTCTATGATGGAAGTAGTTCTTATCTTTTGTGTTGTATAATTTGGTTCTGTGTTCCCGATGGAATACGCAGAATAATAATATCATTCTCATTACTATATTATGTTCTATCTGTGTCCACTGAAAGAGTAGAATATTAAAAAGACGGGGGCACTGATTAATTGAAGTTCTGAACAAGGTTAGTATATAAATTTTTAAAAGCAGAGACGAATTTATAGTTGTAAAATTAATTGTTATATTTATCCACCATTTTTATATATTGTAGAATGGAGCACGAAATGAAAGCTGTTGAATGATTTCAATATTGATCTTTTGAATAATAATTTAGAGCATTTTTATTTAGATTTTTTATTCATTAACAATTTTACGACTTTTAAAATTATAGTGTATTTACCCTATAAGCAGTGCTCACCTGACGGCTGTGTGGTTAGTGCCTTGGCCTTGCATGCCAAATGTGCTGGGTTCGAATTTTGGAGTTAGGCTCGTTTGTTTGTTGTGTTTCGGAATCCACATTAAGCTGTATGTACGGCCTGATTAGCCGTTATTGTGCACAAAAATATATAAAATATATACATATCATTAAGCGCAAAAACTAACTAACCGTATAAGATGTAACTATTGGTAGTTCTTCTATTGAACTTTTAAAGTTATAATTGAAGCGTTGCGGATATGAAGGGTGGACTCAACAAAAGGTGGTTGTCAGAAAAACGCGTTTGAAAAGTTTCCTATGTGTTGATTTTCCCATGCTTGGTATCATTCTCTGCATATTTTGAGAGAGAAAGAAGGATAAACTCAGCATGAAAAATATACCCGTAGAATCTATGAAGGGTCTAGATTCGGATGGGCAAATTGGTTTTTGATAAGATGTTGAATTCGTCTTTTTTATCCGCAATGCCTCAATTCGTATTGAAGTTTGACATTTCAATGTTGTGTGTAAGCGGTGAATGTAACAGCAAGACACGTTACATCGAACTTCTCGGCTAATTTCGTAATTTCCCCGAGATAAAAACAATTGTTTAATTCTACAAATAGGCATTTAAATGTACATTTCATCGACTAAAACTATTTATCTGTTCCTTTAACTATTAAGGGCAATCGTCAAAAAATGTTCCAACTTTAATAGCAACAAAAACTAACATTGAAAGTTGGAAACAGTTTTAACTCAATAATATCGGACATCATGTCAAGATTCTAAGATAGAATTCTTTTCAGCGTTTTGTTGTGTGAAAAGAAAATATGTTCGAGTTTTCTCTTATCATCATATAGGATTTTTTTGCCCTCTTACTTTTTTAATAGCATCAATATTAAGAATTGATTTGTTACATTTCTAAAATCTAATTGAAATACTATGGGAATTTTGGCCATCAAAATAATTTCAAGAGAAGTTGTATGTACAAAAATGGTGATTTTTTGTTACATAGATAATATTGTGATTACATAGGATCTGATGTTAAAAGCAAAACTGATTCTATAAATATACCCAAACTAGTTTTTATTTATTTAAATTAGTTGATATGGCTCAAAAAGATTTTAATATATTCATAGATTAACATATGATATGAAACAAAATATTTTTCTATTAAAATCATGCCCACTTAAGGAAATTTATCAAATTTATTCGTAATTAACTATTGATATATAATTTAGCTATATACGCTGTTAAAATATAAGCTGTTATGAAGTTCTTAAATGTACCAAATAAATCGAATCATTCAATATATTGTCAATGACCTGATAATACAAAAAACAAAAAACTATAAACAAAGCAGACGTCATTGTTTCACATGTAACTTAAGTCTTTTTCATTACTTTGTGTGGTTTACAAAATTAGGATATTTTGGTGAATTTCTATTTTGACTTTTTAGAACTAGCCGATAAAAATTAGATTTCGATTTCAGTAAGTTAAATGAATAATTATTTGTTTTAGTCGTTGTTTCTGGTTGATTGAAATATTTTATTTTTTTTTGGACTAAGTGTTCATATAAAATTTTTTTTACACTAAATAACTAGCTAAAAACTACGTATGTTTTTACATGCAATAGTTTTAACAACCAAAAGTACTTCATAAGTCGGTTAAATACCATGTTCTTATTTAACAATTTGATCCAGATGCAAGCATAAAGAATTACCATTTTTCTGCATAAGGTAATTGTACTTGAAGAACTTCCGAACTCAGATAAACTACCATTCCCCTCCCCCCTTTTTTTTTGTCACTGGTTGATCTGACTTAAAAGAAATCAGCAAGTCAAGAGAATAGCAATGCTTCACAAAAGAACTCCTTTATGACTTTTGCATAAGTGAGTTCAAGCATATAATTTTGTATTAAAAAAATGCCCTTGATTGTACACTTTATGAAGCAACGAATCCTTTTCAACTGGTGATTCTTCCACATGGAATGAAAGATGATGAATACAAAATCGATGCTGCACACGCAAACAGATCATAAAGTGGAAAACTCGTGACAATAGGAACGTACTAAGGTTAGTAGATAAATGAGTAAGTTGCCTTATAACTTTCCTTTTCACTAGCAGGTATAAATCAATTAGGATAACGTTTTAAAGTAGAATTACCATTATTTTCGTAAATTTGATGTTAAAGTCACGCGGTTCGACGAAGAAATCCGAAAGGGACATTTAAATAACTTTAACAGTGTTCATTGTAAGAATTTTATTCTGAATATATGTACAATATATTAAATAGTTTTTAGATAACACAACAGTTGAACATTTATTTGCAACTATCGAAGAAATAATCATTATATTGACGACTAGTTTTGTCAACTCAATGTTATAGAAGCCCCAAAATAAATATTTAATCCAGCCACCACTGCGTCTTTACTGCCTATATGAAGAATGGGAGAAGGGGGAGGGCGTTATTCTGAATTCAGGAACTATAGAGAAACAATAACTACACTCTTCAATTCAGAATTTTTTGAGACTCTCTTAGCAATCATGTTGACGCAAGAATTCTCCCATTCAATCAAGTAATATTTGGTTGGATGCATTTAACAACCGTGCGGACACAAAAAGTAGTTCTTCCAACCTATGAATATTTGATTGGAGATTCTTAACAACTCTGCAGAATTACTCCCTCCAACCGTGGAATTTGTTTGAACCTATTGAGTAACCTTTCTGACACAAGAAGTATTTCTCCCAACCGATGAATAGTTGTTTGAATGCGCTTAACAACCCTGCAGACTACTTACTCCCTTCAACCAAGGAATATTTATTTGGACTCGCTTAACAATCTTAGTAACACGAGAAGTATCAGATGTAGGGAGAAGAGGGGCAGGAAGTTTTTAGGCTATCTTCTTATATCGAAAAGCCTTGATAACAGACAGAGATGATAAGAGACAGAATGAGTGATACATGCAAAGGCCCATTGAGCAAAAAAGTGTTTCTGCCCACCCTTTATGGATAAATTTTTTTATTTGAGGCAATGTTTTACCCAATTCTTTGTTTCCTTTTTAAATCGAAGAAGAACGTTCGAATCAAGGAGAACGTTTACACGTTTAAGACATTTGTTCAAACATGGAATGTGGTTTGTGAATGTAAGAGAAATTGCAACAAGATATTTTTTTCAAAATATCGATTTTACGATTCTTATTTTTTGTTTAATTTTAAGCATGCTTTTAAAATAGCAAATTTACAAACAAAATTTCAAATATTTTACTTTATATAGTTTTATATAAATTAGATTCCATATTTTTTGAAAAAATTTCCCTTTTTGAATGTGTGTTTAAAATAAACAAACGAAAAACTTTCGAAACATATTAAAATTATAATACTAAACATATTACTACATCATTATGTATTTATTAATAGCAATGCCTGAAATTCTATACCAGAGCATATGTAAAATCTGAATGTATTTTCAACACTACAAATATATTTGCTAAATATTAAAGACTAGTTATGCTGCGCTAGTGTATATTAAAATTCTGAATCTCTCTGCATTTTTACTTGGCATTGCTGAAAGAATTTGGAACTTAGCCACACTTGGCACGAAATCACGTTTTTTTTTAAAGCTTGGAACAAAGGATGGCTGGTTAGGAAAGTAACAGAAACGTTCTACTTTAAAATGTTTTGTAATCGAGAAGCAAAAGCTTTTACTACAGGCATGATATAATAATATAAAAAATGTTAAAACTTTAAATTTCTTACTTCAGAATTTACGAACATAATTTGGATTGACTGTTTCTTTCAAAGCTTTTTTTATCTATTAAGTTAAAAGAAAGATTTAAAACAGCTGGAAATTTAAGTATTTCTCTAGAAAAACAAATCCAAAAATTGGCAGTACATGTAGTAACATAATTAAAATATATTTAAATTATAATATACTTTATCATTAATTTTTTGATGTAACAAAAAAATTAAATTCCATTTCAGGATTTTTTGTGTGTGAATATTTATATTTTTTTGAATTAATGCCAAAATTACAAAACATTAAAAAATATTTGCTATTTTAATACTAAAATGGTACATATCCTTTTGAATCACCTTTTAGTTTAGTTTAATTCATTTAGTGTACTTCCGTCAGATAAGAATAAAATGAAAAAGTTTAAGAATTTTTTTTTTATCTTCAAATAGCCCTTATCAAAAGAAAACTCAACTTTGAGTTTCTAGAGAACTTTGAGAAAGTAAACTACAATAAAAAGTTTTCCATTGAAAAGCATCCTTAGATATTTTTAATTATATATCATTAAATTTCTAACGGAATATAATCAATCATTTTAGCTAACAGAGACGTTAACCAAAGTTTCAAAAACTTCTGATTTTACTATATTTCAAATTTGTGACTGAGGGGGAAATAATTAGTATGTTAATATGTTTTATGCGGGGCATATTACAGGGGTCTTGGTTGACTGGTTGGTTTGTAGGCTCAACGTCCTATATTTGTGCAAAATAACGGCTAAGCTCAAGCTGGTACTTACAGCTTAACGAGGACTCCGGACCACAACGAATATCCATGCCTAAAGCAGGATTGAAACCCGTCACCTTTGGCATGCGAGGCCAGAGCGCTAACCACACAGCCATCAGTTGGTTACAGGGGTTTTGGATACTGTTAGTTGAAAGAGTCACAATTGGATTACAACCCCTTTCATAATGGAAGGGGGGGGGGGGGATATCTTATAATAAGGGACGTATTAAAATTAATAACTGTCTTAAAACTGGTTACTGTCTCAAAATCGGTCACTTTCCAATATTTCTTTCACAGGAAATATTGTATAGGTACCATGTCCAATGAGTTTGTGTTGAAATTTTTTTTTTAAAGAATTTTTCTATTGACTGTGCATTCTGCGTATTTCTGTGAAATAGAGCGTAATATTATTTAAAGTGAGAATCATAATAGTGAAAAAAAAAAAAAAATGGTAAAAATGCCTTTTCTGAGTAATGAAACCCAATCACGAGATTATAAAAAATGTGAGAAAAGTCGTATTGATTTATCGATTTCCCTTGCTAATGATGTGAAGGCGTGATAAGGTTCCCACACTTAAACCAGGTGATAAATTTTTATAAATAACGAACTCTTCAACGTTTATTTTTTCAACCAACACCTTTATTTTTTTTATCTTTAATGAATCATGTGTAGTAAATTTTTAGATTATATTTTGTAGATAGTAATTTGATAAATTTCAATTACCACTGATGGACAAAAAGCATACTTGCAAACGTGAAATAACTACGTTTGCAAATATCTTTATAGACGGGAGTTTTTAATGAAAGAACTTGCCATACTTAAATGAATGACTTCATTTTATAAACTATGATTTTATATTGGTAAGAGCTTATTTTTTTCTATATGACCAATAGGCGTTGTTTAGTTAGAAAAATTAATAAAGAATAATATAATCAATAAAAAAAGTGCAATGTTAGCTAAAATAAGTAATGGAAATTAATTATAATACAAGCGTCAGTTGTCTTATATTTTTCAATTTATTAAGATTATTTTTTACTTTCAAAATAAAAAACAACAACATTATTTACGGAAGTAATTGAATTTTTCGTGTCAAAATACTTAGCAAAAACCTTACAAATCAGACATAATTCAGAGTCATTGATAAGAAAGTCACCAAACTATATTTGAACGGACAGATAAGCAATGATCGTTATGTTTTACAGAAAATCTATCGAAATATTTTTTGGAATGTACACTTCTATGACGATGCAATTAATTATCGTGGAAATAACTTATAAAACAATTAACATTTTGGAGTAAAATTACTAAAGGTATCTGGACATTGATGAGCTAATTCCAACGTAACCAAATGTCCAGTCTCAAACATTTTTCTCTTACCTTCTATTTGCATAAAGCTGTCCATTTAACAACATGAATATGTTAATTATATTAAGAAATCTTTAAATTGCGTGTCGTGCAGGAGGGGTCGCGGAACAGGAAAGTAATCAAGTTTGTAAGCGGCATGTCTACTTGATTACCAGCGCGTGACACTCTACTTAGAGTCACACGTACTTCGCTCTTACAGTTATACATATAAAAAAAATAGTTTTGAAGTTTTAGTGGATTTGTAATCTTATTAACGTTGTAGGTTTTAATTATGCATTAGATTGCTTTTTAATGGCTGAGGTTTATAGAAAATACTAGTTTTCTTTTAAAAACATATTTCTTGATAAGGTGAAATTTATGATTAGTTGGGTTTTTTAAGTGAAAGGTACTGAATTTTGTAATATTTAGATACCTGTTCTTTGTGAGTTAGAATACATTTTTTACTATAATTACCACTGTGTATTAAAGGTATTCCCAAAAAGATCATTGTGCGCTGGAATAAATAATTTTTGATTTTGCTTATTTTTTCAGTTTTAGTTTTAAAAAAGATCTAGTTGCTTACAATAAATAATAAAAATTGTGTAGTTCCCAAAGTCCTCTCATTTAAACTTTCAATTATGCTTGAGTTTGATAAAAGAGATGAGTTTGATGATAAGATGATTATTTATATTTACATGCCAAACAATTTGCAATAAAATAAACTTGTGGGATTGTGATTATAAAAGTCTGTTTCTGTATACATTCCTATTCAGGTACATGATGCCAAGTATTAATAATTTGGTGACTTTATTAAGTTTGTCGAAAAATGGCAATAAAAAACCTGCAAATTTAGAGATTTTTTATAAACAATTCACCAAATTTGCGAGTTTGGCGGCAAATTGTCACCGGATATCCCAGTTCTAATTCGATACTTTTTGTTTTGATCCTATTGGGTCAAATTTTAATGCATCCCCAGTTGAATTTTTTATGAATTCTACTATAATTTCTGTGCAGTCCTTAAAATTGATAAATTACTCATATCTGTAGAACTTATAGATTATGTTTAACAAATTGAAATTGAATTTACTATGCCATCATTTGGGCACCATTTACGATTACTTTCTGCTTCAATATTTGTATGGGAACTCATTTAAACGTGACCCATAATTTGACGTATCGCACGTGTTTGTAGTATTTGTAGTCTTGCCTGAGAATGTTACCTGTAGACGGACATAGTATTTGTATAAGCTTCTCTCTACACAGTGTTTTGTAGAAGCAAAAATCTACTTAAACAAAAATAATTGAACTTCAGTTTTCGGTTTTGAATTAACTCATTTTACTAAGCAGAATTTAATATCACTATTAATTTGACTCACACATTATTGCACTCAATTTCTCATTAACTTCTTAAATCTTTTGAAGGAAGAGTCATCTGAAAGAATAATAAAACGCTGAAGCAATAAAGCGACAAATTTGCATTTTTAGAGTGTTGATTAATTGCTCTGCTTTTAACAGCTTTTAATCACAACAGTTAATTTTCATGGCTCACTACGATTAATCGTGTTTCCGCGTATTGATTTTCCTTTTTAAAAACCATTGCACTTTGACATAAAGGCATTAGTGCATATATATCAGAATTTATGATGCGTGTCAGTTTTGTGTTTTTATTAGGAAGTCGACAATTTAAACTTTCCACGATTCCAATGTAACTGTGTTTTATATTTCTAGAAGTAGGTTTTCCACAAAAGTTATTGCTATCTCAAGAAATTTTGGAAAATTTAAGGTATCCGAACACGTTCGGAGTACTTAAAAAAATGCTTTTAGAAACAATTTAATTGTATTTTTAAAAGTAGTACTGCTAAAAATTAGTAATTCATGCATACAATTTTAATTATATTCTGATAATTTTACAAAAATGTTAATTTTATATGAAATTTTGAAGAAATTTCCCTAAATATTCAAAAATGCTAGATGAAAAATTATTTAACTTATTCAAAAAATAATGCTACCAAATTAAACTACATACTTAAATCTAGAAGATATATTAATAAAATAAAGAAAACTTTAATAAATAAATTTTTAAACTGTCATCGAAACATGACTTTTTATTTTTCAACTTTTTTAACGTGTTATATTTTAAATAATGCTTCATAATTATACGTTAACAAATATTTTATTCAATTTGTTTTTAATATAACCTCTAGATAACAGTTCACAAAATAAATAATAATAATAATAGTAAAAAAAAAAGCAGCCGAAGAATTCAATGATAACTTATTTAGCTATCCTTTTTCAAATGTAGGAATTTATGCATAAAATTGAACAACGAGAAAAAAGCGTTTTAAGTTTAAAATATTATCATTTTGCATGTACCTGTCCCTACAATATTTACCCTTACTTTTGTTCTAACTAACCCACACTAAAAGTGAAGACTGTTTTGGAAACTAGATAATGCAGACAATAACATTATGCAGTAAAAATAATTTTAGAAATTTCTTCGAAAATTGAATTTTCAACGTAGTCGGATACCTTAAAAAGTTTACAGGATTGGTATATCGCAATATAATAAACATAAATTAAATACTTAAGGAATCAAAAGAGATTTATTACAATATGAATACAAATCAGTTAATCTTAATTGGGCTTTTAGCTATTTTACTTCTTTTCATATACATTAAGTACACAATTTATTATTTATTTACAAAAAGTTTTATCAGAAAATAACTCACTGATTTTTTATGAAAGTTAATACGAACAAAGTTAATTTGTTTTAAATAAATATCATCGCAATAAATAACATAATTCTTGCTTAAAGAAGAAGCAAATGTACACACACCTTATATAGGGACATTTCTTTTTTGAAACCACTCTAAATAACTTTGGCAGAGGTTTTGTAGCCAAATGTAATTAAAGATTCATCAAAGTACACCTCCTTTCTTTTATAATGACCAAACAATTTCCAACACGATCACTTTGCATTTGTTATGAACCTTTAACTAACCCCATATTACTTTTGTCAAAAATTTATACTTATCTTGAATTCCTTCATGAAATTAATTGAAGAATACTATGTTAAGTTTTTATTAACGTGTATCATTTCCTTTTTAAATAATATCTTTACTATATGGAAGAGAGAACTTGCAATGTCTAGAAAAGAGATTGAAACTTATATTGATTATCTCCCCAAAAAGGTTTGAAAGTGCTTTATATTTTAGATGGGGGTCGAAGATGGGTAGGTGTTATTACAAACTGCAAAATTTTACAGCAGAAAGTAATAAATCTTCATAAGATTTCTATTGAGTAATAAATAATATTGATTTAAAAAAATTCTTAGTGCGTTCACTTTGAAGACAAGTAAATCAGAACAAATAATCGTCATATTTAAAGTTCGTTATTTTTAATTTCGTTATTTTTCAAAGTACTTTATATTTTCAAATCGAAGATGGGTAAGTGAAGTACAAACTGTAATATTGTACAGCAGAAAGTAAGAAATTTTCAGATGATTTCTATTAACCAATAAATAATATTGATTTAAAAAAAAATTTTGCTACTCTCAGTTTGTAGACTAGAAAATCCGAACAAATAATCGTGTAATTTAAATTTTGTTATTTTATCTTTAAATTTAAATATTTATCTGAAGTATCTTTTTTTTTAATAAATGAGCCATTCCATGTCACGTATAAGATGGAAGTGTTGTTTCCTTTAGCCACTTGTGCGACAAAAATTTTAGTGTTTGTGACAAATAGAACTGCTTCATTGAATTAATTTCTTTTGTTTAAAATTTATAAGCTAAATGTGAAAGAAAAGTTTCTTAAAAATTTAATAAAAAAAAATTGCATTTTAATAACTTTTTAGCTCATAGCTTTAGGAATTTATATTACTGTCAAGTGTAGGAAAACAATTCCGATCTCTGTAAAATACCGCTACGCATACATATGCTGATTTAAGAGCTACGATTTATATTTACACATTGACTAAAATTACGATTCTAAAATTAATTTTTAGCCATTTTAATTCACGAAAATATTTTTCACATGTTTAAAAATACAATGTGTGTTGTTACATCGATCAATAAACTTTTTTATTAAATTTTTACCATGAATGTAATTTTTAAACTGTACAAGCATTGGAAATATCATGTCTACAGCAGCAGGTTTACATATGGCAAACAAATGTTTGTCGTAAAGTCCGACCTCACCCATCAACAATTCCCATCCTTTCCATTACCAAAAGTAGACCGACACCCCTCAGGGAGTCCGATTAATTTAATTTCTTCTAATCGCTAACGTAACTTATTAAATTATTCACTAGATGTCAAGAGGGAGGCATCGATCTTAGAAAATAGAGGCGAGGAAAACACGTGGTGTGAAACAAAGTAGCGCGGGAATTCGGCCCTGCCAATTAAAAAGGTTGAATAGGCAATGAGCACGCTAAGATAATATTTCATTCGTCCATTTGGTTATGCATACGTCCATAAAAGTTACAAATTGAGTTTAGATCACTATTTTATAAATAAATGTCACCATGACAGGTTGTATATGAGACATTCACTGTCTCTAAAAGGATGTTTCTACACAGGTTTCTATTTTGGTGCATCAGGTCCAGTAATAATGTATAAACTATTCGGTGATACTGTCGAAAAAGGGCATTTAAAAGCCTGTTAATTTAGTATTTCTTCTTCTTCTTCAAACAAAAAAAAAAAAAAAAAAAAATAATGTTGTCAAGTTGGCAAAAAAACTTGATACCAAATTTCCAAGTTTTAATCCAATATCTCTACTAGTTGCCGAAACGAGAACTGCCAATGAAGGTACAATGGAAGCATCCACGAGATCGAATTTTAAAGAGCTTCTGTTTAAATGTTATGTAATTCTACTAATTTATCGAAACCTTCAATGATACCATAAACTTTTCTGTAGCATTTAGACTTTAAGCTTGATGAATTACAAATTGACTGTCAGTCACCATTTCTGATACTTTCTGTCAAAACCTCCACCTGATTATTTTATGGGGATTTATTTCAACAAGACCTTTCATTTGGTATATTACACGTGCTTGTAGCATTTTAGTCTTGCTTGGAAATGTTGACTTTAAGCTGACGGACAGTCTTTTTATAAATTTTTGTCAGTATATAAGTGTATTGAAGACCCTAAAATGTCAAATAAGTTTTTGATAAAAAAAAAATTATACTTTAGTTAAGAAGAATGAAAATAATGATTTCCTGCCAAAATAATTTAATGGAAAAATAAAACTTTTATCGTCTTTCTCGAGAAACCATTTAATGTGGACTTACATTTTGCAACAGGTTGACTAATTTCTATAAATGTGCCTGTCCTTCAGACATTTGCTTGAGATTTTTTTTTACAACTTTAAGGGAGGGTTGGAAGGCAAATTTTTTTCTCGGAATCCATTTTGAGGTTTTAGCACATCACAATATTTGAAACGTTATCTATAAACATATAAATTGGTGGGCATTGTGCTCATCCGAAGTATTTTTTAAATATTCTTCCAAAAAAATAGCATCACCGATAAAAACCGCCTGCTCTCTATTTTAAAACTCTGTTTTCTCAAAATGCTGTTTCTTCATACAAATGTACCTTTTTCTCAAGATCTACTCAATATTTGGCCTTGAAATTATTTTTCCTGATACATATTGTAATTTTACACAAACAGACCCATCCTTTTTCAGAAATTTTGATTAGAATTAAAAAAAAAAAATTCCTAAACATGTTTTTTTAAAAAAAAAAAAATTATCAAAAAATTTCAAACATAATAAATTCTGAAAAAAACTTCTTTTTTTTTCTGAAAAAAACAAAATTTTAAACCAATACTATAAGTAGTTTCTGAGAAAAAGGTACATAAAAAGGACTTTTTAACATTGGCTAGATAGAGCCTTCTGACCTCCTTTAAGAAATGGATTCTAAAGATACTGTTATAATGTTGCGATTGGCTATGGAAACCGTTGTTTATAAATAAATATTTAAACATTTCTGACCTAAGACAGTTTTCATCAATTCAACTCCCAAGATAGACTGTCACTAACTATACAATCTAATTTATATAAATCCCTCTAATTGCGAGTGTCGTTTAATTATTTGCAGGCTAACACGTGGGAAGAAACAAAGGAAAGCGAGGAACGGCTTTCTAATTAAAACGTAGAATAAGTTTTGGGGGAAAGTGACCAATTAAGAGATGGTTACCAAATGCGAGAACTAATATAATTAACTAATGTGAAGGGATAGCGGGGGGGGGGGGGGGGATCTCCAAAGGTTGGCGATTCCCCGCCCCCCCCCCCCCAACAATGAATTTTATAATTTCGTATTTTATAATAAAACTATTAAATAGTAAGGAAATAATGTATACTCCATAACACGGAACAAGTATCCAAAATCTATAGTTATTTTAATAAATATTTTATGACTTAGTTTTTCCCCTTGGAAGTAAGAGATAAAGTGAAGTAATAATTAAACCTTATATACATAATTATTTATTTAGACTTAAATATTTCTTCTAAATGTGCGTACTTTCATAAAATTCAATTAATTAAAAACTCTAAAAAAAAAAAAAAAGTTGCTCTTTATATGAAACAAGTATAGAAATTTAACTGAAAAGAAAATCCCTCCAAAGTAAAAAGTTGACCAAATGTAACAGTATTTGTTAATAAAAATAGTTATATCTGTACACAAAGTAGAATAATACTTTTTACAATAGTTTGATATATATACCATAAATAGTTGTTTTTTTCACATTTGAAAACTATAAATAACTTTTTCTCAGTGTCACTACATTTAAAGGTTAAGATTATTTTTCTTTGGTAGTTTTTAGACGCATTGAGTGTTTTTAAATGAAAGGGGGATGGATTTCAGTGGTTTTAGAAGTGGGGGGACCCATGAGTATTTTCCTGAAAAATGGGGAACGCGTCACCCCGCGTCTACCCACTCTTCTAGCACTGAAGGTACCTATCTTAATGAAAAATAAACACCCTGGTGACTGATAATATTATTGGTCACCAAATAATATATGAAATGTTTTTAAAAATTGTAATGAAACATAAAAAGTAAAGAGAAGAATTTTAGCCTATACTTAGCCTTCTCCTTTTACACAGTCCTGCACGAAAGTTTAGACACAGATGCAATTCATGAAAAAGCAATAGTATTCAAAAATTTTCACTAGTTTCTTTCAAATATATATTCTTAAAGCCATTAGAAAAAAGGCTTACGAAAAAATTTCCATAAAAAATAAAATAAAATTGTCTAACATCAACAAGTTGAAATTTCGTAAACTTCCATGCCTCAAAAGTATAGGCACAAACACAAGATTTATGTAAATTCTTGAGAGGAAGTGATCGCATCATCAAAGAGAAGTGTCCTAAAGTTGCTACAAAAGGTTTTAATTAATTTTCACTGGTTAGAATGATGCCGAAGTTTACGTAATTTTTGTATATAGAGATTTTAAGAATTTTGAAATTAAAGGCCAGAGGTGAATTCGTCCTTGATATTTCAATTGCATTAAATCGTTCCAAAAGAGGTATTTATAGAGTCTTAGCACATGGTGGCCAATATCGATCAAAATCACGATATTGAAGGTCTCTAACGACCAGTAAACGCGATGATAGATAAATAATAAAACTGACTTCAAAACAACATTACTCTGCAAATTAGATCAAAAATAGAATTGCCATTCAAGTTTCACGGGAAACTGTACGTTGAAGAATTGTGGAATTCGGGTTTTCAAAAAATATAAATTTAAACGCAAGCCGCGTTTGCAGTCTCATCACAAAGAAGTAAGACTGAATTGGGCTCAGCAGCACATGTTATACAGTGACGAATGGCTATAGGTGGTCTTTAGTAACAAAAAAATGGAGCCTAGATGGTCCAGATAGGTTTTCCTACTACTGGCATGATCTCACAAAGAAGCTGTAACTCAGTTTAACCGACGTCAAGGTGGAGGTTCAGTCATGGTTTGGATTCAACTGCCAAGCTCCCCTAGGGTTTTTAAAGGGAAAACAGAACTCTGAGGCCTACCAGGCAACTCTCGAAAGTAACTTACTACCATTAGGTGAGCTGGACCTAGCTGGAAATTTCAACAAGACAATGTCTCCATCTACACATCCAGGTCAACGAAAAAGTGGTTTAGAGCACACACACACAAAAAAAATACTAAAAATAAAGAAAAAAAAAATACAATAATGGTTCTCGAGTGACCTGCTAATAATCTTGACTGTAATCCAATCGAAAATGCATGGGGAATTCTTACAAAAGTTGTAAATGCCTTTGGAAAGCAGTATTCCACCATTTTTGAACTTTTAGAAGCCATTGAATAGGCGTGGTATGGAATCAAGCCTGAAACCTTGCAAAAGCTTATGCTTTCAATGAAAAACCATGTTTTTGATTTAACAAAACAACGTGAAAGCTCAATTGATTACTAAAACTTTCCACTTGCTTATAAAAATTAAAAAAAAATATTTTGTGCCTAAACTTATGTGCAACGGATTTCTGTCATATTTGTTATTTTTGTGACTAATTCTCATAATGTTTTCCATTTTCAAATTTATATTTTGAATGTAATATATGTATATTATTAAGTGATATAAAGATTAAATCTTTTGTCTAAATACTATTTTATAAAACACACACAACTGTTCTCAGTACTCCATTTAAAATGATTCTGAGAAATATTTTATTCAATTCAAATTTATATCGGAAAGTATATTTTTCGGATTTATCGTATCTAATATTGTGTGTGTTGAAATATATTCATCATTTTTATTCTATCTCAAATTGGAACACTATTTTTCCTTAAATTATTTCTCTAATTTTTTACATAAAATTTGAAGAGAGTTGGAATTAAAACGTTTTAGTTCAAAATTGGTCACTATTTTTCCAGTCTAAAAAAAAGGTAAAATATATAAAGGTTACTTGGTAACATCAGTATAATTCGGTTGGTTTTTAAACATATTTAATTAGTTAGTACAGATTTAAATAAATTGTCATGTAAATTTATGCTAAATTTATTAATTAGCATTTACAAAGAAAATTCTCAAAAAGTAATTTTTGGTTTTTTATGGGATGCGCCTTATTTATATGTGGTGTGGTTATATATATTAAAAATATGTTAGTTAATGATAGTGTTAATATTAAAGCAAAGTTTCCAAGTTGGAATAGAAGATCTGAAAGCAATAAGGTAGCTCAACTGTAGGCAGTCTTTTCTGCGCTAAGAGCCAAACATTCAATAATCAGAATCGCACATTTTTTAAGGATCCCAAAAAAACGTTCTAAGCTGTACAAATATGACTACAAATTTTTTACAGTATAGCATTGTATAAAAATCATGGCAGATGAGACAAGTTGGTAGATTGTTTTTGTTTGGAATGAACGCATACAATTGAGCACATTCTGTCTTAAATTCACGAGTTTCTTCATCAATTTTTATTTTTTGGGACGAAGTCGAGGCCATGTTTTTCCAATATAGTGTAGTAAAAGTAAATTCTATAGACGTTTTAATAGCGCGTGCAACCATGAAAAGTTTACAACGAAAGGTGCTACTACCTAAGAGAGAACAATGGACGTCAACAAAAGTTCGATGCAATTGAGATTGTAATGCACGGTGAACCCACTTATATTGCGGATTATGATTATTCCGTATTTCTGCTGAGCATATGCCAGGGCCATTGTAGACGCTGATTTTAAGTTAGTATTTGAGAACAGTGTTACCAGTTTTCACCCTTACTCATCTCTTTGTATTCCGTCATGTTTTCGTTAAGTTTATAGTTTACGAATTTGTTCTCCAATTTTTTTTTATCTGTTTATTCTTAGGTTGAGTTATTTAGAGCTTGAAGAGCCGCATGCGGCTCCATAGCCGTGGTATGCCGACTCTTGAAGCAGCTTTAATAAAAATAAATCATAATCACAAACTTTTCTTTACCTTTTAGACTGGTTTAATTTTGATATATATTTTGGTCATTTTAATTTATAATAGCAAAATTAGGACATTATTGGCAATTTGCTCTTTAAAATAAGTGTATACCATTTTATAGCTTTTGTTTATTCATAATAATATTTATGTTATTAAAGTGCATGGGCTTGAAACAAGCATGGGCATGAAACAAGCATGGGTTTTTCATACTGCCACGTTTTTGTAGAAAAAAAGTTATATTTAGGAAAAATATATGAAGTGTACAGAGGATAAAGGCGCAATGTTTGGCTTTTGTCAGAACCGAGATTATCTCACTATGTAGTATAATCCGAAGGTAACTATTTGTCTATAGTTTCATTTTGAGAACCCAAGGGATTAAATCAAAAGAAAATGAGAATTTCCCTTTACTGGGAAAAAAAGGTGTTTTTCCACAACTGAGTGGATTTTTAAAAATTATTTTGACAATTCCCTGTACTCTTCATATACGACTTTTGTTTTTCTGACACTAAGTACTACTTAGAATAATAAACCTTTTTAGCATAAACGAGTAAAGTCCTCCGGGAGGACTTTTTATAAAAAACTAGATCTAAATTGTATATTGTACTGGAGGGAAAACATATATTTAAGAGGTACTACAAGCGATCACTATCAAGTTTACCTTTTTTTTAATATTTTTTTTTAAGTATGTATTACCATTTTTATAAAAAAAAAAAAAAAAAAAAAAAAAAACCGTCTTTCAACTGAGTACGAAGATCATGCTTACATAAAAGCCAAACTTCTAAAATGTTTAACTTTGAAAAAAATAGGAAACATTTTTCTTTAGCTGAAGAAATACTAGAGATCGAATGCTTAGAACTAAAGTATTTTATCTAAAATTTCTCTTTAAAAGTATCAGAATAAGTAGGAATTTTTTTTTTTATATCGCTAAACCGTTTGCGGACTGACTTAAGCGATTAAAATAAATAAATTGGACAAATAGAAAGGAGAAGGAAAACTTTTTTTACGTACTTAAGCTTAACAGAAAGAAGAAAATGAAAGTAATACATGGAATTTATGTAAATGTTATTTATTGCTTTTTAAGAAATTGATTGGTATTGCTGAAGTTTAAGAACTTTTTTTTTAGTTTTGGTTTGAAATTTTTTTGTTAATACATCATTAGCGTAAAAAGCTTTTAGCAGATAAATTTACTCCTTAAGCGAATGTATTTTAGTGTTATTTGATTTAATATTTTCATTTACGATTCATATGCGAATACATATGTATTTTAACTGTATACTATCTATGAGTTTATTTTTTAGAGAATAATGATAGATTTTTAGAAATTAAGTAATAGATAATCTGCTGAATTTTTATTTTCAAATTACTGGAGGAATTTTGCTCATACTAAATACTTTCATACTGCTATAATTTTTAACTTCTCGACATTTATTCCCAAGTAATAAAGCTTCAAATGGAAGTTAAATACCTATGCATATTATTTTATACAAATGATGCAAATATTTACCTTCAACTCCTTCTCGAATTTATTTTCACTGCAACTTCAATTACTTTAGACCTAAATTAGTTAACTTTTATTAAATTTCAGTCTTTGGTTAAAGTTAAACACTTTATTTTACCATACAAATCAAAGAAATTTAAGAAAAAGTTAAATTTAAAAATTTATAGAAACAGTTGTTTTCAAAAATTATTTTAAAGTAAGCAAAATAAAAAAATTTAGTGCAATAATAATATTTTATTTACGAGTCTTCGGGCTAGGTTAATATGAAGCAGCATTGAAACTGATTGACAATTTATAAAACTTTTTTGTTGCATTGTGAATATTGAATAAAACACGCTTTATTTTCACTCTTGAAACCTACAATCATTCTTACTGATTAATTTATTTTTTATTTGGGTAACTGCATGGGTTTGGTGTGCAAAAATAATAGAAAGTATGCAATAATCCCTTGTATATTTATTTTATTGTGTTAGACTTACAGAAACCATCAATACACAAGAAGAACTCCCTTTAACTGACAGCAAAACACCGCAAAAATAATTGCGATTCAATAAATTCTGCAGATCTTACTTTAGAAGAAGTGAATTCGTGTTTTAGAAAAAGATAAAGAAGAAGACACAATTCTATTCCAGTAGGAATTGAATATCAATTTCAGAGAGAAAAAAATTTAATTTTTAAAAAGACATTTGCTCGATATAATTCAATTCATAACAGATTTCACTAAGGAATTGATTTGCCTTAAAAACCTATATTCTTCTAATTTCAAAACAAGGTTACCTATACATCAGAAGGAATTGAACTTCAATTTAGAGGAGACATAATTACTCTAATTTTCAGAAGGAATTGGACTAAGCTTAGTTCAAAAGGAGATGAATTCTATTAATTTCTCAAAGAACTAAATTATGAGCAGTCATTTCACAAATATCTTGATTGACTTAATTTTACCAACTATAATTGTTTTAATGGAGACTTCTAATTAAATTCAATTTCAACGAAAAGAATTTGTGCTGAATTCTGTAAGTTTGAGAAGTTTTATTTAAGAAAATATAGTTAATTCCATTAATTCCAGCTGTTTGATTACATTAACAGCAGAAGTTATATTTAATCAAATTAATAAATATAAGAACACTGATTTCTGAAGTTTTATTCATTAGTTTCAGAAGAATAATTCCATTACTTTTAGAGCTTCCATTTGCAAGTTTAATTCCAATAATTTCTAAGGAAAGTTATATTATACTTATCTGAGATTTGTGCATGCAATTTTGATTGTCCCAAATTTTCCATTCAAGTGTCTTAGATAGTGATAATTTTATCTCACAATAAATAGCACATTTCCAACATTTCCGTTCACCCGTTGAGGACATTGTTTACCCATCTTTAAGGTTCACTTTATTCAAGTATCCATACTCAAAGATAAGCTTCAGTAAAATATCTGTCAATTGTTTGACTATTACGACATATATATATAAGAGTGAGAATTTGGGAAAATACACTATTTCTTGCTATCTGAAATAATTTGAAATATTCTGAATAACTCAGAAAGTAATATATTGCTGGTTCCTTGATGATGCTTAAGACAATTTCCGCACATTTTTGAGCTTGTAATCAAATTTGAAGAGCTAACTTTGAATGAATATTCTAGTATTGTTTTTGTGGTCCATGATATTACTTGGTGAATGAATTAAATAGATTAATAGCATTTTAAATTGGTAAAATTTTCATTTTTAAAACTATGATGAAAGTGTAACTTCGTTTTAATAATGTAAATTTATCCTTTTTACATTTTTAACTATGAAACTATGACATTATATTAATATTGGGGGAAAACAGAGACGCTACTAGAAGATTCCTGATTTATATATGATTACAAGCATAAATATATGCGCAAAATGTCCTGTGATTCAACACAGATTTAGTTGTTCTGGCATTAAAAACTTAAAAACAGAACATTCCATCTCTGAAATAACTCATTTTGACAGTTAACTCATTTTTTAGCACAGATATATGAAACATATGTATAGATATGATGGGTCACGACAAAGAAGATCTAAGTCCAATTTTGACGAAATCGAGGTTTTCCAGCCACCAACAAGGTTATGTAGATAGTTTAACTAAGTGGAGTCCTCAGGCAAATAAATATCATGATACGTGAGATTTTGAGCAACCATTTAGCTCAACCCTGATACAAGCCCTGAGGCTTGAAACTTTAAATCAGCTTTTCTAGAGAATCTAGAAAAACGACTCTGATTGTTCTTTGCCGTAGTCCTTCATATATGATAGATATGAACAGATATATATGATACATGCACAGATAAATAAGAGCAATAATTTCTAGGTAAACCTTTTGTTATTTATATTAAAAAGTCCCTACAGAGAATTTTTCACCGTTGAATAGGTTTTTCCGTGTTTCTCTGATTGTTTTTCAAATAATCCCATTGATTTATGTTTCATTTCCTTTATATTCGATTCATGTTACATCGTAATGCAGAAAAATATTAAAGTTGCAGTCATCAAGTTAAAGATTTTCAATTTATTGAGTAATTTATATTTGAATTTATTTTCATTTACTTATATAATTATGCAGTTGTATGTTATAGATGTTTATCACATATAAGGTAATGGACTAACTTATCAGCTTAGTAGTCTTACTTAGCCTAGTTTAGTAACTTATTAACTTAGCCATGTATAGTTGTTATGAAAAAAAAAAAAATGTTCTTTTAACATATATCCCCAAATCAGAAATAAAATACTGATGAAAACATTTTTAAACATATGTTTAATACTTATAATAAACGTTCTGTACTTACCTATATCTTAAAGTATACCATAAAGGATAGCTGTGGATGTGTCTGATATAGAAAACTGATGAAATTCTTACCTATATAAGGGCTTTGGACAGAAATGGTCGATATATTGGATATTTTTTTAAAAGTAAATTCTAGGGATTTTTGTCTATTACAGTTTTTTAATGAAAAATTGCAGTTTAAATACACGTGCAGTATAATAGCCACCACTTGAGATTTGTTAGTTTCATTGAAGCTATACTACAGGTTTTTTTAATTATATTTCACACTGCGGATGTAAAAGTGAACCAATTTCTATTGTAATTCAATAACATTTGGATCACTTTTCCGCTCTCCGTGAGACATATCAAGTTTTATATGTCCCAGTGGCATGCATTGTATTTCTATTCATATTTTAGTTATAGCTTCTCTAGGGATTTATACAACCTATTTACATATCTGCTTGTCTTAAAATACCTTTTTAATGCTTTATATATGTGTATAAAAGTTAAATACCCACTCCAAGTTTTAGCGAAGAAAGAGTTCTTAAGAATTCTTAATGTAGACAATCATACATTTTTCAAAATAGGTAGGTAATATTTACGGTGAGTTCTGCTTAAAAGTAATTTCGAAATTATGTGCTAGAAAAATAGAGCTATTTTACAAGCCATATTGGCAAGAATATTTCTGAGATTTTGAATGAAATTGCTCAACTATCAACAATTTTTAGCAAATTGTGGAACATATTTTTACGAAATTGCTTCAGTATCAGTCAAAAACGGTAACTCTATTAATTTTTCACAATTTGTGGTATTTTATCATGTATTTTTTTGGTTAGAGTATTTTTTTTTGTCAGTATTACATGTTCTTTGATATATATAGCAACTTGCGTATGTATAATAACTCTTAACTTAAAAATATATATTTATATAGGGTTAGATTTTTGTGATTGAAATATTTTGAGCTCTGACTTCTAATATATACATATGTATATGGATATTAGTTTGCTTTTTCGCATTGTCTAAATGCCTTACTATAGAGTGATTAATAGGGTACTTTTATTCTTTGATTTTGCCACACACATTACAATAAAATATCTTACAAAATATTTCGTGATAAAATATTTTATAATGTTTTATCTCTCTGTGATATGATAAAATATTTCTCTATGATAAATATTTTATAATACTAGACTAAATATGATACTTCAAATATAAAGCCCATTTTACGTAATGCCATCTCACCATCAAAATGAATTCACCCTACATACATAAAATATCTTAATCCTCTATTGATCACTACTACAAATTAGCTGGGGAAAGGTATTTGTTTGCAAAAAAACGCTGTTTTGGATAAGATAAATAAAATAATTAAAAAAAGTTATTTTTATATGATTTCGGATTAGTAGCATATTTTCTATTTTAAGTAAATTGAGCATTATTATGAAATTCAAATTGAATTGAATTTTACACTTAGAACAAAATCCTTTCTTTACACTTATATTTTATATGTTTTATTTGTGTGTCAGTTTAAATGATTTGAAATTGGACTAACAATAAAGCACGGAAAACATGCCTTGACAATTTACTTTGTCCATGTATTGGATGATGTTAAATTTAACGAATGACGTTAAATTTAACAAATAACTTTAAATTTTAAATAATTTCGCGTTTAACAAAGGTACTCCAAAATCAAATATGGAGCACATGCACTATCATGTTTGTTAAAATTGTAACTTGTAGTAGATAATTATTAACTACATTGTACAAATATCAACGCGCTTTTCATACGATAAAAACCCAAGGTAGCCCAACTCTTCTAACCTTGTTCGTTGACTCCATTTCTATTCATCCCGTATTTCTGAGGCGATCAGGAACTTGAAAAGTAAGCAGAACAGAGCCGCCGATTCTTTCTGGAAAGTATTTCGACTTCGTTGAAACGGAAGCAAAGGCAAAGCAGACAGACCCGAGTCCTATAAATATCCATACGCATTGCATGCATATGGAGAGAGGAAAATATAAAGAGAGCTGACTTCCCGCAGTACTGTAGTCCCACCTCACCCATACTCATCCTAGAGCTCATAAACCTCAAGTCCCTGACAGGGATCGCGATTGCAAAAACAACAGATACAGCAAACCTAATAGTCCCCTCTTTGCTATTGCTCTTTTTGTGTTGTATAAATAGCCGCTACGGTTGGGGTTCCGTATTCATAACATCATATGGGGGTATTATTAAGTCTCTCCTCTCTTCTTTTAGACAGCGAAAGATTTGTTTGAGGGTTGTGACAGTTTGGGTTACTTTGTAGTCAAATTTGTTGGGGCAGGTGATGCAGGAAAAACAAACTTTAACAAGTAGTTAATTTTGAGGGTTGTTCGAAAATGGGAGCGGTATGTGAAAAATGGAAGATTTTGTTTTTAAAAGGTAATAAGGGTAACGGGATGAAAAAATAAGTATATTAGATGGTGTATATGAGTTTATGTATTTAAAAGAACACGTGTTTATTTGTATGGGGTGATTCATTGCATTTTTTGATATTGGATGAATATATAATTATAAATATTTATAAATATATTGAAAAGTCATATATTAAGGCGTATTTTAATTGAAAAGTAAATTTAAAATTTTGCTTTTATAAAGTGAATTAAATAGTGTATACGTAACTGAACTGTTTAATGTTAAATTAATCCCTGTCTATTGTTTAAAATTGTTCACTTCTAAAGAAACTTAGTTTCAAAGGATGGCATTAGTTTGGATGCTTTTAGATATCATACAAAAATTTCAATGAATGTAACACATTGCAAAGATTTATAAAGTATAAATTGCTTTATTGTACGATTTAAAATATTGGGCATCATTTCTATAAATTATAAATGAATAAATCAGTGTAAACTGTAATTATTATTATTTCCTATACAAATTGCAAACAGCTATTAGTATGGCAGGCAAATGCTTTTTTTAAAAGGAATTTGATCAAGAAACCTTATTTCAAATTAAGAGAAAAATACATTAGTAGACTTTTGTACTCTTCTTGTAGAAAGCGTAAATATTAAATATTAAAAATAAAACAATAACAGTTCTAGCAAAGTTAAAAATGATAGTTGTTTATATTCTGAAAACAGTAACAGAAAAATTGTGAAGTTAATGAAGCTTACAGAAAATCTATATTTTTTGCATATTCGTATTTTATAATTCTAAAATTTTAATTTTTAAATGAGAGTGGTTTTTTTTGTAATATGAATTGGCAAGAAGGAAGAAATATAAAATTAATTACATGTTGTAGATGACTTTACTTGTTTTTTGTGCTAAGACATTACTAGAAATCTGCTTAGATTTTAATATCAAACTACTTGTAATGGGATTATCATTTTAAAACAATAAAAAAGACTGTTATAAGAATGTGTTTGAATTACCAATATTGTTACAAAAGAATTTGAATTCTACATTTTCATGTATCCATCTCTGGTGATAACTTTTACGAAATAACGTTAGTCACAACGAAGAAAGCTTTCTGAAGAAAGTTTAAATTTTCTGTTAACTTTGTCTCAGCGTAGGTGTTTATTGATTAGGTACTCGATTTAAATAATTAAATTACGCCGGAAAGTAAGTTGAAGGTTAAAACTCGAGTTCCTTGCGCTATTATCACTCGGAATAAGAGCTAAAAGTTAGTAGTTCGGAAAATATGTTTAAGTAAAAGTTTGATGTAAAAGTATTTCCCCCTTTTACTGATTTAAATTGTTATTTAAAAAAATTCTGTACTGTATCCATAAATAATGCAAAAAATTCAAATAATAAGGGGGATTACAACCTGTAGTCACAAAAAAGCTTTTGCACTTTAAAATCTTTCTGCTATAATATATAACCTGCTTATTGTAATATTGATTTATTTTATACGAATAATAAATAAGTGTGCTTGTGGTAACATAAACATTGTAGTAATAAACATAAATTTTTGATGCTCAATGTTTTGATTTTCATCGCAAATGGGCCTTATTTACGTATAATACTAAATTGTTGTGTAATAGCGTTTTAAAAGTGCTTTGGTGTTCCTATTTAATTAAAGTTCAGCTTTTACACTATGTTAATGTAGTGAGATTCTTATACAAAGGCCCTGCAATTCAGTCTGTCTGAGGCTAACATTCCCAGACAAAACTACAAGTGCTGTGATAAACCGAAAGAAAAGCCTCGTCTAGACGAGTTCTCTTATTGAAATTTAACCTTAATTGCGGAGTAGGAGTATCAGCTATTTGCATTTCATTGATACTGGGACTATAAAAGCTTCAAACATGTGTCAGATATCAGTATGATGACATAAAATTTAGTCAGAAGTTTTAACCGGAAGTGCTTCAAATCCGACTAGAAATGTGCTTCCTTAGTTACCCTATCGGAAGTTCACATTCTGGCGCAAATAGAGATATTGAAGTAGAACTTGAATATTCAAGTTTTCCGCCAAGTTTTTTGTCAAAATTGCCAAATTACAGACATTTAAAAAAAAAATCAATATTGGCAGGGCTGTAGTTATATGTCGTCAACCTTAATGTGTGGAGATTTAGTAATTAAAAGTCGTCAAATTGTAAATATTTGGTTATCATGATCGGAATTTAAATGTGTGTAGAAGCGGCCTTGTAGTGATAGCTACTGTCACAAGTCAACTTATATTATGTGTTATGTATTATGTTGAATTTATTTTTGACGATTTAATTTAAGTCCTTGCTTGCTTTGCAAATTTAAGTAGACTCACCAAAATACTTAGCTTCGAAGCTCCAATGCCTTTTATATAAGTTCTCGATAAACATCACACTAGAACATATTTCTACTTTGTTAGAACGAAGATCAATATTTAAAACGAGATAATTACATAATAGTTTAACCTCAAAATTATTTATAAATAATCTCTACTATTTGTATGTTTTACTCTTGCTTTATAATACTTATTATTTCAAAATTGGTTGGGGGACAGAATTAAAATTTTTCTTTAGAAATATGTCTTTGTCTTCCTAAATATATATCCCGTAAATAAAAATCACCTAATTTCAAGATTTTTCGAACCATCCAAATTTATTCGCGATCGAAATATTCCTTAGTTCTCTCCCTTAAATCAAGTTCTCTCTATTTAAGTCTAAAGCCCACTTGATTAGTGTTATAATATTCATATATTTTTTGTAGGTTATAAACATTTTATAACCAAATTAAAATTGTCAGGATCTCAACTGCAGTATCGAGAGACACAGTACTGATTGCAGTGGAAGAAAGTGATGCTTTTGGCTCCTGGAGGGAAGCCAACCATAGTTCTGGCATTGAGATCTGCACAGAATAGACACTGAAGCCAATGCACGGAAATAGTTTGGCAACCTAAGGACAACAGCTCTCCAAAGGAATCTTTAAAAGAATAACTCTGATACAGACTCCTCAAAGGATGGTGTCTTCTCTCGATACCATCGAATCAACTTTGCACTATTCCTCTTGCTGAGTAGTCTCCTCAATTCCTTCCTCAATTCACCCCGGGAGAAAATAAGGCGGGAAAAAAACTTTTTTTTTTAACTTCGAGGAATATTGTTTTCGTTCTTTTTCATTCCCTCCTCGCTTCAAGGTTTTAAATCTTTTTTTCATTTGGGAGCTTTTATTGACTCCACTTTTTATCTGTTCGAGAAGAGAAATTAGAGAAGTTACGTTACATTTTTTAACTCAAATATGAGAATTTGCATTTTCGTTTTATTTCAATAGCAAATGTATCATGCAAACAAAGTTTGTGTTTCCGATACCGTCAAACAAAATAAGAATAGTTTTCCTTGACAAACAGCCTTTCGTCTATTCTCTACTGTAAGATAATTGAATTTTTTTAAAAAAAATGGCGGATACTATTTTTGTTTTTTCCCTTTCAAGACTTTTTAATCTTATTTTTTTTTTAAGTTTCAATCGTAAACTGTGCTTCGTGCCAGATTGAGCCTTTGTATTGCGGACTTGTATTGGTATTGGAGTAAATCATGAAAGACTTAAGGTTTGAATGTAATAATTATGATCCCATCCATCATTTTGTAGCTAAACCGGCTACAAAATGTTCCCTTTTAAGTTTTGATCGCTTTTGAATATAAAGCAAATTCGTTCAAATGACAAAATATCTTTGCCTTTACTGTTTGCTTTTAAAGATTCCTTTGAATCAGCTTTATGGTTTACTTTGACATTTAGCAGCATGAAAAGAGTTTTTTGGCCGAGATAAAGAATTAATGTTTTCTTAATATCATCAGATAAAGTTCTCAGTATTCTCCAAAAACTATAAAGTGTTATTTAAGCTTCTTTTTATTACTTATTTAAAGGATGGTTGAGAAAATATTCATATAAATTTGAATATAATTGTTTTATTTTCCTTCATTTTAAGACGAATTTCTTATTTAGAATTTTTGTTAGCTTTGTTTCCGATTTTCTTATGTGACGTATTGAAAAAATTGGATTATGGAGAGTGTTTTTTTATTTTTATTTTTTGCCATTTATATTTTTTGCTCTTTTTTGCAAACTTTGCACTATTTCCCATCTGATATTTTTTTTTTGATACCCTTCTCTTTTACTCTCAAAAAGGTGGCATAAAATACATTTTAAAATTTTATTTTGGAAATAGTAACATTTTGTGTGTCTGTGTTCATGGCTTTTTAGTATGAATTCTTAAGTCAGAACTTTCCACATTGCGCATTCTATCTATTTTAGAACTGAAGTATAGGAGAATCGGTTGTCACGAAAGGAAAGGATCAAAGAAAGAATCGTGCTTTCTCTGAAACCATTTTTTTAATCATATATACCATATTTATTACGATGATTTTTGTTT
This sequence comes from Linyphia triangularis, assembly GCA_963978545.1. Classification (NCBI taxonomy): domain Eukaryota; kingdom Metazoa; phylum Arthropoda; class Arachnida; order Araneae; family Linyphiidae; genus Linyphia; species Linyphia triangularis. The sequence goes on from OZ021733.1 coordinate 34,194,054, forward strand.
GTACAAATTGTAAAAATATAACTTATATATAAATAGTGCACTGCTTAAATAAATGATGGGTACTTTTTCATACTTACTTTTTTATAATTGTTTTAGCATTGCATGAAAAATTTACGGAAAAAAACATTCTTGTTCACTCGATTATATATTTGTAAATGCAACTATTTTTAGAACTCGATGACATTGTTACATTTCTGAATATTAAATGGATGTTATTATGCAAGAACCAGACAGACGTCAAAATTTTTAAAAATGGAGTTAGGGGTATCATTCTATTCTTCTCGCCAAGCCCTACTTATTGAAATTTGATTTTCAGCACACATCATTCGAAATTGAAGGAACTAACGACTGCATTACGAATGATGCAAAATGGACAAGAAGAAAAATATAAACATCTGCATGTTTTGAAGAATTGGAAAACTGTCGCTGTCTGATATTTGCATACTGCCGTCTATTCTAATTGAAAGTCACGCATCTTCCTTAAATATTCCTCTCAATTACTTCGCATACGAAAAGGTTGAGCTTTCGTGACTTCGAATTCTTTTTATGTCTGATTTGTAGAAGATAAGTAAAACCACGGTCTCAACAGATTTTGGATTTTTTCGTGGTTTTTCTAATTGGACGAACAATTTTTTAGTTTCTGTTCAATATCAATAGAAGATAACTCAAAATTTCGCTCAATATCCTTCTTAATTAATGCAATTCTAAGAGTGAAATCTCTGCTCAAGGAAACGTGTCATTATTGATTCTGCGGGATTGCTGAAGAGGTTGTTTCAGCTCTCTTAAGCCATTGATTGATCGTACAGAAACGTGCTTCCTATGTGCCGAATTTAATGCCTAGAAGCGAACAGTTCTCAACTATAGCTTAGTCTTCCATCTGCACTCTTCGGCAGATGGTTTTGAACTGCTTAAGTAGCTCTTCTGCCTTTCACCAACGGATTTAGACAACTTCACTCGCGCAATTATTCTTTGAAGGCGATCTAAATATAGAATTTTTTTTTCCGTCTTGGTGTTAAGAATGAATACAGGTATTCGTCTAAATACTATTCCGGGAGGAAAGAGTGGAATTGTAGTAGTGACTCAGAAGCACTGTACGATTTCCATCTTTTCGATATTTTTCGTTTTTTCGACATTGCTTGGAAAGAGTACAATTTCCGTTCTTTACAGAAATACTGGAGTTTAAAAAAGAACCATTTAAGCGTTAGGAATAGAACATGCTTCATTTTCCCCCCGTCTTTTACGGTTGTCGTTAGTTTTGGTTACGTTTTTTTAAAACTCAGATTCCTCAGTGCTTAGATGGCTGACCAGCCAGGTTTAGACGGCCTGGAAAATTACATTTTTTGAGCCTACGCATTTTAAACGGGTCTGTTAAACATAATATATATAATGAAAGGTTGTGAAACTAGTTTAAGGATAAGTTTATTATGTTCACATAAGCAAAAATTACTACGTTAGTAGATGACTTTAAAAACATGGATTTTTAAATCTGAATCAGTTGAATTGCCAGTTAAAATCTGAATTTTAGAGAAGATAGAACGAACATTGCATCAGAATACGTCATAAATTTTGGGAAATTATAATTATTATAGGGATTTTGCGGTATTTTTTTTAAAACTAAGTAATGATATATTAAGGGATACGCTGTTGATATTATTACCGTAAAAAACTTGCCGATTACAACAGGATCGTTATTTTAATGAACTAATAATGTTAATAGTTTTAACTTTAATTTTTGGATGGATCAGAAAATAAAGAATTATTTAATCAAACTCTGATTGAGGGATAAAAATCATTAACTTTTTTACTAAAGAGCGAACAGAAACTTGTTTTTTTAATTCAGTAATTCCGGGAATCATTACTGTAATAAAAACTAATTTCTTAGAAGCGTTGTTACACAACTGTTTTGCATTACATCAACGAATTCAAACAACTTTTCACGAGTAATCAGTTCTTCATAGTATTCTAAATACGCAGATAATTATCTGATTGCACATACTTTATCTTAATTATCGGATTGACTTTAAAGTTTCTGATAGTAGAACAAGCAAAGTTATATATAAGATGATTATAATTAAAGTTCAACTTTGAAAAAGTTGTAAAAAAGGAATCACTGGTCAGAATGACATGAAATTTGACCCAATTAGAAGCAAAGGAAAATGGCATGGTTTAAGAAAAACTATTTCAAACTGAATTTTTTCTTATGTCATACAATTTTCCCCTTCTTAGGGTATATTCAGGTCAATTTTCAGTTTTTTTTTTACAGCTTTCTGAAAGTTGAAATTTAGTTATGATCCCCCTGTATGTATTATTTCCCGAAATTATATAGATTCTTACAAATCTTTCGTATATTTAGTTAATGATATTTTACAGAGGTTTTTCGTATTTGCGCGCGAGTTCAAGAAGAAATGCAGATATTTTCCCTCGTGTTTCCAAGACTGACCAGGTCGTTTTTCAAAGTCACGGGAACATCTTATCTTTTTATTTGCTTTCTCTAACTCGATATGTGACTGACGTCAAAAGATCAAGTCCAAAGTAAAACGCCTTTGATAATCTTCAATTGTCTTATTGCAGAAGCGGGATGATAAAAAAGTTGTTCGGCTACTTACTAAAGTGGGCTTTGTTGTTGTTTTCTTATCAGCGATTTGGTGACTGATTTGTGTGAAGTGTCTTAGGATGGGGAAGTATAGTTGACATTAAAAGAAATCAAAACTGACTTTGTGCAAGTACCTATGGCCTTAGAAGTGCGACAATCACTTTTGGCCTAGTTGTTTAGTGGCTTCAAGTGCTTTTAATTTTAAATAGTTTTTTCATGGCTTCGCGTTACGCAGATGAATAAAAAACATTGTTTGCTAGTTTTAGTTCAGCTTTTTCTGATGTTGAAAGGACTTCGGAATAAAAAGTTTAAGGGATTAATTTAATGAAATCCATAAGTAAAAAAATAATTCAATACAATTATATAAGGGTGAATAATTATTTCATGAAATATATGGGACATTCTCCAATAAGTGAACAATTTATGTTAGAGCTCCTTGCAACTTTTTTTTGTTGATAAATAATAAAAATTGGATTAAGTTATTGTTTTACACTAAAAAAACGAGATGGGCGATGGAGATAAGCATAGTTTATAATTTCTTTTTTATTTTTGTTACTTTTATTTATTTATTCGTTTTATAGGAATTATCGTTTGGTCTGGTATTTTAGGAATTCTTTGTACTCTCTTTGGAGTGGTTTTCGTCTTTCGGATAGGTTTTTCTTGGACCAATTTGGTATTTTTTTTTTTTTTTTTTTTGTATTTTCATTGGCATCGCTTGGTCTAATTTATTTCGAATTATTTTTAGACCAATTAGGGAATAAGCATTCTTTTGTGTGTTTTAGCCATTGTGATTTTCAGTGAGCAATCATGCTTTTCTGCACAACACCGACAAATCGAAAACATTCACCTGATTTTATGTGGAAATAATATTTGCTGTTGGTTCATCATTCATCACATAGAATGATTTAATCAGAAAACTTTCAATGAACTTGAAAATTAATCTTATACGCAGTGTTATTAGGAGTGGGATACATCGAATGGCCGCACCTGTAATCAATTACAACTTTCAGCACTTAAATATCATCAAATGGAATCAATTCCTTAAATAATACCATTTTATAGAATTAATGAGTGAATAAATCATTGGTTTGTACGCTTAACAACCTATTTTTATGCACAATAATAGGTAATAAGGCCGGAACCTACAGCCTAACGTGGAATCCGAACTACTACAACTAATATCCATGCTTACCCGGGATTCGAAACAATCACCTTTTACACGCGAGGCCAGAGCGCTAATCAAGCAGCCATCAGATTGTCCCGAGGAAGAAGGAAGACAAGTGGTTTATAAAATACAGCTGAGAGTGGTGGCTTCTGAATTTCTGGCATTTTAACAACTATGTAATAAGTCTAATATGATAAAAATTTGAATTTTAGTATAAAATAATTTTTATTATAATGCAGAGGGGAGAAATGTTCATTTGCCCCTTCCTTAATCCTTAATTACTATTTGTGGATTCTAAAAAAACAGCTGTTGTTTAGATATGATATCACTTGATTTATTCAAAAACTGTAATGTTAGTAATAACATTTGCAAATAAAAAAAAATCATTTTGATTAGGCTGTAATGTCTCTTCCTTCCAAGCCTAAGCTGTTCATTTACTGAAGAATGTCCCATATAAGTAAAGAAAAATTTAATGAATTATACGTAAATTTATTGTTTTTAACATCTTTGAAGAATAATAAAACTTAACAAATGTATGATATAAGGAAGAAAAAGTTTTGTTGATGAATACAAAGATGTATTAAAATCAAACATCTATCCATATTCTAGATATATTCCTATTACAATATAATAGGAATAGTTTTATGCGTGTGAACTCTTCACTACATGTTTTTTTTTAAATTGTTTAAAATTACGAATTTTATCAATGTTTGAAGCAAAAGGAATGTCTTACATATGTTACAAATATATTTGAAAAGTTATAAAACGCTTGTATTGATCGAAGTAAACCTATTTACTATAAACAACTTAAGTACATCAGAGTTAAATATATATTTTTAAATAAACATATTCCAATTTACTTATAGTTGAGGCCTTTATTTCAAATAAATTGTATATTTTGCCTTTTGTATTTTTGTTCAAATATGCTGAGAAAAATTACTATAGGTTCATATGAGATAAGAGGGAAATTTTTTCATTTAATTTACATAGCTCCATGGAATGAACAGTTTAAGGTTTTAAGTTTTTGAAAGCTTTATTTCTTGCGCTGAAACATTATAAAATTGTTAAACATTTGATTAATATGTAATGCATGAAAGGAGTAGACTACAGAGGTAGGTTGAAAGCTGTAATCCTCTTAAGGGCTTACTTTCTGAGTAAAACCTCATTTTTAAAGTTTTCAATATCCCCAAGAAAATGATACATTTAATTCCTTAAATTAAAATGATATGGATATGCTGATGTTTTCACAACAGTAAAGACTTTGAAAATAAATCTAATAGTTTCTGTAGAGAAGAAATATGAGGTTTAAAGAAAAAGCTTAAATAAAATATGCATATACTTAGAAAGGTTTAAAGAGTTTATATTTTAACTTTTTCTGATTTATTTTTTTATTTAAGAGCAGTTTATATAATTAATACTACAAATTTAATTTATTTTAATTAAAATATTAAATTTATTGATAACCATTAGGGAAATGTAATATTAAAGAAAAAGACCGATAAGCATTATGCTTAGAGTAATTTTTATTTAAAAATGTCTCTAACTTATAACTAAAATCATTTTGGTACAGTTTCTAAGTCAAACTAGCTTTAGTCTCTTAAATTTATGTGGTATTCATTCCAAATACTTAGGGCAATAGTTTTAATTTCTTTTTTTTTGGGGGGGGGGGGGAAGGGGGGCGTTCTTTTTTGAATTTTTGCTAACCATTAAAAAATAAATACCATGATACTGCTGTTTTAAATATTTGCTTTTTTTATGCGTTAATGAATCATCCCATTACTACCTAAAATTTTAATTAAAATATTTTATGCACAACTTATATATAAATAAATATCATGGTAAAAACTGGGAATAGGTTTAATTAAAAGATACATTGTATATAAACCCTTTTCTTAATTTTTGAACCTCTTCCGAAGTAAAATCCCAGAAACGCGTTTAGTTAGAACTTCGATTTCTATCTATGAATAATAGAATAAGATAAACGAATAAAGTAAGAAAGTATCAATTGCGATTCCTTGCGATCCATTACAGCTGATTAACACTCTATTACAGTTGGAACAAGGGAGCAAGTACTAAGGATTTCCATAAAACAATAATACTCCTTCAGGCACACATCTAATCATAGAATAATATTGGGTGAGATATTCAATTAACATTTTAGGTTTGCCGAAATAGATTTTTCAGTGGAATACCACTTCCTATCAAATATAAAAGAGAGTTTTTTAGTATAAATTCTTTCCAAATTAGCCTCGTTGGAAGATTTATTGATTTGAAAGATAAATCGGAGTTCTTTTCACTATTTAACGATATGAAATAGCTCTATTATATTTTGTTTTGCAACACTTATATGCATGCGATAATAAATTAGTTTTCAATGAAAATATATAGAGAAGAAAATGCTTACCAATGAAAAGATTTTTAATTTTTTTCAGGTCGATAAAAATAGCAAGATTGATTAATTGCACTAACGACAAGTAAAAGTAAATTACGATACACATGCTTAGATATTTATGTAAACCTCATTTTACAAAATGATTAAAAGTAAATTTCAGAACTTATTTTTTTAATAAGTTTGAGCTAAATTTTAGTTTTAGTTTTAGTATTTATGTAGGTGCTAATTTAATTTACAGATATTCTCAGCAAAATGGTTTTTGAAATGAATCTCAAACGATAAATATTTTAGCATACTTCTTGTTTTGTTTTCTGAGGATTCATATTTGAAAGCTTCATAAGTGTGTCGTAAAAGTTGACAAAATTATAGTGAATTAAAAAACTTGATTTGCACTATATTTTCACAGGCTTTTGTTTTTGTTAATGAAATTAAGAACTTTTCCAAACGTGAAAAATCTTAGCTCTATATCTGTAACTACACACTTTTATATTTTAGTCCCAGACGATACATGAGTAATGCGCAATGTCATAAAAATTAACTTAAGACTTTTTTTGTTTTCAAAATAAATACTTAAGTTCATATGGTGGAAGTACAAAAGCCATAATATGATACAAAATTACAAAATACAGCGCTAGATTTTTTTTCATTATCCGTTCATTTAACATTGGAAACTCTAAGTTAACTCTGTTAATTTTTAAAAAACAGATATGGAGATTCGTAAATTGGTATGATAATTTACGAATAAGACATACTTTAAGTTAATGCTAGGTCTAGAAGGGCTATATAAAGTTTAATTTTTTCTAAATTTATTGAAATTTTTTTTATTCCTTATCTTTCAATGAATATTTTTACAATATAGATTGTTTACCTATCTCCAATACATATAAAAATGAAGTTGTTACCACCATTTAAAGCCGACCTAGAAAACATTAGTTTTCTGTTTTAAAGCCATTTAATGGAGACCGCTCCGGAGTTTAGGAGTAATTAATGATGGGATCACATACTCGGTACATTTGAAGTACCATGTTCTGCGATTAATCAACTATTTTCAGCAATAGAAAGAGCTCATCCAACAACCGTGATCATCATTTTCAACTGGACTTAGACATGTAGTTGGAAACTATTAGAATGATGAATACTAGGTTTCTGTGAGAAAATACCTTTTAATTGGTGATAAAAGTATAATGGGACACATTATTGAGTGATTTTATTGTACATGGTTGGATACAGAATAGTATAAATATCCTGTTAATTTTTTTTTCAGAAATTTAAAAGTTGAGCCAAGGTTAATGAGAATGGACATAAAGTCTAGGCTTGGATTTTATTGTATTGTCAGATAATAGTTATAAATAAAATGTCGGATTGTTTTAATATCATGTCAGATAATTTTAATATCAAGTCAGATGATTTTAATATCATGTCGGATAAATTTAATATCACGTCGGATAGTTTTAATATCGTGTCGAAAAGTTGTATTGTTTTATAAAGAATACAAAATAAATAATTTATTTGATTTGTGGTTTTAATACGTCTTTATGAGATGGTTAAGTGAGTAGTTAATCCTTACTGTCGAATCGTTGATTTAATCTCGAAGTTGTTAAATATAGGACCACATTTTAAAAATGAAAGAAGATTTATTGAAGTTTTAGAGTTTACCCTTGAATTGTTCTTTGAATAAAATCCATTTAACGATGAGCTAGTTATACAGTCATTTTTCTAAAATAATATCTAATTCATTTAAACGTGGAGACCCAAATACAAATATTAAATAATTCCCCTGAATAAATATCAATGACAATGCACGCAAGGCTAAAAATAATAAATCACGCAGCATGAATGGATATTCAACCCCCACCCCCCGAAATAAATTAAATAAATCCGGAGCATACAGAAATAGCGGCAAACTCTGCATAACGGTTTTCTTCAAAACTGCCTTATTGTAATAGCTCCGAAAATGTTATCTATGAAAAGAGAAAATTATGATTGAAGGGGGGTGCCTGTCCCAATAAAAGTATTCCCCGATGTCATTTATAGCTCGAAAGAATTTTGAATATCCTTCGAAGAAGAACCATCAAAGAAAGTACTTGGAGTAGCTTTTGGTTGAATTGTTGCAACAGCTTTCAGTTTCTTCTCGTTTATTTTTCTCAAGCGTGGATAAAAGGAATAGATCTAAACTCAGTTGGGAGATACATATATACCAGTTTCTAAATATTATAGTGGGATCTGAACAAATATTAGCAAAAATAAAGTTCTACTTGTTTAATGAGGTAGAAAGTTATATTTACTTGGAAGCAAAATTTATACAATACACCTTTTAAATTTTAAACTGGATGTTTTTGAATGTATGGTTGGTTGCTGGAAATGAGCTATTTAAATTTCATTTAGTTTTATAGTATAAACATAAACACATGCCCTTGTACTTTTTTTTTATTGAATGAACGTATTCTATCTATCAATATTAATTTATAAATTTTTTAATGAACTGTAGATGCTGTTTTTAATTATTAAAATAACTTGAAATTATTTTTATTGAAACTCTAAAAACTAATCTATACATTAAAACATGAATTTGTTGCAAATGATGAAAGTCAGTTTTAATTTTAACTAAATGACTAATAAAAAGTACTGATCATCAGATCAAAACACGTAAAGGTGTCTGGGGATGCTTTTATGAATTAGTGTTTGAAATACATAAACAAATTTAAGCATTGTTATAAACTCATGGGAAATCCGCCCCAAACCAACACCGAACTCCTTAAGAATTTAAAAATAAAATTCAACTGGAAAATAAATTCATCTGTACTTTTTTTTTATCGTGGTAAGTAATATTTAAAATTAAAGATACAAAGTATGAACGAAGACAAGAAAGTACCATATTCTTTGAAATGGAGCACTAACTTTTAATTATGTATAAATGGAATTTTATTAATAAGACTTTTTTTTTATATAATTTTTTTATTGAGTTTTTTTATACAATTTTTAAGGAGAGTTGGTACCCTAATATTTACAAATAATCGATTTTGAGTTAGTTATTGTTTATCAAAGTTTAAATTCTCCTCTTTAGAAGGATATCTCATTTGTAATAATACCTCAACTAGAATTTTTTTCAATAATTTGTTGAAGACAAAATTGCTAACAATTAGTGTAAGTAAAGTTTTCTTTAAAATGCTTTTTTCTCAAAACTACATTTTTCATTATTCATGTACCATTTTCTCAGAAACTGTCCAAACCACCTTCCTAAATTTTTTACCATATATTCCTCTTATGTATCTCTATTTACTAAAGTGATATTTTGTTGTTATTTTAAAAATATTTTTTGTTTTGGTTTATTTCGAAAAAAAACCCAAAAAAACTTGTAATTTTTAACAAATTTGAATGATTTTCACGAAAATTAATTTAAAAAAAAAGTAAATGAATAAAAATACTTTAGTAGAATAACAAGGGCCTGTTAAATGCACTGGAAAAAAATAGGCTTCTATGTCAATTACTTTCTGAGAAAAAGGTACATGAAATATGGCAAATTAACATTACCGGTATAGAGGGTACTAACTCTCCTTAAGTTTAAAGGCTTTATTTTGAAACCAAATAGAATTGAAATTCACTTGTTTGAAAATCCAGTAGGAACATCTATAGTAGGTAGTAGTTACTATAAAAATTGTTTCCAAAAACAATTTCACACTCAAGATCTAGGAGATAGTTGCCTATATTGTAGCACCATCTAAATTGAAGCTCCTTTAATTTAAAAAATGAAGCCAAAACAGTCGTGTCCTCTGACTGTGTTTACGTGATCTTCCAGTTAGTATTAGATAGCAGTCAAGAACAGGAGGCCGTTCTAAAAAATAGTTCGTGCAATCACTTTTTGAAAGTTTTGTAGCTTTCTTCTCTAGTTGTTTTTAATCCATTGCAATTGGATAACTCTGTCCAGCGGAAGTACAACATGATTTTTTTAATCTAACACTGCAGTTAAGTTATTTATAAGACCAGGTTTTTTACGCCAAGTGTGTTTGATGGTTAGAAACAGAGTTTCTTTTGGAGCGGGAAAATGTACTTATATAACACCATTAATAGTTTCTCATATTAAATCCCCAATCGATTCCGTATTATTCATAGTTTAAATACCAAGAATGAAATAAATTTTATCTTTATATAGTTAAATAAAAGTATATCCTATTTTTAAAATAATTATTTATGTTATTGTTTTATAATAATTAATCCAATTAGCAATAGAATCAGATTACTGTTAAGCAATATGCATGCTTTCACCATCTACTGTCCTTTTAATAAAAAATTTTAGTGATTAATTTAAGTCGTTCATTTAATCTTGGTGATTAATTTAAGTTGTTCATTTAATTTTAGTGACTTGCATGTATATGTTTTAGTTTTTTAAAAGTGTGTGACGCATTAGTCATCGTTTAATATCATTCAATATATATAACCAGTTTCTGCTCAATTTTTCTTAATGTTTTGCGGCAATTTTTTTAATAAAGTACTTTTTCTCTCATAAAAATCTTTTTTAAATATACATATTCTTTTAATGATCCTATATGGTAGTGGTTTAGAGTAAATAGTGATAAATCTTTCATGAAATATAATATTAGCGTCAGATAATATTGGTGGTAATGTAATTTAGCCAACCAATTACATAAAGTATACCACTTGGAAACCTTTACAGATATTTATGTATGTCTGTTTTAATGTCAATGTAAAATTCTAAGTTAGAATTATGTGAACACAGCATTAAATCTAGAGGGCCGTACAAATTAAAACATAAAAAGTAATAACATTTAGGTCACCCACTTTAGGCCAAATTGTTACAATTTTTTTAATCTAATTTTATTTATTGAATTTATTTGAGATTGTTAAATAATTTCTAAAACATATTAAAAATAGCAGAAGTTTCCTTGAAAGATCATGGGATAAGCACACATTAAAATAATTAATTGAACACATATAATTGATAATTATGTAACCCTATGTTTTACTTACTTTGCTTTGAAGATTTGAAATTTTGAGACAGTACCAATACCAAAATATATGCTTTCTCAAACGATATTTTTAGATTTTCTAGTAAATTAATTGAATAATTAGGAAAAACAAGCCTATAGAATAGAATATATTACCTTACCTATCTCAAAATGTAAATTATGAAAATGTTTCCTTAAATATTTTTAATTTTTGGAAAGAAAACTATCTAAGACTATAGGCTAACTATTTGAACTTATCTCTAAATAAAAATTTCTCAAACCCATGAGTTCAAAGCATTTATACTGATAAGCGTTTCTACATTCTGGTGTTTTCGTCTATATTCTTACTTCCAATTCTTCTAGAAAATTTTGAATATTGGTTCTTGAAATAATCGAAGCGAAACTCTCTTGAATAAATAGTGATGTTCTTGACAAAAACCTATCTGTATGATAAAAAGAGCTTGATAAAGTGCTCTCTTGAAATAAAGATTGATATTCTTAATAAAGAGCTATTTGCATGACCTGCTTTGGAATTAGTTTAGCTCTAATTTTACTTAAGATTTAATATGATCGTGCATTTGCAATAATCATCTTTAATGATACACAATAAAACATAACATATCTGCACTAGAGAGTAAAATATCATGTACAAATTTAATTTATATGAAAAATTATTAGTACAGAAAATTAGTAAATGTAAAACCGCTTATTAGTTTTTTACTACAACTTAGACTATAATTAATGCCAAACGCAGCTACAAAAATAATGAAGTATAAAACCACTTATTAGTTCTTATTACTACTCAGATTATTACTAATGCCAAAAGTTTTAGTTTATGAATCCCTATTGTGCATAGAAAATGAAAATTTAAATTGTATGAAAAACACTTTCTTAGTAAGTTATTATTTTGACATTCTTATTTTCAATAAATTTGAAAAGAATTAAATATTTAAAAATAAAACAATTTTACTAACTCATTAGGAAAAGCTAATTTTCGTTCAAATTGAACGCTGAAAAAAAAAAAAAAAAAAAAAAAAATAGCACTTGCCTTCTATCAGACCTACCAATGTTTAGCTCCTTTTTAGACAGAGTCTGATATACTTTATATGCTCTAATAAAATCATATAAATTCTAATGACTGCATTATTATACAATAGATATATCATTGTGATATCATATAATAACAATTATTAAATGAAAGGGTATTTATTGCTAAATTTTACATGACATAATTTAATCTCCGAAGTACAGATATGTTTGAAAATTAACATTCTGAATTACGAAAGTATAAATTGGTACTCACGTAGTTTCGTTGTTCTCGAAGATCAATTCTCCTTCCATGTGTTCATACTCTTTTCCTGGTTTGGCTGTGCCCTCCACAGTGCGGAATGGCAAGACCACTCTTCCTCTGGCTCCACTGAATCGGTTTACCCTCAGTTGGTACTCGCCTACAGATTCCGTTAACTCCACTTCTGGTTCAGGAAACAAAAAGATTCCAGCATGGTCGTCATCCAAAATCATGACAGTGGCCAAGAAAGGTGTGGTTAGCTCCACAGGCATTCGTGGCTCCATCCTATCAATGATGTAGTGGGGGTTACTCAGCCTCACGTAAAAATGCTCATCTTCTTCAAAAACGTCATCATCAATGACAGTAATAAAGAACTGCTTTTCTGTTTCTCCAGGTCCAAATATCAAGGTACCCTCAGCCTCTTCGTAGTCAGATCCAGCATTGGCAGTGCCATCTTCAGTGTTGTAATTGACAGCTACAGCTTCGTTGAGATTGCCTTCCCTGACCACGGTCACGGCAAACTCACCAACATTTTCCATGACTGTGTAGTGGCCAGGATCGAAGCAGATGGAAACAATTTGGCGTCGTTCTTCCTTGACCTCATCCTCTTCCTTCTTTTCTATCTTTTCTAACTTTCTCTTCATCAGGTTGGTTCCTCCCATTAGCTTTCGAGTTGCTTGGATTCTGTAATAAGCTCTACTTTTAGGGCCACGATCCAGAATTTCTTCTCGAGCCATCATCTCTATTTCTTCCATAGTAGCGTCAGGATGCTTGCGTCGGAGTTCTCGCAAAATCTGGATATACTGCATTCGGTGTTCTTCGAATTCGCGGACGTCGTTACTCTGTTCTTCCTCAAAATTCTTCACATTCCCGTCAGCAACGTGGTTGGTCTTTGTCATGCCCATCTCCAAGTCTTCTCCACCTTCACCTCCGACAATGACGTTCCTCTTATTCATGCGATACTTTTTAGTCATGTACTTGTAGATCAAAAATTGACGATCTGCTATATAAGCCGTGAGAACTGTAGCCGGGAAGAACATGAAGGTCACCAAACCTTCCCATACCTCAATAACGCCAGGAGAAATCAGAGTGAGGATCATGTAGAGCCAGATGTATGCGAACACACTCCAAGTCATAGTGACGAAGAATACCCTCAGATGTTTGATCTTTCTGTTTTCCGTGCATGGGATAGCCCATACGCAGATTCCAATGATCACAAACATATTGAAGGCTGCACTGCCAACAATAGTGCCAGGGCCAAGCTCTCCAGCATCGAAATCCTGGGCATATACCTCAATAATAGACAAGAGAATCTCTGGAGCTGAGGATCCCAACGCCATCAAGGTGAGATTGGAAACGGTCTCGTTCCATATCCGAACACTTATACTTTGCGTCTCGCCATTTGGTTTCTTGATAATGACTTCTTTTTCTTTTGATGTGATCACCTCGATGGAAGCCATGAACCGGTCAGCTACAATGGACACCCCTACAAAGAGATAGGCCAAGGCTACAAAGTACACAATACCTCGAGCGACGCGGTCGCCACTGCTCAAGTTCTCTTGGGGCATCCATACTGGAAGAAGGAGTCCTTCCCTACAAGTGATGGCACCATGGAGGCTGGTTCGATTCTCAGCAGAGTCCACTGTGGATGCCAGACAACTCAGAAGGAAGAACGTTGCCATGAGGCACCTTCTTATGGTTCTGGATCGTGAATCCATTTTGAAGTGTTTAGAAAGCCGCACAAGGTTTTAATTCTCGCCTACTGAGATCAAGTTCAATCGTCTTCAGTTGAAGATTGCTGTGTCCAAATCGCGTAACCACGCCATTGGGGAAGGCTGAACTGCATTCGCCACTGTCCGCCGATTTGCTCTTCGTCCAGCAACTGTACTGAAGGCCTGTAAGGAACAGAGATGGATCGTTAAACATTTCCTTTTGCTTACAGACGAAAAAAAAAACAAGCGTTAAGAACAGATCGATAATCGAAGAGAGGCAACGGGAAATGGACTAAAGATAAATAGAAGGTGCGTCCGATATCGTCGACTATTTTAGATAACGAGATATAGCTTCCTTCATGGCTTACCGGAATAATAATCATAGACTGATATAGACTTTTAATTGACTGTATTGTATAATTCAGAGGCATTCCAGTTTACAACATGCCTGATTAAGTTTATTTGGTTAGTGAGATAAGTTTGCATTCTCTTAGAGGGGATAAGATAAAGTTTAAAGACCTTTTGTTTCTTCATTCTGGAAGATTTTGATTGTACACTTCCTGGGTCAAAAAGGATAATGAAATCCATTAAAAATAAATTTAATTCTAGCAACCAATTTTTATTTTATTACAATATGAAATAAATAATAAAATACTTTGAAGATAACTATTAGCTTCTCATATTACTTTAAAGTAGAATATAGGCTTGGAGTGTTTCTGTAAATTTCTGAAAATACTTGCTTCATGGCACAATGGCTTTCACGCATTCTTCTAGAAAAACACACAGTTTAAAAATTCATGGTTAGATAGAAAGATTTATGGCATCTTTGACCGACTTTCAAAAGTCTTGAGACTTACTCTAATTGCTTTAAACTCTATACAAATTGGAGTAATTAGTTAGGCGTCATTTCGTTGTAGAAAACCATTCAGGTATGCTTTAATTTTTATAATTCTAAAGTGAAACAGTATATTTTTCTAACATAAAGCAATTTAAAGAGAAGTCAGCGAAAATTAAGTTTAGTGAATAGCGTTCATGATTTTATGAATAAATCTTACTTCAGAAATTAAAAGAAAGGCCTTTATTAAAAAAGTATTTAGAGGAAATCTACTTTCAGTCGGGAAAGCGGTTTATTAATAAAATGCGATAAATTTTCGAAGATAATTTTTAAGAAAAGACTGATGAGAAAAAACGTCTTAAAGGTAGTGATGAATGAAACCGATGCATTTCTTAAAAGTATATATAAGTAATTGATAAAAAAACAAAACTGCTTAAAATATTAAGCAATTTTTACTTAAAGTTAATCCTTCTTATACAAACTCGTTGCATTTATGAGTTTTTAAGCATGCATAGACTTCAAAATTCATAAGACGTTATAAAGTTTAGCTTTCAAGATTAAATTACTTTGGTATACATAGCAATAATTTTTATTTTATTTATTTCTAAGTGATTTTGAAAAAAGAATTCAGTAATAAAATTCATAAAAAAACTTTTTAAAATAGTTTATTCTAAAATTTTATTAATGAAGTAATCTCTAAAATTAGTTTTCTTTTGTTAAATGCCCTTCAACGTTAATTCAAAATGTTGCTGAACTTAAATACTTTTTGCATGAAATTAAAAACTTGCAAGCTAATTACTGTCTATTTTAATAGAATAATTTAACTTTTTTTTAAATGTCTGAAGTTAGATAATACATTTTTTTTTTCTGTTATCTCAATTTATTAAAAATTACAACTTCAGATAAACCGGAAGTAATTTCGAAAAACACTTAGACTAAAAAAAAAAAAATAAAAAAAAAAAAAAAAAAAAAACTCATGAGTTGAGTGAAAAACACTCAACTCATAGACTCAAGGTACTAATGTTTCTTAAATTTGGTCTCAATTATATTTTTATTTAGTATAAATTATAAACAACCTTTGCAAAGTTATATTTTTGTCTGGAATTGTTTAACTCTGAATTATTCAATTTCTAATAGTTTTTGTAATCATAATGAGATTCTTCAAGTTTGCAGGAGTGTTTAAAGGTTCAAATGAAATTTATGTTATGATATTTCGTTTGAATTCCATTAAAATTATTACCGTAATAAGTTATTAAGAGCCTATAATTATCTTTAAAATCATAATGTCTTATTCTTATTTTTCAAGTTTTTCCAATTGATGTATTTATTTCTTTGTAAACGGTACAATAAAATACTTGTTATACTCGTTACTTGTTTCAATCAATATTTGTTTTAATCAATACTTGTTTTAATAACTTGTGAACTATGCATATCTATTGCTGTTAAAGGACTTTTCATTTTTTTTTAATTGCTTATAAATCATATTTTAAATACTTGTTATCATTATCATAATTAAAAGGATATTGTTACTTTTAATTATGATAGGTATTAGTTAATATCATGTTGCAAGTATCAACCCTTTCAATCACGCAGCAAACATTTTCATCGCCAATAGTTATTTAACAACAAAACATTCATTCATTAAATTCCAATTTCAAGATTTCAACTTCAAACTTAAGGTTCATGTTTAAAATATTTATAATAAAATGAAACAAATCAGGTTTTATGAATGGTATTCTTAGCAAATGAGACAGTTACCTTGCTAAATATACTTAAAAAAGATACTTCATTTGCGAGTATTATCAGCTTTTGAAGATAATCAGGTATTTAGATAATCTAGTTTTCTTCTTTCCATGACCAATTACGTTCAAAGCAAAGCTATGCGTGCAATCACTATGAAAAAAGACTGAAGTAGGTTGTTGAAAAGAAAGACTATCTTTCTTTTTTCATTTGAACGGCTTCTTGTTAAAGACAGGAAGCACTAGAAAGTCCAGTGTGTCTGCAGAAACAGTTAAAAAAAAAAAAAAAAAAAAAAAAGGACACTTCTAAGATGAGTTAATTTTAACCTTTGAAAGCGTGAGGTCTTGTTTTCTGACATTCTTAATCTGAGTATAAAATCGCTTCGATAGTAAATTGAAAAGTTTGAATAAAAAAGAGTATTGAAAGAAAGTTGGTTGCATTGTAGTTTTCATGCAAAGAGCTACCAGGATTATACAGCTTCGAAACGTTGTGCTCGGATTGTTGAGATTTGACTAAATTTCAAGGAAGGAACATCTTTAGATCTTTCCCGAAAAACTGCAGCCCACCTGATGGCTGTTTGGTTAGAGCTTCTGGCCTCGCATGCCAAAAGTGCCGGCTGCGAATCCTAGGTTAGGCATTCATCTGTGTTGTGGTTCGGAATTTACGTTAAGTTGTAGGTCCTGGTTTGATTAGCAGTTATTGTGCATAAAAATAGACCGCTGAGCCTACAAACCAGTCAACCAGAAGAACTGCATAACTTTTGTGTTTTGAATAGAAAATATGTCATCAAAAGGATGACCGATACTGGGAATCCAACACAAGTCCTCTCGCATGCTAGGACTCAAGTCGAGAAGGAACAATAACTTTAGTTGCATCTTTCTTTTACTCTTCAATTGATGATTTTTTATTTTAATTATTTGAGTGGGGAAGGAGGGGGGAAGGAGGCTAGGGAGTTTAATCAGTGATGATAATAGTTAAAGAGAATAAATTGTAGACACAACTTAAAAATAACCTTGTTATTCAGCCAAATTCGGTTGACTCTAGTAATTTTTTCTTGTCGTAAGAGCTACAAAATGGCTACAAAGCACAGTAATAAAGTTAAAATCTACGAAGAAGTTCTGGACTAGAAAAAGTAGACTGATCGCCAAGGGAAATTATCTAGAGGGAAGTTTTCGTAGAGATACAGCCCGGCATATGCATAAAATCTGAAAAACTACTACAATGCATTCTGAGAATCAATAAGGGACTATTTTCCATAATAACCCTCGTGCCGACTTATAGTCAAAGATCGACTTCATCAGAGCACATCCAGTTCTATCGTATGCTTGACACAATCCAATTTGGTGGATATATTTAGATTTTAGAGTAGTTTATTCTAAAAAAATGTACAGTTGATATTTTAAAAATGATCCCTGAGTAATTTAGACTTGATATTGAGGGAGAAAGGAAAAAAACAAACAAAAAAACCCTGCAGTATTATTATTTTCTTTAGCATAACTTACAGAAGTTGTTCAAAATGAAGTTCGGGTTTATTCTTTTCTTCAAATTGGATTTGTTTTGCGAATTTCAAACTCTATGGTATACCTAATATTTGCAATAAATTTGGTTGATATTTATCCCAGGGAATTTTCGAAAACTGAGTCTATAAACATTTCTTATATGGTTAACCTGTTCTACATGTCAAATGTGTAAATCCCTTGACTCAAAAAGAAATTACTCAAGTTAACAGTTTTATAAATCATTTACAAATATCCAAACTATTTATTATTATATATTTAGATAATCTATTACTAAAATTACCACGTATCGTGAATTAAAATATGATATTAAATTAATACTTTATTTTTACCACATTTCCTTTTTGATCAAATGAAAGTTGTGTATTTTTTATCTATTTATTGGGACTATTGATTAGTGATCTAAATATAATTCTCGCATGTTTTAATATGTTCGTGATGCATTGAATATTAATTGATTATCAAGAAGTTATTTTGAATAATTTAAAAAGGACTTTCTCAACTTATCCTATTGTCACTACTATCTTACTTTTGAAACAAATAACTCGGGTAACAAAAGACACAAATGAACAGAAAAATCAGTGGACCTTTTTCAGTATATAGGTCGTAGGAGGAACTGTACAATTACTCAAAACAATGTCATAAAGCATTCAAAGTTTTTAGGCAAAGCTTTCAGAAGAGTTCTTTGAAACTATTTTCTTACTCTCATTAGGGCTATTAAAATACCGTAAAACAAAGTTCAAGAATAAACAAAAAGCAACAAAAAGTTTTCTGTAAGAGAAAATAACATTAGGATAATTACCATAGTTCAAACAGGTAGGTATGGTCAGAAAACTTACCTTTAAAAACTAAACCTTTATAATTACGTATATTTTAAGCTTCATGAATAATTAAATGGCTGAGTAATAAGCAAGCGGTATACTAGGCGCTTTTTAGCATTAAAAACAATTTTCGCATTCCGTTTCGAAAACAGAAATCTCTAAAGGACCTAGAGTGCTTTTGAACATCTTGTTTTGTAATATATTCTAATTCAGAGACAAAATATTTAGTGGATGTATCTGCTCTTTAGTTTTCACGGTGAAAAATTATAAACTTATAAAAATAAACAAGATTTCAGGAAATTTTTCATAGGAGTATAGCCTTTTAAAAAGCCGTTTGGTAAAAAATTTTAATATTATTCAGCTTTGCGTTTTCTTCAACTGGAATACCTTTTCAGTACTTCTTATGTTTATCAGAAAAGGAATTATACATATACTTTTTCATAAATGAATTAACTTATTTTTTTTTACTTCTTATCTTGTTAACTGACATTATTATTTGAAGTACTTGAAACTTGTGACTTGAAGATTAAGCATCGATAATTGTGTTAAATATACAAAAAAAAAATTAAAAAAAAATAATAATAATAATAATTACTCTAAAACTCGTTAACCTAAAAATACTTCTTAAATATATCAGAATCAAAAACAAATTTAAGAAGGAGCCTGACATTAGTCCAACTAAAAGCATTATGATTTTCAAACATCTGTTATCTTTTTTCAAAAATAAAAATCTAAACATTTTTAAGTTTAAATCATTTTTAAGTATAAAGCAATTTGAAAATTTCTCAATGAGTTTAAAAAGTAAATTTTTCTTATTCGAATAATTTGTAGCTGTCCCTAGATATAATTTACACGAGTAAAAACTTCTTCCGTATATTGTTACGCATTTCCTTTCTTGTGTCTATCTAATATTTTATTTTTTATATTGTTTCTTGACTGGAATTGAAATAAAAATTTGCTTTAGGTAATGGAAAGCTTTTTTTATCACTTTAATCCTAGGGTAAAAGAATTGAAATATTGCAAAAGGCTTGAATTATTTCTCCGTAAAATTACGACACGTCTGGAAAGAATTGAAATGTATAGAGATTAAATGAGTTTACATTTTAATTTGAGAAAGACAGTATTTTAAGAAAGTGAAAACATTTTATAGATTTGGTTTGGAAGTGAATTTAACTTTTTTTACTAAAGAAATTAACAAACAAATAAATAGAAAATGCAATTATTTAAAAAATTTTGATATAAATGCTTTGATTCAAATAAAGTAAAGAAGAAAGCTGTTTATTTAAATAAATGGGACAACTGTAATAAAGTGTAAAATAATATTATATTACCTAAATGTGTCGAGTTATACATTCGATATTTTTATAAGTTGTTAGGCATC
Organism: Linyphia triangularis; assembly: GCA_963978545.1. Classification (NCBI taxonomy): domain Eukaryota; kingdom Metazoa; phylum Arthropoda; class Arachnida; order Araneae; family Linyphiidae; genus Linyphia; species Linyphia triangularis. Next base: position 34,214,462 of record OZ021733.1, read on the forward strand.
TGTTTATTTCCTTTATTTTATATTTGACCCTAAGATTGCAATTTGTTTTATTTTATAAAATATATGTACTTTATCATTTCAATCTTGGAATTTGAGAAGATTCAGAACGTTGCATCACAGTTTATTCCTTAAACCTAAAACAATAACATGTAAAGAAAGAAAGAAACTTTAACGAGTTTAAGTGAGTTTACAGATTTTAATAGGACGAAGATATGCATTTTAAAGGAGAGAATATTTTCAATATTTTTCTCAAGTTGAGATGAAAGAAGCAATTATCAAGCAATTCTATTTTCAGACATATAAAGAATTAAAAAAAAAATTAAAAAAAATAAGTATTGTTATTACTATGTTTAGTTTAAAGGCACTGTCTCAAGTTCAATTTTAATTTTAGTTTTAATATTTTAAAGATTGGATTTTAAGGATAATGGTTTTGATGAAAGAATTTTAACAATTTGTAAGTTTTCTCCATGTTTTAAAAGTTTTCTGTCTAATTTCTTTTTTTAATCTCGCATTAAGTTTTGGTGAAAAAATAGGTAGTCGTCTCAACATTATCCATGCCTCAATAGCTACAAAATAGAAAATTGTAGTGTATTCATGAGATGTAATGTGTATCTTACATTTATTGGATATTTCTTTGTGTAATCTGCCATTAAAGTAATTCTTTTTGACGGTTTTCATAGATTTTTCGAAAAGCTTATTTTAAATGTTATTTTGTACGGGAGAAATTCTTTCATTTAAAATTATTGCTGACCGAATAAGTGTCCACAAGCATAGGCACCTGCAGGAATTTTTACATGGATTTGCAGTTGCCATACAGAGAATTCAGAGTAGTTTTTGTTCGAACTATAATTTTTTAATAATGACTATTAGATTTTCTGCTGAAATATTAATGCATTAATTTTCTGTTCAAATGAGCAAATTAAAACTATAAACTTCTTTTCTGTGAATTTTAGCATTTTATCTATGTGGGGAGGTTGATGCGCTTTTTTTTTAACGATTTGTTAGTGAATTGTTTATTTATTAACAGATTAATTGCAACGCCTACCATATGTTCTTCGCCTACCATACAGACGCTGTGTCATTCGTTCGAAAAAAACAAGTGCATCCTCTTGAACTAAATTTTCAGAGAGTTAAATAAGAAAATTGACTGAGTGTAAATTACAAATGCTTTATATGTTTATTATTTGCATCATACTAGGCCATTTTTTCGTAAAATGTCTAATGAATATGTTAACTTAAAATATAAATGAAATGTTTATAGATGAAAGCATTTAATTAGCAGATATGAAACTGCATAGTAATGAATTTACTGGAAAAATAAATAAATGTATATTTGCGCAGTATATTTAACTCTTAAACGGAACGTGAGGCTAATGAAGCAATTAACTGTCTTCTTTATGTGTTAAATACGGGTTTCTTCATAAGTGCAAGTATTGGTTAACATGAAATAAATTTGATGTTTCTTAGTTTATTGTTGAAAATGCAATAATTGTATAACATTTTCTATGTTTAAAATTTCAACAAACTCCATGAATATCAATTACGATAGATTATTGTGATCAATTATGATACAAAAGAAGCTGTTCACTGAACAAATTTTCAGCTATTGTTATAACGCCAAAGTAGAAATATTCCATATTATTACAAGATTTAAAGAAACTTTGAATGATGCACAAAATTAACCTATTATAATTTCAGAAGACTTATTATAAACGAGTAAAAATATTTCTTATATTTATTGAAAATACATAATTATCAAAACTGTTATTTGATCTGAAAAGGTAGAATAATAACCCTATAGCTTTTAAAATATACTTTGTTTGAGTATTTAACAATTAAGTCGATGCATCATCTTGTAAATTTGTAGGAATGAAGTTTTAATTTAATAATGATAAATAAAATTTCTCAGTTCACCATCTCTAAACCTATTAATTTTTCATTAAGTCGTATGCAAACAATATTTGGAAATGGGTAGCAATTCAATTCCGTTTTCTTTAAATCGAAATAGCTTGTAACAGGTTATTAATTAGTAAACAAAGATTTAAACACTCAGAAAATTTCATTTCAATATTTCTCCGATAGAAAAAAAGTGTAAATATTATTCTACCCAATTTAACCTAGAATTGAAATTTGATTAAACTTAGAATTTGTAAGTATCCACAAATGTGAACGTATTTATTACTTATGATCAATATTTTTTATGTTGATCATTCATCGCTCAATTTTCTTCGTGGAGTTAAATTTAAAAACCGCTATATTGTAGCACATGAAGACTTCTTAGATATTCGGGATAATTTACATAAATGGCTTTATTATAAAGTAATCGAAAGCAGGCTCCAAATTTAGCAAAGCTTCATCGAATATATTGGATTTTTTTTAAATAATATTTATGAATCGAGATAAGATGAGATTAATTTTCGACTTATTTTCTCGTAACTTTTGTAACAATTATATGTAGAAGAGAAGAACGCCACTTATTCAAGCTGATTTTAAACATTCAAAATGCAATTACGCCTAAACTCTAAGCATATCTGAAAAGTTGAAATAAATAATTTATTTTAAAATAGCTACGGGGGAGAATAATCTCTCCATGGTAGAAATGATTTCAAACTGGATAGTTTTTTAAAGTTGACAGTGGCTAGAGTTTTCAAAAGTAAAAACTATAACATGAGGGCCTGAGAAGCAAAGGGGTCCAAGTGACTTGTTTAAAATTCTGAATCCGGAACGGATTCTGCGCCAAGGTGATTTTCGCCAAAAAATGGCAGCCCCGCCATTTTTTTAAGGACAAGCGAACTGCCTATGGTTGCCATAATTTGGCGCGGTTTGATGTAAATAATTCTTGGCGCAGAATCCGTGCCAGATTCGGAATTTTAACCAAGTCACTTGGAACCCTTTGCTTCTCAAGCCCTCATGTATAATCGGTAAATAAATTTATTAATCTTCCCCTTTTAAGTTATAATTTTAATTGAATGATCGCAATAATATCAATTGCCATAAAACTAATTTAACAACTTAGCTGCCGGTCTCGCGCCGGCGCGAGATGCCTACCTACCAACTTTTATGAGCCAGTACGGCGCCGGCATCGCGCGAAGTAACATGCTAACGTGTCTGCACTGCGCTTGAACGTTATAACTTCGTTGGCGAACAATTGGTTTTTAGTTATATAAATAATAATATGAATGATAAACGATTTATGTAAATTAAAGTCTGTAAAATCATGATCTCGCACCGGCGCGAGACCCGGCACTGATAGAGAGAATTCCTTTCGCAGTGCCGGTCTCGCGCCGGTGCGTGATATTTTTGATTTCTTATTTTTTTATTTTAATTACCTTATCTATGCAAATGGTACTTAATTAATAACATTTGAATCCTTTTTAAACAAATAAACAACAAAAAAGAAAGTTGGCTTCTGACTGACTCCCATGTTCAAGACACTGGCAGTGAAGATGTTAAATGAAAAAAATCTAATTATAAAGAGTATGATTTTTTTTGTGGTAATTAAAAAATGAATTTATTAAAGAAACTTTTGTAAGTTTGCTTAAAATTGTATTTAAACTGCTGTTTAAAATGTTATGGTCTTATTGTTCAATTAAATTTGAAGACACTATTTTATTGCGCTTTAAACATTTCAACTGATCCCACCCAATAAAAGTAAATATGTATACAAATAAATATCTTTATGGAAAGCCATTTAAAGATTACCGGAGAGTCCTATTTCAAATAACTCATGCAAGAAAGAGCATTGGGATCAGAGAGAGTCAAATTCAAAACGCATTATTTTAGAAGCTATTTTCTCAATTCAAAATAATAATTCGCTGAAAATACTGAAGAGGATAATATTTAAAAATGGAAATGTTCGTTTTTTGTTATATTATCAATAGGGAAAATAAGTTATGGGTCTTACCTTCTTGAAAAGAGTATGTTTATTCACTTTCGAAGTTTTGAAAAGTTGTCGATGAAACGTCTTATTGATAAGCGTAAGCTAGCGAGAAACGTTATGTTTGTTTGCTTACAAAGACAGGAAAGCTGTTCTCGCAATAAATATTCGTAAAAATGTTTATTGGTGTTTAAAAGAAAGGGGATTTTTAGAATTTTATACTTTGCTTAGCGGGGTTCAGCCCTTAAAAGGTAACGAGACTTAGAATAGCAAAGACTGATTTGTTTATGCTAAATATATTTACTTAATTGAAGATGGTACAGAGAAAATTCCTTTTTTGTTGTGTTTCTTAAGGGGACCGGGGAGGCAAAAAAATTCAGAAGTATCGATTTTTTTGGTCCTAAATTATAGCCTGAACTTTTGTTTTTAAATACATACAAAAGTCAGAAGGTGTTTTTTATGGTGCTGGACTTTTTTTTTGTGAAGCTAATATCAACAATTTTTCTGTTTGTTTATGGTGTTTATTTTTTTTATTTGTATTTTTCTCTTAAAGTATTTTTCATGATTTTCAATAGATTTAAATTGTTTCTTGTGATTTTTTAATATAATTGGGCATGGGTTTTAAAATCTGATAGTTTTTTATTACTTTATTTCAGTTTTAGTATTAAAATGTCATGAAAAAAATAAAAATTCTCCAGGTAACAACAATTTTTTTTTAATTGATGAAAGAATGTGTCAAATCAAAATCCATGCCCAATTATATTTACATCTATTTAAATAGCGTGTAAAAAAATGTACAGTTTAGTGAAAAATTGAAACTCCCGGAGCATTTTTTTTAAATTTTAAATTTCAAAGTTGAAATGCTCTAAAATGAGAAACAGTTGAAATAAATTTTTGAATTTCAAAATTTACATTTATTATCAAGTCATTAAGTTACATAAAAAAATGTCAAGCACTTTGGTGTGTAACTTTTAAAAAAGTGTTTTTTCCTGCCCGGTCCCCTTAAAAGGTGAATTTGGAAAGTAAATGTTGGGTGTGCCGTACTAATTGCTTAATTTCATGCTTTTGAGAAATGGTGAGATATAAGTGATAAATTATAATAAAATTTACTTGAATTAAAAATATTGAACTATAAAAGCACCTGAAATTTTGTGGTGATTAAAAAATTAATTTATTAAAGGAACTGTTATAAGTTTGTTTAAAATTGTATCTCAACCATTGTTTAAAATTGTAAGGATTTATTGTTGGATTATATTTAAAGATACTGCATTATGTTGCGATTTGCATTTTAACTCATCACATTCTATAAAAGTAATTATGTATACAAACAAATATCTTTAATGAGACTATTTAGAGAAGTTCAGAAAACTTTTTGCCGAAGTTTTGTATTTTTAATGGCTTTGCTCACAAACCAAATCAATTGTACAACCGTACAAAACAAATACTACCAATAGGAATATTAGTTTCAAATAGACAAAGTCAATGACCCGATATTCACTTTTAAATGAAAGGAATACGAGGCAAAAATATCAAATTTGAACTTATAAATATTAGATATTCATAGGGAGGTAACGGATCTCCATAAACTAGCCCCATTAACTTAGAAGGCTGCCACAAAGCAAATAATCACCGTCTAGTCATGGGATTTCAAATCTCCTTGCACATTGAATTCAATATGAGAAAAATATTCTGACGAGACAGCAATATTTATCGTTAATGGATATGAACAGAATACCTAAAGGAGGAAATGCTCTCTCATTTGTAAATAAAACTGCTTGGTGAATATTATGTTTCTTAAATAGTTTTGTATGCTTTTTTACATTTAATTCAATAAAATTGTCATACTAAAAAGCGATGAATTCAAATGAGGTTTAAATTCACATGAATGTTTCATGTAAATGTTATCGTACAATTTTCAAGTCTCGGAAAAGCGTCGAAATGGCATTCCGGATTAAAGATATATATATATATATATATATAAATAAACACGTGAACAAAGAAGATAGTTAAATTTAAAAAGAATTTTTTTGTTGTTCACAGCCAAATTTCTTTTTTTTTTTCGTAAAATTTTGCTATCTTTATTTTTTTTAAAAATGTCTTTTTAACGTAAACGAAATGTACGTTATCAGAAAATATAACTCTTGACATTTCAAATGTAAAACGAATTTGTCTTAGAGGTGATTTTTACGAGTTTACAGCCATAAATAAAGGGTATTTTTCCTAATTTTTTTAAAAGAATAAACTAATTTAAAAGTAAATACTGGTCAGAATAGCAACTATGAAAGTTGGATCTTTTTTTAAACTATTAACCTAAATTATATTAAATACAATGTTAAATCAATATTGTTCATAATTCAATAACCACAAAAAACAAATAGAAAATCACAAATTATAATTATTAATTGTACAACGATGTACCATGGCAAATTAGACACGTGCCTCAATTTCTTTCTTAAACATCAACATCCAAATTCAAATAATAAATTTATTTTTGTAATTTAGTAGCATACAGCTTATTTAAGTTATATCAAGCGTTGCAGCAAAATTAAATATACGAGGGTGATAAAAACTGTAGTTTTCCAATAAACAAATATTGTAGTACCAATAAATACTTAAAGCTTTCATCGTGGAATAGATTTCCTTAGTTTTACTCTATAAAAGTATAAGGCACTTTTTAACACTTAAATCTCTATCACTGAAATCGTATTTTGTTGAAATGTGTTTTTATTCACTGAAGCTAATGGGTTCTACAACATTTAATTTCGTCCTTAAGATTTAACTTTCGTTTAGTAACACTGCTGCCTCTAATTTGGGAGCTATCAAGTGCGTTCTTCAGTCTTGCTATCACGACACTTATAAAGATTAAGTAGTTTTCGTTGAAGGCGTTAGAGGGACCAGTAATTTACAGTGTTGTCATTAGGAATGACCATTGGTCAGTTAAGACACAGTGAGGGGTTTTTCTTGTAGTTAGTTTATCTAGTCTGCAAAGAATTTCTGAGGTACTTACTTCTGCGTTTTGTGCAGCGGTTCTTTTGAAAGAACGCTACGACTGATTGCAAAACATAAACAAGGTTGTTCGATAGGGGGTGAAGTGAATTCACTTCGTGTCTCCTTGGTTTGGGGGTGGTTATTTCTGGGGTTTGAAAATTACAGGAAGGGGTATGTTCAACAACGAAATAGTTGAGGACGGTTAAAACCGGTTTGGGGTGGGCACGAAGCTGGTTGGTAAACACTAATCGCAATTAGAATATGGGGATATATTGCATTTAAGGGGACATAGTACAAAAAAAAATATTTTCAGAAATTGCACCACTAAAATTTAAACTATAGTAATTTTACATTGTGTTGATGGTAAATAAACATAATTTAACCAACAAAAATATTTTAAATAAATAATTTTTGATTCATTCAATTTATTTAAAAATTATCAAAGTTTTTTCGAAATGCTACTCTTTTCATAATTTTAAGTATTTTTCCATGAAATTTTTACAATATATTTGTATTATAATTGTTAACAATAGTTAGTATGGATTTGAAGATGCAAGCTATGGAAAATGTTTTAAAAACAGCAGAAAACAACTCTTTTTTCAAGTTTTCAACTTTTTAATTAAAAAAAAACAAAAAAAAAACAAAACACCATAGCACACCTTATTCTATACTAATATTTTGTTTATCAGATGTATATAAATACATTATAAAAATTTCCCAATCCTAACTAAATTGAGAAAAAAACCTAAGGGATTTAAACAACACTCAAACTGAAATATAACGAACTGAGCAAAACAGTATTAAAGATTTCTTTTTCAGCTTTAATAGTGTGAGAGGGTTTAGAAAATACAATATAACTTTTTATCTATCAAAGGTACAAGTATAAATTTTTTCACAGCTATTTAAAAAGATATTCTCCACATTATGGGATAAAAATTTATTTTGTGTGTGTTTATGACTGGGTATGTCGATGGCGAGCAAATCTGCGAAGCCCTAATTAGCCCCCTTGCCGTCTTCCATTCAGGCTAAAACTTGGCAGATAGATTCGGTGTCGATGACAATTTCTTCTATCAAATTTTGGCAGCAATTACTGTCATTAAAAGGTAGCTTTTACGGGATACTAATAAACCAACTTGCCGTTATCAAATCACGCTGAAATAGCATTTAACCGATTATTGAAGAAACTCTTTCCTCTTGCCAAAATTGTTTTAATAAATAAATAATAAAATAAATTGTTTTAATCAGAATAAATAACGACATTTGGATGTGAGTGTATATATTCACATTGATATTTAATGAATAACTCTTGAAAAGTAGTTAACAGGATATATTGCAGATAGTCATGTTTTTAATATTTAAAATTAGATGCCAATACCAAGCACACACTGGCAACAGAAACAGTGTTTTGTTAATGAATATAAAAATTGGCAATTGGCTTTTTTAAGGATTATATTATTACAGGAGATACTTAACTCAGGCCGTTAGCTTTAATTGTTAAATTAAGAAGGTTTCCTCGATATCTATGTGAATGGTATGTCGTTGAAGGTCCAAGGGATATATAAAGGGTCTTTTGAAAAACAAATGAATAGTTGTGAGGAATAAAAAATATTTTTTAATTGTATTGAAATCCTTAAAATAATTACCACGACGCTGAATCATATAAAGATTTAGTTCTCTTATATTAGGAATTTGACTTTTAAAATGACATTTAGTTAATCAAAGTGAATGGTCTGTAGACTTATTTTGTATATGGCAGATGAGAAGTACCATAGAGATTTCAGAGAAACAGACTGACTGAATTTGGTAAGTGATATTCCGTGTTATTCAAATGTAACGCTTCTTATTTTTCATACCTTACAAATAAATCTATGGAGTACAACTATATTTCAAAATATTATTTTTATTTCTAAAGAATGTTTCTGGATAAGAAAACTGAAAAATCCAGGCATCTGGATTGTGTTGTTTTGGATCGAAATCGTTCCGAAAATATTTTTAGTGCATATAATCTTCTACGCGGATTTTCTAAGATTGTGTGAATTTATTTTTTTTATGTATTCTTGAGATTATTTTAAAATAAAAGAGGGAACAATTTTATTCAGAAGTAGAAAAATGTGAGAATTTGTAGCAACGCTAACTTTTATAATAACTAAACTCAGGAAGTGCTTTGAAGCAAAACTGATTTTCCGAAGGAATAAAAATGGCGAAATAGTTTGCCTAAAAAAAAAGGTATATATTTAAGGAAATTTATTTTTGGAATGAATTATTAACAAAATAAAGGGAGATTAATTTAATTTTTGATTATTAGAATACTTTATAACAGTTGTCTAACATTTTCGCAAGTATTTCAAAAAAAAAAAAATCCCTTTATTTGTACATATATATAGACATTGTTATATATTCTAAAGTATGTTAAGAATATCAGTTATTAAATTTTAATTACTTTCAATGAATTTTTACATTTTTTACTAAGTTCTTTTCAGGAAATACTCAGTAGTTACATATTTCAATATGTTCATCTTTCAGTTAGAAAAAACAACAAATCAATAGTTGATACTAGACATTTTACAATTTTTATTTTTGGATTAGACTTCAAAATTAGTGAACATTCAACTAGGTAAACGAGTTCTATCAATTAAAAAAACAGTCACCTTACGTTTTCCTAAAGAAAAATAAATGTTTTATAAATTACTCTTTTTTAAATTTTTAACAAAGACGTTTTCGAAAAATTGAGAAGTTTATCATTCTATATTTTGCCTAACTTAAGACTAAGTCCCAAAATTCTATCCGTTTTACAAACAATAATTCGGTTATGTCGTTTAAATCAGGCATTGTATTCTTATCTAATGTAAATAAAAGATTGTAAAGTATTAACAAGGGACATTAAATTACACGAATTCAAAATTCTTCACAAAAGATAATTGTTTTATCCCTATTTATATTACTCAATCTATTTTGATTCACAATGAATTGGAACAAATATTCTTTTACTGAGTATCAAAATTCAGTTTGAAATTCAATGCCAATTATTTCAAAACTCCAGAGAATTTATTTAATGGTGACGCTTTAATTTTGAGCCGTTCAAATCCAAAGTGGAATATGTCAAAGGATTTAGTCTCATGTTTCAGTTCTGGTTAGAATCATAGATCAAAATATACAATGGCAAACTTGTATAGGTTATTCCCTGTTCTCCCCAAATTAATCCAGAGTTCAATATTGTTGTCTTCAATAACGAGTACAGTGTAAGAGTTCAGCAGATTTAATTCTCAATATAATTCCCAAAGTTGAATATGTCAAAGGTTTTATTCTCAGATTTTCAATTCTGGTTTGAATAATAGATCAAAATATACAATGGTAAACTTGTATAGGTTATTCCCTGTTCTTCCAAAACCAATCCAGAGTTCACTGTTGTTGTCTTCAATAACGAGTACAGTGTAAGAATTCAACAGCTTTAGTTCTCAATATAATTTCAATGTGAGCTGAACCACTTCTGCTTTCAGCAGCTCAATTACTCCTTAAGTAAGTTCACGGTAAAGTTAACGTTTATAAGGACAATGCACTCGGTTCATGGCAAGTTAGTGTTTATGAGGACGACGCGCAATCCGTAAATTTCAGTCTTCCCTAGGGTATAATCCACTCTGTTAGATGGAAAAGGTAACCAGGTGTTTCAAATTATTCCAATCCAACCGCTCGTTATGGAAAATAACTGCGTGAGTGATTCATTACATTAAAACTTTATCCTTTCCCATAGGACCTAAACTTGAGCTCTGAGTCGTTAAGGTCAAATCAGTACTTGGACTTGAGGACGTGATAATATAAACAGGAGGAATCAAGGATCTGTGGGGAATAACTATTAATTTGAGATAGAATTTGGGATATTCTTCTTGTAAGAATACATTGGTAGGACAGTAATATTGGCCAATGTCAGAAACAGGGGTTCTGGAAGATTGGTCAAACATGACTGAAACTCGAGCATCGTTCCTAACTACATGATTTTCTTTAAAAAAAAAAAATAATAAGCAACTCAAAAACCTCACAAAACATAGTTTTTAACCCTCCGTTCTTTCTTATAAAAATATATCAATTTTAAAATTATACATCAGCATTTAAAAACTACAAGTATATTTTATCCATCATTGGGCGAGATTGGTCAAGAGCCATAACAAAGGCCAGTTCACAACTGTCTACATCAGGATGGGCGAATGTCGAGAAATATTAGCCAGCGTTGTTGTGCTACTGGGATATAAATTTATAAGTTTTGATCTTGTTATTTGTTAATTGTATTGGTATTGATGTCAAGTTTGGTGTGACAACTGCAGAGATAGAGGTGGTACTTCAGATGTCGTATCTAACCTTGTTCAACATTATAAGGTATTATTGTAGAGGTCATTACAATGCTGTGATGTAATATGGCCCTAGTGTAGCCCTTGTGGCAGCTCTAGTGTAGCCGTAACCAGAAATCTCCGAAGAACAAACTAATTAACATAAGGAATTAATTTTGCTATTTGTAACTACTATGAGGGAATCAAGCTGAAGAATGTTAGCTAAAAATAATGATATAATATAATAACGGAGAGAAGGCGGTACATTTCCTTATGGGGAACATTCTCATATGAGAACAGTGGAATTTATTACCGTGGTATTAATATTTGGTTGGAAAATGTGTTAATAATCAAGTGTCATTAAATGCAATAGTGGTCAATTAGTTTTCTTGTAATTCTCATCATAAGGGCTTTACTATGTAAGGACTTTCGTTTTATTATCTGCAAAGTAAAAACTTATTTTTTTGAAGCCCAAGTTTTCTAATGGGACATTTATTAAGAAAAGTTAGACTTATTCCTCTAATTAATTAAACAGTTCAGCGTGAAAGTATAATCTAAAAACTTGAAACTCCTTTTCTACGGAAAATGTCGCACTGCAATCGTAATGGGATTAGGTAAGGAAGATTTCAACATATTTGACTGTATTTTACAACACTCCTTGAAATGTTATTTTTATAAAAAATATATGGGGTCTTTATTTGAGGATGTTTTTTATATTTACTTCAGTAGGCACATTGGTTTAGGAAGAAACCTTTATGTTCTATTTTACAATCTGTAGCTTAGATTAAAACAAGGAACATATCATATTTAGCTTTATAATACTTAGAATAGCTATACTGAGTTAGAAATTGATAAGCTTTTTAACAATCCATTCTAATTAATTGTGCTAAACATTTAAATAAAAAATATATATTTAGTAAAATTTGCTTTCTTAAAAAATGTGTGGAATTTTACATCTCTTCTACCTAATCATCCATTAAAAATAATGAGATAATATATTACATACCTAACCTTCCTTATCATATTGATCATTACAATTGGACCAAGCAGAGTAATGATCTTTTCAAAATATTGACATATTTGGACATTATAGTAATATCACATGAATTGAGGACTAAAAATGGAAAATGACCTAAGTACCAAAAAAAAAAAAAAAATCGAAAATCTTTTTGTACGCAAAAATGTCCTCAAGACCAAGCTAAGCAAAGTGGAGAAAGCCCAAAGTGCCTCCAGTACCAATAATTCAAATTCAATCTGTTTCTTAGTCATAGCCTTAAGCACCAATGCGAGTGTTTTTCTTTTTTCGTCTCTCCTGAAAAAAATTTCTTTTTTGGACTTAGGTCGTTTTCCATTTCTAGTCCTCATTTCAATTACAGCAATTACAAGGAAAATTAAATTGAACATGTTTAAAAAAATACTGAAAGATGCACTGTTAGTGCAAAGCTTATTTCCATTACAATTAATTCTATATGACTGTAACTTTACTTCATAAGTACTTCAATTATTAATTGATATTTCGTGTAATAAAAACTATAGAAAACACAAATAATAATAAGTTATTAATTTTTTTTTTTTTAATACGAGTTAAAATTTTCGATTTTGAACTCACATTTCCTTAAAACATGCAAACAAAAAACTATTAATTAAACGCGGCATCAACTATGAATTCAATAGAAATACGATAACGATAATCAAGGTTCTGATAAAGAACTAATAATTAATCTCAGTGGTATCGACAAACAAAAAGAGTGGTTTCTTCAGTTATTTTTTCAAACATTTAATTCCGAGAATCAATAAATCCCACTAAAGTTTTTAATCCCAAGAGAGAAATATCCAAAACATACTAACAACAAGTTTCAGCTTTAAATCTAAACTAAAAAGAAGCAGAAAGCTTCCGTCATTCAGTCACTAGAAAATAAGAAAAAGAAAAAAAAAAAAAGTGAAACCGCTCCTTTTTGACTGTCAGTCTGTGAACTAGATGACTAGACGTTTGAGTACATTTTCATCGCGTGTTTTCTTCCGTTTTCTTGTCTGTCTAAATCTCGACAAAAAAAAGAGCTGTAATACCATCTTTGCACGAGATTTGTTGCTTTGCGTAGCTGATTCCTTTCTTTTCGGGAAATTATTAAGCCCTTTTTTATGACTTCGTATTATAGAGGAATTCTCTTCCTTCAATAATGACTTTTTTTAAAAGTATTAGTTTAATTCTTTTTTTCTAAATAAAGTCAGAAAAGGCTTTTTTTAGGTACGTCTGTTTTTTGTTGCTTTTCAAGTGAATCATTGTCTAAGCCGTCTGTTACAGTTGGCTTGTAATACATAAATAGAAGTTTTATTCATTTTAATTTTATTAAAAAAAAAGTGTTTACTTTATTTGTTTTGAATTTTTAGCTCAGTATAGCAGTTTAGTATAGGTAAAGAGTGATTAGTGTTTATAGAAAATGTATTTAATTGCAGAAAATGAAATATTTCAATTTAGCTTATTGCTTTGTATCAAATAATTAGTTATTCAAACTTCCTACAGTAGTTTTGCTGATAACCGCATTTATTTTATCAAATATTATTAATCGGGTTTTAGAAGGTACTACGGACTAATTTTTACATTTTGTGTTCATGAAAAAAGAGCTATATTTATTGTGTACACACAATCATTGAAACTAGCATTAAACTTCAGATCCGATTTACATTTCTTGACTAATTTAAATTTCTTTTTCATTATATATTATTGATATGATAATAATTTTAATTACAGAACTATACTTTATTTTTTATTGTAGCTTTTAAAGAAAAATCCATTTCTTACAGATCGTGCTTTGAAATACTTTCTTTGTCTTTCTAATACTCGATCTCAATGTAAATTAAAATGTCCAAATTTCGATAAGAAGAGGTTACTTTATGCTTCCTTTTTAAAGTATGTGATACTTTTCAGTTTTTTATTTAAATAAATGAGAAACTAAAAATTATCGCATACTCTCCTGAAAATTAACGCATTGAAATTATATAAATATTTGAAGGATCCAAAGGAGTAATAACTTAAGTCTCCTTTTTCATAAAATAGAAATTGTTGTGGAAGGAAAATTTGAACCAAAGCTAACATTTTCTGTGCAAAACAACGTCAATCAACATAAAACTAGCCACAAGAAAAGCTTTAATACAAATGTATGTAGTAGGTACTAATTAATCTTCGTTAGTCTGACCGGTATTGCTATTTAAGGACTTAACCCCGTAAAGCAATGCACGTAGTTCCAAATATCCTATTTCCCTTTCGCATCTTTCACTTAGCTAATGCTTTTAGCAGATGCAAACCAAGCTTTATAATTTTGAGGGGCTGTGGCTATTTAAGGGCTGAGTCCCTTTAAGAAAAAAATTAAATTCCCCAAATCCTATTTCTTTTCGCATCTGTCATTAAGCAAATGCTTTTAGCAGATGCAAACCAATCTCTATTATTTTGAGGGGCACTGGCTATTTAAGTACCGAACCGCTCTAAGAAGAATATGAAATTCCCAAAAATCCTATTCCTTTTCGCATCTGTCATTAAGCAAATGTTTTTAGCAGGTGCAAACCAATCTGTTATTTTAAGTGGTATTGGCTATGTAAGGACAGCCAGAACCCCGTTAAACAAAATATGAAATTCCAAAAAATATTTTTTTCCACCTCTTTCAATAAACAAGGGCCTTTAGCAGGTGCAAAACAATCTTGTTATTTTGAGTGACACTGCTATTTATGGGCCGAAACCCGTTAAGCAAAGTGTGAAATTCTAAAAAATCGTATTTCTTTTAAAAGCCAACAAACATTTTTAGGAATATTTATTCATAGAACATCTTTCCCGTCTAAGTAAGCAAGCAAGCATGGTTTAGTGCACTAGCTAACACTCATCAATAAGACGTTTCATCGACAACTTTTCAGATCCCAGAAACTAGATAAACACAACTCTTTTGAGGAAAGAGATAACCATATTTTGCTTTTCCCTATTGATGACATTACAAAAACTACGAACGTTTTCATTTTCAAATATCCTGTTCTTCAATATTTTCTGCAAATTTTAATTTGAAACCAAGAAAAAGGCTTCTAAATATTACACTTTGAATTTGATTCTCGTTGATTCCAATCTAGTTGAAATCTCGGAGCGAGATATTTAAATTTTTTCCCTTTGATACTTAATGTCTAAATCGCTTTTACACAGACATTTATTTATATATAAATTTAAATTTATTGGGGAGGGGGGGGGGGAGGTTCAGTTAAAATGCTGGAAATGTTACAAAATATAGTTTTTCCTGTATTTCAAGGAATCACAACTGTTTTCTTTGAATTTTGTGATTTTAGATAAATTGTAAATTATAATATAACTTAATTTTACTTTATTCCGGCTATATTCTGAATTTTTTTTTTTTTTGCATGGCCAACTTTAAAAGACAATGAGTTTTAAACAGTATATTTTCTAAAAAAAAATTATTTTACTTTAGGGTTTTTATTTAATAAATTGATTCGATCTTAAAGTAAATTTTTACTTTAATCCAGAAAATAGTACTTTAAAGACCTGAAATCCAGTGATCTCATTTGATAAAGAAATTGAATTTTCCTCCACAATACCATTTCTTAATAAACGTTTTAAAACCAA
Organism: Linyphia triangularis; assembly: GCA_963978545.1. Lineage (NCBI taxonomy): Eukaryota > Metazoa > Arthropoda > Arachnida > Araneae > Linyphiidae > Linyphia > Linyphia triangularis. The sequence continues at coordinate 34,230,261 of OZ021733.1, forward strand.
GACAGAGAATCTTCTTTTGAATTAAAGTTCCCCCAAAAGCCGCATCCGTAAACGCACCACACAATAGGACAAGGCAACATACGTAGATGAATCCTCGAAATTGAACCGTATTTCTCACAATATTTCTTTGCTACTCAACATTCCCTCCACAGAAAAATGCCTTTCATTTTCCCTTCAAAAGAGATGTAGAGAGTATATAAAAAAAAGGGCAGGAACAACATAAAGAAAAAATATTATCTTTTTGCTTGGTCGTTCCCTCCATTTTGCTTAGGGGGGGGGGGGGGAGATCTTAAGAATAAAAAAAAAGTAGCAAAAGTAAGGGAATCCTGGATCGATTGACTGCTAGATAAAACTCTCCCTCTTTTCAGGGGGGGGGGGGGGGTACGATCGGTTTTTATGCAGTTCGGTGAAAGAACCGACATTCGTTTAATTTACAGGGAGGAGGGAGGGGGCTGTAAAGACTGAGTAAATAGCGAACGGTAGGGTTTGAAATGCCGTCTTTCCAACGATTGATTAAAAGCCGCCTCACACGTCAAATGAACTCGCTTGGAATTTCTCTGCCTAACGCTTCCATTTACAGACGGAAAAGAAATCGTTTGATTTGCATTGGACGAATTGGTATTCTAATCGGTATCAAAGTAGTCATGAGAATACCGTTGGTTGAGTTTTTATAGAGTTTTTGATGCGGAAGTCTTTGTGGGGTTTGATTCGGAATTCTTTGATAGAAATAGGTTTGTAGTTGGATATGAGCGTATTTGATAGAAAGAAGTTTGCAGTTTAGTATGAAAGTTTCTGCAGTTAGTTGAAAGAATGAGCATTTGTTCATTTTAGTAGGGATTATAAAGACTAGTTAAATACCGCGTCAAAGAGGTTAAGAGGAGGGAAGGGAAATGTCATCCTTTATAATGGTTGATTAAAAGCCGCCTCTAGCGTGAAATGAAACTCGCGCGGAACTCTGGTAAACGTGTCTATTTACAGATGGCAAAGCAATCGTTTGATTTGCATCGGGTGAATTGATATCCTAATTGGTTTTAAAGTGGAAATGGAAACCCTTTGGTTTAAAGTCTTTGTTACGTTTAATGCCGAAGTCTTTTATAGAAAGATGTTTGTAGTTGGATATGAAAGTATTTGATAGAAAGAAGTTTGCAGTTAGGAGTGAAAGTTTCTTCAGTTAGGCAAAAGAATGAACATTTACTCATTTAATAGGAATCATAAAGCCTGGTTAAATATCGCTTCGAAAAGGTTGAGGCTGAATATTATCCTTTAAACGGTTAATTAAAAGCTGCCTCACGTGTGAAATGAACTCGTGCGGAATTTCTCTGCTAAACGTGTCTATTTACAGACGAAAAGGCAATCGTTTGATTTGCATCGGGTGAATTGATATTTTAATCAAAAGAGGAAGGAGAATCCTTTGGTTTAAAATCTTTGTTGCGTTTAATGTCTAAGTATTTCATAGAAAGAGGCTTGTATTTGGATATGAACGTATTTGATAGAAAGTTTCTGTAGTTGAAAGAATGATTATTTGTTAATTTTATAGGGATCATTTAGGCTGGTTAAATACCATGTCGAAGAAGTAAGGTTTGAAATTTAATTCCCTAAACGGTTGAAAACGATAAGTGTGAATTTTCTCTGCTAAACGTGTTTATTTACAGACGGAAAAACATTCTAAATGGTTCAAAAGTGTGAATGAAAATACCTTTGGTTTAATATTTATGCTGTTTTAATGCTGAAGTGTTTGATCGAAAGATGTTTGATATGAAAGAAGGTATTTGATTGAAGGGAGTTTGTAGTTGGTGTTGAAAGTTTCTGAAGCTAAGTAAGAAAACCCCGAACTTTTGTTCATATTTACAAGGGTTTTAAAAACTGGTTAAATACTACATAAAAGAAAAGTACCTGTCTATTGGAGCCTAGTTTACCATTTTTCAAGATACTGTTTATTAAGATAATAGTTTTTGTTAAGTCCGATAAGAAAATGAATGATATGTATTTTTGCGATTAGGGGATCAAAATTTAAATAAAATATAGTATTGTATTTTAAGTATGGTATTATAACCACCATGGTGTTAACCCATTTCTGTCGTTGTTAGGATACAAACCATACAGAATCACGTTAAAGGAGCAATTAAAAAATTTTACTGCAAGGCTGTGGCCTGAGAAGCAAATAGAAGAAAAGTAGTTTGAGAAGTGTTTTCATTATTTAAATTGAAATAAAAATGTTGGAAATAATATGAATAAACTTTGACAGTTTTTATTAAGGAAATTCACTGATACATGAGTGTACCTTTCTAGAAAAAAGTAAAGATTTCATATTCTAAAGTGAGCAGAGCATTTCTAAATTACCCTTAGTTTTCTTTAAAAAATAGAAAGTTTCAAATCTTTTTTACATGAACTTACATCAGCTACAGTCTTTTGCACAAATGTACCGTTTTTATCGGAAATTTAATTTGAATATTTATCATGAAGCCAATCAACTGCTTCACTTTTGCTCCATCATTAGCATATTTCTACTTTAAAACTGCCAGTTTCGAATATAAAACTCCGTAGTTTGAAAATTTGCATTTCATGCTCAACCTTTGGAGAACATTGGAATTCTCAACTACATTTTATTTTACGTATCTTATATTATGTTTCAAAAATTTATTAATTAAATTTTCAAAAAGTTAAATTCGCAATGAGATAAGTAATCTAATAAAAAGCACGTAAAATATAAGTTATAATTTCTTTTTGTAATTGCCAGATATTGTTTTATAATTTAACTTAACAACTATCAACGTTACTTATCTCAATAGGGTTGGTTGGTTGTATTCAGATTATCTGGCGCCGTCAGCAACACGAGGGCTATAATGCGCTGAAATATTTCGTCATTTAACAAACCAACATACATTTACAAACACCCATGCCTACACGGGACTCGAACCCGCAACCTCGCGGTCTAGAAGCCAGCACGCTAACCACTATACCGTTTGGTCGGCCTTATCTCAATAGGGAAAAAGAACAGTTATAAGATTATTTTCTTTATAGTTTGTCAGCTTGTCAGACAATCGTTAAAATCACACAAAGACGAATTATACGTGTTGCGTATTTTAAAGAAAAAATGGAAAGTTTATAGTATCACTTATTTACTATCATATTCACGAAAATGTTATACTTTGGGTTAGTAAAGTCCAATCTAAAACGACTAAAAAATCTCTCAGATAAGAGCGGTTTCTTTTGCCTAATAGTTTTCGGTTAGAGTTTAAGCTTAGCATAGTGGATATCCTGCCTTGGGACCTATTACAGTCAGCATTCCTCAAAGATATCATTTGAATGACATTTGATAACCGTGTTAGACACATACAAACAAATTATTTTAAATTGATCGGCATTTTGGTTAATGAATTTGTTTCAATTGTACCGAAACCTTAAATGAAATGTTCATAATGTGATCATTAAATTTTTTTAATCAAAAATATGAATAAATTTATACAAATCAGTTAATCCAACCTTCTTTAAGCCAAATGTGAAATTCTATGGAATTGAAAATTATGGCATTTTTTTAATTGGAACAGTTTGGGTTAACCAACCCACTATAGGTTTGAAAACATTGGCTTAAACTTATTTAATTTTAAATTTTTAATGAAAGAAAAATAGATAGGGGCACAGAGCTTTTTTTCAACTGTTTAAATATAAGTGAATAGGCAACTTTTCAGTCCTATTTTAGTGATTAAAGATTTTAGAGATGGTAGTGATTTGGAGGTACTCAATGTGATTATCTACTCACGATTCAATTAATGCATCTGTTAGTTTCTATTAAAACACTTTAATCATTTAATTCATTACTTCCAGTAAAGGAGATTATTTCATAACACAAATGAATTGCAGAGCATTACTACAAGTATAATAGATTAACAGATTACTAGATACAGCTAAAGTCCTTTCGTCGTTGGTTGCTTAGCAACTGTGTTTAATTTCCCGTGAGGTGCTAAAGTATCAATGCAACATGTGCAGGGACACTTTGAACCTGGACGTTAGGATTTATTTTGCTCAAGGATTAAAGGTTCTGGGAATGGTTTTAGTCCTTTCAATATAGAATTGTTGAATTCCCTTGAAGTTAACTTCTTTTTTTTTATTTTTAACAGTATTTCGAAAAGTTAAATGTAAAGGAATTTTTTGAACAGGGTCCCTACAGACTCCGAATGAAAAAGTTTGAAATAAGCCATGAATAATGTATTCTTCTAGCTCGCAGAAAAATAGTGACACAAAAAGTTCTTGTTATTGTTAGAAGTCAGTAGAGTTTTTTTTTTTTTTTTTTAAATTACCAGCATAAAAAGTTGAATTGATTCAATCAACATTCAGAGCACTTCAAAAACTATTTGAAAGAAATAGAATGAAAAGAATAGCGTATTTTGATTTAAAAAAAAATAATAAGTTGAATGCATTAGTATATGTAATTTGAGTTAGTACTTTTTGTGGAAAGAATTTAAAAGTAATTTTTTTTCTTGTTTATATACTAGTATTTACTAAGCTAAGTCTATTTAGTACTTGTTATGTTCATTGCGTTAAATAAACAAATTCAAAGTTATTTTTACATAATAAATTACAAAGAAGAATATATAAGGCAGTCTGAAAGCAATGTGCACATAAAATTTAGAAATTATTGAAAATGTCTTTAAACTTTTCAATACCAGTAGGGAATCAATTCATCAGTATCACTCTAGTCATTCAAAGATAGTTGCTTTTAAAATAGTTTCAAATAAAAAATTAACAACGTAGAAAAAATATAATTTTTCAGGGTAAATGTACAGTATAGACATTGTTCAGCAATTCAGAGCAAATTGTATCTTCATTTTAAGTTTTATAATAAAATTAGAAAAAATTACATTAGAAAATAAGAAAAAGGTATGAAATGCAATCAGGTACGTTAAAAATAAACAAAGAGTTTAAAGCACATAAATACATTTTTATTTTAACGCGATCAAATTCATAAATACATTTCAATTTAAAATTTCCTTGATATAAGTAGAATTTAAAGTTATTGATTATAAAGGTTTATTAATCATAAAGGTCTTAGTGCTTTAAAAGCGTTTTAAGAAATATACACTCCACTTATTTATATAAAAAAAATAATAGCTGCATAACAATACCAGCACTTACCAACCAGCAGCAAACAGCTCACATCCACCAGTAAATCCTAACACCATCAGTGAAGACATATCTCAGACAATTATTACAAATGCTTACCACGAGTACCACAAAACAAAGCACTTCCATCAGTAACCAGAACTTAATGTCCAACAACCATAGCTTAGCACTTACCTTCAAAGCACAACCGTCTTCTCTTCCGCACTTATCAACCCGAACTAAATCTTTCCTTGTAGTTGTGCACTTACTCCTCAAAACAAATTTCTCCCTCTCTGTCATCGATGCCCAACACCGGGCCAGACAATTCTCAGATAATTTCGGGGAGAATGGGGAACTGTATTTATAGAACAAACGGAGAAAATGCTGGGAGTGGACACAATAAATAAATAGAAGGGGTTTCTGAAGAAACCACACACCTTCGGCGAAAACTAATGATTCTTAGACAGATCCTTTTAAAGATAGTTTAGCAAAATGGTTGAAATTTGATTTTGTTGAAGGATCTAAAAACGAGGAACTTTTTTGGTTAGAAATTAATTAAAGAGATAGTCCGATGTAATGCGTTATAGTTGTACGTCCGATGTAATGAATTATAGTTTGTATGAATATAAATTATAGATTTTATGGGCTATGAAAGTAAATGATATGTTAAACTACATTTGATTTTTAAGACAACTAATATGTCTTCAAAGACACAGGGGGATTTTTAATAGTCTAAATTTCAAAAAGCTATAATAAAAAAAAAGAAAAAAAAAAAGAAAAAAAGAACCACTGGTCAGAATTACTTGAAATTTGACCTAAATATACGTGAAGACAGAAGAATTGGTATAATATCAGGAAAGAAAAACATTAGAAAATGTTTATTTCATACCATTACCTAATTTGCGTGTATTCACGTTAAACTCTAGGTCATTCTGACAAGTAAGTAATTTCTTATAGCTTTATGAAATTTGAACTTTAACTATAATCACCCTGTTTATATGGCACGGATATAATTTAAAGCCTTATGTGAAACTGCTCGGAATTTTTCCAACTGTAATGCAATTATTAGTTTTAATTTATCTATCACTTAGGTATTATTTTTACGTACATTTCACATAGCAGACTTGTTTCCATAGATGTTGCAAAAACGGCGCAACTTTGCATTTTTATTGCGATTGTATGGGACGTCACACGAACCTCATAATAATGATGTACCATGTTAAGGAAGGTACATCATTATAACATATGGGTGGTTCCTGAGACATTACAATATTCTAACATCACTGGGCTGTTAATGTGATTATCTTCTTTCTGTGTGATTTGATCATCTTCTTTTTATGTGTCCCTTCCTTCTTCATCGTCAACATACTGAAATAATTACAAAAACGTCGCATATTTATTGCGATTGTATGGGACGTCACATGAACTTCATAATAATGATATACCATGTTAAGGAAGGTACATCATTATAACATATGGATGGTTCCTGAGACATTACAGTATTCCAACATCACTGGGCTGTTGATGTGATTATCTTCTTTCTGTACGATTTGATCATCTTCTTTTTATGTGTTCCTTCCTTCTTCATCGTCAACACACTGAAATAATTACAAAACGTCGCCTTTTTATTGCAATTATATGGAATTTTATTGTATGCGACGTCACAGGAACATCGCAATAATGATGTGCGATGTCGCAGAAGGCGGACATTTCCACATCCAGAAATATCTTTCACTTCAGATATGGGACGTTCCTGAGGCATTGCAGTATCGCTTCCTTCTTCATCGTCAATACACTGCAATGAATATTTTTATCCTTCATGTTTCTACCAGTGGTTCTTTCCTCTACTATCCCCCATCTAATTCAAGAAATGTAATTCAAGAAGACAACAAAAGTTTCGTAAATTAAAAGTGTCTATTAGTTGTATACATAAAGTTACTTTTTTAGTATAACTGGCTGTCAATAAATGGCCGTTTCTACGGTTCTATTGTGGTACACCAGGTCCAGATATCAAGCACCATTTGGTGACATTTAGAGACTGAAATCACTCCTCTCTGTCTGGTTAATTACAAAACCCCTGCCAAGTTGTCACTAAACACGCCAACGTGTCAAAAGTGTGCCAAGTTGGCAAGTTTGGGGACAAACTTATCACGAATATCTAAGTTCTAATCCGATCTTTCGATTAGGAGCTGAGATCTAAATATCGTTAAGAGAAAAGTTAATTACTTTTTAAACTGTAACAATTGTAACAACAAACTGTAATTAAACTGTAATAAAAACAAATAAAACAAGTAAAATATATTAGATGTACTAACTTTTTAAGTAATTAAAATACAATGAAATAATTTAAGCTCTCTGCATTTCATTTTAGAAAAATATGTTTGAAGGCATACATATTTTTACGATTTTTTTTTTTTTACGAAGCTTAGTTTTATTACGAAAATTAACATTTCGAATCGATATTTACGGTGACTAAAATTATACCAAATATAGTGTTGTACATAAATTAATTGTTAAGATAATTGGAAGAAGAAGTTATTAATAATAAAAAAATAAAAAAATAATAATAAAAAAAAAAAATAGATTATGGTTATCATAAAATTGTAATGAATTGTAATCAAATGCCTGATTGGAATGCAAGAAAAATTCCTAATTTTCTTGATTTCAATAATTAGTTAAAAGGATTTTTCACAATGTTAAGTATAAAATACAAATAGTAAATTAATTTTCTACTTGTATTTGATAGAATACAGCACTATTTTTTAAGTATATAAACACAAATTTAACTATGGAAACATGTATCTCATTGTATTCGTAACATTATTCTTAATGCAAGTTAAACTAGCAATTGGTAATAAAAAAATAAAAAGCAATTTTTTTTTTAATTGTTTCTAGAGAACTGATTTCATGATGTCACTTCACTATTACGTATTTTCAATTCATGTGTAATAACATTTTCTTAACTATTTCAGATTCAAAATTTATTTATTTATTTTGGTCAAAAATTCTTTCAAATTTACATTACTAATTTATATATTTATTTCATTTTAAGCAAATTATAGTCATAAACCAAAAGAAATTTAAGAGCGCAATTACAATGGAAAGTCTTAAAAAGCATAAAAACAAAAATCCCGATGCTTTATATCAAGAAATAAAAAAAGATTATTAATACGAATAGTTTAACTTAAAAATATTCCAAATGTTTTGAATATATCCTACAAAAAAAAAAAAAAAAAAAAAAAAAAAAAAAAAAAAAATGTATTTAAGTCATAAGTATTTGCGTCATTTTTTCCACTCATATTTATACATTTAAGAGTTAAACTTAGCAGAAAGAAAAGAAAATAACTCCAAAGTTATGTCACGTGAAAAAATTATACTCATAAACACAAAAATACTTTTCAAGTACACATTAGTATGCATGCCTAAAAAAAAAAACATTCTACTTTTTTCTACGCAGAAGCATATTAAACGACAATACTCTGCAAATGAAAAGAAAAAAAAAGAAAAAAAAGCCAAACTACTAATTTAAGACTTCACAAGAATGTAAATCAAAAGGAACATACAAACAAACAAAAAATAGCGTATTGTTTCACCAGGAACTTAATTGATATAATCAGAAATGTTTAAGGAAGAGTATTTTTTATCGAAGTTTTACTTCAGAATAACATAAAAACAAAAATACTTCAACATATAAACATTCATTTAAATGCTTTTTTAACGTTTGGTTATTTTTTGTCAAAGATTCCGCATTGCAATACTCTTTGAACCTCAATAAGATAATCTGTATTACAGTGCTAAGATTTTAACTGATTTATCTTTTTATTTGTGCGCTTCTTTTCTATGCGATTGTTTATTTCTATTTTTGTCAGGAAAGCATTGCTAGTCTTTTCTATTTTCTGGAAATCATTATTATTATTTTGTTTTTATAAAGTTGTAGAAATTGTTTTCTTTTGAGGTTTAATGTTAGGCGAAGACTTTTTTTTATCTGGTGATTATAAGTAAAAGCTCAATTGGAGCAAATTGTAATTCTGAAAATGCTTTCTTAATCAAAAATACCACTTAGTTTTAATTAGAAAACTACCAAATTAAATGGTAGAAAAAACATTTCTATTGATCAAGCAAAACAATGAGCCATATCAATTCTGAAATAAGGGAATGCTAGTTTAACGTGCTCAAATATTTAGTCAGTTCAGTTCAATGAAACTTAACTACTGAAAACTTAAAGTTAGCTCAGTTCAAAGAAACTTTGCTACTACTAATTATACTTAAGCTCAATTCAACGAAATCTTGCTGCTATAAATTTTATATTATATTAGGTTACAAAACTAACTGCAGAAAATGACTTAAAAAAAAACAAAAAAACTTATTATATTGTTTATTTTTTAGTTATTTTTTTTTTTTTATCATTCGATTCTCCTTTACTACTTTTTTTTAGAATTTTCTTCATTTTTGTATTATTTCTATTGCACTCATTAATGCCACTTTTTAGTGAAATTTTCGTTTCATTAATAAACCTCTTTTAATTAAAGGTTCTAAGTTTAATTTCTAGTCACACTTGCAAATATGTCGTGGTTCACCATTCGCGGAAAAATATGTATTCTTAACTGTTTAGTTGTAAATGAATATAAGATGATTTTATGAAATGTATAAACCAAACAATAATCCAATTAGCATAATTTTAAATGATAAGTGTGACAGTGTGACTTTTAATGACAGTGTGACTTTAAATGACAGTGTGATTCTTTGGGTTTTATATTGATTTAACTTTATTTTTACTTAAAATAAACTTTCTGATATCTTTTCTATACATTCCTTGAGAGATCGTAATTCGGGTACTACATTTCTAATATTAATTTTGTGAAATGAAAATTTATTTCTCAAAGCCTGAAGTAAAACTTTTATTTTACTGCTAAATCATTAATGAATATTTAGCTCATAATTCCTTTATTTTGAGGCTAATTTGTTTTATTATCTTGGTTATGTTTTTGTATATGAGTATATATAAATATATTAAATTGGCACTAAATACTTATGCAGCGTCCAACATATAAATTTCACTTCATTTCCAATTCAAATAAACATATTTCAGAAAATAAAAAATCAATTACTTATTGTAAGAAACAATCAAAACGTTGAGCTGAGATCTAAATAAATGATATCAATTTTTGAATGAGAATAAAATATATCTTTTACAACAAGGCTGCTGCAATTAAACACTATATTTACGAAACAAATTATCTTATTTCTAGAAACCACATTTTTTTTTTTTTTTACATTTTACGGGAATGTAATTAAGACCTGAGGAAATGCACTTGTCAAATTGAAAACTACTTTCCCCTACCGATTTTTTCTAACAACAATGTGCTATTTTCTTGTGAAAGAACTACATGAAGGCTGTACTTCACCAGACCATCATCAGATCGATATCTATGTGAAAGGGAGGGTGTCTGATTTTTAAATTGCCTTTCAAGGCCCCAGATTTGCGTCTCCAAAAGAGGATATCCGGAAAACTCCCACCAGAAAGCTCAACAACTGACAAGAGACTATCTGTCGTTAACACTGCATGTCTATTCACGTTAGTTACAGTACAATTTGAAATTTTTATTCACAAAATATTATTCAAATAACTTTTTACTCACAATTCATATATTTTACAGGGAAATTTAAGTACCAAAGTTTAACTCACCCCTTTTTTTCCCAATAACTTTACATTCGAACACTTGTTTGCAGTGTTTGAGTTAGACACTCCTATCCTGCGGAAGAATTCTCAAATTCGTCCTCGTAAGGAAGATATTTAGAGGAACTTCCTTAAAGTTGCATTTATTATGGGAGAAAACCCACACTTGCGTCTCCAAACGAGGATATCTGGAAAACTCCCACCAGAAAGCTCAACAACTGACAAGAGACTCTCTGTCGTTAAAACTGCATGTCTATTCACGTTAGTTACAGTACAATTTTAAAATTTTATTCACAAAATATTTTTCAAATAACTTTTTACTCACAATTCATATATTTTACAGGGAACTTTAAGTACCACTCACCCCTTTTTTTCCAATAACTTTACATTCGAACACTTGTTTGCAGTGTTTGAGTTAGACTCTCCTATCATGCGGAAGAATTCTCAAATTCGTCCCCTCAAGGAAGATATTTAGAGGAACTTCCTTAAAGTTGCATTTATTATGGGAGAAAACCCGATAAATGACCAGGCAATTTGAAAATTGCGGCTAGATAGTCCTGTTTCTCGCTTATGAAAGTTATGATTGCATAGCATATATAAGATACGTGATTTCTTATTCCTTACCTCTGAATAGCTAATGAAGTTAAAAAAAAAAGTTTTAAGATTTACCTGTTTGTAAAATTTTGGGTAAAATAAAGGTAAAAGTGTGGTGTATAAGAGATTTTAAGCTTTTAAATTGTTGAACTTATTTAAATTAAATTGCATGTAGACATTTTAAATTCAGTCTAAAGGTGGAAATGTGGTATATTAGAGATTTAAAGTTGCCAAATTGTTGGATTTATTAAAATTAAATAATATGCAGGCCTTTTGAATTGAGTCTAAAATTTCTCATATTGGCCTACACTTGTAGTGACTCAAGTAATGCAATTTTGTAAATATTATAGAAAGGTTAAGTACAATTAGAGGATGTGTAATACAAATATTAGGAACAGAATCAAAATTTTTATATGTAATCAAAAGAATTAGCTTAATTGTTATCACAGATACGATTATATTTTAAATACCAAGTGATTATTACACTGTAAATGGTGTATTCTCAATGCATGTTTAGTTTATTTATAATACGGGAAAATACAGGGTGTTCAAAAAAGAACTCTCTGATTTTAATATTAAATAACTCAAATAAAAAGATCGATAGAATAATGAAACAAAAAGTATATTTATTTTTAAAACTTTAAAAATCTGATACTAAATTTTCAAACTAGTTACAAATGTTACCAACAGGTGGCACTGTACACTGCAGTTCTTATGAATAAAGAGTGCTTTGAAGCTCGGAGCAATCAGTCTTCGGACAGTTCCACTGTTTAAACTTGAAAGGAAGTTAGCGTGATTGCAACGACTGATTGTAGAGGATAAATTTATAGCATACTTCCAGAATTTCGCAATTACAGCGCCATCTCTTAGCAACATTTGTAACTAATTTTGAAACTTCTCTTTAAGATTTTTACAGCTTTCAAAATAACTGCACTTTTTGTTTCATTCTTCTATTCTTTTTAGTTTAAGAGTTATTTATCAGGAAGTCCTTCGCTCGATGCCCTGTAAAATGCATTGCTTAGTTAACTCAAATAATATATATTTTTTAAAAGATAACTTTAAAAATGATTTCAATTATTATTTGAAAAAGCGTATATTAAATAAGTGGTATGCGTTATATATATTTACAATCTCTGATACATTTTTAAAAGGGAAAAGTTGAAACTTTTATTGAGAGTTCAACTTTAGATAATAAATTTTTAACATATTTTCCTTTTGAAATATTCTAGTAAAGAATAACGCATTAATTTAATAATTTATACAAATTCTTTGAATATTCATTTATATTTTAATAGAAATATTGATGTACATTCACATTTAGAGCATATTTTGAAATTGACACGATATGCAGATAAAAGAAAAGTAATTTATTTATTTTACAAATGATTAAATTAAATCCAATTTTTTGGAAAATATCGATATTTCTGAAAAGAACTTTTATAACAAATTTAATTTTTTTTTATCAACATAGTAAATAAAATATTCAAAGGCTTGAACCAACAAGATCAAACAATTTTGCATTTATTTAGTAATGCGAATATTTAAAGGCAGAGTATTTATTATCAACATTTAAAAAAATCTCAATTGAATAATTAAATATAAAAAGAATCTTTGTTCTTTAAAAGTAAACACAAAAATGTGTACACAAATAAAAAAATATACCATTTGTAAATAGCAAAAGTAAATTTTAACGTGTATGTTTTTAAAATATATTTTGAATAAAAGATTTTTGCTATCAAACACTTTAATATAATGATGATTGAATACGCGAACTAAAACTATATAAATTGTAAAGTTAAAATAAATGATGTAAATGAATCCGTTGAATACTAAAAAAGTAAAATTGATATGATCTAAACACTTTTTCCATCATACGTAATATATTTATTTAGTCACGTTTTACTTTCAGAAAAAACACAGAAAAGAAATTTAAAAAGCAAAAATTCAACATTTTTTTGTATTAAAATACTTTCCACCTAGTAAGTAGCATATTTAGTGAATCACGTTTTCCTTAAAGAAAGAAAGTAAAGGTATAAAAGAAATTGAAAAATCTATTTAATCACTGGCTTATGATAAAATCTCACAAAGAAAACGAATAAGATATAATTCCAGCAAAACCACCTGCCAGTATTTGCTAAATAGAAACTTATTCTTCCCTCCCATCTCCATGCTAAATAAAAACTTGATGATTTAAAAAGATGATAAAAGGTCAGCAGACAAAATTTTAATTTTTATTTAAAAACGGGCAGACACGTATGTGATGTGCCAAATAGTCTGGATTTGATTATCGGTCTGAAGGGACTTGTTTCTTCTATACGACTCCCGATGAAAGATAATTTTATCATATTTTATCTCTTCCATTTGAGACGCAAAAAAGGGCAGTTTCTTTGAAAGGCGTTTCCCTTTGAAAACGCAGTACTCTCATCACTCCAGATGTTGTTGTAATGAAGTTTTAGCGCAGTAAAGTCTTTGCATCGTTCTTTTCCCAAAATCTAATACAAAAAATTTCCATTGTAATCTGACGAAGTGGTTTTGGAAAGTGAATTTTGATGATGGTAAAATATATATAATGAGATGGATCATGAATTAGTCTATTCAAATACTCTTATTTGGGAAGAGGATAAGTTTATTACGTTCACAATAGAAACGACCACTGCAGGAGGTGGTTAGACGAACAAAGTTTTTGTATGCGTTAATAATATGGAGGCTGACTTACAGGAAAGATTGAATGAATATTACATTAATGTTCGTCATAGACTTAGGGATATTGTAGTTATTAATAAAGGTAGTGCGATATTTCTCCCTAAATCCTCCCTTAAGTAATGATACTCCAAAGGAACTATACTGTTAATAGATATATCGCGTGAAAAGTTTTGCTTGCAGATTTTAGAGTAATTGCTGTTTTAGTGAGTAGTGATATGAGAGACAAATAAATATGCTTTAAGAATGAACCAGAAAATTAAAGTGGATTTAACTGTAGCTAACTCTAGATGAGTCTTGTAATAAAATCTTTACTCATATTTGTTTTATTAAGTATTTACAGGGTGTCCAATGAATGACTGACCCACGCTGAAGTTAAATAATAAAAACTAAGTGGCAAACCTTTGTATTTTCAAAACTTACTGTTTTTCTAGTACCAATGCAACATACCTAACTCCAATAGTATTTTAATTATTTGCATTTAAAAATTTAATAGAGGTCAGTCATTTATTGGTCACCCTGTATTCAAAAGTATGCAGTGTTGACGTAATTAAACTGAAGTTGTTTTTACTCATTTGGGAGTCTGTAGAAATAGATATCCATAAAGCTTTGTAAAGTCTAATTAAAATAAAAAACAGTTTCTAATACAATCATAAAAATGCGTTTTTTCGCCGCGTAAGCTTTTTCTACATTCCCTACGTAAATTAAGCAAAAAATTTATAGTTTTGGAGATTTGGTTCATTAAAAACCTAGAAAACCTATCCTTTTCTTAGGATAGATAATATGTTTTTGCAAGCTCCTGTAAAATCATGTGATAAGTAGATACTAGGTTTTTAATTGTATAGCAGATATAAGACTTTGGTGACATATTTCAAATTTTTTATTTTTAATAGCACAGGAAATAATCGGCATTAAAAAGAATGGTTCAAGTTTTCATACGTGACTCTTTTAGAGCAACAATTATATCACATAAAAGTTTCTTTTACATGTAACTTCATTCATAAGTTTAAAGATGAAGTTCCATCAGTAAGTTAACTTTCACATTAGATTTTTTTAAAGTGACGCATTTCCATTTGATGGGGGAAATGTTACAATTTTCTTATTAACAGATATTATTTTATCATGGTCTTAATAGTATGCATATCACAGTTTATAAATATATATTCAATAGAACAAGCTATAGAATACAGGTGCAATTTAATTATGTACACCCAACATTCATAACACTTTTCTCTAAAGAGTCATTTACTCGCTAAAAGTCGGCGTATTAGTTGAGATCACCATTCTGTGACGTCACCAGGCAACTGCCGTTAATAGATAAAATGTTTTCTATTTACTGAAACCGGCCACTCCCATCATCCAATAATCTGCGCTCTTCCTTAACCACCGAAAGGTGGCGCAGTGGTTGCTTCACTGACGTCACATAACTGGTGATCTAAACTGGAATGCCGACTGGTAGAGTGTAAATGAGCCTTGGTTTACGGAAAATTGCGATATCAGCGTTAAAATTAAGTAGGATCTAAGTGACTAAACTTAAAATCGAACGAATTAGGATCTGGTATTAAAAATGAGTAGGCTCTTTTATAAAGATAGTATGAAACATACTCAATTGTTTAATAATATCCTTATCAACTATTCAATCAAACTCGTAAAAATTAGCACTATTTCCTACAAAAACTTAACTTCGTAATATTTGTCTGAAAATGTAATTGTCTTGTAGATCTATTTTCAAACAAATATCACCATATTAAATGAGTACATCAAAATATTGAAAATTTTGTCAATATTTAAAAAATTAGACTGCCCCATTTTCATCTCAATTTAAGAAAAATTATTTAAAAAAATAGTTTGTAGCAACCATCTTTTTATAAAAAATATATATCGACAGTATTTGTATTGAAATTTTAACAGAATCTTTTTTATCAAACCTGGAATTAAGCTCTGGAATAACTATGATCTGGTACTATCTATCTAACCATACTAAATTCATACAAGTTTAAAGTATATATTTCTTCAAGTTTCTTTATTATCTTTAAAATTGCCTAAAGCATTAGCTATATGAACTAAACTATAACCTTGCAGCATCACTGCTTGTTTAACTCATGATAAGTAATAGTTTGAAAATCGAATTTGTTCCATTTGAACTTTTTCTCGCAGCAAAGCAAAAACAAAAAACTCGAAGTAGAAAAAGGAACTATTCGACGTTTATTATTTTAACTTGGAATATTGTATTACGCTCCATACAAGAAATTAAACAGAAAATCATATTCTATTGAGAAAGTATTGTAAAAAATATATTCTGAAATTATTAAATTTATTTTTATTTATATTTCAATTTAATTATTCAAAATAACAATTTAATATACATTGTGTGTTTTTATTTTAGTGAAAAAACATTACTTGTTTAAAAATGTAAAAAAAACCCTGATTAATTAATTGGATTTCTTTGTTGTTTAAATAAAGTTTCGTCTTTCTTTCTAAAATTCGAAACCGCTCATTATTCCAGTAATAGTTTATAAAATAATGTTAGTCATTAATATTTATAATTTTTATAAATTGATTATCCTATATTTTGTTAGTAATGACATGATAAATGTTTTTTAAATAGGATATATAACTATTTCAATACTTTGTTATAAGTGATATTTATTAAAAACTTTGTATATTATCCCTAAAATGGTAGCAATTATTATCTATCAATGATTTTCGTAAATAATACTGTTCGGTTGAAGCCATCCCTACCCGTTATTTGCACACAATTAATATTAAAATTAGATATTTGATTTGATTTGACTGTAACACATTGTTTTATACAGTTACAAGATTTTGCATATTATAATACGAATAAATTATGTTAATGTCTGTGACATTCCTGATATTGTTTGAGAATTTTGGGGGGCTTGTTTTTAATAACAGGGACTAAGATTTCAGTTCTAGGATTGTGATAAAAATTAATTGCAAGAAATTTGGCAATTCATAAAGTTATTAATTTTCTAAAATTTTGAAGAGAGAAGAAACAAACATACATATCACTATTTGATATCTTTTATGCAAAGAACTTAAAAATAAAGATTTCGCAACACATTTACAAACATATGAAATTTTGTGCTGAAGATTTTTATGATAATTTACATTGTAGTCTAAAAAATTAACTTATATTATTGCTACGTTATTTTATCAAAATTCAGTTAAAAAAAATGCTCACCTTAAACTATTTTAATCTCCCTTTTCAAACACATTGTTTAAGGTACCTAAGGTTTTACCAAAATTAAAAAAATTTTACTATAAAATATTATTTAACTCAGTAGTTTTAAAATGATACTTTGAAATTTAGGATATTTAAACATACATTTAAGTTACGTTAATTTTTGTGAAAGTTTACAGTGTTGAAAGATGAATGCCTAAAAGTTTAAACTTCTTAGATGAACTAATTTTTGTCATTATAAGACTTTTTACACCAGAAATAACCTCAGAAAAAACAGTTTAAAAATGTAATGAGAATCAAAGTATATAATGTGCGGTAAGGAAACTTATATATCAAGTATACCTACAGCATTATTTATTTTTTACTTAATTTTGATTCTCTGTTTTTTAAAAAAGGTGCGCTTTTTTTAAATACTTTAAAAACAAAATTCTGAGAAAAAAAGCTATTTAAGTTATATTTACAAATCTAGTTGATTCCCTAGAGTATATCAGTTTGTATTATTTGCAATTAAAGTTAAAAGCTTAATTAAAATTCCTAAATAATTTAAGAAATTGAGTCTACGACAGGTGCTTAAATTAACTGATGTTTAAATTTCAATTAATAAAAAAACTATTTAATATTATCATAAGAAGGACTTTTAGGCTGATATATAATTTTTCTAACACTCTGCTAAGATACAATTATAAATCAAACTGCAAAATTGATGGAAGGTTAGCCCACTTTGTACAGCCATCTTAAGTTAGCAAACAAATGTTAATATTTGTTTTTAATACAATCCTACTTCACTTTCACATAAGAACTACTAATCCAGATCAGATCAAATGCAATTTAATTAGAGAATATTCTATGATACCATTAAAATTAAAACCTTAAACCGACAGATTTAATCACAACTCACATATCTAATACCACCGTCCAAACATTGCGGAAACTAAAACATATCAAATGTCAACTAACAGACGGCAACACATCCATGCTTCAAATAACAGACGGTGACCATTATAATGAACTTACATGCAGCTATTCGAATCATTAAAATACCTTGTTAGGGTGAATCGTGGTATCTGTCCATCCTTTGAATGTGATTCATATCAAATGTCTGAATTCACCGAATAAACCGAATTTGCCTTATCTTATAAGAAGTATGAGTACCATTTTTAATCTACGTGTTTGAATCGTTAATGAAGTTGAATCTTATTAGATATCTCTAATTTAGTTAAAGAATTCTATTTTCTTAAAAAAAAAACTTCTAGAAATTATGTTTACATATTTTGAGATGTGTTTTATTTTACTTGAGATTCAACTGATAATGAATAAAAGAATGATGTCATTCTTAATATTTGAGTCTTTGAGTTTACTGTGGATAAATTAAGAGTGTAATTGTAGTCACGAGGTTGTTAATTTAATTTTTTTTATTGTATGGTGTCAATTCTGTAGGTAATTAAGATAAATATTCCTAGAATAATTTTGATAGCAAACATGTCAATCAATTTTAATTAGTTTTAGTTGATATGTGGAATTAATATAACACTGATGTTTAAAGATATTGTAAATACCTTTATATTTTTATGCACGCTTGAATGTTAATTTGTGTGTTTTCGTGAAAAAAATATGATAAATAAATCTCAAATTATATTTTTTACAAAATCTGCATATGCACTCAACTCTGCAAAACGATTTATTATTTATTTAGTCGACAAAATAATAAAATTAACGAAGTTTAGTTATTTTAAAAAGTCCATGGCCTTTATTGTTACTAATTTTCTTGGTTTTTTCTAATTCTTATTTTTAAAAAGAGACTATAAAGGAATATCAAAATGTTGGTTAACGTGAACTATTCATTGAGTGTTAAATAAACATACAAGAACTATATTTAAATTTAAATTTTCTCATAAACAGCTGTAATTTGATAACGATCCCAAAAGACGAGAAAAATTCCTTTCATTATAAAATAACTAAAGATTACATAAAACTACAAAATTAAAAATCATCTCTTTTCAAGGAATAACGACAAATTGTTAAAGCTTTCAATTTCTCTGAGAAGGAATTCTCAAGCGAAAGCAATTCTAAAGAACTACAATCCTTTCGAAGTAACAATATCACTCCAAAAGATGTCAGCAATAAGCTACTTAAAATTTCTAAATAAATGGATTAACTTTTCAGTCAGTTCCAGCATAATGCAATTGTTCAGTCAAGCAAATTGACAGTTCACCTGCCTTTGCATATTTAACACAGTTTTAAAATTATGATTACTTGACAGAAGTGTTCCTATGTACCTATTTAGAGAAATATTTATCTGTATCTTCACTTCTATCAACTCGATTTAAAATATAAAAATTTTAATTTTAAATAAACATTCTTTGAATGATGTATCAGCCTCGACACACCTCCAAAGCTATTATAGCTTTATATATAAGATTTCATAATAGCTATTATAGCTGGAAACAAATGTTGATTGCAATTAATAGTATGACTTTATCTCCTTGATTCAATGTAATTTTAAATCTAATTTTAACAATATAACAATATCTCAGAGTATGCATTCTTATGAAAACTATAAGTAAATTAAATACTGTTTAATTAATGCTCTATAATTATTTCGCTAATTTAAAATACAAATGTTAACAATCTCAAAAAGATATTTGAGATGTTAAAATGTTTTTCTTTGATAACTACTATTATTTAAAGTGAATGACTCATCATAAGAAAACTCGGTAGGAGGCACATCGTTTCCTGTGTAAACTATACTTTGTAAAGTGTGTTTTTTAATTGTTTAATTTTTTTTTATTTAGTTAAGATTTTGGAAAATATGCATATTTATTGCTTTCAGAATCAATTTAAATTATGTTTAAAATACCTATTTTATTTATTCAATACTTTTTGTATTTTTAGTTGAAATATATACATTTCCTGCTTGTTTAATACATTTACGTATTGTCCGACGACCATTCGTTTCTATTATGTATGTTCAATGTTATTTTGTGGAAACGGAAATTGTGAATTCAAAAAAAGAAGAAGTGGCGCCGATTCATTTTCTGTTTTTACAAATTTCATTTTCCCGTCTTCTTCTTGAACGAATGTAATTTATCTTTTTTTTTTAATGCATTGACAGCTTGGAATAGAAAGATATTTCAGTATCCTGATTTGAAACCAGCTCCGTTTTTTTGTACGGGGTGTTAGTTTTCAGTTCTAGTTTGAAATATTTTCGATACAAAGTACCACATACTGTGTTGGTTTCTGTCGTGGGGGTTACGATGGTCAATATGACCAATGGCCATATTGGAAGACAAACAAGCATTGTATTTTTTCGTCTGCTAACTTGAGTAGTAAAAACATAACATATTCCGTTGGAAGTGTAAAACTAAATTCAAAATTAAAACTTTTAAAAAAGCATACTGCATCAAAATGAATATCTTTAACAGTGTTCAATACATAAACTTAACTAGGCATAGTTTATGACCGCCCTTTCGACTCAATACATTTTCTACTTTCCCTTTTAATAAGCGTTCACATTTTTTTTGACCTCTTGATATAGTTCCCAAAAACCTATTCACAGCAAACTCATAAAGCACCTACTTCATTTCAGTCGACTCAGTGATCCAGAAAAGATAACGCTGATATCCGGTTTCTTGAAAGAATTGATCGCAGAGGGGCTTACGCCCTCCCCAGTATCGTTTGGCATATCCAAACTATCGTTTGCAGCAACCCCAACTGATACTCGGCACGGGGAGGTCTTTAATGAAGATTTTCTCTCCTTAACGATCAACTGTAAATGGTCCTTGAATAAATCGCGTGTGTATATACGACAGTCATTCTGGAAAGGAGGCTGTCATTCTGGAAATGAAACTAGCTGGTCTTTGTTTTATATTATCATAACGCCGAATGTGAAACAATAGCGATATTTTATTTTGTTAATCCCGGAAGGGAAGAAGGGAAAAGTTTCCATTTTTTTAAATTTTTTTTTTAGTTTTGTGCTTAGTACTGGTGGTTGGTTGGGTCGCCGTTGTTCTAGATTAGTTCATTATGCTGTCGAGGTTTTGTGATAAATAGGCGGGGTAACAAATTTAAGTAACAAATTAATGGTTACGCTGATTTGTTTCGGGCCGTGTTTCTTTTTTTAATAAATATTTTCCATTGGATAATTAGAAACTTTGAAAATTTTAGATTGCATGGCATAACGTTAAGTGTGTTTAGATGATAAAAAGAGGGGTTAGAACTTATAAATACTTGTTACAAATTACATTTTAATTTAGGTTTTAATCATCCTATTTTAGGTTAAATCTGAGTATAAAAAATAATTCATTGTAATAGTAAGTAAAAATAGAAAATGTTGTTTTAAGAAATTGAATCTGTAATAAATAATTACAAATTTTAAGATCCATCAATTTAATGTACATTACTTATAGGAAACAATGACTTATGGATCAAATTAAAAGAATAAATTTTGAGATTTAAATGCTAAATAGTTTTATCTATGAAAAACAACTTACTTTTAAACTAAACTTGTAAAGATTTAATTAAATATGGTCAAGAGCATTATGCTCATTCACTTTACAGTTAGTCTATTAACATGCTGTTTCCCTGGTTCTAAGTCTTTTCAAAATCTTAAATCGCTTATTACATGTTAAAAACAGCTATACTTTAAACACAAATTTATGTCTTTATATACATAGCGTATTTACATTCAACCAACTCCTAAGCATTTAAACAAATTACTATTCATTTACCATACATTTATTGACTTTATTAACGAATGTACGTATTTAGCCTCTTTACAGTCAACCAACTCAAAAGCACTGCACAAAATTTCTATTCATTTACCATTAATTCATTGACTCTATGAATGAATTATAATGATTTGTTATCATTTCAATTATTCAACTTTGATGCAAATTGTTATTTGTTAACAATCCATCCAAATCCTTCAATCCAAACAAAATTGATTATAATTAGTTTGTTTATTACTGTAACTGTAATTCCGTAAAATTGCCACCAGAAACAAATCAGTGATTTTACTACTCAATTGTTATACATTATCACATTAATTTTCACCAAATATTCCAATCTATTGAGTTTACAACTTATTTTATTCTTTAACTACTTACTCAGACCATTAACATTAATACCAATTGCCATTCATCGAATTTCCGTACGATTCCTAAGCTTTATTAAGTTTAAAGAACAACCACCAACAAAACAATTCGTAACATTGTTGCACATTACATAGCAGATCTCTTTCGAAGAAAACAATAATGGAGAAAGATTTATGAAATGAGGGTGTAGGGAATTATTCCCTACCCAGCGCTTACCTTTTTTCTCCAGTCTTTGGGGAATATATTATGTATAATAGATGTTATAGATTTCACCACTCTTTAGTAAGTATTCTATTTTGCCAAATGTATTCATAATTATGATAAAGTTGACTGAAAGTAAAACTTACCTTTAATACCTTTGGTGCACTTACTTAATACTTTACCTTCAAGAGGATTATTGCATCCAAGGAAAATACGTTTCGTATTTAATTAAATGACTTCTATTTATTCAAAATTACCATTATTTAGCCTGAGATACGTATTAAAAACATATTATACAGAATAAATTGTAATGTTTACTAGGAAGCAGGATGGGTAAGGGGCTTTGTGAAGAACATTAAATATTTATTTAATTATTATGTTTTATTTATTTGGAAAATTTTGTAATGTTTTATAGATAATTTGATCAGTATATATTTAATAGAAACTTGTTTGAAATGTAAGACACCATTGAAATATTTAAACTTTAATTAAAATTAAGATAATCAATAGCCCAAGCTAAAAGGACATATTTGTAAACTAGTTTTGACTGCATAAAGACAGTTCACTATTTAAATTAAATAGTTCCCATAGCATTATGGTAAAGTATTAACATAAAAGCACATTACAGTGTTTTATAATAAACTCTGGTAGAAATTAGTAAAAAATAATTTCATTTAAACCATTGTTTTCAACATTCCGTTACAAAAAGAAATTTTTTTTTACGCAGATGGTTACAAGTTTTTTCATTAAAATTTTCTTAATTAATGTCACAAAAATATTCTCGTAACCTAGTAATTATTGTTAAAAAGAGTAAAGTATATATTTATATACTTTTACGTTATTATTTCATTCCATGAAAGATTTTTATACAACCATTTAAGATAGAAATATGCAATAACGTTATTCCCATCATATAATTGTAGATTGAATTATTCTTATTAAATTTATCGAAGGATTATAAACAATATACCCAGTAGCATAAATACGATGGCCAATATCGCTTGATATTGGCCAATTCCAATGAGGACCGTTGTAGACTGGCCGTTGTTACGGATTTTGGACAATCGCGCCCAATGCTGGATAAAATGTATTGAAAGTTTTGAAATATTGATACACAGTTTTAAAATTGAAATATATTTTTATAAGAAAATCCAGATGATTAAATATATGTTTTGTGATATTTTCGATATGTTTTTTTAAAAAAAATAATAATAATAAAAATCGTGTATTTCTGGGCGATGCTCGAGTTTCGGCCAGGATTGACCAATCTTCCAAAACCCCTGTTTCCGATTTTTCCAATACTTCTGTTCAACCTAGGATACAATTAGTTTTCAATTGTAATAAAAATTGATTTAATAAAAAATATAAAAAGTACACATATGTGTAGAGCAATCAACCGTCCATTTTAAGGAAACGAAATAGTCTAAAGATACATATTTAATTACAGAATTTTTTATTATTCATGATAGAAAATTAATTAGTTCTAAAATTGAATTTCATCAACCCTAGTTAGTTTTATAAGATTTAGTTAGATTTCTTTAATGTTTGCATTTTCTGACAATACTTTAAGTATACTTTCCAAAGCATTATTTAATTTCAGCAAATTCCGTTCCTAGATAATAAATGCAGCTGATACCACTTAATTATAACTTATCTCACATTTATATGACCATTAATTAGGTGAAATAATCAAACATTTGGATTTCCATTTTGAATATTCACTAATATTCAATAGGGACACTTTTTAACCATATCTCACTCGCTGAAAAGCAAATCGGAAATCCATTACTTGAAATGAAAGTCTAACTCCTAATTAAACTTAATTCAATGAGTATAATTTATTTTCAGATTGTCAAAAGTTCAGTGTGAAAGTTTATTGGTGTTCTTAATCTGAACAAAAGGTTTTAGGAAATGAATAATTAATGAGTTTGAGTAATTAAAGCAATTTGTGATAGACCAAATATAAATTATTCTAGTTAACTGAGTTGTTAGTTGTTTCAGACTTAACGATATTATTTTTAATAAAAGATAACTTAATTATATTGCTTTAATTTTGCAAGGTCACAAACAAAATTTGAATAGTTATATTGGAGTAAAATAACAGAAAACTTATCTAACTTAAATTTAAACAAAATGTTAAAAAATGCTAATAAAAGGGTTAGAAAGTTTTGTTGTTGACCAACTTCAAAACTTTGTTTTATGTAATTGTTAATAATAATTTTCCCATAAATTTAAGGTTAACTCCTAAAATATGGAATCATTCATTAAATCTAAATTAATATATAAAACTAAAATATGAATGACACATTTTCTTAATGCAAATGTAGCTGAGATCAATTATGAAATTAATTTAATATTGACTATTACAAATGGAAATTCAAATTTACAAACACAATTCTATTTGAAACTTTATTGCAATTCAAAATTCAACATAAAAATCAACGTTATTTCACTTTGATATGATAACTAAGGTGCAATTGCACATAAAAGTTGACAATGCATATAAAGGATTAATTTAAAAACTACATTTATTTTTATGGGTTAGTTTTTTTTGTGGTCTGACTTCTTTTTGCACATGAAATGATATATCATAGATTCAAAAATTTCCTTTTCAGCATCAAAATGCCACTAATAGATCAATTTCATGAAAAAGTGGGAATAAAGCTATATTCCTCTCAAACCTTTAAATCTTTTACGGGCTAAGCTGTTTTGAGCTTAAGTTTCCATAATGTTTGAACATTACGAGGAATTAGGGAATATTGTTTAACTATTTTTGCTCCCAAAACTTAAAGAAATGCATTGTCATCGATTACGAGTCTGTTTATTGACGGATGATGACAAGTGGGTTAATTAGTACTCCGAAGATTTTCTTAATTACGAAATTGATCTTAATACAAAGAAATTAAAAATTAGCCACAAGAAAGCGTCAACATGGCTTTTCTACACTGTTAAAAATTTTGTTCCACCTTGCACCAAAAATTGGTTCCCATTTAGCTGCAACCAACATTTGGTGCTTAATTTCACGACTTAATGGTGCTTACGGTCCGAGGTGGCACCATTAAATCGTGAAACTAAGCACCAAATGTTGGTTGCAGCTAAATTGGAACCAATTTTCGGTACAAGGTGGGACAAAATTTTTAACGGCGTACCTAAAGAAGAAGGAATAATAAAATATATTCAAATAATTAAACTTTATTTCAGACACACATTTACAAATATTTCATGCGCTTTTTAATGCATTGCTACTTTGAAAGCACATTATTTTGAGGAAAATAGAATTAATCGATTAATTAGTAGGGTTTTTTTAATGCTTCGTGATAAGTTAACAAACCAGCTCAGATATCAAAGTCTCTGATTTGTTAAAATTTAAAAGGGTGTGTGTCAATTTTTTCCTGCAGCTGTTGGCTAACCTTTAATTAGGAATACCTCATTAATTATACATTTCAGCACATAACAATCGATTGTAATTAATTTTGTTTTTAGTACTAAGAGAAATGGTACAGAGGCAGTTCGGTCGATAATGAGCAGCCTGAATATTATTCTATGCATAATTGATATTTTCTATACCTTATTGATGTTTTTGTAACTGATAAAACCAATGTTAGTTCTGTTCGGAAGTTAAAATATAATATACTATAATGAAGTTCGTTAGAAATTGTTGTGGGTGTTATTGTTAGTTTACTGTATAGGATGGAATTTAGATTGTTGAATTTTTTAAAGAATTATGTGGAATTGCGGAACTAAGTTACTAAAGAAGTCAATATCTATCAGACAATTTTAATATACATTTTATGTTTTTATGTTACTGTTTTGTATCTTCTCGTTACGTATAGCTTAACTTTCACTTCTGTTCATGTAAACCTCCATAATTTGTAAGTAAGAAAGCTTTATAGTTTTATAGTAGATAGACCCACCTTAAGTTTATTTATACGCAGAATATGTATTGTATTAACAGGGAAAATGGTTTTGTTTTTGGAAGGGAAGGAGAAGGGGGGGGGGGGGGAATAATGGGATTTTCATCACAATGAATATTTTACCGAACGAAGCGAGTCTATGCTTGCTTAGCAATGAACCTTTTACCTAAAGAAACTAGCCTATGCTTAAGTAGCAATGAACCTTTTACCTAAAGAAACTAGCCTATGCTTAAGTAGCAATGAACCTTTTAGAGACCAAAGCTAGCTTATGCCTGTTTAGCAATGAACCCTTTAGCGAACGCAGCTATCCTAAATTTGAGTAACAATGGAACCTTTTAGAGAACGAGGCTAGCCTGGTTCGTGAAATGTCAACATATTGAACATATTGTCCATACATATTGACGAGCCTGGAGCCGAGTAAATAATTAATAAAAAAGAGTAGTTTTAAAGTTAAATGCAAACATCGCTGTTTTATCTGTCTGTATGTTTAAATTCCATAAAAGATGCTGTAATTATAAACTTAAATAATTGTAAATATGCTGTTGTTAAAGATCTATTCTTTTAGCAAAACATAAAATGTGGTATAAGGTCGTGAATGCATAATTGGTAAACGTAAAGTCTGCTTTTGATAAAAGGGTCCTGTAGAATATTTGCTATTAACACTAATTTAAGTAAATACATTTAAGTAAGTAAATAAATTAAATAAATGCACTATTTTTATAAATCAGCAAAATACTGGATTAAAAGATAGTGATGAATAAAGAAAGCATACTATGAATAACGAAGTTTAAAAAATTATGTTTTTTATATAGATTGCTATAAATAGAAAAATAAAATGTTTCAGCCCTGCTATTTCAAGAAAACAGATTTAATAATTAAATAGTTTTGTGTTTTAACTCTATTATTCACTTAAATCTTATTTTTTTTGTAGATAAAAATGCTATATAAAATGTAAATAGTCATTATACATAGAAATCATTTATAGTTTGAAACTCATTGCGATTGTTTCCCCCCCCCCCCCTCCCCTTTAAAAAAAGAAAAATCAAAATGTATAATTTCGATTTAACAAGTTTTATTTTTGGGTTTGAAAGTTAGAGATACATAAAATTCATTTCTAAACTATTGTCAGTAATACGTCCGTAAAATGATTATGACCTTATAAATTTTCCATTTATCATCTTACACATGTCACAAAATAAATACTGAAAATGAAATTTGAAGCACTCTTCATCTCTATATAAAGTACAGTTTTTTTTCACTTTTCTCGACAAATTTTGGACACCAATAATTCAGTATCTAAGGAATTACAATGCCGTGTAAAAGAAACCTTATATTTAAATCAAACAACCTAGAAATCTAACACCCAGTACGATTTACGTATAATCTTTTATTCCTGACCGAACAAATTGGCGAAGTTTTCACTCCAAACGTAAACAACTAGCTTTCTTTCTCGTATTTTGAATCCGCTTTCATACTACTAAATCTTTTATAAACGAGGCTTTTATGTCTTCGATATATAACGTTTCAGAATTTATTCCGTATTCTGGCATAATGTTTCTTAAAAGATCTTTAAAAGGCCCAGTTTACAGCAATTTGGGACTTACTCGAACGTTATCCTATGTGTATTTTGTTTCAAAATCCCTTCGCATGGAAATTTCATCTCAAAGGATCAGTGCTAAAATATATTACTTAAATAAAGAGAAAGTATTCTTATTTTTGTTTTTTAGAAACCAACTACGGTAAATATATTATTTGACTTACTATAGTGTGTTATGATAGGTCCATAAAACTAATGTGTTTGAACAAAATATTTAAAACACAAATTCAAAGAGAAAAAAATATTGCTTTTATAAAGAAAGTAGAAAAGAGTATGGAATTATTCAAATCCATTAAAAATATTATAATTTATCAATGATAATTTTCAATATTTTAAGCAGATGTTATACAGAACTATTCTTAAAAAGATAATTAAGTAAAAACCAATAAAGCAACTATGTACATTCACCTCAAATATAAATTTCCCGTAAAAATGTATATTAATTTTATATTTACTACAAATATCCATCAAAAATTTCTAGATGCAAATATAGATCTTCAATTTGCAGTTTAAAAGTTTATCACAATATATCAAAATTCTTAACAGATATAAACCTAACATAGTTAGATATTTTTATTAAAGTAAATTTTAGGCTGTTACTATAAAATAGTCTTTAATAATTTGTTTTTAAATATTTTTAAAAGGTGTAGTTATGGTCAGTTAGTTATGGTAGCTATGGCCAAACGAAGACAAGTACTTAAGTAAAAGACTTAACGTATACTACTAAAAACAAGTTTTCAAAAAAAAAAAAAAAATCCTATTCATTTAAATACTTTTACTATTGCCTCTCTAAGGTTATCAATGATATGATAGTCTTCATTAATTTCTTCTAAAGAGGCTTAAACATCAATTTTTCCTTAATCCTTCGAGAAAGGTAACTTAATTTAGGAAAACTAATTATCGATCTTATAGCGTTCAACACCACTAGGAGAGAAGTGTTATGAAGAAGAATCCAGTATACTGGAGAATATTTACAAAAAAAAAAAAAAACCATCTCCAATATCACAATAAAGCTAGTCAATATAGCTCGATATTAGCTAATCCCAGAGTGGAATGTTGTAAACCAGTAGTTGTGTAGACACCGAATGCTGAAAAAAAATAGACTAAAAAATTTGATACATTGATGCTTAGTTTTAAAATTAAAATATTTTATTTATAAGAAAGGATGGAGGACAAACCATTTTGCATTGTGATGTTTTTGTCATGTTTATTTTTAAAAAAATGGTGTATTTTGGAACGATGCTCGAGTTGCGGGCAGAATCGGTCAATTTTCCGTATTCCCTGTTCTTTAATTCAGAGATTCCATCAAAAATTATAACGTACTTATGGTGTCTTATTTTACGAATTAAAGATTGTTTGAAAAAAAAAAGTTATTCCGTTATTGGAATTACTTCAGTGGCAAACCCACTAAAACCTTTTTATTAAATTCCCTTTTGCATTCTCAATAAAGTAGTTTTCATTAAATTCTCTTTATAAAGTATTAAATCACGTTGTGTTTATGGAGAGAGAAGTAGTATAAAAAAAATCTAAACACAGGTAGCAGATTTAACTAAAAAATATTTGATTCACTTGAAAACTATTGCTGAGATAATCCGGTGAAAGTTAATTATTTTCATTCACAGTTTTATTCTTGTTTTACGTAATTAAAGTTAATTTGAAAAGTAGTAATTCCGTAATTGATAGTAAAAAAGTGTCTAACTCACTCAGACCTTTTTATTAAGTTTCCTTTTACACCCTTAATGAAGTAGTCTTCATTAACTTTTCTTTATAGAACCTTAAATCGCGAAGCGTTTATGGCCACTATGAGAAAGGTACTAAAAAGAAGAATCCAAACAATACCCGAAGCAGTCCTAACTAAAAACTAGTTATCCACGTGAAAACTCCCAGTTGAGAATTATCTTACGGTCTTTTCATTCATAGTTTTTCTGGCGGAATTTTCATTTTTTCCCGTGGTGGATCGGCGCCAAAAATCCATTATTTTGACCCTTTCGTCAGGGATCGACTTTTCATTAGAATTGTCGTTTGTCAAGGTTCCTTCCTTGGAGGGGAGGCTAGTTTGACATAAAAGAGCTATCGTCAGGGATGCTGGAATCAATACACGCTTTTGGTTGGGCCATTTCCCGCCCATGATAGGAATTTTCTTACCAGGAATTAAAGGGTGTGTTTGGCGAGACATATTTTTCGTCTTTTAACTACCTAGTGTGAAAGAAAGAGTTTCTTAGAAACAACATTAAATGTCAATCGATGAAAATGTGCTGTGTTTCCTTTCGTTTCTGGGTTAGTATGACACTTACTTGCATCAAAGACAATAATTTTTAGCAAAACAGCACAAAAAAACATCAATTATCCATTGTTTAAAATAAGTACAATTAATATAAAAAATAAACAAATGATACATTTCAGACACAACTAATCTCATTTACATAAAAAAGATAAAATCATTTTATTCTAATTCAGATACTATGAAGTGGTGATAGACGAATTTTGTAAGGGGAAGGTTTTTTCAGCTCTTCTTGGCTTTCAAATGCCAACGCTGATATAATAAATTGTAACAATAATGCATATTATATGCATATTCCTAGTTCTGTATGAATGTTTCAATGATAAAAAGAAGTTATACTGTCTAAATTAAAAAATATAGCTTAAGCGAGTAGTAAAACTAATGAAAAGTGCTAGCATTCAACTTGTGACAACTGGATCGCGTCTTAACTAATAAACCTTAACTAATAAAAACCTATACATTTACCCTATTTAATGTAGCAAAAATGCATTCATCATTTTGTGATTATTTAAATAAAAGCGTATATTTTTGATTATCAAAATTTTCTCCTGAGTGAATGACAGTATATTTTAGATTTAAACGCAGGTGATGGAATGATAAAAGTTTAAAATAAAAATAAGTTAAAATATTTTATTTAATAAACCCCATTGATATTAAAAGAAGACATTTTTGAAAATCAAATTAAGTGAATTTACAGATGAAATTTTCAACTTAGTATCGATTTAGAATTAATCAAAGTTTCTTGCGGATAGAATTAAACTTAGAATCAATTTAGGTTAAATGACATAGCTATTCAATGAAGATCTCTTAAATTTAAAATTGCATGGCCCACATTGTATTTTTTCTTTATATTAGAGATTGAGAAAACATTAAGTAAATTAAATAACATCTATTTTTCTTTCTTCTTAGTTGCCAAGTTTTAATTAAATCACTTGCGTTATGTCTGATCAAGCAGTGAAAAATGACAGCTAAACATCCAACTCCTTCTTTCTGCAAACCCTACGAGTTCTATTTTTAAATGACGCTCGGTAAAAATAATTTTAAGGAACAATGACTAGTCTGCCAGTTTTTTTTACCACCGTCTTTTACTTCGCGATATTTTGGCGTTATGTTCAAGTTGAATAATAACCATTAGCAATCCCTTGCAAAAAACAATCTATTTATATTTTTTCAACAGCAATTAACCCATGCTGTACTAAAACTTTTTAAGTTAGTTTTTTAAGTAAAAAATTTTAATAGCTACAAACACAGTTTGAATAGTGAAATTTTGTCATTATTTTAAACTTCTGCAGTACTTGGTGATAAGTTAATGTGTTTCCTTCTTTGTAAGCCCTTTTCTTTTCAATCTCTGTTTCCCCAGGAACAAAGTTCCTGGATAAATATTAACTATTTATAGAATAGAAAGGAATGGTGCTCTTTTTAGATACAATTGTGAAGACATTCACGATACTACAGCTAGTACCATTTATCATAATGGATGCTACTTTCAATGCTATCACTTTCGAAGTGAAGACAGTTCACTTAAGTCGGTAAATCAAATACGCTTTATATGTCCTCCAGACACAATATTATAAGTGTATTGTTGGAAATATTTCTTTGAGTACACTGGTAGCACAGCGGTATTAACCCATGTCGGGAAAAAGGGGTTCTGGGAAGATTGGCCAATCCATGCCAAAACTCGAGCATCATTCCAAAATACATGATTTTTAAAAAAATAAACATGTCAAAACCATTACAAAACATATTTTTTTCACCCTTCCATTCGTTCTTATAAAAATATATTTCAATTTTATAGCTTTGCATCAACATTTCAAAACGTCCAGTGTATTTTTTCCAGAACTGGATGAGATTATCCAAGATCTGTAGCAACTGCCAGTCCACAACACTCCACATCGGGATTGGCCACTGTTGAGCGATATTGGCCAGAGTATTTGTGCTACAAGGGTCTTTATGGGAGCCTATATGCTGTTACAAGATGTAGGACTACTCTACATCATTTTAGGAGTAAACTTTTCCAGAAATACACCTACAGGGGATTTGTGAACGTGGTTAACTTTTTCTAATGTACCTGTGACAACATTTTAAATTTGGAAGAATACATTGAGGAGGGGGGGGGGACATAGAAAATGTATACTTCATTGTATGAAAAATATCTTAATCAAAATGACGATTCCATAGAAATTGAAATATATACTTTGATTTCTGATGTTAAATATATTTTAGGTGTGATCGTTATTTTTACAGAAACAGATGACGTAAGAGAGTTGCCATTTGCCTGTCAAATTTATATTAATTTATAAGTGACTAAGTGATTCAAAAACTACCTATAAATTTAAATATTTTCTATACTTTTTTATACCTATTTCTAATACCTATTTTTAATTTTCAGCGATTGCAATCAAATTCAACTAGCATTACCTAGAAGACACATCTGCAAGTGAGCATTAAATTGGCAAAGCTAAAAAAAGCCTCCTTTAATCATTGTTTTTCAATCATTTTCACTATAGATAATCATACATTGAAAATTCACGGATAAAATTTGAAAAAGTTGCAGAAGAGTAAGAGCTTACGCGCCACTTTCCAATGCCCTCCCTCCCACCACTCTACATACTAAAATACACTCTACACACCGAGTGAACAAGTTGAGAAATGAAGTTATTAGCGGAACTATTACTACTCCCTTCCCCCTCCCCCAATTTAGCCTTTATTTTAAGTGCCTGCTCTAAATAAACAAAACTTTATTCTTTAATTGAGCGTAATATTTGAAATATATTTTTTTTTATGCCTCTTTAATTTTTCTTTTTAATGTCAAATACTTATATGGATACAGTTTTGTAGATAAAGCTCTATTTATGTCCCTTTAATTCGTCGCTTTATTGACAAACAACACTTATACATATACACAGTTTTGTAGATGATTTTCTAATTCATGTTAAATAGCTTTAGCTCAGTTTCTTGTTAATTAAAAAAGTTAGAAAATGAGTTACAACTATCTGATATTAAATAAAACCTTTTTCCAGTACTTATATATCATTAATTACAAAGTTGTATTTATTTAGATTCCGTTGTTTGAAATTAAAGCGACGAGATTGAACCTTTCCATTCCAAATTGCTCTTCACCAGGCTAAGAAAATTGAGAAACTAGAAAAAAGGCATAATTCACAACTCTGTTTGTATATTCTTCTTCTTCCATCCCAGTAATTTTAACGCTTGCGGACTTGAATACAAAAATACTACTAATTTAGTTATAATAAATGAATTAGTGCAATTAGGGTTTTTTTAAATCTTCGTTTAGCTATAAACTTGGAATTAAATCATTAGGGGGGCTGATCAAGCAACACAAAAAAATTGTGGTGGTAAATAATAAATCAGAATGCATTAAATTGAGCAATAGCTTTGTTTAAAAATTTTACTTAGATAACTAAGTTTGAGTAATTCATTCGTGATAGCGAGTGATCAAGAAGGGAAGAATTGCTGAAGCAAAGGAAAAACATTTCTATGAATAAGAACTGATCAAGTAATAAAACACTGTAGCAGCATCAAAAAGAATATATTAAATAGTACTATAAATAAAGCAGAAGCTAATTGCTTAAAATGTTAATTTAGCTACTAAATTTCATCAGTTATAGAGAATGATCAAGTAGAGAAAAATGTTAGAAGAAAAAAAATCTTTCTTGTGACAGGGCAAAATTTTTTAGCAAAAGATCAATCGGCATACATTAAATAGATGAATAGCTAATTGTCTAAAACGTGCACTCAGTTACAAGGTTTGCATAACTCATGTGTGATAGTGGATAATACAGTAGCGTTAAATGGTAGAAAACAAAAACAGAACCCTCATCATGAAAGGGCAAAAAACTTTAAAAAAAAAAAAAAAATCCATATTAATATATTAAATAGAATAATCGCTATTTATCGAAAATATTCATTCGGTTACTAAGTCTGCACAATTCATCCATGATAGCGGATGACCCAAATAGCGAAAAAAGACGAAAGCAAAAAAAAAAAGTATTTCTTGTGACAGGGCAAAAAACTTTTAACAAACGATCCATTGGAATACATCAAATAGAAGAATAGCTAATTGTCTAAAATGTTCATTCAACTACTGAATTTGTACAATTCATCTATGATACGCTGATAATCATGCAGCGAAAAATGGCGGAACCGAAAAAGAAAAAAATACACAAAAAAAAAACATCCTTGTGACAGGACAAAAAACTCCTAGCGAAAAGTTCATCGGAATACATTAAATAGAGTAATAGCTAATTGTTTAAAAAGTTATCTCAGCTACTAAGTTTGCACAATTCATCCGTGATAGCGGCTGATCAAGTAGCGAAAAATGGCAGAAGCAAAAAAAAAAAAAAAGAAAAAAAAAAGTAACCCTCCTTCGCGCCTTTTCGTCTATTATTTCTCTCTCAGTATTTTAAGTGTTCGCGTTTGATGGCACACGAAAGAGTTCGGAAGGGCAAGGGGTGGAAAGTAGTGATTCCTAAATAGCAATGTAGCCAGATGCTGGGGAGGCCAAGGGAGCGAGTCCAAAATAGCATCACCTGAAAGAAAGAGATAAATCCGAGACAAAGCGAGACCGAATAGAAGAATGGCGCTGGAAGAGCACCAGATCTCTAAAAAAAGATATTCATCCTACCAGAATCTATCTTCACTTGATTGTACTTATTTAATATCTTGGGATTAGAAATAAAAACATTTTGGAAGAATCATACACTTTCAAATTTTTTCTTGTCTCTTTGAGGTTTTGGAGTGAAAAGAAAGAGCAAGGAAAAGTGGATTTTATTGATTTTGAAACTGAAGTCTTTGTATGCAACAGTTGGGGACTGAAAGATTACTTTTGTTGGCACCTCTTCAATGATTGTTTTTCGAGTTACTGTACTGCCGTTCGTGTAATGGGGGTTTGTTCCTTACGCTAATAATTTTTCGTACTGTAAAGGTACACGCGTGGCATTTAGTCGGAATGGTAGGTCACTGTAAAAGAGTTTTTTAAACAATGTAACTATTAAAGAAGTAGTGTAGAAGTACTCAAATCAGAATCCTTGCCCTGAAGTACCTGAAACATTCTCATGCGCTGCATAACAAGAGGATAATTAATTAAAAATGAATGTCTACATTGGTAAGAGTTTTAAAATGGGAATTATTTATTCAGATGCAATTTACTATTTCTTCTTCAATGAAAAACTAATTACAATAATTAGACAATGTGCGCATGTTTGGGCTTTTATGGTCAAGACATATTTTTTATTGTAGAGAATAATCATATTGTTTTGACTTACTTTGAACAGTATACGTAATTTGTTTAATATTTTATGATTGAACATTAAGCATATATAAAACATGATTCATGATGTCAGTGAAATAACTTTTCCCAATCTCCTTTAAAAATATAAACCATTGTTTCTAAGCATATTTCTGAACTTATTGTGGGTAATACACAGATATTTAACTTTTTTGGATACTACATATTTGAAAACTCATTTTAGAGAATACATATATAAGTTTAAATAATATTAAAAAATCGTAATTTTTTTAATATTATCTAACAGAAAATAAATAAAATATCCACCGCAAACCATGATGTTTCTGGTCAAACTTTTCCCAATCTCAGTTAAAAAATATAAGTTATTAACCAACATACTTCTAAAAAGGTAGTATGTGAGACTATTTCTTTCATTTTCAAGTTTTTCCTGAATATTGCTATGTGATGAATTTAGCCTCTAACACCAAACTTACAAGGAGTATAATCTAGTAAATGTAGACGTGATTTATTGACAATTGGAATCTCAAGAAAAATACAACTCATGAAAATACAATTGAAATACAACTCACGCTACAACTCTCAAAATACAACTTGGTTAAGATTAAGATGTACTTTTGAAATGGCAATTTGTTATTTTAAATGAACATAGTAACTCTTAAATTTATATTTTATTTCTAGCTTAAAGGAATTGAACGTTCATTTTAGTTTTCACAAAATAATAACTATCTCTCTCTGTCTTCAAAATTCTAATATTCAAAGCATAAGTCCATTAATCAAATATCCATCATTCAAAATATTCCTTCATCTTAATATTGTTGTCATTTACCTATTCTACCAATAAACAAGAATTAATTGTATAAAAAAATATAAATAAACATGATTGATTTAAATAAGTAAAGCTACAGTAGATATAAAAATGAAATGAGTTCAGTGACTTAATTTATGTGAAAAAACTGGTTTGGGGGAAATAATATTCATATAAACTTAGAATTACTACTAAACTAGCACAATTTTTTTAAATTTATGCCTAGGACTAAAACCCATAATACAGATTTAAAATGCTTACGGTACTAAAATTTATTTAAAAGTCCTCAACCAAATAACTTAAAATAACTCACGTCACAAATTATTCAATCCTGAAGTTTTTTCTTACGTTCCTCAATGTATAAGAAATTTTTTCTTTCTTTCCTCAATAACGTTGAAGAAAATAGAAATTGCAATTATTTAGTTCCTTTAGATGATGATACTGGATGACAAGAAACACGTGGTTAGGAAGAGAGACATATATCTTGGCTTGAGAAGACGCATCGATACATTTCTAGACCAACATGTCAAAACATTTAAGGGCTCTGTCTACTTTGGATGCATGAAGAAAACGCTATTTTTATTAATTGTTTTAAGAATACAGCTATGCTTATTGATATAAAACTTGTTAGGCTTAGCAACAACTTTCGTAAATTACAAAAAAAAAAAAAAAAAAAAAAAAAAAGATTTTAACCACTTTTTTAGTGTGAAAATGCCGGGTACACAGGAGTCCTCAAAAAGTAGGTAGGTGTGCGCTGTTGAAAAAATCTCAGAAACTACTGAACTGATCTTTATGAAATTTTAACCACATATTCTGTACACTTATCGCTATATCCCTCACCAGAACTGTTGCAAAATTTTAGTTTTTACTATATTTTTTTGGCAAAAATCCTGCAAAAAAAACCAACACTTTTTTAAATTTTTTTGTCCACCATTTTGTTATTTTTGCATATAAATTAATATTAGAGGTACGGGATATAGCCATTGTCACACTCAACCTAAAGCCATTAAGTTTTTTTGTTTGTTTCA
Source organism: Linyphia triangularis (assembly GCA_963978545.1). Lineage (NCBI taxonomy): Eukaryota > Metazoa > Arthropoda > Arachnida > Araneae > Linyphiidae > Linyphia > Linyphia triangularis. Next base: position 34,267,725 of record OZ021733.1, read on the forward strand.
GATGGGCCGTTGTTCAGATTTTTTTAACAGCGCGCACCTACTTACTTTTTTGAGGACTCCTGTTCACCTAGTATTTTCACACTAAAAAAGTGGTTAAAATCAATAATGTTTTTTTAAACAATTTACGAATGTTTTTGTTAAGTCTGACAAGTTTTATATCAATAAAAATAACAGTAATCTTAAAATAATAATAATAATAATAATAATAATAATAATAATAATAATAATAATAATAGCGTTTTCTTCATGCATCCAAAGTAAACGGAGCCTTTAAGTCATACTGGAGGAAAGAATCTCCATTGTTGCAATTTTCTGAGGAATGCTATTGAAATATTCTTTCCTATTAATCTATTCATATTTACTAGTAATCTCTAGGTCTCAGATGAGCTATTATGGCCAAATGCATGGCATATATATACTGCTTTTTTACTGCAGTTTTTAGCGATAAGCTATCACATTCAATATGTTTAAGTTTTTTTTTTTTTAGAATCTGAGATTGGATAAACAGGAACAATCGTTCTGAAAACTTTTCCTGATTTATTATTTTTTGGATTTATTAACATTTTTCAATTTGTAAGTATTTGAATTAAGAATAAGATATTATCCAATAATTAATTAGAGGTTATATCAAACCTCACTTGTGAAATACTTTTAAATCCTTTTTCTTGTTATTTCTAAAAAAAGTATTTCTAAGAAAGTCATTTGATACTTAACAAAATATCATTATTTTTTTTCTTCTAAAATTGTAAAATTTACATAATTAACCATTAAACATTGTTTTATTGATCTACGTTCGGGTATTTACGAATTAGCTGTGTGTATGCCCGAATTTATCTTCAATTATCAAAGCTAGCTCATTTCAATTTTAATGTTTCGGACTAGTAATGCATTCGATTTGAATTGAATATTAGAATCCAAAAGAAAGAGAGTGGAAAGAATTCTTATCCTAATTATTTATTGAAATTTAAATATATATTTAGTATATATCTTGAATCCAATACATAAAATATGTATGCAGCATTATTTGTTTCATATTAACCATACTCAATTGATGATTGAAATTTGAGTATGACAGTAAAAAAAAGCCTAATTTTATTTATTAAACTTCTAAAATCTTTCAATTCTGTCGGCTAAAATATTTGGTATATTCTAAATTCATTAATTAGGGAGAAACAATGTGAAGCACTTTAGCTTTCAAAATATATAAAATAAAATATAGAAAAGATGTGCCTAAAAATGGTTCTGTTAGTTATGATAAAATTCTAAATTCTTGAATGTGGTGAGACCTTAAAAGCCTATGCCTTGTATATTTAAAATTTACTACAATAAAGAAATCTACCAATAAAACCTAAAAGTTGTGTTTTCTGAAGATAAAATTGCTAAATATTTATACTATTATGCAGTATGGCTCAAAATATTTATTGTATTCCATTACGTAGTATTATACGAAATATTTATTTTATATTTTTTTAAAAAGCTGGCAACTCAAATATTTTTATTTACTTTAAAATTATGATGCACTTATATAAACATGGAATGTTTTATTTGCGATTTCACTTAAGTTTTCAAATCCCTTTATTTAGCAAACTATAAGTTATTTTAACGGTCAATACCATAAAACTGTACAGTAAGTTCATATTATTTACTGTTCTATTTTATGATGTTGAATTTATTATTTTTGAATTGTAGTATTTTACTTTATTATTTATCGTATATCAACTTTATCACTTATTCAAATCTTAATATTTATCTTGTAAAAATTGTGGTCATAATAGATAAATACTAGGTATTAATTTTATCTTGAGGGAAAATGTTTCAAATATGCTCATATAATATTTTTTAGGGCAACAAATACTTAGAAACATTTTTAAATGGTAACATTTTACTTTGATTACCATTTAGTCGGGAAACATCTAATTTCATTAAATACATTACACTTTCCAACTATTACTGAAAATTTAGCACCGAAAGCTTAAAATATTTCACAATTTTAAAACGCTGCTTTTATTGTTTTAGCATTTTAATTTGTTCACAATTTTGAATAGCTTCTATTATTATATTCAAAACTTTGAGGGAGGAGATAAACTTGTAAAACGAAATGCTTTTATTTTTTTCTCTCCACATTTCTTCAAAAAATTAAAAATTATTATACTAGGTATTGGCATGTATTAAAAAAATATTATTCTGTAAAGGTAAGCGTATGCTAAAGTAACATGATTTCTATTACACTTACTCAGAATTTTACTAAGCATAATTTGTTGGATATATGTATCGAAAACGACATGTGTGTCAGTATATCTATAATAAAATATATTGTTGAAATTCAAACACGTCACAATGATTTGGAATTAGAAACTTGCAACATATGATGATTTTTATAATTTTTATGACGAAAATTCCGAGACGACTCCAATGGAAGCTAAATGCCAATATTGAGTAATAAATTTGAAATGATTATCATGAAACGCAAAATCAAATAAAAATATTAAAACATTACAAATAACGTAAGAAAAATAACACAGAAAAAATATGGTAATTTGCGATTTAATTAGGCTCGTGGGTATTAATAGTGACATAATTTTTGCCACATTTACTTTCTTAATGTAATAGTAGATATAATAAGACGTTAAGAATACTAAATCATATTGATTAAACGTGTTTTAAAAATTACAATCTAATAAACTTATATACATATAGTTTGAAGTATTTTATTTTGATGACAAAAAAATTTTAATGTTAAAATAAATATTTATTATTTTAAGACAGAAAAATAAATAATGTGCAAATAAGATAAAGTAGTAATTGAACATGAAATAAACAAACACTGATTTCTCTTTAAATTCCACCAGTATAAAAAAAGCCAAGCTTCTACTTCAAATAAATTTGAATATTCATAGACAATTTTAAATTTTTAGAATAATTGAGCAGGTTTATTTTCTAAGACCAAAAACAACCGGCTTAAAAAAATTTATAATGGAGAATAGGCACTGTTAACAGCATAAATGATTCTTTGAATTTCACAGCACTTTTAACTTAAAGATACAAGACCTACAAATATGGGTGATGCATTAAAAGATGCCTGCACTCACCAAGTTTCGGGTAACGTACAGATAAATGCATGTACCTTCGATGAAAAGGCACCCTTACAAAGGGTAATCCTATTCGCTCCCTTTGCCTCTATTAGCATTTCCCCATCAATGCTCGTCAAAGCAGAAATTATGAGTTTCTTTAGTTCATGCAGAGTTGTTGGTATTTGGGATACATAAACCTTTACATATCCCATCAGGAAGAAACAGCATACTTGATATTAGAAGACACGGAAAGGACGGGGTATATACAATACTATATAGCTGTTTTTCTTCATAGAAAAGACATTAACAGTTTGCATCTACCTGGTTATGTTGCAGTTGTGACTAACTCCCAGACATTAATCATTCAACAAGATAGAGCTCTATTTTGAATAATTTCTCTTTAAGTCTCAGTGGCACTTGAGGCCCCATTTTTTTGCATGCCCTCCCCATCGGTCCAGTACAGCTACTTTTGCGTTCCCCGCTTGACCATCTTAAAAGATTTCGTTCTTTGGTGGTCATTTGCCGTCACGTCAATTTGGGTCGTCCTCTCTTTTACCAGGGGGTGTCCATTAGCGTTGGCAGACCTCGGACTTGAAATTCTTAGGTAGGCAATTTTTCACAAGGGCATTTTGGACTTCGTATATTTAATAATATTTTTGCCTATTGAAGTATCAATAGTACTTCAAAAACTAAGACTTCCTGCACTTTAAAAAGTACTAAGAGAGGCACTATGTCGCTACATAGGTGTGAAAAAAAATAAAACAGTGGAGTAGTAAAAATACTACGTCTGGCAACGCTAGTGTCCTCGTCAAAAAAGTTCAAGTGCGATTCCATGTCAGCATCCTAAAGACAAGTCCAATCCAGGTCCGTCTGCGTTTTCTTATTTCTGTTGTGTTTTTGGTGTATTTTCTGGCATATAATTAGTAGTTAGAAATTTTAAATAGTCAATATATCTTTGAAATTCTTCTAAGCCATTTGGTGTGAAAGGTGTCGAGTCTGCTGATTTGTTAGTTTCCATTCCATTAAGTTTATGCCCGTCCCTATGTCGGTCCGAAGAAATAAAAAATAAAAGAGTAAGGCTATGCGATGGGCTAAACATCCATCTATGTAAAAAAAAAAAAAAAAAAAAAAAAAAACCTTGTTCAACAGAAACTACAAGTAGAGCTGTACCTCACTGTATCATAATTGGTCGTAAGTTTCTCAACGAACTGACCAAACGAAGAACTAAGGTTTGTATGATGTTCAATACCAACAACACTGAAGAAACTTATAGAAACTGTTCTGAACATTGTTCTGAACATTGACAGAAACATGCTATTGAACGTATGAAAATAACTGGAACAGCGGTTGGACGTGTGTCAAGTTCCCAAATTCGTACACATGAAACATATTTAGTATGTACCTCAAACTTGGTGAGTGTAAGCATTTTTTCATGTATAACTCATCTTTACAAGTCTCTTACTTTTAAATGAAAAGTACATTTTAAAATGGATAAATTATTTATTCCACACACACAGCCCTACATTGCGAACTATATTTCAAATTCTTACATATTTAATTTCCTCAAATAAACTTCAGTAGTCTACCGAAAAATAACTGTTATTACCATGTAAAATATTGACTACCCCCATTAGTTTGGTTATAGTTTTCTTATTATTATTACATGTTTAAATTAGTTCCACTTTACTGATTTAGTAGTTCATATTTCATGTCAATGGAAAGTGAATAACTCTACAGCTAAAAAATAATATATCCCATTGCGAAAAGAATATGCTGAAATCTTATACAGAAGTACTAACGACTTCAATTTGCCCTCATATGATACTAAAAATAATATAATAGAAACTACGAAATTTTAAAAATATATTATTGAAGGTGATATGTTTATTATGAATATGAATTACTAATAATAATAGAAATTTCGATATAATTTTTTTCAGTTCGAAATTCCTTTAAGTGGAAGAACGTTTTTAAAATAAGATGCCGACATACTCAATGAAAACTTCCTTAGGGCGGTGTCTTACACCGCCCTATGGAAGATACTTGATATTAAAATTTATGAAACAAGATTTTTACCTGTTTTACACAAAAGAACAGAAGTATAATAATAATAATAATAATAATAATAAAAACAATAGCAATAATAATAATAATAATAATAATAACGATCCAGTATAACTGTTTCATCTCTTTGTATGGGTCACGAAAATAGACAACATGTCTGGCTTAAGCAGACAGAGGTGAAAAGGAAATTATTTCCTTAATCAGTGGTAATAACGCAATTTAATATAGCATTAATTTAATAATCAACAATTCACATAAAACAGTCACACATCGTAAAGAAATCGCGCTGGATTTTCAGAGTTTATCCTTGAAATGGAAAAGAGCAGGGTGCTAATTTTTGAAAAAGAATAACTCTTGTTTAAGGGCACTTATTTTGGATATGGGGGCAAAGGGGAGGAGATATTGACTGGGTAAAGTTACATGAAAAAAATATATATTATTTTAATAAGGCCAAATATACATTTACGAGTCACCGATACATGGGACATGGACATGTCCCATTAGTCAGTGGCTTATAAATGTTTATTTATAATTATTTATTCATTATAAATAATTATTTTTCGATGTAAATGTGCCACAAACTGATATCATAAAAAAAAAAAAAAACATAAATTCTAGATTCATCGTAGCTTTACTTTTCTAATATGTTTATAAGTAAAAAAAGAGCCCAAAATGTCCCATTGTGTCCTCCAGAAAACTAATCTAAATTTATACCTTATACCATTGTATAGAAACAGTAGTTGATTATTTTATTTTTTATATCAATATATTACTTTTTGAAATAAAAATGATCGAAGTCTTGTTTTGATATTTTGGAAATTGAAGTTTTCCGGAAATTGGGGAAATTAAAATCATCAAATTCATTTTGGAACAGTAATAATACATAACACGAGCTTCACTTAAAATGTGTATAACTAATATGAGGAAAGATATATAAGGAATTAATCCCCTCAATTAGTGATAAATATAAATTGTATTTCATCAATTTAATGTACAGACAGCGACGTGTCGTGCTAAAAGGAATGAAATAATGCTATTTCAATTGTAAAATAACTACTCGTTTCTTCCAATATTCTTAAAAATTCTTTGTTTTCAAATAAAAAAAAATAAAAAAATACATAAGCGCTTTTTATAATTATATTCAAAAGTACAAACGTAACCAGAATTGTCCAATAACACAGTATTTCATTATTTCAAGCTAAAATCAAGTTGAAGCGTTTACCTTGAAAGGTATAAATGGTGCATTCGTCCCATCAATTAGTATGTTAAATATAAACACATTAATGCATTGTGATATAAATAATTATAAGTATTTATTGATTAGACCGGGCCGAAAAAGTCGAAATACCTTAGATCTTTTTGCGGTAGTGCGGAAAAGTTGTGGACTCTAATTATTAAAAAGTGTGTAAAATCTTAAAACTCTGAATTGATATCTTCTGTCACCCCAATGGGTCGAAAGTTGTGAAAGACGGACTAAAATTGCTTAAAATTCAAAAATTAATAAATAATCACAGATTTCGTTGATCAGTTTGTGGTTACTCTTTAAGTTACTCTTTTTAATAACAACAACTGCAATTTTTTTAGAATTATACGTTAATATATTCTGCAAAAATCAACGGCACCGAATTTTGGAAATTGAAAGCAATTTTTTAAATAAAAACACATTACACTTACTTCATTACAATACGAAAAGAAAATTTATTCCATCTTTTATACACACAAAAATTTACAAAAGTATTATCACTTATAGTCTTTTTTGGATCTTTATTCGGGCAAGTGGTTTCAGGATTCAAGTGTGGCTATAATGACCCCATCCCTAACCTGCGAATCAACTTTTTTTCCGGAGGCTTCAGTGATTAGTTTTGTAAGTGTATAGGATATTTAACAGGGTAGCTCTAAAAAGTCAAACTATCTTAGATCTTTTGCGGTTGTGAGGAAAAGTTGTGAATCTCATTATTAAAAAGTGTGCAAAATCTTATAACTCTGAATTAATATTGAACCTTGGAGTTACAAGCTACACAGATCTCATGAACTTGCAAACTTGTTTATGTGACTGTGTGACATTACCTCATCAGTTCTAATGAACTTTTGAAGATGATACAGGAGTGTGTGCCAATGGACGGCTAGGATTTATTAAATCAAGTATTCAAGCAAATTGTAAGAGTAAGCACTGAAGCCTCTGGAAAAGCAGTTGGTCCTCAGAATATGGATAGAGCAGCCCTAGAATCCGAGAAACAACATGCTAGAATTTCTAGTAAAAAAAAAATTAAGAAAAACAGTCCAAAAAAAGATTAGAATCAATAATGTTTTTGTAAATTTTTGTAAGTCGGAAAGATGGAAATTTTTTCCAAGTAAGTGTAATGTGTTTTTATTTAAAAAATTGCCTTCAATTTCCAAAATTCGGTGACTTCGAGACAGTAGAAGATATTAACGTATAATTCTAAACTTTTTTACAGTTGCTATTATTAAGAAACAGTAACTTTTAAGTATTACCGCAAACTGATCAACGAAATCTGTGATTATTTATTAATTTTAAGTATTTTTAGTCCAATTTTCACAACTTTCGACCCATTGAGGCGACAAAAGATATCAATTAAGAGTTTTAAGATTTTATACACTTTTTAATAATGAGAATCCACAACTTTTCCGTACTTCCGCAAAAAGGTCCAAGATACTTCGACTTTTTCGGCTCGGCCTAGTATTGATATCACTTTCAGAAACAAATATACTCAAAACAGCGTTTCTCCATATTGAACTCTTAAAAGACAATTTATTTAAATCTCTGAAAATGACATGAAGTATTTTTATACTAAAGTACAAAAGTACAACAAACACAAAATAGAGAATCACTATATTACATTATATGAAACTGAAATATAAATGAATTCTGTGCCAGTTAGCAAAGATGTGAAAGGAATTAATCCCGTTAGTTCGCGGTAAATACTAATTGGATATCATCACGTTTGTACACAACGACATATTTTTCTCGAAAGAATGTATCGTTGTCACTTTCAGAAACAAATATCATACTAGAAACAGTGTTTCTCTTTCTCAGACATTTGAAAAAAAAACTTATTTAAATCTCTTTGAAAATAAGATGGAAATTTTTTATATTAAAGTTCAAAAGTACAACAAACATAAAATAGAGTATCACTTTATTACATAATACGGAACTGAAATCTAAATGAAGCTTGTGTCATATTAGCAGAGATATGAAAGGAATTATTCTCGTTAGTTAGTGGTAAACATAAATTGGATATTATCACTTTTGTATCAAGCTACTTATTTAATGTGTTGAAAAGAATGTATCGATGCCACTTCCAAAACTAGATGTCATAATCTAACAATGATTCTAATTTCAGTAGTTTAAAAAAAAAAATTTTGAAAGTCTTAAAAAAGGACATGAACCTTTTTTTACAAAGTTACAAAAGTACAACAAATACAATATAGAGTATCACTTTATTGCATTATATAAAACTGAAATCTAAATGAAGCGTGTATCATGTTAGCAAAGATGTGAAAGGAATTAATTCCGTTAGTTAGCGGTAAATACAAATTGGATATTATCACTTTTGTATCAAGCTACTTATTTAATGTGTTGAAAAGAATGCATCGATGTCACTTCCCCAACCAGATGTCATAATCTAACAATGGATCTATTTCCCGAAGTATAAAAAAACAATTTAATTTCAAAGTCTTAGAAAAGGACATGGACCCTTTTTATACAAAGGTACAAAAGTACAACTAACACAAAATAGAGTACGACTATAATACATTATATGAAACTGAACTTGAAAAGAAGAGTGTGCCATGTTAGTTTGCAAAGATGTGCAAGTAAGGAATCAATTAATCCCGTTAATTAGAAGTAAATACAAATTGGATATCATCACTATTAGATACACACAGCGACTTATTGTGCTCAAAAGAATGTAGCGATGTCACTTCCAGAACCAGACGTCATACTCCAACAATGCTTCTTCATCCCGGAGTTAAAAACACTTTATTTTAAAACTCGGTTCCCAATGAAAGAAGGAGGAACACCAAGACCTTGCTGTTATTGTCAAGTAAGAAAAACACCTTTAGATAGTCAGTTCCACATGCCCGATTTTTTTTGTATCCTAAGCTGACGTAAGTTTCCAATGACGTAAGCTATCTCTGGGGCTGACATCATCCTTTCTAGTTTGAAGCCGCTTTAAAATAGTGGTGTATTAATACAGGGAACGTAAGAAGATGTTCCCGCTTAGTAGAATTTGAATTGACTATTGAATAAGAAATTGAGTTAGGCTATGTAAAAAAGGAACACGTGCTATTGAAAATCTATTCACATGTTATCTTTGAACAAAGTCCTATTCAGTTGAACAATGTAGTAAAACTGAAAACTGGAACACTAAATGGTTTATATTTTGAAATATTTTATAGCAAATATTTACATTGTGCATATAGAAAAATATATTTGATGTGGATTGAATATTTACTAATGAAAGCGTTTGACTAATATAATGATGCTAAAATTACTACAGATATTAATTTAGGTGATAAGCATAAAAAAAACCCTCTATTAAACTAAATATATAAATTACTGTACAAATAATTCAATAGTATTGTATAAAATTTTGCTAAGTGCTTAAAAGTTTGAAGAAGAGCACTAAATGTGTAAAACATTTGACCGTGTAATCCATTGCTTTTAACTATTTTGTTAAGCTCTTTTACTATTTTAGCTATCTTAAGTTCTACTTTTGCTGCGTGAATAATTATATATTTCCCTCAAAATATTTTAAAATAGTTCTATCCCAATATATTACTTATTATTTTTATGTAAATTACAAATCTAATGTTTGATGTTGTCTACTAAATAGAGAATCTGAAAATTGAGATCTGCATACAACTATATTACATGCATACAATAAGATTCAAATAATACTACAAAAAAGATATCTCTCTCATATAAATAAAGATAATAATTTGTTATCTCTTAAAATCAGCTATGAACATTTAATTTTAGCTACAGTACATTCATTAAACTTTAATTGCATAAAGTAATCGAAGGCACTAAATAATCAAATTTACATTTTTATGCGTAAATTTATTAAGATTTTTCATGTTAAAAAATTGCTACTTATGAGGTGTTTTGCATTTTACACTATTTCAAATTCATTAAAAAATTTTAATACATTATTTTAACAGAAAAAAGTTTTTATAAAAGTTGTTTTAACAGAAAATTCTTATATGTTTTACAGTGTTTTTTTTACATGAAAACATACTTATTCTAAGACTAAAATTTACAAGCCAAGAAAGTGATAGATCATCCTTTATCTTCAAGATAACGAAGCGTAAGTTTGTTTACTTTTTCTAAACATAAAGAACATACTACTTTTCTTTTCATTTTTCTTCAGTGTTGACAGCTTTAATGCGTATCAAATTTTCAAATGGTCTTAAGAAGTTGAAACTACTTCTGTAGATCTTTCAGCTCAATTACCTTTTAACTCTTAAACAATGCAAATGTGAAGCTGATTTTGACATTCAGCACAAAAACCTTCAATTTTATATATTTATCAACATAAAGCTCTGAAAGTTACTAACTTTTTTGATATATTCCATTTAAAATACATGCAAATATTTTTATATATTTATTGTAGTTTTAATCGAAAATATCTGCCTGCTTTCATTTTGCATGGGGTATATAAACCCCAAGAAACGAGTGCATTATAGGTCAAACCTTATTTTAGGACATAATAATTTATCTAACATTTTCAGGGAAAACTAGTTTTTCCTAGTCCAAACTTGTACATTTTACATAGGTCAAGATAAAATAGTTTGACCTAGTCTGGGCTTTTTTTGTAATGAAATCTTGTGTGTCTTGTAATATACAGGGAATAAATAAACTAGTTGTGTAAAATAAATGGCTTATTTTGCAAGGTTATACAAATTGATTGGAGTCCATTGTCAAGTAATTTGTTTTCAAAATTTTAATATCTGTTATACAAAAAAAGGTACTACCCAGTTTTCAAAATAAAAGTACGATTTAAATATTGATAATTTAATTTAAATATTGATCAGTAATTCCATCGATAGTATATTTAAACTATAATTAGTGCAAGATACATAATTCCTAAATTTTTCTCGTTATACACATCACCATCATCGTTTAAGACTTTTCTCTGACATTCTATGTATGCAAGGAATTACGATAGTTAATGGTAGAATTCCGCTTAAAAAAAACCCTTGATTGTTACATATAGTTCTATCAAAGTTCTATAAAATTTAAATTTGGGTGTTGCACATGAGAAGAGGATAAATATGACAATTGCTCATTGGTGTACTTCCTGTTTCTCTATAAATACATTTTAATTATGGTTTGAAATTTCACAAAATCAAAGTTCATTAACATGCACTTGTGATTATTTTCTTGATTTTAAACTTCAAAATGTTTATATTTTGACAATTCCAAAGTAAATTTAACCAGATTCTCTAAATCGATAACCAATGAAAATAAATAAACAATGATTAGGTTTTATGGTGGAAAACATGCTATACAGGATTTTGAATGGATTTAATTGCATATTTTCAATTTTTCTTCTGACATGATTGTTATCACAAATTTTGTTTAAAGATGGAAGTAAAATAAGGGGCAGTTTATGAACTTATGGAAATTGATTTGCTAAGTATATGCTTCGGACCAAATTGCTACCTAAATAATTTTATTGTTACATTTATGTAATTAAATTCATTAATTTATAAAAATAATTATTGTTTTTGCTACAAAACTGAATTATTTTTTATTATACTTGGAAGACTTTGTTCCGAAGCAACCCATCATTTAATATACTTCTTAGATACGTTAGAGCCCTTCAGTTATTACGTTAAATAAACTAGTTATTTTTTGGAAATAAATTAGCTATTTTTCGTAAATAAATTAGCTATTTTTCGTAAATAAATTAGCTATTTTTCGTAAATAAATTATTAATAATAATCATTTAAAATTCCCGTAAACAAACGTCGACCCTAAAAACCCAGGTAGTTAAAAACTACGTACAAATTTTTTAAATGTTAAAGCTCTGAGATTTTATTATAAATATTTAAAAGGTTGTATTATAAAAGATTGAAAACTTATTTTTCTTAAAAATAAAAAGGAAGATTGACGCTCAAAAAGTACTTTAACATTTAGATACAAGCTTTAAATGTCCCATTCCTCACAATAAATAAGAGTTGAAATGGCTGCTAACATCTCGCACCCTTCATTTTCATACATGTGTCTATCAAAAAGTTTGAATCAAACATTCTGAACCTTCAAGAGGTTATTCCGTCCCGTCTTCACCTCCTTACAGAATGTCTCTTTCGCAGATGGGAGATGGAAAGGCAAAGCGACCCAATTCTTTACAAACAGAAATGACGTGCTATATTTAGGACCGTAGGAAATTTCAGAGGACCTACTGACTGAGAATCTCCCGCGTTTTTTCTGCTGGGTAATTATTGCCGTACATTGTTGGTAAAGGGGGAAACATGCCATTGTGTTAGAGTTGTATTTTGGAACAACCGTCCGTAAGTTTAGTTTTCAGAGAAACACAATAGAGATATTTAAAAGTGAAAGGCATTGACGATTACGATAAATTTTGGTATACTAGAGAGCATCAAATGTTGCATTAATATTTGCTCGCATTATTTTTAAAGACGAATGTTTTTTTTTTAAGTTGTATTTCGGAATAACAGTTGGTAAGTTTAGTTTTCAGTGAGATATGTTAGAGTTGTATAAAAGTGAAAGACATTGACGATTGTGATAGATTTTAATGTAATAGAGATTCTTAAATGTTGGGTTGATATTTTTGTTCATAGTTGGTAAAGGTCAAACATGGCATTGTGTTTTTAAGTTGCATTTTGGAACAAACGCTTAGTTTTTTGTGAAAAAAGATAGATAAATAAAAGTAAGCATTTCATTAAATTATTTTAACTAAGTAAAAGAAAGAAGCTTACAAATTTTGTTGAGAAAGTATTTCCGTATCTTGTTAATAAATAAGGAAGCCTGTCATTGTGTTTGAGTTAAATTTTAGATCATCAGTACATAACTAAAGATTTCAGTGAAGCAAAATAGAGTTATTTTTATAGAAAAGAACTGACGATTACGAATTATTTAAATTTAGTGAAAGAGAGAATCTCATAGTTTGTGAAAAGCCATTGATATGCTGGGGAATGTTTGGTTTTTGGGTAAACATTTTTGAATATGTATTTGTAAGTTTGTGTTTGAGAGTAAAAAGATAGTTACAGTGAAAATTAAAACCATTATTTATTAGTAATGACTACAATTCATTGAAAATGGAATTTCACGCCATATTTGGGAGACAGTTAGACAGCCATACTTTGTTAACAAAGGAGGAAAGATGAAAATGAGTTAGAGTTGTATTTTAGCAAGTTCGCAAGTTTAAATTTCATTGAAATGATATAAAAGAGATATAAAGTGAAAATGTGTGTGTGTACACAGACCGTTACCAATTAGTTTGTACACTTATTCTTTCTATACGGTAATTATTACTGAGCATTATGTTAAAAACGGGAAACATGTCACTATTTGAATTGTATTTTGGAGTGATCATTTAGAAATATTTCAGCAGAACGAATAAAATTGTTTGAAAATGAGAGGTATAGTAGTGAAAGGGATATTCTCTTTCTTTTTTCAGCATTTAATTATTGTAGCACATTTTTCTCTTATATATGATGCATGCTATTGTGTTTTTGTCAAATATTTTGAGTGACAGTTAACTTCAGTTTTTTTAGAGAAAATTAATATAACTTTTAAAAGGGAAGTCTAGTAGGCTATGATGAATACAATTAATGTAACAATGCTAAAAAAGAAATTGCTGAAAATCGCCCATTTTCTTTTTGGGTCAAGTAATTTTGCAGTATTGTTGGTAACGGAGTAAACATGGTATATTGCTAGTGTGGAATTTTGTAAAAACTATTTAGGTTTCAGCGAAAACAATTAGAAACGAAATTGAAGGGCAATAGATTTTTATTAGGGAAAGTAGTTAATTGGCGTTATAGATATCGAATCTCTATTGTTTCTGTCTGTGGGTTAATTATTTGTAAACACTGTTTAAAACCCTGTTGGTTAACGTGGAAGCAAGCCATTGTGTTTGTGAATTGTACATAGTGAGTAAGATTGATCTATCTGTTAAAACATGTGCAAATACGTTAACATCAATATTTCAGTTTAGCTAAGAAAGTTAAAGACACTGTTTTTTACTAGTAATTATTACTATACATTTCTAGTATTCTTTCCCATTGTTCATCTTGTAAGTTAAGGATATCCGCCAAAGATTTAATGAATTTTTCGAGAAATGTTTTACAAGAAGAATGAAAAGTTATTCAACTAGGATATTAGTTGAGAATACCAAAAGTGTGTTGATGTTTTTCTAGTTTTCAGATGCATCTTGTTTTTTGTGACGTGTAATTGTTGCTATTGCCAGTAAAGAGGGAAGTCTGCCAATGGGTTTTATTTGTATTTTGACAGAAGTGATGTTTTTATTTTGAAGCAAACTTGTCTGACCCGTCGTTCAGAGGTAGAATACTGTCTTGAACTAAAGTGTTAAAATACGCTGCTTTCTTCTACAGGTAAATACAAGGCTGATTGTGATAGACTGCCTTTCCATGATTATTCTCTGGGAGTTTTCCATGTTTTCTCCATTTTATAGCACAAATGGAAAGCAATCCTTGCACTTATGTCTCCTAGTGTTTCAACCTTTTCTTAAATAGTTGTGCAATCTAATATCTTTCAATGCCGTTAAATAAAAATATTCTATTACTTTTGATTTGAATTCTTCTACGGGTAATAAAGTTTAGTATTTTGTAAAATCACTAATATTTTCCCAATTTGCTAAGAATTGCATATAATTATTTTACTTGCAATATTCTAAAATCATGTAAACCAATTATCATTGTAAAAATCATCGAAAAATATCAGAGAAACTGGTTAAAAATATGACGATATATTTTAGTAAAGTAAATAAAAATTCCATTAAGGATTGGGAAGTTATTTGGGAATGGGAGAGAGAGGGGGGGGGGGGGATTCATGCGATCCCTGTAAGTAACTAATAATTTAGCAAGTAAGTGAAGAAAGAATTCTAAAATGAATTGTATTTGTGCAAGTATAATTTTAAATTATGGAGTTTTAGATTGAGATTTAAAGAACCAGAGTTTACAAGTTTAAATTAGCAGGGGTGGGATGTTGACAATTTTAGTATGATTTGCAAAAAGTAAGAAATTTTATTCATTTAAGGAAATAATTTTGATGTTTTCTGTCCAGCTTTTTCTTTAAATCGACATATCTTTCAATACCAAATTTCCACGTTTCTTTTTCTAGAAATCTATAATCTGGTCAAATACTGCACTTTTTCTATTGGTCTCAGTTAGTTTGCTATAGAAAAGACAGATTATGCACGTTTAGTATTCAAAGCGCATGCTTTTTTTAATGTTATTCAATGTCTACCTCAGTCTGTTCCACCGGGATGTACAGCCGGTCATGAATATCCCCATTGGCAATTGCACCTTGAATCCTAGCCAGCTCTTTAAAAACGCGATTCTACACCACTACCGTTTGACATTAGAAATTATCATCAAAGAGTTAATTTGCAGTACATTCAACGCAGTAAAGCAGGCCAAACAATAAAACGTCCGAACCTTTCCAAAACAATGCAGACCCCTGGATTATTATTAGCCAAGAAGAGACAAATAAATTTGGCCTTGACATGATTGGCGCCTCTCCGAAGCCAAAAAAATTCGTCAGCCGAAATGGCTTCTCTTGTCCCAATCATACTTCTGATTCTTTTGTACCTATCCAATGTTCACACTTTGGGTTTCCACAGATTTGTTTGCAGGGGATGACCCATTCAAAACAATTACAGAAAACTATGTAGACAGTTTACGTAGACAAGTGTATTGATGGTTCTTTCTACTAAAAATATTTTTAGTGTAGCCAAATATCCAAATTTAATCCAAAATATGACTTAGATATCTGTACGGGTTTTTGAGTACCAATCGTAATTTTTTTTTATTATTATTTAGTTTGTTTTGTCAATATTCTCATTTAATGTTGCTTTAAAAGAATAGCCCTTACTTAATAATAGGAAAAAATTACACAGACTAGTATGTTGATGATTCTTCTCCAAGAACTATTTTTAGTATCCTGTACTCCAAAATATCACTTCTATGTCTGTGTTTTTTATGTACCAATCGTAATTCTTATTGTTACTGTTTTCGCTTGGTCAATATTCTCTTTTCAAATTGCGTAAAAGGAATAGTCCTTACTAAATAATTGGAGAAAATTACATAGACCAGAGTGTTGATGGTTCTTCTCCAAGAACTATTTTTAGTGTTCTGTACTCCAAAATATCACTTCCATGTTTATTTTTTTTACGTATTAATCGTTATTCTTATTGTTATTGTGTTCACTTTGTCAATATTCTCTTTTAAAATTGTGTTAGAGGAATGGTCCTTACTAAATAATTGGACAGCCCAGTACGTTGATTGTTCTTCTCCAAAAACTATTTTTAGTGTCATGTACTCCAAAATATCACTTCTATGTTTGTTTGTTTTTATTGTGTACCAATCGTAATTTTTATTCGCTTTGCCAATATCGTCATTTGAGATTGCGTTGCAAGAATGACCCTTACTAAATAATTGGAGAACATTACATTGGAAAGTGAGTTGATGATTATTTTCCTTTAAACTAGTTGTTGAGTTCTATTTTTAAACGTATCAATTGAATGTCTTATTAATAATACTCATTATTTTGTTCTCTCCTCCATGTGCCAACCTCAGGTTTCCCCAGCTTGATTGAGTTAGAGAAACTACCCTTACTAAATAGTTGGAGAAAATTACAAAAATAAATTTTTGATGGTATATTTTCTCGCAACTATTTCTAGTGTTATGTACTTCAAAATCTTCAAAATATTACTTCCATGTCTCTTCTATGTGTTGATTGTTATGACTGTTGATTGTGTTGACTATTTTTAGTATTATGTACTCCAAAATCTCACTTTTATGTCAGCCTGATTTTTTGTACTAATCATATTAAGAGGCTAAAAGCGGATAGTTAAAACAACACATTTTTGGTAGTTCTCTAAGATTTTTTGTATAATGCGAAAAAGTAGGCCAATAAAAAGATAAGTTATTACCAAAACCAAAGAAAAATTAATAAAGCAAGGCGTGATAAAATACGTGTTAGATATTTCAAGAGATATGGCAAATTTAAACCACAACCTACTATTTTGTGTTATAAGTAGAATACTTGAAGGTTAATAAAAGTATTAGAACAGTTGGGTTATTAATCTCTAATATGAGTTATACTAATTCCTCTAATATGAGTTATCAAAGATTACCTACACATTTATAGGAAGTTTCTTTTTTTCCCCTTTCAAATATGTTGCAGTATCACTAAAAAAAGTAATTCACACTGTTAAAGGAGTAGTGGATCGCGATAGACTGCTTTCTCGAAAGTGTGCCCTTAGATTTCAACGCTTGGTAATCTCGCTTATGGAGTATTCCAAGGGATTATATCACTTCATCACAATATCTCTTCACAATCGCAGCAGTCTATGTTTTTGCTTTCAGTATCATTAATTCTGTGCCGTCAGCATGTAATTTTGTCATCACAGCAATAGTCATAAATTAATGGAGATTCTTTTAAGACTTCAGGCAATGATGGTAAATAGATCAGTGGAATAAAGAAAAGAGAGCACTCAATTTGCCCGATTAAATTCTAGTACAAAGTAAAATTGCGGGATAGTTAGTAAAAGTCAAGATTTTCGTCATCCGGGCATATAACACTCTCATCTCAGTGAAGTAGCAGATTTTGTCTGTATTGGGAAGTTCAGATCGTGCGAGTTTTTAAATCTGGACTTGAGAAAGTAACTTTCGCGTGACAAGTGAAATATTTATGGACCACCATTTCTATTAGTTTAATATATGTTTCATTTCAAAGATAAGTTCAAGTTGTGTAAATATTGGATTTTATTATCAAATTAATGTTTTTGTTGTATTTGAATTTATTTAGGTTTTCGTAACTATACACACCTCGACCTCTTGATCTCTAAATTCAACAATTGACGAAATTCTTTGAATTATGTCAAAATTGTTGCCTCTAAATTTTGGAAAAATAAATGTATTAATCAATATATGTAATTTAGTATCAGTAGCATTTTTTCTTAGAAAAGAGGTCCCGTAATAGAGACTGAAATACTCATTTTAATTTTCATAGCATAAATTATGACAACCCCTATATAAAATTACAATCAGTCAAAATTCTTTGGATTATGTCATATTTTGTGGCTCATAAGTTTTGAGAAAATCTGTGTATTAATCGATATATGTAATTCAGTATCAGTAGCATTTTTTCTTAGAAAAGAGGTCACGTAATAGAGACTGAAATACTCATTTTAATTTTCATAGTATAAATTATGACAACTCTTATACAAAATTATTTGCTTTCAAGTTCAATTTGTAATACAATTTGGTAAACTAATACTTAGGTTCTCCAATCAGTCGAAATCCTTTGGATTATGTCATAATTTTTGCCTCATAAGTTTTGGAAAAATCAGTATACTAATTCAAAATATGTAATTATGTGTTAGTAGCATACATCGTAGAAAAGACGTCACGCAATAGACTCAAGTATTCATTCTGAATTTCATGCGTATAAATGATTTCAATGCGTATAAAGTAAACGAATTTTTTGCGTATAAATGGTTTCAATACGTATGATGGGAACGCATTTAGTAACTGATTTATAAATTTAGTTACGTTCAAGTTCAGTTTGTAATACAATTTGGTAAACTATTACACTAGTTTTCCAATCAGTCTATTTGATCATTTTGTACAAAATGTGTTAGTAAATGTGTCTTAAGAATACAAGAATTATTTTTGTAATTAGCTTTCACATTCCAGGCTCAAACTGGGAAATCCGTTTACAGAATTTGACTTGGTTGTAAAGACTAATTTACAAAAGTACCTGTAAATTAAAGGTTGCAAGCCGTAACTCTATTTAAAGCTTACGGACCGTATATGCTTAGTTTTGTTTAACTAACTAATTGGATTTCATTGCTGGCTTTCCTTCTTTTTGTGTGTCATTGTTTTACTTGAGAGATCCTTTTTAAATTTACTAATTAAAAATATAATTAAACTAGAGAGTTCATTCTACTACAAGCATAAATATTTGACGTCAGTGTAGTTTTGAATACCGAAACCCTAATGTGATATAATGGAATAGGTTATACGATTATGGGTCACTGGATACTGAATATATAAAAATTGCTATATTTATATTGAAATTTGTTGTATTTAACAGATAGTTTTTATTAGTCAGCTATATTTTATTGCTTGAACTCAGTGGTAGTGATTAAAGAGGTAAAGAAGAATTGAAGTTGACCCCTCACTTTTTTAACTTGTATTGTTTTTGATGGCGATATCGTTGACTTTTGGCATCTAATCTCTCTACACGGAATGTACCATTCAAAGTATAGTTCATAGTATTGACAATTC
This sequence comes from Linyphia triangularis, assembly GCA_963978545.1. NCBI lineage: Eukaryota > Metazoa > Arthropoda > Arachnida > Araneae > Linyphiidae > Linyphia > Linyphia triangularis. The sequence continues at coordinate 34,287,386 of OZ021733.1, forward strand.
GTTTCGTATTTAAACTAAATACCTTATCTTTAAACAATCTGAGAAAGAGACTCAATTTATTTTTAAAGTTTCACACGCTATGAATGTTTTGAAGGAAAAAAAAAATTAAAAATTGACAAGTGTATAAATACACCTCAATTTTTGGACTACTTGCTGACTACATTTTGCAATACGCTGTCTATAATTAAAATGAGGATGATATTAATTTCATATTTGTAGACCGGTTAATGTTAAGATGACACAGCTTCGGCTGAGTCATTGGATAAATAAAATAATTAAACATTTCTAGCATTATAGAATAATTTGCCCTAATTTAATTTTTAGTATAAAGAAAATGTATGTATAATATTAAGAAAAAAACATTAAATGTATTTAATTATTTATATGGAAATAGGGATGTGGCCTATTTAAAAATAAAGGGTTGTAAATAAGTTGCCTTTCATTAACTTTATATTCATAAGTTAGTGATAAACATGGTATCTACAAATTTCAGTGCTTATTTTGTCACTTCTAACTTGATTGCATGAACTTTTATTGTTACAATTAAATTTTTATTTAAATACTAACTAAATTTTATCTATTTTTTTAATAAAAAAAGGGAAATAAAATTCTTGTTACAACATTTAACATGAAGGGGTTGGCTTTCAATCATTTTAACTATATTATCAGTGGAACTAGTGTTTTTAATTACGTTACTAGTGAAACTAATATTCAATTTAAGGGTTGTGAAATTATTATGTAACAGTATTATTAGTGAAATAGTTATATAATTTGTACATATACATTGCATATTATTTGGATAGCTTTATCTTTATTTTATTTTCCAAATAAATTTTACTCTCCTATTTCATCACAATACAAAAATTGTCTACAAAATAAATTGTTTTAAAATTCTGTGTTGAGCTATGCTAAAACAGACATTCTTTCCTCGTATATCAAATTCCACAAGGTCAAATATTCACCTGTTACTATCATTTGGGAAAAATCTGTATGAAAGTCAATGTTTTTATTACTTTACATTCCTTTTAATGTAAATTAATTGTGATTCTTTGGATGAAATTGTGTTATAATTATTTTTTCACTTTTCGATTTGTTATTGGAAAACACTTGATCATATTGAGATACAATATATTGCCATAAGTTTTATTGTTGACCACAATTACGGAATTGACATTTCAATATACTTTGACAGTAGCTAAATGTGGTTAATAGGAATGAGGAACAAGTTATAAAAATAATTTGTCCACCTTTCTCTATGTTATTGGAAAATACTTGATCATAATAAAACAAATTACAGTGTCATTAGTGATTTTGTTGACCACCATACAATTATGGTATTGACATTTCAATACGCTTTTGACAACAGTTAAATATGATTCATAGAAATGAAAAATAAGTTATAAAAATTAATTTGTTCACTTTTCGATTTGTTAATGGAAAACACTTGATCATGATGAGACACACTACAGTGTCATAAAAGATATTGTTGACCACCAGTCAGTAACGGTATTGACACTTCAATAAATTTTGACACACGGTTAAATATTATTTAACAGAATAAAATATAAATGCAAATTAAAAAAAAATAAAAAATTCACCTTTCGGAAACATTTGATTATGTTCAGATGCAATACAATGCGATAAGTGACATTGTTGACCACCTTTCAATAACTGGAATTTCGATACTCTTTGAAAACGTTTTTGTGGGTAAAAAAACTAAAATTATAACGGAAAAACATTTTAAGAGGATTATTCTTTTAACATAGTATCAATCTCCGAAATAATGTTTCTCTTAAACCAAAACCTTACGATAAAACTTTGCTTTCATTCAAAAAGTAAATTCCTTCGATATATCAAAAATACTCGTTTGAATTGATGTTAACAACACTATTATCATTCACATAATGAATACTCTTTACAGGTGTCACATCCGAATGCATTACGTGCCATAAAAATCGATCTGTTCTGTCTTTCGATTTTTGTGGGAAAACACTTAATAATGCTCAGATAAAACAGAGCCTCGTAAGTGCCATTGTTTTCTACGTTTCCATTCCGAAAATGACGTTTCCATTCACTTTGATAGCGTCTCTTTTGATAGAGTCTCCGTATGTGAAAGAAAAGAAAGTCACATCTTCATCGATTTCATGTCCAAATCCGTCTCTGCTAAAGGAAAAGCATTGATGCATGAAACGGGTTTTGTTCCCGCGTTAACCGAAAAAGAACTGGAGAAATACTTTACTTAAGAGGATTATTTCAGTTGATATATGGGATTTTTTCGAAGGCATTGGTTCTTTTCAGCTACGACAACACAAGGAATTTTGTTTAGTTTTGTAGAATATAAGATCCTTTGATTCTTCATACTTAGAGCAAAATTTTTCTCATGACTGCTAATAATTATGAAAATGCAATAATTACGGATTACAACTATTATTAGTCTGATAAGGGGGATTTCATTATGACATTTGAGTTTCTTTTCCATGTACTTAAAGGATATACTAGACATTTTTTTTTATGGATTTTGTTCTTTTCAGCTAAGTAAACACGATGTTTTTTTGTTTTTTTTAGTTTGGTAGAATAGAAGATCCTTCAATCCTTCTTAATTTGAACAAGATTAAAGATTTTCTCATCACTGTTAATAAAGGAAACATAATAATTATGGGTTATGACTATTATTAATCTGATAAGGTTGATTTTAATATGACATCTGAATGTAATTTTCATCTTCTTAATGGGCTAACTTTGATTTTTTTGATTGTTATGATAAATGGTTAGCTTCAACTAATTCAACGCGATGAATTGTCCTAGTTTTGCACATTAAAAGCACCTTCAATACTTCAAATTTTGACCACGATTTTTTCATTACTATTGATAATTGTAACTCAATAATCATGGATTATGCTTATTATTAACCTTCTCAGGTTGAATTTATTATGATATTTTAGTGTATTTTTCCCAAAGGATTACTTCGGGAGATATTGATTTTTTCAATAGAAATAGTTCTCTTAAGCTAAGTCAATACGGATTTTTTGAGTTTTGTAAAATATAAATATAAGATCCTTTGATAATTGTAATTTAGACCAAGCTGTTTATCATCACTGTAACTGATGAAAATTGATATATATATATATAATATATATATATATATATATATATATATATATATATACACACATAAAAAGTACCACATAAATGTATGGGTTTAAAGGCTATAAAATGGTTTTAAATTAAACCGTAGCATTTTAAAACATTGAGAGATTCCAAGATTTATGTAATTTTTAAAAAAATATCTTTAGTAAACATTAATATTTGATCATTATAATTGAATTAAAGTAATACAGAGAGAGTTTGAAATTTTGAGTTTATTACGTAGGATTTTAAACTACAAAACAAAATTTTAATAAATAATGAATAAATTAGACATTGTTGTATCTTATTTTATTACAAAGAGATTAGTCTACTTAGCTTTCTCTCTTTTAGTATGAAAATAAAAAATATCTCTTTACAAACTAGGCAAATTTTTAAATTGAAAAAAGCATGTATTTGCTTTCTGTATTATTGAAAATTTAAAAAGGTAATTTTATAAAGCATTCGGTTGGAATAAATTTAGTTATTTGATTAGTTTAATTATTCATTTATCTTCTAAACATTTATTTTCTTTTATTATTTTACTTTGTTTACACAAACTCTCTCCTTACGTCAGTTGTTAATCCATATAAGTTTCAACTAAAATATTCATTTAATTTATCTACCTTAAAATTACCATACGCATTCAATACATATGTAAATAAAGTAGAAATATAGTGATAACTAAGAAGATTTTTTTTAATTTCGAGTTATTCACTAAATATTTATATAATTTATTATGTTTAAGTAATGCACGAACATCTATTAAGTTGCTATTAATTATAATTAAAAAAGCACTATAAGAAATTTCTTTTTAGTTAGCTGATTTAAATTTTAGCTATTTAAATTTAATATTGTATCTGACTCTAAGAAAAATTAAGTTTTGATGATAGCCGAAATCGTAATTAACAACCCAAAGAATTTAGTGACCAAATGTATTTCTTTTGATTGATTTAAAAATATGTTTCAAAGTTATTAAAATTGTTTTTTGTTAATATATTATTATATGGATAGTTTTTTTTAAACATGTTCAGTTAGTGGTTTTGCAGCAATTTCAATATATTGAAGTCTAATAAATATATCACAAGGCAACTGTGTGTAACGAAAAAAATAAAGTAACATATTTTAAGTTTGTATAAATTAAATTCAAGAACTTTTATGACTGAGACAACACATTTTGGTTGTCTGAAAATTATACCAAAATATTTCATCAACAATAAATAAAAAATAAGTAAACAAATTTGGGGATACTTTTCAAATTAGAAGAAAATGGTTTATTACAATAAACATAAAAATTCATAAGTATATTAGTTTATATAATCATTAAGAACTGTCAACTGTTGATCATTATAATCGATAAGTAATGGTACGATTAATTTTTTCACAATAATTATAACTTACATAGCACTATAAATTGTATACATCTTTAGGTTGCAAAATTATGGAAATATAAATAATCTTTGAAGAAAAATCCGAAACTAAAATAAATAAAATGTTGAACTCAAATAAGCTTATATATATTGTGATAATGATATAAAAATTGTGATTTAACTGAGACGGCAACTTAAAAAATGACATTTGCTTATTGGATTAATATTTTATACAGTGTGTGCTCAAAGAAAAAAATATGTAGTGTAGTTTAGTATCAAATATATTTACAAACAAGTATCTGCCAATGAAAATTAGGAAAAACACATTTTTATGAAAGTACAAAAAACTTTTTACTTAAAAACATTGCTGTTCTGTACTTTCACGTTAAATTCCAAAAACATACAAAACGGTATAGTGGTTAGCGTCCTAGCTTCTAGACCACGAGGTTGCGGGTTCGAGTCCTATGTAAGGCTTGGGTGTTTGTAAATGTATGTTGGCTTGTCAAATGACAAATGTTTCGGTGAATTATAGCCCTCGTGTTGCTGACGGTGCCAGATAATCGGAAAACAACCAACCAATCCAAAAGCAAAAATATCTTTTGATCTGTCAAAAAAGTCAATTAGTTTGCCATAAATAATGTTGCAATTATTCTTACAAAATTAATAGACTTCCCAAAATTTTGGTGATGAATAAAATTAATAATAACTAATAAGCAATGAAGGGTTCAGAAAATAGCCTACAAAGATATTAGGGATTAGTACTAACAGTTAACCTAGTTTTCGTCTTATTCAAACTCTTTGCCAAATTTTGTCAAGTACCAAAATTGTTAATTGAACCAAAGCGATAATGTACTGAATAAATTAGGAATAAATTTGTTCAAAATAATAAACTAAATTCAAGCATGATAGTTTTTACTAGTTTGAAATTATAATTACTATTTTACATAATTTAGAAATTAAATTATTAAAATGTATATTTTAGTTTCGTTTCTATTTCCGTATTTAAATCATAAACACATTATATAAAATCTCCAGTCTTTAGTTATAACTCTCCAGTTATTAAGACAATTTAGATTTGTATATAAAAGTAATTAGTAACTCATTACTTTAAAAGAATAAAAATAAAATTACCCTATACAGTTCCTTCTTTATACTAACTAAAGACTTATCCACTTTAGATTATCATATTAAGGTCATTGGTAATATAACAATTTATGTAAAAAATTAGACAAAATAAATTCATCGTATATATTTTCTTATTTTTCTTTAATACTTCTTCAGTCCCTGACCAGTTTAGCATTTTATGTTACAGCAATTAGAAGCATTATATTTCACACACACACACACACACACAAAAAATCTATAATTTCCTTAGTCTACCCTAAAACATCTTTGGTCATCAGTTTTCGCACTCAAATCAGTAAAGTTTAGATTTTCGTATTCATGTTATTAGTAAAATATTTCTTTACACACACAAAAAAAAAAAAACGACACTAAAACTTATTCTATATATTTACAGATTCTACAATTATTATCCAATTGTTAGGCCATTTCAAATTTCCGTAATTGTTAAAATAATCAATAACATATTAGTTTGCAAAGAGAGAAATGTGGGCAGACAAATTTTTCCTATACATTTTTTTATTCCACCTCATCTGTCGCTAACATATTAGTTTAATCAAACCAGAATTTGGACAAAAAAAAAATTCATACACATTTCCCTATTCCACCTCAACATTTTTACAATCATTAGTTTTAGCGTTCCAGTAGTTATTTTTGTTTAATTTATAGAATTAAACTCATTAATAACATATTGGTTTACATACAACAAACAAACGTATTTTTTGTATATTTTATTATTTCACACCATAAATCATTAGTAACATATTACTTTAAACAGAAAATACAAGACAAAAAGTAATTCCTTATAATGCCTTATTCCATCCCAGCACTTCACCAGTACATCAAAGAACAAGCAGTTATCCTCATACCAAAATCGTTAATTACTTAAACTAACTGCCCCACCGGAACAAAAACTCGTCCAAACTCTTCGGAAAGCGCGCAGAAGCGCGATGCTATCCCGAACGCAAAGCGAAACCGCCGGGTCGTTTAACTTTCAGAAGTCAGCGCAACACCGTAAACAACAAACGAAGGAGCAGAAAAAAATCACCAAAAACTTAAAAGGATAAATACACGCAGAAAGGATAATATTTAGTTGGCGAAAGAAGAGGCAGAACAACCAAAGGAAAACTCTCCCCTCCTAGAAAAGATTCAGGTTCCCAGTTCCCCGCCCCAGGAAATTGGAGGGGTAGAGTTCCCTTCGAGTTTTACCATTCCATTTCTCTTTCTTAAAAAATATCCCACTCATCCTCATCCTCCTAGATCAATCCGAGACTGCGATCGGAAAAAAGAAGCCCAAGATGAATTATTCTCACCTGTGGTCAGGACATGATTGGAAGAGGCAGCAAATCGCAGAGATATCCATAAGGGTACATCGCCACACGCTTCACAAGGACTCTAGCGGAGGAAGAAGAAACTCTGGGAGGAATATATTTAGAGCTCGCGTTTGGCGCCACTGATGTGCGCCAATCCCGGGGATATATCGCCACGGGACTCGGATGGTGATGCCAATAACGAGAGCCTATCACAGATATAGTGAGAAAATGCCCATAATGGATAAGGGGTTGTCATTTGCTGATCTGGGAATGTTTTCCAAGTTTATTTTTCCCGGTAGGATTGGATGCATTGCATTAGAGTGGTTTATTGCAGGGTAAAGATGTATTCCCCTGGGTTTTATTTGGTAACTTAGATATTGATGGGTATTCGTTTGATTTATTTCTGTAATTAGGTTCAGAAGCTAACGTGTCAAAACATTTTATTTTAGTTCTGTTAGTTAAGTCAACTCAGAATTTTTTTTTTGTAACTTTTTTTCTGTAAGGCGTCGGTTAATTTAAGTGCGAAATTTCGTAAGAAAAGAATCAATGTTCATAATACTGCCCTTTTTTTAAATTCCAATACGTATGCGATAGTTTATATATCCAATTTTCAAAAGAGAGAAAATGTTCAAAGCAGCTGTAAGAAAAATGTGTTTCCATTTAAGTAATAAAATGAATGGAATATCACATAATCAACTATCATATTTTAAGTTATTCAAGGAAAATGGTAGAGAAAGAAAAGTAATCAGTATAGGTATTGGATATATATCTACCAAATTACATATATTTACGTACAATTATTTGTCAATTTATTTTACAAATTTTGAAGAAAATATAATTATACCAACTCAAAAAATTGCGATATAATGTTTTTGTAAAAAAAGCAAAATCCTTAAAGAACCTTGATTTTAGATCAACAAATAAACGAAAATAATGACAACGTCTTCCATTTAAAAAAATTACAAGGTCTTCCATTTGAGATATTCTAACTTTACAAATCCAAAAAGGTACTTTTCTGGATTTCTCCTGTAACTATATTTTTTAACTTTTGATGGACCAATCACATTTCGCGATTTTCATTAAATTCAAAAAATAGGGCCTTATTTATAAGGAAAGCCAACAACGGATATCAATAATTTTTTTATGATGCTCTTTACCTCAAAAGAAGCATATCCGTGTAATACATTAACGATAACTTTTTATTTTGAATGAAATTGGACACACATCTCGAGTATTAGCCTAGAAAATGCATACACACACCCGAAGTATATATACTTCCAAAGACGACGCTGTAGAGCATTATGTTTGACTAAAGAGCTTCTCAAAATATGTTAAGGGGAGTCTGAAGCTGCTAAACTAATTAAATTGGCATTGTTAGATTGTATATGTTGATGTACCTTTTTTCAGCACCACACATACCGGCCTGAAATTTTTTCTGTACATAAAATGAACACGTGTCATATTACTAAAACGAGCAGTTTTTTTTAAAAAAATTGATGCTTTCATCAAATATGATTTCATTAAAAAAAAAAAAATTACACACTTTTCTTTCAAAGGCTCGTTTTAATAGTTTTTAGCCACGTAAGAAACTTATAAAAAATTTCTATTAAAATACATGGAAGTTTCTTAGAAAAGGTTCGTAGAACATAGAAAAACCACATTCTGAGAAAAATAGATTTAAAGTAAAAAAAAAAAAAAGCATAGTTCCCGTTTCATTTCTTTAGATGTAAAAATAAATTTTTATACTTCTAAATATGTTACAAAAAATATCGATACATGATTGGAAAAGAAAGAAATTGGTGACACAAACTATGTAAAAATCTAAAAATTGATATTTAAAAAAAATTCGGTTCCGACCCCCTTGGGGAAAAAAAAAGTAAGCAATAAATCATAGAATCATAGAAGGCTCCACCTTTATTTAAATGACATCAATCATCTCAAAGCCATATTCAAAGTCGATAGAAAATCAAACTGTCAATATTAAATTACTATAATCTAACTTGTTCCCTATCCTATGGTAGCAAAGTTATTTCAATATCTCTTTGGTGTTGAATTGAACTTTGCAGAAACTTTTATTTTAATAGACGGTACGAACTTCAGTATCATATTAAAAGTTCGTGCTATTTATAAAGATGTTATGGCATTAGGAATCAAAAACATCAAAACTTCCTCAAGTTTTAAAACTGATGTGTTTGTAGTTTAAGCAACTTTTTGATTTACTAAAGAATCTTAGTTTTCAAGAAATGAATAGCTCTTTCAAAAATGGTCTTTATGGTTTAAGATTAAACCTAAGCTCAACATTTTAACACTTATCAGTGGTATTTCAGCCTCCTTAATACTTGAACCATCGTAAATTATTATTTCATTTACTATTCTCTAAATACGTAAACCAGCAAATAAGAAATAAACACTGCCATCAAACATTATTCTTATAAGAAAGAAAGTATACTATTACTTCAGTGTCAAAGACTTTTCTTCATTTTTGTAAGGAACACAATTTTTTAGTTCATTGTTTTTGGTGAATGTATAGCTGCATATTGAATATTTTTCATAAATGAATTTTAGCATTTTATACTCTTTCGGCATTTCAAGGTCTTAAAAAAAGAATTTTTAAGTGGGAAAATTCAATTTAATTACTTTTACAACAATTTATTTAATTTACTTAGATAAAAATTCAGTAAGTAAAAAAATTGAAAAATCACATAAATATAAAAAATAATGTTCACATAATGTAGCCTTTGAGCGTTAATGACCAATTATGAATCAAATAATTTCAAACATTTTGATTCCATTTTTTTTTTTTTTTTCACATATTTTTAGAAATTTAGCAAGTTTGTCAAAAATATTTGTCATGACATAGTGGAACATTTTAAGTTAGAAGAGTGTTTCATAGTGTCTAGATTTTTTTTTCTAGATACCATTTTGGCTAGTTTTTGAACTTTTTAATTAGTGTGGCTCATATTTAGAACTTGGATTGCATATCTTTCTTTCTTTTTTTTTTTTCTTTTTTTTTCTTTTTTTCTTTTTTTTTAAGGTTCATTCTTCGATTTGTGTTAGTGTGATGGGTATTAAGGCTTTAAATTGTAGAATACTCATCCGATCGAAAACTATCTTTGAATTAACTATTGAGGTATCTTGTGGCAAATGTTTTTTTTAATGTGTAAAAAATGCTGACACCAATGCCGTAAGAAAAGTACTGCTCATAACGTTAACTATAAATACGAAGTGGACATTTATAATCTATGTATCACGTAGGCATACATACAAAACAAGAGAAAAGTAAATCTCTACAAGAGATGCATATTGGAGAGTGTCTGTGGTTTTTGTTTATTTATTTATTTATTTGTTTGTTTGTTAGTTAGTTAGTTAGTTAGTTAGTTAGTTTATTTATTTATTTATTCATTCATTCATTCATTCATTTATTTATTTGTTTGTTTGTTTGTTTGTTTGTTTGTTTATTTATTTATTTATTTATTTATTTATTTATTTATTTATTTATTTATTTATTTATTTATTTATTTATTTATTTATTTATTTATTTATTTATTTATTTATTTATTTATTTATTTATTTATTTATTTATTTATTTATTTATTTATTTATTTATTTATTTATTTATTATTCCGAATCTTGATGCAATTTTTGTGTCCTTGATCTTCAAAACAAGTGGAAAGTCGTGGTCTACATGAGACTTCAAACACACTCCCATTCTCATTTTTATATCTAAGGGGGTATTATCGTAATTTGTGATCTACTGAACCAATTTTAATCGGATTTTTTTCTATAGGTATCTTGACTCATTAAAATTGTTGGAAGCAAAATTTCATTACAATGTTTCGAGGATACGATCGTGAAATCAAGGACAGCAGATTAATAGGGCTAAAATCATAAATTGTGATCTACTGAATCAATTAGAAAAAAGTTTTACCTGGCAAGATATATTCGTGGCAAGGTATTTATATTGCTGTGTATTATTATATTGCTGTGTATTGTTTATAACTATGTATTTTTCTATATTTATTTTTATATTTATAGCTGCGTATTTTATTCTTGTATTTATTTATATTAACTTACAAAATGTATTAATTCAACTTGTATTTATAATTACAACTTGTATTTCAACTTGTACTTGTATGTTTAATTACAACTTGTATTTATTTATATTATTAGTAAACATACAAAATGTATTAATTCATTAATTTTCAAAACCATTTCTTTTCTAATAAATTGGTTCACACTTTCAGGCATCGAAGTTTGCGTAATTGAAACTCATTTACTCGGCGTAAAGTCAAGGTAATGTCGTTAAACTCAGTTTCATTTTTTTCATAAAATATAATTAAAAATACACACAAAATAGTTTTTTAAATTCAAAACGAACCATTGAACGAACCATAAATTCGTAAGAACCACTGAAACGAAATATACTCTAAGCAACTGATATTTTATTCAGTAAATATTTTTAAGAAAATAAAAAAAAATGATATGTATAAGAGGGGAACATTACAATGTTTTCAAAACAATGACAATAAAATTTAAAAAAAATTCGCTTTTTCCACTGATATTCAATGAGTCTTTTTTAATACTATTGAAAAGCTTAGTAATTAACAGTTTCCCTACATGTTTTAATCTGCTGTTTTTTTTCTTGGAATAATTTAAATTCTAGAAAAAAATAAACGTACTACATATGTATGCAAACATCCCTGAATTGTTTGAAAATTTAACTGATAACAGTTCTAAAGACAGCTTTGAGCTTTCAAATAGATCCGCTTTTTAATTTTAATTCATTAATTGCGATTTTAAAACGAATATAAATCAGCACAAAGGGAGCTGTTAATGCCATAAAATTACATGAATTTAAAATACGATCTGAAAGGAAAATGTTCAGACATTTAATTAAAAGTCATAAAAAATTTTAAAATGGTAAAATCCAGTCTAGACAAAGCTTATTACTTCACCATAAAAAGGATTATTCATTGTTGGTACTCAAGTTTGTGATAATAATCAATTTTATTTTTGATGTGTTCTTTTTATATAAGTAATCCAATAGTTGGTAAACAAAAAGGAAGTAAAAGCCACCGTAAGTTTTTCCAAAACCCCCATTATCCTATATATTATTCTGCAAGTTCGTGCCTTATTATATTTTTCCTTCACCGAAAAAAGGTGATTAATTGCGTAATTTTCAAAATGATCTGCCAATAGTTCGAGATGTATGACTTTTCCATTTTTTGAAGGTTATGATAAATAAAAATTCCTGTCTTAATAAAATAAAAATAATTTTCCAGTTTTTAGGGTAATTTTTTCACAGGCTTGAAGTTTAAATAATTAACAGATATCATATTTTACATGAAAAGAGTTATTATATTCTGTTCCATGAATGTACAGTACACACACACACACACACACACACAAATCCATAACGATGGCATTAGTTTAGCTTAGTTTACGTGGTTCCGGCTATTCATTTCTGCCACTATAAGGTGCTTATCACAGCCAATTACTCTCTATGGTAAGATTACGAAGTCGAAACCTTACCGCGCATACCTCTCTCTTCAACTCCCCCACACCAATGAGAGGACATTGAAGCCTCAGCCGATTTAATGTTCACCCGCCTCCATTATCGCACACATCATTATTAGGCGAAGCCATGACCGAACCCACGACCTACCGCTCATGAGCTCGGTGCCTGGGCACTGAAAAATACGATTGTAATATAATCGGTTCTAAAAATTGTAGAATATTGTGGTTTTTGTATCAAAGTAATTTGCTTACAATTCTTTATATTCCTGGTTACGATTTTTTTTTCTTGGCGATATTTAGTAAGTAAGTTGAACTTTGGAAAGTTCAATACAAGCTCTGATTTTTTTTACCTTTCATTCGATCTAGAATACTTCGCTTACCCTAAATATTAAGATTCAGTTCATAATGACGAATAACACGCCACTTACGAGCTAAGGGTAAATCTCAATATTCAGAAGCTTATCCACCACATTAAAGCAACCGAACGGACGCGCGTTTCAGGATGTTACATGTATTAGTCTAAAATTGCTCCGAACGTACTTAGATTTATTGTGTTCTGCTTAGCAAGAGGCTAATACAAAATCCGATTAGTAACTCAATCAGAAATGAACTTTAATGTAACAGAATTAACGAAGTTGAAAATGGGCCAACTTCATGCACAGCCAAATTAAGGTTGGAAACAATAATTAACTTATATTAGTGTTGATAGTAAAATTGACAAATATAAAATTGCTAAGTTATGATTTTATTTGACCATGATAATAAACTTAATGTTAATAAGGTTACGCTTATTTCTTTTATATTTCACTAACCTAAAGGAAAAAGGATTAAAATGTTGTATTTAATTATTAACACATATTTTTTGAAACTTTGTGTTTATTTTTCAATATAATGGAATATTGCATACGAATACAAAACGAAAAAATCACTATATAATCTGAGAATGATGAAACGTTTTATGTAAATATAATCTCAATGTTACGAACCTTCACTTAAGGTTGTAAAGTGTTAAATAATTGTCAAAAATGACCCCATTAACACTAATCAGCTGGCCAATCAATCCCGATGGGGATCACTGTATACTGGCAGTTGCTACGGATCTTGGCCAATCTCCCTCAGTTCTGTGTAAAATATACTGGAAATTTTGAAATGTTGATGCAGAGTTTTAAAATTGAAATGTAGTATTATAAGAAAGGACAGAGGGGTAAAAATATGTTTTAGCCTGTTTATTTTTTAACAAAAAATCGAGTGTTTTGAAACGATGCTCGAGATTTGGCAGGGACTAGTCAATCTTCTCAAAATTCCTTTTTCCCACATTGGCCAACACCACTGTGCTATCTGGGGTGTGTTTTTGGGGTCTTTCTGAAATGTTTTCTGGTGACATAAGTTTTCTGGTGACTTATGAGGCAACGTTTTTTGAAATCTTATTATGATTTTGAACACAATATCGCATTTTATTTTCATGGTGCAAGAATATACATCTGAAGGCTATACTAAGCCAAAATTTTTTAACATCTAAACTATTATACTAGTCCCAATTTAAAGAAAGAATTCCTTATATAATTGTCTTTTAAAGGGAACTTCTTTGCACTTAGAAAATCGAATGGGAGGTCTCGAATTTCTAAAACGTCTACAAAGAAAGCACAATTCCAAGTTGTGTCCACTTTTTTTTTAATACATATACAATTGAGCTGATTTTCTTTAATTTTTAGGTTATAATTTCAAACATTTTGTCAGTATAACAGAATTAAAAATGATCATTTTTATAAATAATCCTTTTTTTTTCCGTCAATTTTTTAATCAGCTAATTGCAATTAAAGTGACTAATTAGGACATTATTAGAACATGCATAAATAAACTTGTAATTAACTTAGAGGTATTATTTTTATTGAAAATAAGAGTATTTTCAATATTTATTTAATCATAAGTTTTTAAATAAAAAATTCAAAAAAATACATAGTTTTAACAAAAAATTAAGAATAAAATATGCATAAAAAATATGTTTATAACAACATATTTTAGATTCTCCACAGAAAACACATTCACGGCTATTGTCTACAAAACAAAATAGAATTTTATAAATCAGATTATTTATTATGAAGTTATGACCGTTGGGGTAAAGTCTTATAACATCAAAATGTCATTCTTCAGAAAACGCGTTTAAAGTTTACTACACTAATGAACGTGATACAAAACAGGTTCACAAAACCTACTGTAATTTAAAAAGTAATTTGAGTCTCAGAAAGAAAATGGTATCATTTTAATGGTAATGAATTCGGAAATATTTTAAAACCAAAAAACAAAAACGCAGATTTGAGTCAAATTTAGCGATTCCTAATGTATATGTATTCTTTAAAGAAATCACTTAGAGCCGAATTAAAGCGGAGTCGTCTCAACTTACAAAGGAATGCATTTGATACACACCTCCCAAAAGCCGGAGTTGCAAAATGTATAGCACAATTTAATATTCGTTTGTGACTGTCTGAATCTACCAGTGAAAGTATAAAATTTTACCACCTATGTTTCTAACATTTTGAAAAGATAAAAAGAATACTGGAAATTGTTTACATTGACACTTTTTTAACTCAATTTAGTTTTAATTAATTTTAAATGCAATCTTGCAATCTAGTAATGGTCCATCAAAAGAGGCGTTTTTACATTTTTGCTAAAATAAAATGGAAAGAAATTTCTGGGTGGAAGGGAAAAGATATCTAATAAAAGATGAATATCTATCCATGATAAATCTAATAAAAAAAATATGTTTGAAAGATTTTAAATTTTTTTTATTAATTAATAATTAATTATTAAAAAACTATTTAATTCAAAAATTAATACTATTTATGCTTTATCTTTATCAAACTATCGTTTGAAACAGAGACTACTAACATTTAACTATTTATACTATTCATAACAATTTAACTAATTACAACAGTTTATGGCAAAAGAAACATTTTATTTTTAACATTAGTTTGTAATTTCCTAGCCATCATTCAAATTACAAACCACTCTTCGGAAAATTACGAATTTGGCTTTGTCTTTTTTTTTTCGGTTACTGATTGTAAATGTAGCATAATATTATGAGGTTGCAATTGAACTTAAAGTTTGGTTTAGTTTTGATATGTATATAAAGGTACAGGTGTTGACCGTCTTAATAAGCAAGTCGTGGTCGAATTATAACAACAGTTTATTTCCAGAGACGAGGAGAGCAGTGGCGACTCTTAGCTAGAGAAGAGTTAAATTATGTCAAAAAGGGCCTAGCCAAACAGAAAACTGGGGTTTTTATAGATTGGTGATCACCAAACAACCGGTCCAAGCCAGTTTGAGGCAGACTCGACTAGATTCAGGGTGCTCATTGCCAACTCCGGAAGATGCTAGAAAAAGGGAAGTTCGGCTAAGCCCTTTTTGACATAATTTAACTCTGCTCTAGTCAAGAGTCACCACTGCTCTCATCGTCTCTGGAAATAAAATCTTGTTTTAATTCGACCACGACTTGCTTATAAAGACGGTCAACACCTGTACCGTTATAAAAGTCGACAGGATTTGACCTTTGAGGGAGTTAATTTTAAAAAATGCAATAACAACGTAATTAGACTTTTTAATTTAAAAACTTCGGATTTCGCCTTCAGAGACGAGGAGGGGACATGTCAATCCCGAGCGAAAACGAAAGTTCCGAAGGGAACACATTACATGTATAATACCTGGTGATAAATGTATGACCTCTTATGACAAAAAAAAAAAAAAAAAAAATTGTTATTTAACATAAAGGTTTTTCATAATTTAACCTCATAAAAATATGAACTGTTAGCTTCTATGAAAAGAAAGAAACAAAAATGATAAATTATTTCATTGATTACGATATTTTAAGAACAGCTAAGGAACCCTCAGAATGCAAAGAAATCCTTGAACTTAACATAGTTTTTGGCACGAAAGTGAGAGATATTATATGATTTCTTGAATAAAAACTTGCAAAATACCAAAATGAGAATCTTATCTATAGTTCTGTAGTGTTTTTTTTTATCAATGAGCATAAAACTTATTTTCTAGCACTCTTTCCCTAGCAAGATCCTCGTAAGAACAATTTATTACTCATAAAATATATCATTGCAAAATATATGAAGCAGCATAAGTTTTTGGTGTTATAAAAGTGTTTGATGAAATAAAAATATTTGGTGACGTAAAAATATTTTATGATGTAAATATGACCAGTTAGAACAAGTTATTTTCCTACAAAAGACGTTTGATACATCTTTTTGGTATTCATTTTGGAGGATAGCTCATTATTTTACAAGTGTCAAAGTAAAAAATAGGTAAAAATATAAAATCATTAAGCAGTAAATACAGAAACGTGTAATAATAGTTAATAGACTAACAAACCAAAAGTATCTGAAAATTGTTACTAGGTAAAATAATGACTTACTTTTCAAATACTTTAATTAACAAATTAAGTAACTTGCTGTGTAGTTACGAGTTTTATAACAGTATTTTAAAATTCATTATAAAATTTAAAAAAATATATTTCCAGTAATGGAATGTGTAAATTTATTTTTTAATGCTATAAATATAATAAAATACCACGGAAATTAATTATATACAATTTTAGTTTTAGAATAACATCAATCGGCATGTATAGAAGGCAAACAAATGTGTTTGGCGAGTAATGCAGGTAGCAGAATTATTCTTAAAAGTAATATTGAAAAATATATTTCTAGAATTGAAGTGTGCAATTTTACCTTGAAAAGTAATAACCATAGTGATAAATTTGACACAATTTTAGTTATACAATGATCATATTTCATTTCGAGTGAAGTATATATCCAAAATCTGCATTCTATTTTCATTCAACGTATACAGTAAGCAAAAAAAAAAAAAAAAGCATTTTGCGTGCATATTATGTAGCGATGTATGGATTTTTAACATTACTAAATTTCTTTTTAACATTTAGTTCCCAATTTTTTATAATTCATAAATCACTAGCCATTCATACAAAATTTAAGAAATTATACTCCCCAATTTTTTAGATACTGAATCCAATAATGGAACAATATAACAGTGTCACCATTTAATTTTTTTTAAGTTTAAATCATTTTTATATGTATATTATACTTTATTAAAAAATTCAATGCAAACGTTTATTTAAAAAAATGTCACGAATACAAAAAGGAATAATATAACAGTGTTACGATTGAATTTTTTTTTAAGTTTAATTCCTTTTTATATGTATGTTATACTTTATTAAAAGACAATGAAAACGTTCATTTAAAAAAAAAATTACAGAATATATAATGGATTTTGTTTTTTTGCACTTATTACAACAAAATATTTAACCAGCTTTCTGATTTTCATTCTTACTGAATATAAGAGTACATTTCCCACACATCAGTGAACTAAAATGATTCTAACGCGATTCTTATATAAAAAGTGAGTTAATAAAGCTTTTTCTGAAAATATGATCAAAATGTTCATAATTTGTTTTCAGAATATAGAAAGAATGTTTCCCAATAGATGTTCTTAACTATTCCCGTAATTGTTTCTATAATACAATGAAGCTAACATTTTGCTTCAAGTTTGAATTTGAAATGATCTAGAGAGAAAAAACTCTACTCTAAATATTATGATAAAACATATGATCAAGTGAGAGAATAAGATCAAACAAATCCTGAAACTCCGAGACCGAAATACAAAATACCTTTAGTTGTTTCCCTTTCCTGGAATATATTCGAAAACGTAAAAGGTTTCCTGGAATTCGATATAGGAAATAGCACAGTGCACAGTTAAGAAGCTTTTCTGAATATGAAAATCATAAAAAAGTAGGCACATCATGTAATACATAAATTTCTATGTTGCAAAGTATATCTTATTTATTACATTATACGTTCCTGAAATTTATCGACATAAACAATATAATTCTTCAACTTTGTACTATAAACGGCGGATGTTTTAAGTGGCTCGTTTTAAGGGGGAGATGTATGTAGTCAATTTTCAAAATTTTCGATTTTGATTTTTGTATATTTTCTAAATATTCAAACCGTTCTGCTTAAAATGATATATGTATTGTGTCATTCCTACCGGTAGAAGTATTTTTAATGATTTTTTAAAAATCTCTTCTCTTGCTTAAAATTCGGCAAATTCAAACTTTAAATGGCTGTATCTCAAAACATCGTTAAAAGTCCTAAATGTGCTAAAAAAGTAGAGTATTGGGAAAAAAAGCAAATTGAGATATCATCAAATATATTTAAAATTCAAAACATTCTGCTTCTTTTAAGAAATAATTTTGGCACGCACTCTTTCTAGTTCAAAAACTAATTAAAAGAAAAGTGATGCTCAGCTTTGCAATACCACAATTTCACATAAATGTATTCTTTTCGAAACGTCGTTTTTCAAACTTTGATATATTTTTTGGCAAAAATGTCTATTAGTTTGTTTATGAAATTTGTATATATATATATATAGAACTGAGTTGTCTGTACGTCTGAACCTCAAACAGATCCATAGATTATTGAAATTCCCTGAAAACTTTCAAATCATTTCGAAATTTGCTAATATGCCGCCAAAGAAAAGAACGAATATATATGCTAAATATAGAGCATCTGCTCTATATTTAGCATATAT
The DNA here is from genome assembly GCA_963978545.1 of Linyphia triangularis. NCBI lineage: Eukaryota > Metazoa > Arthropoda > Arachnida > Araneae > Linyphiidae > Linyphia > Linyphia triangularis. The sequence continues at coordinate 34,306,440 of OZ021733.1, forward strand.
ATTCGTAGGAAGAGGTAGGGCATCACCACTGAAAAAAGAGCATCGACTGGAGAATGATTGAGTGCGTTATTACAAAATGAACGAAAACATGCATCTGTTATAGTACATTAGAAGCTGATCCCCAACAACAATTAATCCGAAGAAATTCCGAGTCTATGTAACATAGAACTGATAGATGTCCTTCAACGGGTCCCCAGTACCACACAGCTAGTCATATTATATAGTGGATTAATGCATAATGTTTGCTTTGTATCATTGCTTAATCTAAGGTAGATGTTTTAGAAATTTTTTGATTGAATCAATTTTTAATATCTCTTCTAAAAAGAAATGGAATTTTCAGAGATTTTGGAAATTTTTTCTTTTCAGATTTAAAGAAAAAAAAAGTCAACATACTGTTCAAATTTTAATCTCAGATTATTAAAGAAGATTTATACAGGGGTTCCAAAAAGATTAAAACGTGGTTTAATTCTTTACCTTTCAGCAATAAGTGCACAGTGCAAATCATAAAAGTATTCAAACTAGGTACGAAACAATACTGCGTTAATAATAATAAAAAAAAAAAAACTTCTGTTAATTTTGAAAAAGTTAAAATTTTTAAATAACCCCTCAAGACAAAGTAGGTCCATTAGGAAATTGTTATCTTTAATACAACAGCATCATCACAAAAATCCTCATAACTGTATTTTTAAAGTTGAAAGGGATCATACATCAAAATCGAAATGTAAATTTGTGACTCATTTTAAAAAGATAAAATGTATTATAATATTTACATAAAAACAATTTTTGTGTACTTAGGGTAAATAACGTATTCTTAAAGTTTTGTTTAATAAATTGGGAGTAAAAGGTTTCAAATTTTTTTTTACACATGATATCAAATTCGAAGCTTATCCTAAGTTCTAAACTTCAAAATAATATTCTGTATCACTATCTGTTATTATTTTACTATAAGTTACTCTTTTTAACTCTAATTATCTGTTACTCTATTTGATTATCTGTTACTCTTTTTACTATATCAGATTTCAAAAGCTATCATGAATTCTTTATTTTATGAATTCTTAACATTTTATAATATGCATCAATTTGTATAATAGAGTAAAATATAATTGAGATTCGCGTGCGTCCCATTGCTGGCGTAGGCAGTAGCACTGTTTTTAACTCTCTACTAAGGCTTTATTTAAATGCATAAGGGATTTTGTATACATGTTATCGTATTTTTTATCTAAAAATTTCCATTATCAATTTATATATGATCCTTATTTTCATTCAAAAAACAGTCTTTGTGTGATAAGAAAATGGGCACAAGTTAATTTTTTTTTATCATAATCCAGTTGATTTTAAAAATTAAGATACGTTTTTTTTTTTTTTTTTTTTTTTTTTCATATAATGGCCTTGTTGCATGGAAAATGGAAAAAATTCTAGTTGACCAAATTTGCATAGGAGGGGAAAGGAGGTATGCAAATTTAAAAAGTGAAACTTTTGAAAATTTAGTGGTGAACCTTTTTCTTAACATAATCTTCTCTATTATCTTATTTTGAACATTTTCTCAATTTGCATTGCCCATTTATCTCTAACGGATAAATAACTAAAGCAAGTTTCAATCTTTTTTTAACACCCTGAAAATGTTCAGAAAAAAATTCAAATTATCTGTACTTTAGTTACTTAAAAAAGATGCAAAGAAAATTGTCTTTTTAACCTTAGCTGTATAGGGCTAGCGGCTATCCTTAAAAAGGTTTAATTAGGTAATTAGAGTGAGAATGTTCCGCTAAGTACAAGTCTTCTGATTTTTCTACTAAGTTCAATTACTTACTTTCCATTTGAAAGGGTTGAAATTTTATTTTTATACTGATGACCCATAATCCAAAACCATAAAAGAAAAGCTTTTCACAGCCGTAAAATATTGCCTAATGTCGCATGCAAGCGGTTTCTGATTGGTACTCGGCATTCGTGCAAAGTAATCTCTTATTTCGCAGATGAATAGCTTAAGTGACATATAGTTTAGATAGTCCCGAGTCAATGGATGGAAATTTTCTGGTTTTTCTCTTATTCCAACACAAATGCAGAGCTGTAATTTCTTGAGAGACTTTCAGGAATTCGTTCCCTCCTCCCACTTGATTCTCAAACTACTCTTAGTATTCCAGATCTTGCTGAAGAAATGTTCCTGCGCAATAAAACCAATGAACATCTCTAATGAAATTAATTAGTCAATACAATTAAACCTAAATTTTTTTGAAAAAATGTAATAAAATGCTTTTTAATAGCTGAGTTTGGTGTCGGAATGACCTGTCATTTGACCTGAATATATACGAAGAGAGGGTAAATTATATAATCTAAGAAACTACTTTAAACAATTATTTTTTGGTGCCATGCCATTCCACCCTTTGTTGAGAGGAAATTTTTCTATTAACTTTTAAATTATTAGTGAGATTTAATTCATTTCCCAAATCTATATATATATATATAAATTCATTTCACAAATCTATCTATCTATCTATATATATATATTATATATATATATATATATATATATATATATATATATATATATATATATATATATATATATATATATATATATATATATATATATATTAATTCATTTCACAAATCTCTCTCTATATACTCTATATATAGTTGTCTGTACGTCTGAACCTCATACAAATCCATATTTTTGCACCTAGAGGTGAAATTTCGTAGATAGAAGCTTTAGTACATGGAGATTGTAGATAACAACTTTTAAATTCGATTAAAAGTTGTTTTCATTAAAATTGAATGACATTAAAAAAAGTTATTGGAATGACAACAATAGTTTTTTTTAATCTGAATAAAACCAAAAGTTATTTTAAAGTGTTCCTCTCATTTTTCTGATTATTTTTATGTATCACAATCGTCTGCCCGCAAAGCGGTTGAAATACTATTACAATTTTCCATATATTTACTGCTAATCAGTGCTCTGCCCATGCACCATTTGAAAGCGTAACATAATATTCATACAATATTATAAATAACATAATATTCTGATGTAAACATAACGGCTAAGATTATTGAAATTCAGCGAAAACCTTCAAATCATTTCGACATTTATTAATATTTCTTCTTACTCCCAAGTAAATATTTATTCATTTTCTTTAGTATTTAAACCAGAATATCAAAATTCTTTCTTTTGATTACTTTCATTTGTATAGTGTTTTTTTTTCCTGTGTATCAAGTTCCATATTATTTTATCTAGATTTGAATACATTTTTTTTTACATGTTTTACTATTTACACCAGACTATTTTACAATTTACACCAGAAGCGTAGTATTTCATTTTCTATTTTATTTCTGTAGTGCTTTATTTTGGTCTTGATTATGAACTTGGTAAGGGGATTCTACTTTTTTTTTCTATAAACTAAAAAATTTTGAAGAATACTAAACTTTTTGTGTACAGATGTAGTATAAGATATTTCTTTGGCGCAATTTTATTTGGTGTTTTTGTACAGGTAAATGTTGTTTCTCGCAACGGTTTTTATTTTCAGATATATTTTAATTTTATTCTCTTATTTATATTTTAACTTAATTTGGTACTATTCTGTTAGCCGCGTATCAGATAAAAACCACCAAAATGCAGATCTTGCAACCTTCAAATAATGTATTTCCTATATTTAGAATTGGCGATACATTTACTCGTCATTTAAACAAATAAACATTTAGGCTTGGCGTCAACTGGTAACCACCTATTGGAAGAGTACCCTTCATAATTTATATTTTAACTTAATTTTATGATTATTAATGTTTTCATTTTCTTTTAGCATCTGTGTTTTTGATTTTTGCTATTTTTCTGATCGTTAAATGAAAAACATCGCATAATGCTTTATATTACATCTGTTCCACTTTTCCTAAATGTAAATTTCTATATCTTTCAACAGGTCCCCAGCAGCGAGGAGCCACACTGCTAGTTACAAATCTTTCTTAAGAACCAAATATCGCTAGTTTTATCGCCTATTTTCTTGTACCGCCAGTTTTATCACTCAGGGCAATAAATAGTTATTTGTAGCAACCCCCTACCTTTCAGTACTGTAATCCTCAACATTGTAGGTTCCCATCTCTAGTTTCAAACCACGTTTTATTAAATAATTACTGTCAAAGTTCTGACTATATGGATTACGTATTTCTCAAAATACTTCTCTGATTTTACAACAACGTTTCATTTCAGAATTTTGAGCTCAGAATAACTACGCATTTAAACAAATACTTATATATTGCCAATAACGTAATTATTTTGACACTGCTGGTAAAGTTTTTTTTTTACAAGCAAACTGAATTATTCGAAAAATAAATTTAATTTAACCAAACTTGTTTGGAGCTGAGTGGGTTAAATTTAAAATCTTTCAAAATATGTTAATTGTATAATTATTGTGCATTGAAATTTAAAAGACTGCTTGATTTGTTTTCATTTTTAATAATTATTTCTGTAATTATTCATTTAGAGATATAAATTAATTTTAATGCATGGATTGTTATTGGGACTTTGAAGAAACATATGATAGACATGCTGAATAACATGTGAAATAAATTTCTTAAAAAAAACACATTTTAAAAGGCTTTAATCATGTAGTACCTGATATTAGTTTTTTATTACTATCTCAATAAATGTAATAAAAATGTCTCCCCTATTTTATAACTTTAATCGGCAGATAATTCTTAAAAAAAAAAAAAAAAATATAGAAACCTGTGACTTATTTTATTTTACTTTATTAGAATACATTACTTCCGCAAAAATCAATATGGATCTAATATTGAGTAACTTTTAAAGTAGTATATTTTTAAATTTCAATATTTTCTGCTCTCTATTTAAATATTAAATTATAAACGACGAATATATTTACACACGCAAATTGGCAGTAGGAAATAATATTAAAAGCATTTCGTAAATTTGGCAGATTTTCATCCCTTAATTGTAAGGTCAAATACCCAAACGCCTGGCTAAATATTCTATTAATATGGTTACGAAAAGTTTCTACGTATAATATCACAAATTCTTTTCTAACTTGTGTTATCTATCAACGGTGAACTTTTCTTATTTTTCTATTCCTACCCAGTAGTCATTACATTATCCCACTCGTCGCTTCCGATAGAATTAAGTTTTCGAATTAATGTTAGGTGTATGGTGCTGCAAACCGATAAGAGACCCAGCATAGCTGTTACACATAGCTGATAAAACTATTTCAAAATGCATAGCAAAAGTTTCCGTGGAGCAGCATTTTGAATAGTAAGTACATTTTATGAGTATTAGGAAATGTAAATTAAATAATAGCCCATTTTTAATTTGAAAACTAAAATTCAATTTGATTTTAAAGTTCTCAGAAAAGTTTTGTGCCGCATTTAAATGCTCTTAGTATCATAGGGATTTGTTTTGAAAACAGTTTAGAGCTTCATTAGCACTTATTGATTTTTTTCAGCATGCCATGGCAATTAGCGCCTTTTCCTGTGGTGAAGTCATTTTTTCATTTGTTTGCTTTTAACGTGCTTAATGACGCATTCACTAACTATGTTGATAAACTTTATGAGGACAGCAACAAAATTTTCAAATATCACCATTCTATGTAATGGTTAGTTGTTTTCAGATTATCTGGAGCCGTCAGCAACACGAGGGCTGTAATGCGCCGAAACATTCGTCATTTAACAAGCCAACATACATTTACAAACACCCATGCCTTACACGGGACTCAAACCCGCAACCTCGCAGTCTAGAAGCTAGCACGCTAACCACTATACCGTTTGATCGGCCCATTCTAAGTAATATTCCAGATTTTAAAAGTTATTTAAAATTTGATGGTGACAGTTTTTGCACATTAACATGAACACATTGCACTTTTTGCAATATAACACTTATTATTTCAAAATATGTGTTTATCATAATTCAACATATATATTTCGATTCTTGAGACCAGTTAAGAAACTGAATTTTTAAAGGATCTTATCCATCGTATGATGTAATTCATTTTGCATGTATATATCTTGAATTCTGAAACCCGCAAGTTTCGTCCGATAGCTAATATATAGCCACAATAAATACCTCAATTATTATAGTTATTAACCTTTAAAATGAAAACAGAAAAAAGTCCTTAAAATTCCGATAGAAAGAGTGCGCCAATTAAAATTTGTAGATACGGTGTTACGATAATTATTATTTAAACTCTTATCTTCTAACCCTTATACAATTCAACATATTTATACTTCGAAGAAATCATCCTCTTTAAGAGAGCCCCTTGGCAAAATCAATCTTTAAATTTAAATTGAGTTCGTTATAAATCTTTCTTAGTTATTACGCAACTACAAGGACTAGCAAAGTTAATCCAACTTCTGTAGCACAACCATTATAAAGTATTTAAAATCATTTACGCAACAGAATTAACAGAATTATCAGGTTTGTTGTTTTATTTCCAGCCAATCTTTCATAAATGTTTTGCTAACTTAACAAAGTCTATACTCGTGAATACCTTTATCATCTTTGAGCTGTACACGGTATACCTAGTATATGAAACTGTTCTTCTGTTATGGCAACCATGTCTGTAATATGTTATAAAAATAATATTTGCATGGTTTTGTAGTTAAATGCAAAAGAGATGCTGCGAAATCGAAGCCTATCTTTCTTTTTGAAAATTAGATTTCAAGTTTAAAATAGTTTTTCTTTCATTGTCAACATAAATAACTTTAATAAGAATTTAGGAAAGGCTGAACAATTGAACGAACTTTTCGTGTCAAATATCCTATTGTGAATAATAAATTATCTGGTATTTTTTTTAAATTTAAATATTTATCTATAGCTCTACAAAATTGTCCATGTGTTTAAAAAATAGTTTACTAGTACTTTTAGATTCCCCATTACCCTAACTAATCTCAAAGCTTTGTTTGTCCGTCTGAGGTCAACATTCCACAACAAATTACAATTGATATGATCCGTGCGATAGGTCAAATTAAAGGCCTAGACGAGATGAGTAGCTTTAACTGGAAGTTTCTAACCTAATTACTGTAAATGCCAAACGGAAGTTAATTTACAATGGATTAAGCATAGCTATAAATACCACATACATGGGTCCTATATCAGTTTGAAGGTCTTGATATAATGAGTAGGGTTTGAAATTCCATCAAAAACTGACACTAGAAGTACTAAAATAATTAGCAGGACGAATGCTTGCATTGTCCCCTTAAGAGGTTGATTTAGTATGTACACTCAACGACCTATTTTTATGCACAATAACAGCTAATATGGCCAAGCCCTACAGCTTAACATTGATTACAAACCCCAACAAACATATATTGCTAACCCAGGATTCAAGCCCTGTATTTTTGACAAGTGAGACCAGAGCTCTAACCACACAGCCACTAGGTAGGCGTTACTTTAATAGAAGTACACATATTGGCTGCAAATAAAGATTTCGAATTAGAACAGATATTTTCGATTAAAAGTTTTCTAGGCAAGTTGTCGCCAAACGATATTTTTGGTGATATTTTTCGTTTATAAAAACTTCAAATTGGCATGGTTTTTGTTGTATGTCATCAAGTTTAAACAGATGGTGATTTCAGCCATTGAATATCACCAAATTGTGCATACCTGGTATCTGGTCCTGATGTATAGTGATAAAACATAAGTACAATCAGTCTATTAGCGGCATTTACTGTCACAATCTAAAATGTCGTACCTCACAACAAATGCAAACGTTAATAGTTTGAGACAGTTAATAGTTAAGAAACTAGGGGTGTGGAACATCGCGCAACTTTCAATTACACTATAATACTGAAGGGAATTTGCGTCGTTTACCGTTATTATGTTTTCATCATTTATTTAGAAAAAATTGCCAGTATGACGATATTTTTTGCGATAATTCTTGCAGTTGAGCAGTTTTTTAGCAATCATTGAAACACATGATTTTTTCAATGGCAGCTACCTTATGCCCATGCAATCTTTTTTTTTTTTTTTTTTTTTTAAAAAACACCATCGTGCCAAAATAACTATGTGTTGAAGGCATTCGTTTTTCAACTTTTTACGCCGTTAAAGCATTTTTTTACAGGAATTTCGGAGGTTTGGATGTTTAGAACACCTTAAGAGGCATTAGCACAGCTGAGCCGTTATTTACCATTCATTGAAAAACATGATTTTTTCAATGGCAGCTACCTTATGCCCATGCGCGATTTTGACAAAAACCTTAATGGTAGGTCCTTGGACCATCAGCAACCTGCTCACCAAATTTGAACATTGTAGGTAAATTTGTTCGGGAGTTATGCTGACCACAGACACACATACAGACATACCTTTTTGTAGATCACTTTTTTGAAATCAGGGTGTTCCAAAACGTGGAGAAATGCAAAAAAAATCGATGTTTTTTTTTTTTTTTTTTTTTTTTTTACCGAATGCTATACTTTTATTACCCTATGTTTAATACATATGGGTAATTGAAAGTAAAAATTGGAGAATTTCTTTCCTTGGCGAATCAGTATTATTCACAAACTTGTTGCATAACTAGAGCAACAAAAAAAAAAAAAAAAAAGATTTGAATCCTCCATCTCTTGAATCACTTTCTCCACAAGTGTGCAGCGTTGGGCGAATGAACTTCACTGATCGAAATGCTGATCAGTCATTTGAGATGAAATGCGCGCCAGATTCCCAGACACGTATTAGCTGTCTCAAAATGAATGATTGCTGCTACGCGTCATTTCAGAATGTCGTAGAGAATACAATGTGCCCGTGGCAATCATCAGATATTGATTGAGTTGCAAATAGAAATCCACAACCACGATTTCAATTAAATTGTGTTTGTTTAAGGAATATAATTTAATTTTAAAACAATGGCTCTAAAGATTGCTTTGGAATTCAACATTGAATATGTTGTTTGGTGTAATGTAAATAGATTTCAATACCATTAGAATATTCTGCATTTTTCTTATTTTATTAAAATGTTCAATGGAAATATAAGTGGAATAAAATTAGGTACTTTATTTGAAAGTTATTTACTCTTTTATTTTTCTTGTCCTGTTTATTTATTGTTTGAAAGATTATCTGATTTTAACACCATTAGAATATTTAGCATTTTTATCTTATTAAAATGTTCAATAGAAATATCAGAAGAATAAATGGGGTATTTTATTTGAAAATTATGAAAACTTGATTTATTAAAATCTGAACAACATATATAAAAAATCAAAATGCTAATAGAAAAGTTTTGCAAGTCAAAAGGTGAAGTTTACCTAACTTTCGAAATTATTTTAACTTTTTTACGCTTGTTTTCTAATCTTATATATAATATAAAAAAAAGAATTTCTGAAAATTATAGAATTTGTAGATTTGTTATTTTTGTAAGCGTAACCATCCTTTTCTCCACATTTAACAATTCACAATAAATATTGTTATCCATTAAAAAATTAAATTAAATTGATAGAAGTGTAAGATATAAACTTTTAAAATTGAAAAGTAAGTTTATTATTCTGTCGTGGGTTTAGTGCCTTAGAATATGAGTTTTCTAGCAGAAACTATAATCAAATCGACAGCTTGTAATCCATATGTTTTAAATTGTTACAATACGGTAAAATATATATTGTAATCAAGTAGTGACTTTGGTAATTCGGCTCTTAATGAAAAAATACAAAGATAAACTCACATCAAGACAAAATAGAGAAATAAACTTTTCCGAATGAATGCGCATCAGAAGTCTTAAAGTGGAATTTTTGATTTGGAAATGAAGCTATTTACGTTTCAAAATTTTAGTTCTCATTAATTCAATCCCATTGAGTGCATGCATAATTTACTGACTTCTGTGAAGACAATGCAAATGAGCTTCTATTGAAGCAACTAAAATTAGACAGCTGTTAGAATATAATAAGACTGAATATTTAATCAGGTAATATTTAAAAGTTAAAAAATGAAAAACATATTTGTTATGTATAGGTACTTGAAAAAGATACTTTGAACTACAATATAAATACAGTTTTTCGTTGGTATGAATTAGAAAATGTTAGAATTTTTACTTATCAGATTTTGAAGTATTCCTGTTTATTTTTATTCCTCAAATTTTTCAAAAATATACTGCTTTTTGTTTCTTGGAATTGAGGTATTGGAACTGCCATTACTTCAACCATTAATTTATATGAGGTTTTAAATAACCTTTTTGTGTATTATAAAGTGGGAAAAATCATTAGTGGAGATTTAAACTTTGTATATGGGTTGTTGTATATTGATATGCAGTTGTTAGATTCCATTTTACACATAAAAACAAATAAAGATTTTTAATCTTACAAATCATAAAATTTTATTTCTGATGATAGTTTATTTACAATTGTCAAATATGTTATTCGTTTGAAAATTGAAGTTAAAGTTTTTATTTGTATTTCTCTGTGAGCTTGCTTTTCTCTGTGAGACTCTATATAAAATATATTTTAGTACTCTTTGAGAGGTGACTCAATGTAGAGAATGTTTTGATTCAACGAGAGGGATCTCTATGTAGCAGGTAGCCATTACTACAACCGTTACTTTATATGAGATTTTAAATGACTTCTTAGTTGACTAAAAAGGGAAAAGATCCTTAGTGAATATTAAAATTTGCTATATGGATTGTAGTATCTAAAATGTAGTTAGATTCCACGTTACACATGAAATAAACATTAAGATTCTTAATCTTACATACCTCCGCTTCTGATTATAGTTAATTTACTATAACCTAATATATTATTCGTTTGTAAATAGATATTTCATGTGCTTTTCTGTATGAGAGAGGACTCTATTTAGAAGATATTTTGGTACTCTTTGAGAGGAGACTATGTAGAAAATGTTTTAACTCTATGAGAAGGATCTCTAGAGTCAAGCAGTTGTGTCGACACGGCTGACCGGTAATGATCCCCTACTCTCCCGTGTACTTTAAACAACAATAAATAAATGCATTACAATTTTTAAGATTTTGTTCTCCGCTTTAAACAATTGAGGACTAGAAATGGAAAATGATCTAAGTATCAAAATAAATCGAAAATCTTATTTTTACGGGAAAATGTCCTTAAGACCAAGCTAAACAAAGTGGAGAACACCCAAAGTGCGAACTACAGTAGCAATAGTTCAAATTCAATCTGGTTCTTAATCATAGCCTTAAGTACCAATGCGAGTTTTTTTCTTTTTTCAGCTCTCCTGAAAAATTTTCTTTTTTGGACTTAGGTCGTTTTCCCTTTCTAGTCCTTAATTCCCTTCTCTATTTGTTGATAAATCGAAATTAAATATTAAAAAGTACCTTCGGTTACTCTGTAATGGGTGTACAAGACAGGATTTATCCCCAGACTGACAGGCTATGCGATCTGCGCCGTGCCGAATTTTACTTTCCAAATAAAGTTTTATTATATCTCCCAGAAATATAATGAAATGTCTATCTCTGATGTACGTCCAAAAACTGATTCCTCTTAGAGATCATAAATGCACATAATACGCATGGGTTCGCTAGGAATAAATAAATACAGTACCTCATTACACATTGAAATTATTTTCAAAGACGGTTTTTACTTATTATGTAAGTTTTCTAATTACTTTCGATAATTTTTACTTTCAAAATAAACCTTTTTATTCTCTAATTGATTTTTTGAAACATTTCAGTTTAACGTTTCATTGTTTTTTAAATACATTGAAACACTTTTAATGAAACTTTTAAATACTTTTCATTACAAACATTTTCATAAATTTTTCTACTTTTCTTAATTGAACCTGTGTTGAAACAGTTTAATTTAAATGTTTAAACAACAATTTAAAGAAATTTCACACCAAAAAAAGTAAATGGTTGTTTCAAAATTAACAACATAATTTTCGTTTCCTGTAAATTAAACCAGTAACATTTTACAGCACTCAACACTTTATCATACTTACTTTTATATACCATAATATAAAAACTCAACAAATACTTTTCCCTAACGATAACTTGATCCTCATCGGAAAACCTCAACGGAAAAATACACAGCAAGTAAATCCGCTTTAACCGTTCAAATTTCCTCCGAATCTTTGAGTTAAAGCATATTATTCGGCAAAAAAAAAAAAAAAAAAATCATAAAGCTCACCTAGGAAATGTTCAAATCTCCAACGTTTCCTACTTTCCCAAGGAAAAGAGCATTACGCAAAGATTATGCAACGAAAAACCACACTGATTTCTTCACCATAAATTTCGGCTAGGTACTTATTTTCTCATGATCAATTTGAATTTTTCAACCTACGTTTTTTGCAACCCTGCAAACGGCATTTGATGGAGAAATATTCTGATTTAAATAAAGCATGTTTACGGGTCTATGTTACATTTTTTTTTTGTCTGGAATAATAACATCACCTTCGATATACTTTAAACTACTACATTGTGGGAATTCGTCAGAATGAAAGTGTTTCTATAAATTCAAGAATTAACATATAAATCTGCACGATAGTAATAAAAACCAGCGTTGAAGAGCATGAATACGAAAAGCTATGCAATATAAAATTACATTTTACAAGAATAACAAATAAAGAAAGAGTAGGTAGTCACCTACCGAATGTTCCGTAATGGCTCTATCCCAGATAGCACAGAGGTATTGGCCAATGTTACAAACAGGGGTTCTGGGAAGAATGGCCAATCCATGCCGAAACTCGAGTATTGTTCCAAAATACACGATTTTTTAAAAAATAAACATGGCCGTCAGATTCGTGGGTTAAGTAAAATATTTCTTTAAAGACTAGTCATGATCTTTTCCAAATTTTTCCAACGTTAGTTTTAAAAATATGGATAGAAATACAACTTTTCATAGAATGCTGTTTTAAATTTTTTCAAATGTCTTTTAATATTTGTATATGGTAAATATTAAATGCTTCTAGTCAATAGTTTTCATTTTTAATATTTAAAGAACTTTAGAGCTTTGAATCTGATCATTTAATGGTTTTTACAATTTTTATTACATTTCTTGTTTTAAAATTGTAATAGTAAGTATATTAAGTAAATAACCCTTTTAATAAATTAAGAGTTTTTAAATTCAAATGATTTAAAATAATAGTATTTTCTGCTTCAAATAATTTTTACATAAACAATATAGAGTGTGTACATAAACGCAGTTACATGTTTTTTCCCTTTAAGGTTAGAGATAAGAAATCAGTGTGAATTGCAAAAATTCTCAACAAAAGGTAAGAAATCATTAAAAAAATGTAGTTTTAATAATGTAATGTAGTTTTAACCTTACTTTTAAAGTTACAAAATTTCAGTTTTCATACAACCGCAGGAAAAGGGCAGTAACAAAATTGTTTCTAATGTCAAATCATACTAATTTCCATAAAATGATTACCATTCTATCTTTGAAATTAAACTATTCAAAGCGGTTTTACAATTTCCAACGGATTACAGTTTTAAACGGTTTTACAGTTTCAAAACAGGAAAACGTTTTACGCCAATAATATAAAAAATTTAGCATTTAGGTAATAGAGGTATTTTCGGTAATCCTTTCTTCTAAATAGTATAAATCAGGATTTTGAATGCGCCCTATCTCAGTTAATTTTAAAGAGAAAGTAATTTTTTTTAGGTAATGTCATTTGACTTAAAGAAGTTGAAATTTAAACAAGCAGGTACTAAATATTATTAAAATTCAATATTTTATTAAAACTGAAGTCGCTATGAAAACTGCACTATTTTTATGACACGTTACATAATTTTGAGAATTTTGCAATCAATACTAGTTTTCTTATCACTAAAAGTAGAATAACGGTTTAGGACACATCTTGCATATTTTGTATGTAACCTTTTACACTAACAAATTTTGCATAAAATCAGACACAATTTTAAATTATGTGACTTCTATTACAATGAATACTCGAATTTTTTGTTAAGTTCCCCGTTTAATTGTATTGGTTTCAAAGTATTTTTTCGTAAAAAAATTTCATATAAAATAATACCACCTAAATAGACGTAATATAGAATTCTATGCCATCTTATAATAACATACTGTTAACATATAATGTGGCTCCAGAAATTTTAATGACTATCTCAGTGCTAATTGTGTTGAATTAAAATATCATTAAAATACCAGCTTAACGAAGTACGAGATCCCTAATCTGCACTAAACTATTATAATTATATTTTACTTAGAAGAGATTAAAGTTTCAAAATAAGAGGAGACCGGTACCTCAGGTACTCATAATGTTAAATTGCTTATATTTGATCTACCTTTTCTTGGAAAATTCTTAACAAATAAGTTTCATTTTTTTATATAGGCTAAATAGATCTTATAAAAGATACTGACGTTTAAGTTTGGTAAAATATATCATTTTTTTTTTTTTTTTTTGAGAAAAATCTCCTTTTTTATAAAGATTTGGTATGTAAAAATAATTATTAAGATAACAGGAAACTTTTTAACCTCAGTTTAATATGCAGGCTTTGTATAACAATTCAATTAAAAAATTATTGGTATACCTCTACTAGCTAGTTAGTAAAGGCACAGTGAAGTTTAAAATATCACATTTAGAGAAAATCAAATTAAAGACAAGCCTTGTATAGGAAATAATTGATAATTTACTTTTAAAACAAAATATAGCCGGCTTCCAATTTCTAAAGTGATACATCCATGAAAAGGCAAAAGAGCATAAAACAACACAAAATGAGAATCCCGAAATCAATTATTTTTATTTTAAGAGCATTATTCAGTTTATATGTGAATATTGGTAACACAATTCGTAAGATAATCTTCAAATCTGCAAAGTTTTTAGAATAAAAAAAAAAAGATTATTTATGGAAATAGCTATGACAACCTAGACTTAAATGCAATTTCCGATTTAAACAAAAAAAAAATCTGCTTTTATCCTATCTTTTCTAAGTGAATCTAATTTCCGTTTGAACATAGATGACAAGTTATTGTGATATTTATGAAGATAATAAATGAGCACTTGATTTTTTAATGAATTCTTTTTTATTTTGATACTCAGTAACAGAAATGTATGCATAGTCTGATTTCAAAATTTCTGATTATGTTTTGCAAAAACTAGTTGTGAGTATATTTCCATGCAAAATCAAATATATATTGTTATAACACATTTTTTAATCTTAATTTTTTGTTAAAAACTGTCTTTTCAAGCTTTTTATCAAAAAATTTATTATTAAACAAATATTGAAGCCAAATTCACCACTGTGGTTGGGAACAAGTCTCAAAACATTATCTTTTTTATGCAATAAAAATCATATCTATAAGTTGGTTGCAAGTTTATTTATGTCCGTTCTAATAACGACCTTTTGAATTTCAATTAACTAATTAAATATTTAATTCAAACAAAAATGTGTGCATAAAATTGTTTTATAATTTATTCCGATCAACTGTATAGAATTCTGAAATTCTAACATACAAAATTAACGAAAAATATCTAAAATGTATATGTATACCTTAATACATTTGCGTTAATCTAGAAATATCAGACAGTATAAAATACAACTTTTTCAGCTTCATATATCTGTGTTTAACAGTTTTTCGTCAGACAAGTTCTGGGTCACTTTATTTATAGTTAAGATTGATAACTATTTCAACAAATTAATTAATCTTTCTGGAGCATTCTCCTTAAATGAAGATGTTAATTCACAATATACTCTAACCGTATTTTATTTTTTATAAAAAGATAAAAGATCAGATAAAGTATGAAATTAGAAAATGTACTATTTTAATATGCCTCTCAGGTGTGAACTACCATAGCCTGTTGATTGTCTAGACGAAATTACTTAGCATAAATGAATTTTTGATTAATTATGTTCACGTTTGCGTCCTAATTTACTTACACTTGGAATCATAATTTACAGCAGAATATTAATAAACGGAAAGTAAGTTACTGAATTAACAGAGTGATAAATTAAAGATTTTATCAATGTATGGTTAAACACCAACGACTTAATTCAGTTAGTTGATGCAGTAGAATGTAGTTCAGCAAAGGTTACACTAAGTCTATACTATGCTTAGACTGCATTTGATCAAGATTGTGCAGAAACTATTGATGTATGGATTACTGGAAAAGTCTACGTTTGAAAAGGATATAACTACTGACTGTTTTTAAGTGAAAGCTGTCTCACATTTGTGACTTTAATGAGAGAAAAGCCGGTAAATTCTCACCAGACAGCCAAGCAACTTACAAGATATAATGTTAATTTAATCACCACCATGAATAATCACTGTAAAAAAGAAGACTGCATAGTGCCAGATAATGCTCGCTCACGAGACATTATGAATGCTACAGGCTTTTTCAGAAAGGACTTACTGTGATGAAGCTATGTTCATCACACTGGAAATTCAAAGAGGGAGGCTCCAACAGAAAGATTACCACCCCCCCCCCCCCTCCCCATTCGTGCCATTCCGGCTGCAACCTGCAGACGCGGTGTCTAACCAACAAACGCAAAACTCACTCCAGAGAAGAATGCATCATATATTCAGTTGTCAGAGAAGCTAGACATTGGTGACATTTTTAGACACTTTCTTGACAGTAAGGTAAGATTTAGGACACCCACACCTCTACTACAAAGATTAACCGCTTTACTAAACAGAGGATAATCGGGCGTGCTTGCAACAGCCTTCTCTTCTAAGAGGTGACCAATTGTAAGTACTGAACACACATCTCCCCCATAAGACCAATAAGTGAGTTTTAAGAGATTAGAAAAAGTCAAGACGGAGAGAACACACATAACACATTCATATTCTAGACTCTTCACTTGGCAGTCATCTTAGACTCTTGACACTCTCTCAGGACATTTTTGCATGTCAGAATCCTGTAATTATTTTGAACTCTAATTTTTGATCTCGACCGTGATTGGTCGCGTACCTGTTTCCACAAATCCGATCTGGGATAAGTTTGATTTGCATGTAGTCTTCGTTAAAATGACATAACTTCGGAAGTGTGAGAGACAAAAGGAAGAGGCAGGTGGTATGCTATTTAGACAGGTATTGAATTATAAATGATTTGGTTTACAAAATTAGAAACACTATTGAAATGTAGCAACAAATTGTTGTAAAATGTAATGGAATGAGTTCATCGTTATCCGCAAGAAAAAAGGTCACGTGATACCTTTCCTGGATAGTGCAGCCCAAACTGTCACTTTTGAAGAATTCAGCAATTTTGAGAGACACGCGGATAGGTTTACAGAACCCTATATTCACCAGTTTTGTTCATTGACAAATTGGCCCAAATGAAAATGGATCTTATATTTAAACCATATATAGTATTATAAAACTTACCCCATCAATCAATGATGCAAACTCATATATTTAAAATTTCATACCTGCCTATTCAACATACTACTTGTCGCTGCTTTCGGTCCCTCGCTGCTGTGCTGCTGTGTCATTTCAATGTTAGGGATTCATTTCTGACCCTGTTGGGGAGTACGACAGTAATATGGTCTAGAGATGGAGAGTAGATTGAATTTTAGAAGGGAATATTTTTGAAATTTATAAAGGTGGAGAATTTTAGGAAGAAACTTCCTTGGAAATGTGCTTCTAATTTTAGAAACACATTTCATAAACTGGGAAATATCTCAGCGAGAATTTCGATAATCGAAACAGGACTGACTATACTGGCATATGCTCCTTTTACAATTCAGAAATTGAAGTCCAATTTTTATAAAAATATATCTTAGAAATATATATACTAGGGTAATTTGTTGGCACATTAGAGGTATTAGCCATTGCTAGTGGCAGGTCGTTATGGAGAAGAAAGTTAAAATTCGAGAAATAATTCATAGAAAAAAAAATGTATTAACTTGTTTTTATGCTTTTTAAAATCTTTAATTTGTGATTTTTCAAAACGGCTTTCATGTGACTTAAATCAATCTTAACCTTTGATCTTCATATATTCGTTAAATAAATTAATAATGTTTAATTACATTTAGGAATCCTTAAATGTAATTAAACACCTCCATACTATTGGAAAATGTTAAGTGTTAAAAGAGCAATTCCACGTAGTGTCTGCATTTTTTTTATTTAGAAGTTTATTTTTTGTTGAAAAACTATTAACAGTTTTTTAATAAATAAATATGCATACATTAATAAACGTTTTTATAAAATAATGGCTCCAAGATACAAAATTTTAGAATATTTAAAAAACGTGTTATGGAAATATCTATATTCATCTCTAAATACTTGCAAGCTTGCTCAATTTAACGTTAATTCAAAATAACAAATACTTAATTTTAAAAAAAAAGTACTTCTGTTAAAAGAACTGAATTTCAAACTTCCACATAAATGAAATATAATTAAGAAATAATAATATATTATAGAATAAAATAGTGTTTCAAATAAACAAAACTCTTTTGAGTCATTTAGACAAATTGTATTCCTAGGAAACTAAAAAAAAAAGTTAACCTTTTTTACTTATTTTATAGAACCTCAAATTTATTTATTTAGTATGAATTTTCGAATTTAGCATATACATGTACATTTCACAAAAGTCTAAAACTATATTAAAAAACTTGACATGTATTCAAAGAGTAAAATGTTAATAAGAGTAAATTCACTATTTAATATTTGTATTTTTAATTAAAAAATATACAGATGCATACCAATAACATAATGTGTAAAAAAAAGGTTTACTTTCTTTAAATATTATGTTATTGATATGAATCGGTATATTTTTTAAGTAAAGATACTAATATTTAATAGGGAATTATTTTAAAATAAGCTATAAATTAGTCAGTATGATTGTGCATGTATCATATCCCTTATTAACATTTTACTCTTTAAATACATGTCAAATGTTTTTAACATAGTTTTAGACTTCTGCAAAAGGTACTTGTATATACTAAAATCAAAACTTAAAATTGAATAAATAAATATGATTTTCTGTAAAATAAGTACTTTAAACTTTATAAGTTTTTTAATATTTTCATCATCTCAGTTTTAAAAAATACTTCAAATCATTCTTATTTGAATGGCACCATAATGATATGTTTTACCTAATTAGCAGTCCCTTTTAACATTACTTTTTGCAAAAGCATTAAGTGCAAGCCGAGAGTACTTTTTAACTTTCCATTTCTTTCAGCTCTACTTATATAAACTTCTGCTAAAAATTATCTATGGCATTTAATTTAATCATAAAAAGACATTGTTTTCTCTGAGATTAAAGATGGTATCAATAAAATACAAATTTATTATTAAAAGATCATCGTAAGATTGATTTTAATGTCAAAATATAAAAACAGTAATTGTCTTCAGATTTACAGAATCATTTTAGAGAATCTTTAATTTCGTAATAAGCTTAAACCCAGCATTATGCTTAATATCGTAAAAATTTTGCACAATATTGCTTTTTTTTCTTTGAAAAGAAGTTCATTGATGGTTGAGTACTCTTCTAAAATTTCTTAAGACTAAAAATTAAAATTTTGTTCAATTGATCCTGATTTATTAAAATGATGCAATATAAAAATAATTATACTTTAGTAAGTTTTGTGACTAAACATAAAAATGAAAGTTTGTAATTTTAAAGGTCCCACTTAATATTGCAGTTTTTAAAAGGATATAAAGCCCTATAATATATGTTTTAAAAATGAATTTTGTATTATGATAACTTTAAAATTACCTCATTAAGTGATTTTACTTATATCAAAGTTTAGAAACTGATCTTTTATTTCTTAAATAATGTTTAAAACAGATTACATAGATTTTAAAACATGTATTTTTGATATGAACAATAAACAAAGAATTCAATTTCAATTAGATTTAGTCACCCAAATAATTTATGAGAGAAAGCGTTTTATGGTAAGTTCGAATAAATTAAATTATCTCTTTCGAAAATCATTCTATTCTGCTCAAGTAATTGCTGGTAAAAATTTTTATAAAATGAATTTATTTCATAAAATTTAATTGGGAAAGCGTCTCGACAATACAAATAAACCACTAGATTTAATTCAAAATTCACGAGAAAAGTAATTAAAGCTATTTATCATTTTAATGTTTGTGATATTAAAAGGCTTGTTTTCCTAAATATGTGTTGTTTCATAACTATTTTTTTTTAAATAATACTTTCAATGATTTAAAGAACTATAAGAACTTTTTTCCATTATTATAGACTCTAAATCAAGACTTTGATGTATAGTCCTAACAATTTTATCGACCTTAAACTTTTTAAACCCTGGGGCACCTTCCGAATTATTAAAGAGGAGCCATCGGTCAAATCAAAGAGAAATAAAGATTTTCCTCCTGAGAGTTAAAAAGAAGTCTTAAAAAAATGCATCTGTCTCGTTTTATTTCTTTTCAAAAGCAAAGAAAATGTAACTTCATCGCTCTTACTAGAATGGTTATTTCCCAAATGTGTACTTACATTTATATATAAAAAAGGACAACACTCATTTCTTAAATAAGATAGTCTTCGGGCTAAATATGTCGTTAGATTTAGACTTATTTCAGAGAAAATCTATATAGGGTATGAGTTGAAATTGAATCCTGTTGTGTAAAGAAAAGTACCGTAAATGTTGTTTATTTTTAGTACATAAAAGAACTATATTGAATTCTTTTCACGCAATATTTTTGAGTGTATGATGTGTTGCAATTTTTAAATGACGTATAATAGAAATTTTTGGAAAGTCTCATTCGTAAACTTATATTGCAATTTATTTTTACTGAGAGAGATTTAGTGACAAAAATAAATCAGAGCTTCAGACATTGATTTCCAAATGTGGTCTGATATGATCTGAAGCATGTAAAAGTTTTTGTGAAAAATATTCATAATCGACAAAAGTTGTTAAAATGTTTCGGATTATACAGAAAAGAATCTTATTTACTAGACCATTGAATCTGAGAAAGAGAGAGCAACTTTTAAATAGTTTACAGAAATTTATAAAAAAAGGAATCCCAATTAGATGTCAATAATGAGAGGGAATTAGGATTCCTCTTTTTCAAAGATATCTTTATACTTCAAAGTTCAGGAACATATTTTTGATGTTTTAAGACATTCACTTTTGCAGGCATATAATTTAGATTGCAAATTTGCAAGACATTTTTTGGTTAAGATTTACTGTACGGTCCCCTTAGGCGACTTTAAAAAAAGTCGACAAATTGAAAATGACGGCAAAAGGCTGTGTCGCCAAACCCAAAATGTCGTCAAAACACGCCGTGTTGCCAAATCCAAACGACCATACAGTAAATCTTAAGCCAATTTTTTTACAAAATTATCCTGATCCAAAGTGTTATATTTAGTTCTACTCAGTAGTAAGGGTATAGAGAACTGGTAAATATCAAGAAATCATCCAGGTAACTCAGCGGTATCAATGTAATTTATTTTAAAAGTCCTCGATATCATCCCTACCCTTTATAACGGGTTCTGCTCTAAGAAATCGATATACACGATAGGTACTAAAGATAAATTGTATGACCTCAAGTGATGAACCGCCATTAAGTTTTGCTTGGATGACTTTACACATTAATGCAGTCCCATATTTTGATGAGAGGCATTATTCTCACTTAGTATGCAAGATATTACGGACAGAGGCCCATCTGCTTTCTGTATCTCTTTTCGGAGTGAATGGACACTGCGGGGATAGTGACAAATAGTCTTTTGAGTGGTGAGTTACCAAGCATTATTTTCCCAATTTTCTCCCATTCGAGACTAAAATTCGAGGTCCCTTTCCCTAAAAGAACTCCTCACAACACACAGATTCTTCTTAACTCTCTTGTCCCCATTCCGGCCCAACCGCCTCAGTCGGCTGAGTCCCATTCCGGCCGTGTCTCTTCACTCATAGTTCTTACCCCCCCCCCTTCTTGACTGGACCTTGGAGGTCTAATACCATTAGCGGCACACTATCATGCGACAGAGGACTATCTTCACAGCGGGGGGGGGGGGATTTTCACGACTCTCGTCACAGTAGGGGGGTAACAGGTGAGAGTCCGAAACACAAATACTTTGTACTGTTAAAGAAAAGAAAACGCCTTGAGGATATGCGAGTTGTCAACCTTTGCCTGGAAACCAGACAGTAAAGAGAGATAAGTCACCCTTAGTTTTGCAGGGGTCTATTCCCTGTCTCTCTAATTACCCCACTTGGAGGGGTGAAAATGGTTTTTCTTCTCGGGTGGGAACCCGGTCCATAAAGGATATTCCATAAAACTGCAATGGGAACTAAAGAGTTTTAAAGAATGTTCTGGAGCCGCAAATAGACCTCGTGCACTTCTAGCACCAGAAAATCCTCAATACAACTAACCACAGAAATACAGCAAATGTCTACACATAAACAACATCTACAAATAAAAGTCTTCATGGATGCCATTTAAAAAAAACAGATCCTAATTTTTAAACTATAATAATATTACCACTTTAATACTGCGAACAATTTTAGCACAGGGGTACTGTAAAATAACAGAATAATAGACCTCTATAGTAACAAAGTTCAGCTAAACAATTTTAACTAGCAATTTCAAGCGCAAGTCATCTAAAAAATTACTTAGAAGCTCTAAATAATTTCCTGACTTTTAAAAGAATTAAGTGCTTCTAAATATTTAGTGTAATTTAAACTTTTCATCAAAAGCAGTCACAATATGCAATAAGATTAATTTATATGCAATCGGAAAAACATTTGAAATTGACGTGTTCACGTATGAAGTTGTCGATCGGAAACTTAACATGTAGTCCATCTAAAAATAGTAATATTTGTGGAAAAATGCATCTATATGCATATATAGTCTTCTTGAATCTTTGAAAAAACACGTTCAAGTAGAAAATGCAATCGCATGATTTTCTGTATGCATAATACTGACAGAATATTTTGAAATTGAGACCGTTGGTAAGAAAGGAATGTATATTAGAAACTTTCCTTGTAACTAAAAAAGTAATATATTTTGAAACTGACAATCAACTAGAAATTCTTTTATTAGAAAATCAACAAAGGACATATCTACAAATTTGTATGATGATAAACCATCAGTGATTATTAAAAAATACTAACCATTTATTAATGAAATAGAAATTATACTATAGGTATATATAGTTTAATTGCCAAACCATTTTTCCTATACATTGAAACTCAAAATACGGCTATTAGTGTTGCAGTTATCTCTTTGTATTATGGGGACAAATAACAAGTTCGACAATTTTTGTGTGGTAATTAAAGGTTCAAATATTATTGTACTAAGAGATTGTAAACGATATTTCTTAAATTAAAATCTAGAAAGTTAAAAGTTTATTGTACTTAATAAGCCAATTAAAATCTTGTATTTGATAAGGTTGCGGAAAGTTTTAATAAGTTATGAATTATATTAAGGTTATAAATTTATTTAAACAGCTCAAAAAATTCCCAAATAATAATCACGCCAAAAATTTAAATGGTGCATTTCTCTTTGAAAAATATTGAATAATTAAGCAAAACTTGAAATTAATAAATACAAATAAAAAGCAAGTTTCAATATATATATATATATATATATATATATATATATATATATATATATATATATATATATATATATATATATATATATATATATATATATATATATATATATATATATATATATATATATATATATGTAGAAGCGTTCCACACATATGGCAATGACAAAGTCATGTTATCGTCATTGTTTATATTTAGAAAAGATTCACAGACAATAAATACCTTGGGAAAAACAGGAGAATTAATTAGTGACGGAGATACAAGTTTCCATTTTAATCATAAATTCTTGTTTTTACGATTCCCGTTCCAAACAAATGATACGTATTCATTACAGAAAATAAATTTAAAAAAAGAACAAACAGAACAAACCGGATCTATTTTTTCTTTCATTAGCCATCAGGCTATAGATTTTCTGCGGTTCTACATTTTCAACGAAATCATATTTCTTATCAATTAGACTACTATCTACCTAGTTCATAAATTTGGAACCAGTACATGGATTAATTCAAAAGAATTCCAATCACCGTACCAAATGAATTTTTTTTGTTAAGAATTCCAGAAAAAGTGCTACTAAACAATAGTGTAAGTTTAAGATGCATGTATTTAACAAAGAGAAAGATATAACTTTCCCTAAATTTACAAGTATTCTATATATTAGAATTGGAAAATTGTTTCTGCACACCTAATAATAAACTCTCTCAACATTGACTTCAGAACACAATCAGAATCCTTATAGATAATTATAGATAACCCCCCATCTGTAATTCTAAGCACGTAAAAACCGTTGATTGGTAATAAATAAACACTGCAGTTAAAAAAAAAAACATCATCGTCTAGGAGTTTGACTTCTAAGTATTGATGGAAACCTGGGATATTTATGGTTTCCCTCCCGGTTTTGGTGTTTAGCGAAAGAAAACAGTCTTGTAAGATGTTCTCGCCTATCAACGGTGAACAAACGTTGATAAGTATATACACATGTTCTTAGAAGGGAATCGTTCCCAATTTGTCTCCTGATATTTGCATAACGGATTTTCGCGGAAGAGGTTTTTCCTGAGTTGGCTTTTCTTTTATGGTACTTTCCAAAAGGGGAAACCATTTTGCAGTAAGGAAATATTTACGCAGTCCTTGGAAATTATTAAGTTGAGGATAGAAATATGTTCCCTTTATGGTGAGGAATATCCGATTTACGCGTTATGAGGATGGTTGTTTTTTGCTTAGACGACGGTTTTTCTCAGTGTGTTTATATTTGAATTGGATTGAATGTTATTGTTTTGAGTAACACTTAGAATAGAAACATTTTGCATCAAGGAAAATTTAGGCAGTCCCTGGAAATCATTAAGTTGCGGATAGAAATATGTTCCCTTTATGGTGAGGAATATTCGATTTACATGTTATGAGGATGGTTGTTTGTTGCTTAGACGACGGTTTTTCTCGGTGTGTTTATATTTGAAATGGATTGGATGTTATTGTTTTAAGTAACACTTAGAATAGAAACATTTTGCACTAAGAAAATGTTTACGCAGTCCTTGGAAATTATTAAGTTGCGGATAGAAATATGTTCTTTTTATGGTGAGGAATATCCGATTTACGTATTATAAGAATGGTTGTTTGTTGCTTAGACGATGGTTTTTCTCGGTGTGTTTATATTTGAATTGGATTGAATATTATTGTTTTGAGTAACACTTAGAATATAAACATGGTTGATATTGTGGTTCATTAGAGGAAAAGTATTTGATTTTTGTATTGAAACGAGAGACGATGTGATATTGGTATTTTAGCTGAGGTGTGTATGTGATACCTTGTTTGCGTTTAATTGGGATTTGGCATTTATGCTACTTTTTGGTGATGTATGTAAATTTTGATGAGGATGGTCGTTTGTTATTTAGATGACGTTTTTTTTACCGAGTATTTACATTTAAATCAGGTGGAATATTATTGTTTTCAGTTACGTTTAAAATTAATGGCGCAGCAGGGCTCTTGTGTTGCTTTTGCGCCAAAGAATCTAAGCAACCAACCAAGTTTTAAAATTGAATGAGTACATAATAATGTTGTAATATGGGGAAAATATCCGTTTTTTGTATTGAGATGATGTGATGGCTGCCTTTGAAGTGATGTATTTTAAGCCTCACTTTGCTTGGGTTTAAATTGGATTTAGTATTTACTTAAGTTAATCAGTTAAAATTTGTGAACAAAATACTTATCACATTAAATTAAATTCAATAACATTGAAATAGCTTAATATCTACTAAATGTCTAAAAAAGTCAATTTTCATAGAACTAAAAAAATCTTGTTACTTTAGTTAACAAAATTACATATTTTTGTATAAATTTATAAGCTGAGAGTTGACTGAAAGGTTCTGTATCAGTCTGGATTTTTATAGAATGTAGAGAAATACAAGTAGATTAAGATTACTCTAGTCTTATGGGGAAATTGGATGATACTGGTCGTAAATTGACTTCAAATTCTTGGAATGAAAACAATTAGTAAAATATATAAAAACTTGCCAAATAATGAGCTTCTGTTTCTGCCTTTACGTACTATAGATCTTTAATTTTCAATGAGGAAGGAAACAGACGACTCTTTTTTCCTCTGGAGCCATTCTTTATTTTTAAAAACTGAGAAAATTTGGCAATGTTTTTATATATGTCCCTAGCATACTGCCAATTTGTCTCAGTTTTTTTTTAAAAAAGCAACTATTAATCACCTGAGAAGTGAATTCCCAAATTGCTTTCGTTACACATCTCTACGAAAAAAACTTTTTGGAAATTGTTTCAGTTTTGATAGCTGATTTTTATACTATTTTCAGTGTTGATTTCCAATACGAAATTCGTTGTTTTTCTATCGCGAAATGTTTTTCAAAACACTCTTCCATACTTTTAGGAAAATACTCGAATCAAGATAACTTGATATTTTTGTTTTATCCTCTCATTACTTTACATTTCACTCTACCTCTGTCCTACTTTTAATGATAAATGAGTTTATGAAAAAATTTACAAATCTTTATAGAAGCATTTTTTTTTTTTTTTTTTTTGTTGAATAATCATTATTTTCCGCTTTTCTTGTCGGGTATTGTGTTTTCAACATCTAGCAGTAATCACGACTTTCATGATGATATTCTCCTTTCCTTGACATCACCTTTCCACTTAATTTATATCTTGTAGAAATCTGTCACTTTAATCCTGACTGCATCTAAATTTTCAGGGAAATCGTCTAGGTGTGAAGGGAGAAAAGGAACTTTTAATTTTATGCAGAGCCCTTATACTTTAAAATTAGCTAGCATCTCTTCTAGACTAGATTTATAATTTGAGTCTTTCTGGTTTCGTAAAAACTGATTATCATTAGTTTGAAAGATTTCAAGGCTTTTCTCTCGTTTGTCTCCGTTCCGAACTCAAAGTTTTCATTTTTTAACAACTTTTTGATATCATGCCTTATAAATCTCTTCCTTTAGCTTTGCTTCATATAAACACAATAAAATTTAAACAAAAAATTAAAAAGTATTTGAAACATTCGCTTTCTTTTCATTAAGTTTTATAAGGAGTAATTTATTAGAAGTGGGGATAGTTACATTTCTTTTGGATTAACAAAACATTTATTTTGATTCCAAGTTCCAACGATTTCTTTTCTCCACCATGACTTAATTATTTCTCCGTTCTATAAAGCTGTCCCATTCACATAGAAAACATGGGAGTTTTAATACCTTCACTCTATTGACCAAGCACTGCAGATATTCCTATTAAATCACTTCATAATGCAGCATAATATATAACAGTAACACAAGCTAAAAGTAAAAAGCTCTACTTCACAAAACTCTGGAAATTAAATATGTATACAGCACTGAATTAAGAAAGACGCTGATGGTAGTAACAAAAATCCAATGATAGTAAAACAAGAATGATAGTGGATGGTAGAAGAGATCAGTTCTGATTCAACAGACTAGTTATCCGATTTTATCTTGCTTACTCTGGCTTCACTGTTGTGTTTCATAAACAGTTTACTAGCTTAATGAAAAATCCAAAAAAAAATAATACCCAAGTAGCACAGTGGTATTGGTCAATTTTGGAAAAGAGGGTTCTGGGAAGATTGACCAATCCATGCCGAACTCGAGCATCGCTCCAAAACACACAATTTAAAAAAAAATGTACAAGTCAAAAATATCACAATACATCACTTTTGAGTTTCACAAACAGTTTACCAGCTTAATGAAAAATCCTAAATACCCAAGTAGCACAGTGGTATTGGTCAATTTTGAAAACAGGGGTTCTGAGAAGATTGATCAATCCATGCCGAACTCGAGCATCATTCCAAAATACAAAATTCACAAAAAAGAAATGTACAAGTCAAAAATATCACAATACTTCACTGTTGTGTTTCATAAACAGTTTACCAACTTAATGAAAAATCCTAAATAAATAATATCCAAGTAGCACAGTGGTATTATTCAATTTTGGAAACAGGGGTTCTGGAAAGATTGATCAGTCCACGTCGAACTTGAGTATCGTTCCAAAACACTCGATTTAAAAAAAATTACAAGTCAAAACTATCACAATACATATTTCTTACCTATCCATCCTTTCTTATAAAAATATATTTCAATTTTAAAATTCTGCATCAACATTTTGAAACTCCCAGTATATTTTACCCAGAACTGGTCGAGAATGGCCAAGAGCCGTAGCAACGGTCAGTCTACAAAGGTCCACATCGGGATAGATCAATGTTGAGCGATATTGGCCAATGTTTTTGTGATATTAGGGTAGTTTATTCTTTCTTGTATAGAATTGGTATGGAATAAATTATTATTTTAAATCTATGAATATGTTGAATATGATTATACAAAGAATATTACGTTGCTATTAAATATATAAAATTCGTACATGACATGTGATTTTTTATCTAATTTTATGTGATGGAATTTTTTATTTCCAGTAATTAGTATTCAAAAAATAATATGGCTCACTAATTATTTTTAAGACAATTTTTTCTTCATCAACATGTTATTTGAAGTTATAGTGTAGGAGGTTTATCAGACAAAATATGATGTTAACTATTTGGTAAGTTATAACATAGTTAGCCATCTATTTTAAATTATTTTCAAACAGTTTCGGCCATTTTTTCCTTGAACATTCTTAATCAACTAACATTTCTTTACATTCTATAAAAAAAAAAGTCAGAAGGATGTCCGACGAGGTACCAAAACCTAAAAAAAAGACGAGGTACCAAAACCTGCAGCCGCTATCTGTCTACAAACTCCTACAAAAATATTTGCAACAGATTAAAAAAAATCTAGATAAAGCTTAATGCTTCACCGTGAAACAGATTTTAATTGCTGAATAAATAGAGGTGCTTTAACTTATGAAACTTAAGTAAACTTTTCTAATTTGAAATAAAACAAATTAGAAAAGTTTGAATAGCCTCTTGAAAACCTTGAGATAACGCGATAGCTGACATGAGGCTGGCATGAAGTAGCGTCATTAATGCACTTAATGTGGCATGATTCTAAAAGTTATGTTCTAGACGATTTCTTTAAAATCCCGTTGAAGGAAGTGAATTATTCCCATAAATTTTTTTATATAAATAAAAGTTTGTCTTGATGAGGTGCATATCTGAATTATTGAAACTTATGAAAACTCGCATAAGTTGTGATTCTTTTTAATTTGGTTTTGGCATTATATGGGAGTTTTATTTTGTAAGTAAAAAAGAGTTCAAGTTTGCTTTGCGAGAAAAGTTTTTGTTGTTTTGAAAAGTAGTAACCCTTTCAATGTTGAATTGTTTTTAAATGATGTACCTATGTGGCGAATTATTTTTTACTGGTTTGGGAACTTAAATAATACCAATAATGATTTTTCTGATTTGTTATCAAAAAAATTTAGTTCTATAAAAATTGGCTGCAAACTATAATTTAATGAGGTACTTATGATTAAAATTGATGAAATGTATTGTGTGTGTCGTAAACATTTAGAAAGCCATTTTATGTCTTGGCTTAGATAAGAGTTAACCATATTTTACATGAACTTGTTGAACGATGGCAATGGAATGTGACTTACAGCTACGCGTCTATAAATACATAAAGTTAGAAAAAATTAAAATTTTCTAAATTTTTAATATTTTAAATTCAATCAAAACGTGTTGGTTATCAAATGAATTTTAAGAGGAAAACGTCAAAATTAAAACAAGCTTGGGCAACTCGTAAAACTTATGAAGAAAGTACTTTAAAAAATTAAAACATAGATTAGATTCTCGCACTGATTCCAAAACTAACAGAAAAAAAATTCAGATATATGGAAGGATATTTTTAGATTCTAAAAATATTATCTAAGTTGACCAGACTAGTCAAGGTGGGAGTATTTAAACGTCTAGTATTCTGGTACGAAGCTCTCTACTTGTGAATACTTCACGCTTGACTGGTTTAATTATACAATTTCATTTTTTCTTCCAAGATAAATATATGCAACCTACCTGAAGATTGGTTGGTTGTTTTCAGATTATCTGACGCCGTCAGCAACACGAGGGCTATAATGCGCCGAAACATTCGTCATTAGACAAGTCAACATACATTTACTAACACCCATGCCTAACACGGGACTCGAACCCGCAACCTCGCGGTCTAGAAGCTAGCACGCTAACCACTATACCGTTTGGTCGGCCCTACCTGAAGATTATATACATAAAAACAAAAACAGACAAGGTGGGAGTTCTCAAACACTAAGTGTTCTGGTACGGAGCACTCGACGTGTGAATACTTCACGCATGACTGGTTTACTTATACAATGAAATATTTTCTCCTAAGATAAATATATGCAACCTACCTAAAGATTATGTATATTATAAGCAGACAAGGCGGGAGTTTTCAAACACTTAATGTTCTGGTACGGAACACTCAATGTGTGAACGCTTCGTACTTGACTAGTTTATATAGACAATTATCTTTTTCTTCTGTGATAAATATGGGTTCTCATTCAAGAACGTGATACTTTTTTTAGTTTGAAGTATTCACCGGAAAGAATTACGCAACTTTTCAGAAATTTTCTACTACGCAATTCGCCCACGAACAATTTCGATAAAGATTTCCGAAAAATTCCACCACGAAACGCCTCACTGCATCTCTCTTTATAGAGACAGAACAATTCAGAGAGCGAATAAATATTTATTTTCACCATCTAAGTTTTTGTGTGCATAATGCAAACACTAGAAGGAAAGGAAATAAGATACATTATTGATCAGTTGAATACAGAAAAAGCGCAACATGATGGTTTGAAATCAGAAAAAAGAATATAACACGTATCACATAGGCACATTGGAAATGTATTTGGTCTGCAGCAGGACAGAATTCAATCATAGGAAAGCACTGACGCCAATTCAAAAACAAAACTCTACTTCAATCTTTTATGAGATGTTTTTATCACTCTTCGGCCTATCCATATCGGTTCATCGTAAAGAAAAAGAAGACAATAACAGCTTTTTAAAAAATTACCAGAGCTGAAGTTGGTCTGCGGAATCGAAAGAACGTAGCAAAATCAATAAGAGGAAAATCAATCGAAACCTTTGTGGCTTTTGCTTCTTAGTTTCATTCGAAATGACTCGGACAATGCGTAAGTTTCACTTTGGCTTCTTCACGCTATCATTGTGAGACGGATTTTAGTTTTTTTTAAAACATTCAGGTCAGACTTGTGGCTCAGAAACATAAC
The DNA here is from genome assembly GCA_963978545.1 of Linyphia triangularis. Lineage (NCBI taxonomy): Eukaryota > Metazoa > Arthropoda > Arachnida > Araneae > Linyphiidae > Linyphia > Linyphia triangularis. The sequence goes on from OZ021733.1 coordinate 34,337,471, forward strand.
ATGCTTAAAAGAAGACTAAAAACTTCTCTGAATCAGTGTTCTACAAACTCTGTTTAAAAAAAATTAACACGACAGTCATTGTCAAAGATAGTTGCCAGGTTGGTGTCAATTTTACGGGTTTCCTCCCATTCGTGATACAACTGCAGAAAACTACCCTTTGAAATATCTTCGAGGAAACTCTTGATATGGGACTACTATAAGTAGTCCAAATGCTGTTACGATGTAAGCGTTCGAGTAACTCGTGTGCCATTAAACCATTGCCATTAAAATGAAGACTAAGGCAAGCAATTTTTTGTAACTAAACTCAAGTAGTTTTTTCAGTATATTTAAAAATATTTAATATTAAAACGAATCTTAGATACTACCTAATTAGCACTGATAATAACAATTTCAAAGTGTAGGAAAAGGAGAACGATTCCTAAGCTTGAAAGTTTACAGGAGAAATAACTCTACATTATAACCCTAAGTTAACGCTTCCTTTAAGTGAATTACTTACATTGAATAACATTATGTTTCTATCTAGCAGTGAAAAAGTTAACCTAGTGAATCTCGTGAATCTCTCTTGTATTCTTTCTCGAGAATTTCCAGGAGAAAATATGCGTTAGTAGCTTTAGAATGGCATCCTAAGCCAATTTTTACTCATTTATGTTTCCCCTTCACCCTTAAATTAAGTTTACTTGGTGCATCAGAAATCAATATTATTCTTTTCAAGGGTAGAGCATTTTATGAAGAAGAATCATAAAAGTAACATAATATGGAATTCTTCTACACATCTTTTTTAAGTAGACGGAATATAAAAATATTAAGATTGAATCAATAATTGTGTTATTTATAATTTTTTGTCGATAAGATCAAGTGTATAGTAATCAATTGATTGTTGAATAACATTTAATTTTTAAATAATGAGATTTATCTCGATTGCAATTAAGAATATTACCTGAAATAATAAGTCATGCAAGGGAAAGAAAACTCAATTAATAAAGGAAAAATAAATTGTGAAATGCTCTTAGTTTTAATTTTTACTTATTGGACTTTTTAAACTGTGCTCGTTTAATTGCTTGAGAATTGTAATTGCCTTGGGTGAAAGTGAGAACATACGGTAAAAAAAGAGCTCCCAATTCAGTTAAAAAAATCCCGAATTAATCTAATTACAAATAAATACTCGTTAAAATTAATACAAATACAAGCTTACTTCTTGAAAACATGAAAACTGTCTTAAAACAGAAGATCCCTTACTCCCAAAACCCTTTAAGACACAACTTTTAAATTAGGAAAATGTAAAAGTAACATGGAAACAAGATAATTTATACTTTCTATATACCAATACAAATAATTTCAAAATTCTACATTATAACGAATAATTTTATTTTTTTTATTTTAGTTTTACAAACTTTAGTTTTGTTATTTCATGTAGAATTTCAGATAGTTATTATTTTTTTTTTACTTAACATTGAACTTTAATAGAAAAGAATAACTTTCAGCGAAGACGTTTCTGACTTTATTTAGCTAACTCATATTCTCTATGCAGAGTAGTTACTGTTATTTAAAGTGTGTTTTATATCGTTTACGAAGAATACTCAAGATAACATAAAACCTTAAAAGCTATATGTTATCTATATTATTTATAAATGTAGTGAATAATTATTTATGTTCTTTTCTTTATAGTTTTAACAAGAGAATTTTGAATTTGCCACTCTTGTTCGTAAAAAGTAAAATGACATTTTTAAGTCTAACAAAAAATAAACCTCTTTAAACTTTTTCCGAAAGCGGACCACAGAAATCCTTTGCAAAGTGAATAGTAACAACGTTCTTTGAAAGTCGTTCTCAAATTTAATACAAACCACTACCATTTCTGGAGATTTTATTTTCCACTTCCATTTTATAGATATTGAGAAATGTGGTCAGAAAAATGACTCGTTGATCTTACAGTCTTGGTTCTTGTTCTATTTTATAGTATTTATTTTCCCTGTTTTATGTCCTATTTGTTCCTGTAACTACTTTATTGCAATGGATTAGCATGTCAGTTTATCCATTATCACCTCTTAACTAGACGTTACATGAGATTTGATTGAATCTCGGCTGTAGATCTTTATTAAATAATTTTGATTTATAATGCCAAGGTTATAAGTTTTATGCAATGGAACATGTTTAAGTTAAATTTTTTAGGGTCATCATGTAAAGGTATCAATATACACTGAAAAAAACACCTGTTCTCTAACTCTAAAATATTGTGGAACTTAGTAGCTTTAAATTAATCTTTCCACGATAGTCAAACACTATTTAAACTAAGTTAATTTTTGTGGTGATATATATTGTTAAAAGATCCCAACTGCTGATAGTGTAAGACCTCTTGACAGTGTAAGACTTTTTTCACCAGAGATAACTTCAATTTGAATAAACCAATTAGAATAACAATTTCTTAAAATGCAATTCAGGGAACCAACTAAGATCAAATACATTTGTGGAACAATTGATTTTGTACTAGTTTTGAATATTTCTATTTTAATAAAAAATTTAAATTTTTAAATACTTTTGAAATAAAATTAAGTGAAAAAAGTTATTTAAATTATTTATGCAATTGTAGTTGGTTTCTGTGGCAAATCAATTCCTAGCACCTTCAACTAAAGTTAAAATTCTATATAAATTATAAAGTGTGATAATTCATAGCATAATACCCTATTTATGTCAATAAATTTCATTTAATATCATAAATGAAATTAATTTAATAACATCAATGGAAATTAATTTAATATTATCAATACAACTAATTTAATGTCATCAATTAAACTTATTGAATCAATACAGTTAATTGAATTTAATGTGAACAATGAGTTTAATATATCATTAATGAAAAAGATATTCAGATGAGGAAGTTTTTTTACAATTGTTAAATGGGTAAAAAATTCTAGGATAGTTCTAAAATTAATTAAAAATTATTCAATGTATACTCGTGCCTTAAAACAATCAGATGTTATCAGCTTTTTTTTTCCCAAACCGAAAAAAATTCAAATACAAAACGCTGTCAAAATTGCATAAATCTACTTTAATTTATTGAATAACTAGAGATTACCACCATGTTGCGAGTCGAAGGTTATACAAAATATGATACAACCTCACCCAAAATATTGACTTTCGTTTTTATGAACCTCTAATTTACGAAGAATCACGATTTTACGAACAAATGATTGGTCATAGTTGATGATTTGACACGTTTTCATACACATAATAATATTTTTATTCCTATTTACGAACTAAAACTTTGAAAGACCTTCTTTTTTTTGCGAACTCAATTTCATACTTTGCTAATTTTCATCTGACCTCAAAGTTAAAAAAAATTCCTTTCTTTCGCAAAATAACGAAGCGACACCGGCGAATATTTCAAGACTTTACGGAAAAGAAAACATTGACTAACAGCAGGTGGATAGCAGGGCCGTGATTGAGAAGCTTTTACTTTGAGTGATCATAGGTTTGGAGTTGAAGAAGCCTTACAAAATTGATATTCTAAGCCCAATGCATTTGTCAATATGTGCTTGGAATGATGATAAAGGGAAAAAAACGATATCTGGAGCATCTCGATGTGAAGGCTTTATTAAAGAAACCAAAAAAATGTACCCAATGATTTGAGAGATGAAATACTTTTAAATGAACTCTTAAAAAGACATTCATTTCTGCCTGAACTTTCATATCAGGACTTATGGAAACATGTAAGTTTCGAAATGTTGTTTTAAAACAAGAGCAAATAAGGAATTATTTTGTTATGTTTGATTTTTCATCAATAAAGGTATAGTAAGTTTTTTAGTAACAATTTAGATCGCATTTGTCTCTTTTACAGGTTAGGTAGGCCTATTTTTTTTTTCTTTTTTGTAAAATGACGGCTTATCAGGCTGGGACCTACAGCTTAATGTGGATACAACCGCAACGAACATCCATGTCTAACCCAGGATTCGAACCAGACACTTTTGGCATGCAAGGCCAGAGCCTCATATCCATCAGGTGGGATTTTACATGCTAGGATTAAGACCAAAAAACGTTCATTAGGCAAAAAAAAAAAAAAAAAGCAACTAAAATGCGCAGTGGTTGTTTTTCCATTTCCGACAATGAACGCTTCCTGACTTTGAGTCTTACATGCATTCTAAATAAACCTTTACATTCTAATTTAACCTACGAATACTGTTTTAATCATGAAGAAACAACAGTGTTTGATGAAAAAATACCCCCTCCATAAAAAAAATATCTATCTACTTCTAATATCTTTATATTTTATAAATTTTCTATTTTATCAACTATTTTAGTATTCCCTAAAAGTTTGTATAATTTCAATATTAATAGTCTACTATAAAAAAAAAGTCCGTCCCTTCCGTTTCCCCTTTTTTATCCTTCAATCCAATACCCCCATTTGGAAACGAGATCCCTATACCTAGATATTAGACTACTCTCTAATATACTACTCTAATATAATACTCTAAATATCATTAAACATCGATATGCCTGTCTAAATTTATATACCCTGGAATCCCAAAAACTCTGATGCAAACGAGCTTATGCAAAAAAGAACTCTCTGTACCAAATACAAGGTCTTTCAAAAAAGAATATAAACCTTTGAAATGACATAATTGTGAAATAGTGTCTGACAGAAGAGATAAGTAGCATGTTGAATAGACTGGATATTAGAAACTCTAGAGGGTACCGTTTACCATACCTGTCAACAGCCTTTATTCTAACAAACTCTGCTCTACAGCCTACTCTAATATACTACTCTAACTATCATTAAACATCGATTTTCCTATCTAAATTTATATACAGTGGAATGCCAGAAACTGATGCAAACGAGCTAATGCAAAAGAAAAAAAGAAGAAAAAAAAAAAAACTTTCTGTACCAAATATAAGGTCTTTCAAAAAAGAATCTAAGCCTTAGAAATGACATAACTGTGAAACAGTGTCTAACAGAAGAGATAGGTAGTATGTTGAATAGACTGGATATTAGAAACTCTAGAGGGCACAGTTTACCATAACTGTCAACAGCCTTTACTCTAACAAACTCAACTCTACAGCCTACTCTGATTTACTACTCTAAATTGCATTAAACACCGATATGCCTATCTAAATTTATATACACTGGAATGCCAAAGACCCTGATGCAAACGAGCTTATGCAAAAAAAAAAAAAAAAAAAAAAAAAAAATTCTGTACCAAATTAAGGTCTTTCAAAAAAGAATCTAAACCTCTTAAATTACATAATTGTGAAACAGTGTCTTACAGAAGAGATAAGTAGCATGTTGAATAAACTGGATATTAGAAACTCTAGAGGGTACCGTTTACCATACCTGTCAACAGCCTTTATTCTAACAAACTCTGCTCTACAGCCTACTCTAATATACTACTCTAAATATCATTAAACATCGATTTGCCTATCTAAATTTATATACACTGGAATGCCAGAAACTTTGATGCAAACGAGCTTATGCGAAAAAAAAAAAAAAAACTTTCTGTTCTAAATATAATGTCTTTCAAAAAAGAATCTAAACCTTTGAAATGACATAACTGTGAAATAGTGTCTGACAGAAGAGATAAGCAGTATGTTGAATAGACTGGATATTAGAAACTCTAGAGGGCACCGTTTACCATACCTGTCAACAGCCTTTACTCTAACAAAATCTCTTCTAACCCTCCGCTATAAAGAATGTCATCGTTATTGTTCCCTTTTCTCTAACGCAGTAAATATCTGTCTCGCAACTCGTACCCGTTTGAATTCTTTAGGATGTCACTAAACTTACCTGATAAGTATCAGGCATGTAGAGCTATATATCTTAAGATCATTCATTTCATTACGACTATACACCTGACTTTTCGTGGTGAGGTTCTACACTGTGCATAATTACTAATGTTATTAACATTCCTCTGAAAAGTCTTATTTTTATTACATAAATTTACCAAGTGGTAATTAGCTCCACAAATCCTATATGTTTTCAGAACTGAATTTCTGACGTTTCCTTGCGTTCAAGCCTTCATAAGTTAAGATACACTGAAGCCAAATTTTGTACTTTTACATTTGCTGCTAAAAAATAGATTTTTTAAAAAAATATTTTATAATAACTTCGATTTTGTTTGTGTGTGGCTAGTAGATCTTCAGAGGGATAATTAACCAACTTGCCGTCATCCAATCGAGTTGAAACTTGACAGACAGGCTAGTAATCTAATTCATTCTTGCAAGCTTTGGGACTGTCCCTAAGACACCTCTTTTGCACACACTTTTAATTTAGTTTTGAAAGACTAATTAGTCCATTTACCGTCATCCGATCAAACTGAAACTTGATAGATAGACTTGTTGTCGATGAGAATGTATTTTATCAAGTTTCGATGTCACAAAAGTTCGCTTTTACCATGTTTCTATTTCTGTTTCGAATGTCAAATGAACCTACTTGCACACTTGCAGTCATCTAATCAAGCTGAAATTTCACAGATAGACTAGCTGTCTATGACAATGCGTTCTATCAAGTTTTGGGAGCAAAAGCGAGTTAGTTCATGGCACGAAATAAATGGTTTTCTTTGTAGTGGTAACACTTTGACAACTCGATGTCAGCTCAAAATCGCGTAAATATGTTGCAATAGCCCATAAAAGTTGACAATGTATATAAAGGATTTACATTAAAAAAAATTAATGGGTACATTTTTATCATTGAAAGCTTGATTTTTACGCTATTAGATTTTAGGCCTTTTGTAGACAGAAAATGGCAACTTGCCATGGGTGAATAAGAAATTGTAAAAATAAGCATTTTGAAAAACTTGGAGACTTGGACCTTTAAAGTTAAATTGGCAAATGTGTCGTAATTTTTTACTCCTTTCTGCTTCGCCTATAATATACCCAGATGTGCTGGAATAAAAATAGCCATGCTTTTGTTACATTATGTAACTTTTCACAACTGCATGTAAGTAATCGCGAAGTTTATCCGAAATAGGAAATTCAATCAACTGATCAAAATTCCTACAGTTCTTTGCTATCTAAATATTATTCTAAAAAGGTGATCCTTACTCTTAAAGCAAATAAATAAAACTTTTCAATTCCCTTCTAACTTTCTATTTTTAAAACTCCGGATCAACCAGAAACACGTTTATTACGAGTTGTTTCACGCTCTCATTCGATTCTGATTTTCCAATGACAAGGATTGGAAAACGTGATTCGCGTACTTTGAATCTAAGAGCCAACTTTAATTGTTCTCTTGTATTCTTCAAGCACGTCATGCCAGTAAAAGTTAGATCGGCTGTTTCAAACAATTCAATGACACCAACTGCCTTCTTGAACTCCTGTGCAGGATATTTTCGATTAGTATAAGGTTCTAGTTAATCCTTTTTTAGGGGATATCCCCTACTAACCTTTTATGAAAAAGTCGGCAAGCGTTTTAGTATCCTAACATTTCTTTCTCTTGCTCTATTTTTTATTTTTTTTTATGTTTGGGAATTAAAAGAGTCTGAGAGTACCAACTCTGTCGATCAGGACTTGATTTTCCATGAGTTCATAAAGAAGGGAACTTGCAGTCCCCTACCTATTGGAGCCCTATGATTAAGCCAAACTTCTATTATTTAAAACTATTTTAAAAATTAATAAATAGTTTCAGTATTGATAAATATTTATATTATCAATATTTCTACTATTTTAATTAGCATGCATTATTTCTTGTACATTTTCTTGTAAATGCCTTCTTGAATTCCTGTTTAAGATATTTTCAATTAGTATAAGATTCTAGTTAATCCTTTTTAGGGGATATCCCCGACTATCCTTTTATGAAAAAGTCGGCAAGAGTTTTAGCATCCTAACTTTTCTTTCTCTTGCTCTATTTTTCTTTCTTTCTTTTCTTTTTCTATATTTTATTTTATGTTTGGGAATTAAAAGAGTCTGAAAGTATCAACTCTGTCAATCAGGACTTGTCTTTCCATGAGTTCATAAGGAAGGGAACTTGCAGTCCCTTACCTATTGGATCCCTAATGATTAAGCCAAACTTCTATTACATAAAACTGTTTTAAAAATTAATAAATAATAAATCTTTATATTATCAATATTTCTACTATTTTAATTAGCATGCATTATTTCTTGTAAATTTTATGTAGCAAAATATGAACTGTTAATAATTATTATTGCTTATATCATGTGTCTTTCGAATAAAATACTTGATTAAAACAACGCTTGCATTAGAATCAGGTTTGTAAGAGTAAACGTATATATTACTTTCGGGCTTTTGATTATTTTTTTTAGATCCATCAATTGTGTTGTAGCAATAAATTTCAAACTTTCTAAGTCAATTCGTGTTCTCCATTGCTAACCTCCGCAGCTTTACGATTATTAATATCTAATTTTAGACTTTCCCCATATCCATAATATACGGGAAAACAAAAACAAAAAAAAAATCTCACTTCCAAAGATGATGATAGAACCTAGGCCGATTTCTTTTCACCAAGCAAATTCCACAGGTGTCTGGTCGTTGCTCAGAACTCAGAACGTCGCTAACTAGGGGGTCGGCCGATCCACTCTGCGTGTGGTTGACTCCTGTTAGGATGCATAACTCACTTATTGACACAAGTGTAAGTACACTTATTGACACAAGTGTACTTAGTACGACACAGCAGTAGCAAAGGATAACATATAAGCCTTTTACAAACCTTAATTTCTTGATAAACCACAGATCACAACCAGGAAGCAACGTCTTACAATAAAGAAAGCCCGCAAAAGACTGTTTACTTCCCTTCCTGTCCAATCCATTCCAACACCACCGTTTGAGATTGGAGGGGGGAAAGGAGAAGGGTTTGTTTACCCATCTCAAAGGGGACTGGTGAATGTTGAGTGCAGTTAGAGTGAGAGGCGACTGCAATTTTTGGACCCCATCGAACATCATTCTGAATTTTTTATAGAAACTGGAGGAAAGTGAGTAGATTACGAATCCACTGGTCTGCCGTGGCAAAAATGGCCGAAACTAGTCAAAAATCGACTTTTAATAAGTTGAACTAAATCCAAATGCCAAATGCGCCATAACTTTCCAAATAATGAGCATTTTTTTATTTTTTTATTTGGTAACCCTCACTCTTTAATTTTCAATTAAGAAGGTTGCAGACGATTCGGATGTGTGGCTATGGCTCACTTGCATCTTTCACAAATGAGCCAAATGGGCAATAAACATTACGTCACTGATGACGTAACTGATGTCACCAATTTGGCTTACTTTTAAAAGATGCAAGTTTTCCGAGTCAGAGATCAGAAATCGTTTGCACTTTTTCTCATTGAGAATCAAATTGCAGTGGGTTGCCGGACGAAAAAGTTTGTTCTCTTTTTGGCAAGTTGACATATTTGGCAATCGAATCAACTCATTCCAAGTCGATTTTTGATCAGTTTCGGCTACTTTTGCCTCGGCAGACCAGTGGATTCGTAATCTACTCACTTTCCTTCAATTTCTATAAAAAATTCAGAATGATGTTCGATGGGGTCCAAAAATTGCAGTTGTCTCTCGGACTAGTAGGTCTGTCTGAAATTACATTTGACTTGCCAGTTTATCCAGTGGTGATCAACCTTTTGTCGCTGTGTGTGTGTCCATGCTCAGTTACTGCTAAGTTAATGAAACAAAATTATTTATTTTGAGTTATTATGTATTTCATGTGTATTTCTTAAAGATGTCTTTCATTACTTGAAAAGGTTACTAAGCTCCCTTCAGTTAAATCGATCTTCAAAATCAAAACTGCTTAACCGAATGTCTGTTTGTACTAATAGTAGAACTGTTAAAGATGTTAGAAATTATGTGATTTAGAATTTTTAATAAATCTTTATCAGCCTTTCCTAGATAGGTTTAGAACTTTCTTTCATTACTTGATGGTAAGAAATTCTTTTTGTTTAATTTTGGTATCACAAACTGAGCTTTTTGAAGTCATTAAGAACACTAAATTGCCATTTTTTAAAAGCATCTAATGGCAAATTATATTTGATGTTAATTTTATAAAGGCAGTTGTTGGTAATTTTTTTTTTTTAATTATTTTGAACAGACGATAGACTATATCCCTGCTCTAATATATATTTTGTAGCTAGTTCCATGAGAATTTTGAGATAATTATCATTTACAATATCTAAATTTCCAGTGATAACATCAGCAGTATTTGTTTCAAAGAATTCCTTATAAATTTCGCTTTTGCAGTGACATAAGTCAATATCAGGTTTTGAAGAGGGGTTTTTGGAAAAATTATTGTAATTGAGATGGCCAAAGGTTTATTGTATTTGAAAGCCTTGATTATAGTGATGTATTGTATAGGAAAACAGAAATTGTGTCTTTTGAAAATTTCTGAAAAATTAAAATTGTTGTAAGATGTATTAAGATAATTAATGATAGAATACCACCAATTATACCATACAATATTAGAGTATTGCAGAAGGGAGTGGGACAAAATACGCTTATTATATATTGAAAAACTATGGACAGTTTTTAAAAGAAATAGTTTAGATTTATAAAAATGTTTTAAATGAAATTTATTCAAATTCGTTTAATACTCGAGCTGAATGGTTTTAGAAAAATTATTATTCACTTCATGCTAATGGTCATCATGGACTATCATCACTAATTTTCTTGTTGCGAGCTGATTAAATTAGCCAAGTTCAAATCCTGATGTTGCCAAAAAACTAACAATATTTACATGAGAATTGTAATTAATAAAAACTAAATGAACATTGAATTCAGCGAGGTTGGTAATAAAATAGTAGCAAAAAAGTCGTTTAAAAAAAAAAAAAAAAAAAAAAAAACCTTCAGTAGCAGTAAAAACACAAATAACAAACACCAACACTATCCACATACCATTTCAACATTTTGAAAATAAATGTAACGACAAGATAATTATAACAAATGTTAATTTTTTTTAAATTTACACTAAAATACATAATTTAATACTGTGACACACACAGAGAACATTTTAGATGATAGTAAAATTAACATTTTAACTGAAAGCACTTTCTTTTTTATTTAAAGATGTTAAAATTTATAATTTTCTGTGCAAACATGAGTTCATTATCTAAATTTTAAGCCATAAAAATACAGCTTATTATTTTAAAATAAAGCTTTGTTTGTATTAAAAACGTTATAGACAATATATTAACCCTTGTGTTGCCTTGTGTAATATGATAAAAGATAAGTCAAACATCATTTTCTGTTGCGTATTTTTTAATGATTACCAAATTGCTTTCTCTAGCGTTTATATAATTAAAATATCAATTGCTATTGTTTCATTTCATAAATTGCTTTAATGATTATCCCTACAGTTTCTGAATGGAACATATTTTGAAATATAATCATCATGTTATTTCTTATTATCATTAAAATTAATTTATTAATATTTCTTGTTGATATGTGTCATAATATATATATTTTCTCTCATCTATTAATCAAATAAATATAAATCAGTTTTATTTCTTACCTAATAAGGTTTTAATTAGTCCAAAATTATATCTACAAGGGTTTTCAATATGTGTCATGTAAAAATATAGATACTAATACTACACTTATTTCTTTAAAGGTGAATGCTATGCTTATTTTCTTATACAACACCTATTGACTAATGAGGAATTACTTCCTTTAATGTAAGAGTTTTCCCTCCATTGAATTGTGTAAATATTTCCTGCTATTAATCTACAGGAAGAGATTGTTATTCTGGCATTATACTTGTGGTGGTCGGGTTTACAAATAACAGTTACAACTCCTAGACACCAGAGCTCACTTTTGTCTAGGGGATAAAGTATCTGGCTGGGAAACTAAAGGTCGCATGATCCCAGCGACAGCAAGAAAAAGCTCATACGCTTTAGTTATCCCTTATTTAATCTAATCTGACATTCTAATTATCTGTGAAAACAGAGGAACTTGATATATCCCCAGTTTTATGTTTCTGAATTTCAGAAGACTTGCAATTACATATAAAGAAGATTGGGATAATTTCTCGTACCAAACATTTGAACAAATTAGAGTTACCAACACAAAACAACACTAAAGGCTATGATAAAATGATATGCTTTTTATAAGTACATAAATTCCAAATAAAACTTCAAATCTATCATATCTAAAAATATAAACATCTTCATAAAATATTTAAATCAAAAATTGTTTCAAAGGTTTAAGTAAAAGTTAAACTTAAAAAAGTTTCACTTAAAAAATTACTAGTATTTTGTAATTAATTTTGTGGCATCTATATAACAATATTCTGTCAATCTTAGTTTTCTTGGAGTGATCAATAAACACGGTTTGAATAATTTCGAACAACTTAAAGTTATTTCTAACAAGTTCCAAAGTTAATTTTGAAATCTAGTTTCATAACAGATCCATTCATTGAATATCATATTACTGTGATCAATATTCACGATCATAACAATATTATATTAAATATAATATTGTTATGATCACTAGTAAACAATTGCACGGTAATCTATGATTACTTTGCTTTAAAAATTGGTGCTTAGAATTTAAAATTATTTTTTTTACATATATTATTCGAATACACATTTTTTAGCATCTAAGTTTCTTAAAGTATATAAAAAAAATTCCACAAAAATTATTTTTTACTCAACTGCTGGTAGGAAATACTTTAAATCTTTATTGATATTATAATATTTCGACCACTTTAAGCAAATATAATTAAGTGGAAAATAATTGAAGGGCAAAATAGATGAACGGGGTATGTGAAATTTGTTAAAGATCTGAATTTTCATAATGAATGAAAAAGTGCTTTTTAGGCCAAATTTTGACACTTATCCTTCATCCATAAAGTGCTTAGTGATATATATTTTGATCAATGAAAAAGACAAGTTACAATTAAAAGAATACAAAAGTTAATAGTCTAAGAGGGAATATACCGACCAAACTGTATAGTGGTTTGTGTGCTAGCTTCTAGACCGCGAGGTTGCGGGTTCGAGTCCCGTGTAAGGCATGGGTGTTTGTAAATGTATGTTGGCTTGTCAAATGACGAATGTTTCGGCTCATTATAGCCCCCGTGTTGCTGACGGTGCCAGAAAATCTGAAAACAATCAACAACTAAGAGGGAATATCTCAAAAACTAGTTTGTGTTGCTTTCCTCCTTCGTCCACTTACTTCTTCAATTCTAAAACCTTACATTTAAGTATATTCCTCAAGTTATTGTATAATTGGAAAAATAGTTAATAATTTCTTATATAATATTAATTTATAAGATAATATTTTTTGCAATAGCATTTTAGTACCATTCTATGACACATTTTTATTTGTTGTTGTTGGTTATGCTATAAGTAAAACATAAGAGAATAGAAGCTTTATAATTTAATGTCATCTTATTTGAATTTAAAAAACTTAACCGAATATTAATATCAAAAAACATTTCTAGATTTTAATTAAAATATATATTATTCTTATTTCTTAGAGATATTGTTTTTCTTTAATCCATGGAAACTTTCAAATTAGTCACTGGAATAAAATGCATTTATTCAATACCTCGTTGAAAACATGAATACTTAATAAAGGATCTTCTATGACAAAAGATATATTAAAAGTTTATTTTTGATAAGAAGATTGAAAACTGAGATTTCGGTGATGGTAAAAAGATTAAAATTTTGAAAGATCCAACAAAACATAACATTCAAAAACATATGTTAAACCTTATTTTTGTACGTAAGTAAAGGAGTGCAAGAAGTAAGACTTTCCGTCTAAGCTCATCGCATTTTATTTTGTTTTAAATTGAAATTAAAATTTCGAGAGAAGAAGAAAAAAAGTGAAGTTTCTTTAAAAACTACGTAGAAAAGATAACTGTACATTCAATAAAATAAATTAATTTCTTTAGAATTGAAGCTTTAGAAAGGATTTGGCTTCTTTTCGAATTTATCTATAATTTAGTTCATATTTCTTTAAAAAATTTCTTATAACTATAACTATATAAAATGAAAAGTTCTATTGAAGTCTGAACTAACAAAATATTATTCTTAGAATTAGGAATTTTGGAATTTAAATAAAATTCCAGTCTAAATAACATAAAACATTGGTTATTTATAATTAAATATGTTTTTTTTTAATGTTTATTTTTAAAAAAGATGGAAGTATCGCAATTATTTGCTAGTCCAGAAAGGAAGTTTATTACTTTTGTGCATAAATACGATTAAATAAAAATAATAATAATGCTAAAGAGGAAACAAATAAATTCCGCTTCAGTTATTTATTAAAAAAAATAAAGATTGATTATGACCCAAAACTAAACTGAAATAGAAAAAAATGAAAATATTAAAAATAAGACTCAATAAACAAAAGAACCAAATTGGAAATCGTAACAGAAATAAATGCATAAAAATCGTGTTCTTTCAACTTCTTATCGCAAAATCTTTACCCTGCCATAAAAAAGTACGATGGCGTTTTGCTGCGTTTAAAGATCCAAATTATTTGTATTGGTCAATTTACAAGTCTCCTTATCAGATACGGGGAACCTTGAGATTTTATCTTTAAGAATGGACTCACAAATGGCTAATTCGGCATTTGCTTTTTGTGTTATCGATAATCTAGACCCTTTCAGCAATTTAGCAAAGTCGTTTCAATGAAATGATTCAATAAAAACACTATAACACCGATAGTCATTGGTTCTTACTTGTAATATTAGCTTCCAAGATATAGTTTGAACTTAAGAAATTAGATATTCAGCAACTTCAAATTAAGTGCTTTATAAATCATCAGATACTACCATTAAAAATGAAATGTAGTTATAATAATTAATTATATAACTAGCCTTATTATTGTTACAGAAATACGCCTGCTTTTATAAGAGATTAAAATTTAAATTTTGTTATTTCTGGAAACATGCGCCTAGAGTATGGACTATAAATATAATTTGTGTAGTTTATAAAAAGCTAATTATTAACATTATTCTATAAAATATACAATAGTATATATATATATATATCATATAATTAATTGTTAGTAAGTTAAAATGGACATATGGTCGATGTAAAAGTGATTTTTATGATAGATTTCAATTGCTTTATTGCATTTTTAAATTGAGGATTTCCTTATGTGTAGCACCATACCAGATTCCATTCTTAGATCTCTTACAGTACTATACTATCTAGAGATAAGTTCATGAAAAGGTTCTGCCAATCAGTCTGAGATTAAACTACCCAGACAAAACTACAAATGATACATACAAGTGATATATGTCAAATGAAAGGTATCTCCGATGCCAGTTTCCATACATACAAATGTTTATTTGGAAATTATGACCAGAAATACCATTTGTGACTAATGGAAGAATGCTTCCTCAGCAACTTTTTACGATATTTAATTCTAAGCTTCAAAGTGGGGTATCGAATTAGAACTTAGATAATCGGGGACATTTTTTCTCGCCAAGTTTGCCACCAAACTTAGCAACTTAATATTTTTGTTTATTAAAAAAAAACTTTAAACTGTTGTTATCACATGTCGCCGATCTTAACATGAAAATATTTCAGTCAATAAATTTCGCCAATCTTAACAAGAAAATATTTCAGTCAATAAATGTCGCCAAATTTTGCATGACTGATTTCCATTCCTGTTGTGTAGAAACACAAATATTTTTAAAAGCAGCCTCTTAGTGGCAGTTTGTTTTACTATCCTACTAGCTAAATTTAGCTCTTTTAGAGATTTAGATCTTAAAGGATTAATTTGGACAAATTTCTAGGTGTCCATACTAATATTATTCTTTGCTGGTATTCTTAGTTGTGATTTAGTTGTTAAAGGTTTAATTTGGACAACATTTTAGGTGTTCATACTAATACTATTATTTGTTGGCATTCTCAGTTGATATTAAGAAGAGTGCACCTAACAAATCATCCAAAAGTAAGTACACAATTTTATCAGAGTCAGTTTTGAAGTACATTTAATGTCAGTTTATATCGAGGAAAAGACTCTGGGTTACAAAAATATTTATTTTCGATTTAAATACTTCAAAATAATTTGTTTGTAATACTAAATTGCGATGACTTTTTTAATAAAACTTCAGTCAATCCAGACTTAATACCTTCTCAAAATTAGACACAAAGCACTTTCCATCGCCGAGACTTCGTTCAAAACTTTACACATTTCCTACTTATTTTATAGCTTTAGGCGACTTTTTCTCGGAAGTTTCTTGAAAATATTTACCTCATGGTCTGTGACAACGCAAACAAGTTTCTAATACACAAATGATAAGGGCGAAAAATTTCTCCAATAATGTGACAGTTCCAAATGAATTTCAACATAATTTCACCCATTTGAAGCATGAATTATAGTTTCTATATAATAATTATTTTTAACTGGAATTGAGGCAGTTTTGATCACAATATAGATCATTATTTGCAGGTATTAGGTTTATATTATAAATTGAAATATATTTGTATTATTTACATTTATTTTCTAAAGCACGATTGAAATTATTTCAATTATTTTTTAATTCTTAACTAATTAATAAAATATGTAATACTAAAAAATATGTATTTTTAAAGGACGAACGTAAAAGTGTCAAAATATGCATTTGAACTGTTTGGACTTAAGGCTTTTTAACGTATGACAGCAGTATACTAAACAGAAATATTTGTTTAAGATAGTTTTATATATTATTTCTGGACAGAGGTTTATTTTGTGGTGAATTCTTACTCTCCCATCATAGAAAAACAATTGATCAATCACATGTCAGTTTAATGTTTGCTTCTGAGGAAGAGTTTATTCACAATTTTAAATTCTGTTATTTGTCTGAAAATAGAAGTTAAAAAATTCAGAAATTGTTTGAAAAATTTGGAAGTTGGGATAGTATACTGTAGATGGCACTACTACAGAATTAATTTAATCACGTCGAGTAATCTAAAGAATTTTATTTCTCTCTCAACAAAATAGAAAACAAAATTTAACTCTAATTAATTCAAAAAAAGTAATTCCTGTAATCAATCCTAAATGCGCAGACAGTACACGAGACCTCTTGCATGAAATTTAATAGCTTACTTAAAAATTACTGATATTTTACTTAATTTAAAATTACGATAATAAAGTTTCAATTAAGTCAATAAATTTTTTTAATTCTTTAAAAAGTTACTTGAAAATATTCATAATGAAAAATAAGAATTATTTGAAGAAACGTTATATTAAAGAAACGAAAAGAGTGTAAGCGAAGTAGTAAGAAAGTCATGACTGAAATCATATGAAAAAGAATTGCAAATATATTTTAATAATTTCTTCGCTTATTGCGATTCTAATTGCAATTGCAATTTTTCTTGAATAAAAAGTTTACTGTTTATTGAAATGTATGACTGGAAATGAATGGATTTGTCCTAAAATGGAACGTTTTATGCAAATTTAATTTGTTTAATTAACTTATGATTAATTGATTTTTATATTAAAATGTAAAATTATAAATATTTATTTTAAGTGAAACCATTTGGGTTCATAGAGAGATAAAAAGTAAATTTAATCACAAATATCACATTCTTAATTTTCATAAAAGATCCTACTCTTTGAAAAAACTTTACAATTCATTAAATTGAATATTAATAACATAAATTCCTCTCAATTAATTAAACATTATATTCTTTTAAAGTAGCGACGCTAATAATTGTTTACTGAAGATTTTAAAATTTTAATAAGTGAGTTGTAAGAACTTTGCATACCTAATTAATGAAAATAAATATTACTTTTCGGTGAAACAAAATGAACATTGCACATTTAAAATTGCATTTTTTATTAAGTAATTATATTATGATAAAATGGTATTCATATCTTAACCATTGATAATGAGAGTTCATTGTTATTGAGTATTTGAAACAATTTATGAAAAGCAATTTACATTTACAATTTCTAATACTTTTATGTTTAGTATTAAAAAGTACTGAACAAATTATCACTGTCAGAAAAACAGTACAATTGAAAGAATAGTATAATATTTGAATGTTTATTAGGAGCATCTATTTGATACAGCTCATATCCTAGACGGAGAGCGAGGTTGCGGGTTCGAGTCCCGTGTTAGGCATGGGTGTTTGTAAATGTATATTGGCTTGTCTACTGACGAATGTTTCGGCGCATTATAGTCCTCGTGTTGCTGACGGTGCCAGATAATCTGAAAACAACCAACCTAGGCGGAGAGTTCTACAGTCCTTACATTGACGTTTGTTGAGTGAAGTGAAGTTTGAGACAGTGAATTCGAATGTGCAGTTTTCATGGCTATTGTGTGAAATTATTGTTGTCAACCTACGCTTGTCACTTCCAGATTAATTTTCTTGTCATAATGCTGTCGCAAATACAAGACTTTTTCTAAGTTGGTTGGTTGGTTGGTTGGTTGGTTGGTTGGTTGGTTGGTTGGTTGGTTGGTTGGTTGGTTGGTTGGTTGGTTGGTTGGTTGGTTGGTTGGTTGGTTGGTTGGTTGGTTGGTTGGTTGGTTGGTTGGTTGGTTGGTTGGTTGGTTAGAGTTTAACGACACAAGGGCAACACGTGTGAGATACTGCACCATCTTTTTCTAGGATTCTTGCAGTTACAAATCACACATTTAATGATAGCACCGGAAACTCAGTACTCCTCATTTATCTATTCCTCTCGAGCATGTACTCTTAGATTGAAAGTTACTTAAATCTGTATACCTGGTCCTGCTAATTTAAATAATAGTTCTATATGCTACCACAGATGTCTCCCGCTTTATATGTGGAGTGGTTGATGCAAAACATGACGTACATGTGGTATGGCATGTTGTTTTTATAATCTCGTATGTACCAGATCCCAGGTAGAACAATAGTATTGGACAATTTTGGAAACAGAGAAGATTGCCAATCCATGTCGCGCCAAAATACCCGGTTTTTTGAACAATAAACACATCAAAACCCTCACAAAACAAATTTTTTTTCCTTTTCGTCTTTTCTTATAAAATATATTTCAATTTTAAAACTTTGCACCAACTTTTCAAAACTTTCAGTATACTTTACCCCGAACTGGGCGAGATTGGCTAGTGTTTAGCATTATTTTTCAGTGTATTTGTTCTACTGGAGACCTTATGGCATTTCAGTGTGAGTATTATAGTATATGTGTTTAAGGGCTCTATCTACTTTGGATGAATGAAAAAAACGTTATTTTTATTAATTTTTTTTATAGTTTATTGATATAAAACTTGTTAGACTTAACAAAAACATTCGTAAATTACAAAAAAAAACATTTATTGATTTTTTTTCCACTTTTTTAGTGTGAAAATGACAGGCAAACAGGAGTCTTCAAAAAGTAGGTAGGTGTGCACTGTTGAAAAAATCTGAAAAACATCCCATCTGAAACAAAAAAAAAAAAAAAATGAATGGTTTTAGGTTTAGTGTGACAGTGGCTATTTCCTGTACCTCTAATATCAATTTATATGCAAAAATAACAAAATGGTGGACAAAAAACAATAAAAAATTAAAAAACGTGGGTTTTTTTGCATGTTTTTTACCAAAAAAAAAAGTAGTAAAAATTTAAATTTTGCAATAATTCTGGTACGGAATATAGCGATAAGAGTGCAGAATATGTGGTTAAAATTTCATAAGGATCAGTTCAGTAGTTTCTGAGATTTTTTCAACAGCTCACACCCACCTACTTTTTGAGGACTCCTGTTTACCTGGCATTTTCACACTAAAAAAATGGTTAGAATAAATGTTTTTTTTTCTTTTTCTTTTTTTGTAGTTTAAGGATGTTTTTGTTAAGCTTAACAAGTTTTATATCAATAAACATAAGAATATTCTTTAAAAAAAAAAAAAAAAAAAAAAAAAAAAAAAAAAAAGCTTTTTTTTTTTCATGCATCCAAACAGAGCCCTTAAATAAAAGTAAGTGCGAAGAGAGATTTAACGTTTTCTAAAGGAAGCATATATTTTGTTTCCGTTTCTCTTTAAAATGTAAGTTTTTTGGACTAATTTATTCTTTACTGGTCATCCACATAGGGGAGAATGATGAAAGAGGTTTTTATTTAGGATTGAATACTGGATTTTATACAAGATTTTAAGACGCAATTAGGATATCTTGTTCTCCTTACAAATAGCAAATGATGTTGCGAAAATGCATTGGATGTCAAAAGAATGTTATTGCGCTAATGTTACACATAATTAAGCAAGACTTGTTCAGTATTAATCAGGTGGGAAAAAATTGAATCCTTATACACCTACAGCTGTTAACCTTGCTGCGAAACATTTTTCAGCATTAATATTTTCTCACTCCCACCTAACGTCCTTTTTTACTCTTTAAGTGGATTAAGGTCCTCCACTAGGACATCATCATTATCCTTATCCTAACGGTCGGTTGTCCTGCCCTGGGCTAAGGCGACACGTACCAGTCTACTTTATCCATTTTAGCAAGGACATCACAATCTCACCGCTGTGTTTTTCTTCCAGAAACTGACTAAAAGTATATTTCTTAGACAATGTTTGTTGCGAAACTATTCCGATACCTTTAAAGACACAGAGCATTTGCTTTTTACTGGAAGAAGTGACTAGAGATGCGTTTCTGCTTTCGTGAAAAAAAAGAAGAAAAAAGCTTTTCGTATAGATCATTGAATCTGATCATTGGATCTCATTTCGGCGACGACTTTGGACAAATTTTCCTATTTGTTGTGTTTATGAATAGTTGAATACAGATGGTAGTTACATAACCCAATTATTTACGTTTTGAAGTTTTGTTTTAAGGCATGTAAGGGAAGAAGTTTTAAATTCAATATTTACCCTAACTATTGAATTGAAACTATAAATCTTAATAATATAACCCATAAAAACAAAGTTTTTAAATAATTCTTTATATGCATTGCCAATTTTTATATTCATTAACACAGCGCTAATATCAAAAACATTTCGATCAGCAAAATGTGCGGCAAACTACGTTTAAAAATTTATTTATTAAAATGAATGTGAATTTATGCACTCACATCCAAATATCATTTATTTTTTCTGATTAAAATAATTTTATTATTTATTTATTTAAAAAAATGGCAACAAGAAAGTTTCTTCAATGGTCAGTTGAATGGTATTTTAGAGTGATTTTATGACGGCAAGTTGGTTTATTTGTATTCCTTAAAAGCGACATTTTAGTAACAGTTACAGCCCCAAAATTTGATAGAATGCATGGTCATCGACGTCAAATCTATCTGCCAAGTTTCAGCCCGATTAGATGATGGCAATTGAGTTAATTAGGCCTCCGCATATTCCACCGCCATCGACACACAAAATAGAAGTTAATATAAAGGATTGTAAAAAAGTTACTTATAACTTACTAATTGAAATTTTGTGCATCATTTTATGCTTCATCCTAAAAAAGTATTAAAGCCTTTGATAAAAAATTTATGAACTATTCTTATTAACTTTAAAACTAATTGCTAATAAATTTTTCTAAATAATTGTAAATGTATTTTTAGATGCATTTCTTATATATCTCATCGTAAAAAACAATAGAAATTCTTGATAAAATGTTGACGAACGATATCCATTCAAATACTAATAAATAAAACAAAATCATTGTAAATTAATGTTTTATCTTTTCATTATTTATATTTGATCTTAAAAACTTGAAAAAAAAAAAATACCAACTTTGATACTTTTCTCAATATTTCGGTAACACCAAATATTCATAAAACATAACAGATTAACATCAAATATTGTTAAATACTAAAGAATTATAACTTCAGACAGATGTGGACTTGCAGTGAAGTGAAAAATAAATTTGTATACAAAAAAGTGAAATTATTCTGATTTAATTATAATTTTATAAAAGTATTGTTAAGTAAATGTTAGAAATCACATTCTACATAAAACACTACTTGTTAGTGAATGATATATGCTTCAATTAATTTTGAGCCTGACCTATAAATTGACTAAGCAATCAAGGGGACTTGGTTCCCTTCAAACTTTTTTTTTATTCAAGCCTTTAAAATTACAATTTTTGCATATTTAGAAGTACTACTAAGTAAATATTAAATTTTATTTTAAAAAAAAGCTTACATACTGCTCTAAATATTAAAAATTTTAAAATTTGTAAAAAAAAAAATCATTATATTTTAAAAACTATCTTCATTTTCATTTTACAATATTTTTTCCTGATTTTTTCAAAAAAATTTTTTTTATTATATACTCTAAGTTTTTAGACATCGGATTAAGAATAAGTAAAATAGTTTTCTAGAAAAATGACATTTACTGTACCTATAGGTAAAAAAAAGCGTAAAAAAGGGTATATTTCAACATTTAAATATGTGAAAAAAAAGTTTATATTTCATTCAAAAATCCATGCCTAGTTTTGTCAAATAGATCTTTAGAATGTCACTAAAAAAATTTCAAGTCATTTCATTCATATTTGCTGAAGTTTTAGCTTTTTGAGACAAGTAGGGATTTCAAAAATCAGGAACTGAGAAAAATGCGTTCGAAACATCAAAGGAGCTATAGAGGCAATGCTAAATTCCCCATAAAAATTTAGTATTTCTGCAATTGCAAATCTGCTCAAAAACTTGCCAAAACAAGGAGAATGTTTCATAGATTATCAACACATAAAAAAGAAAAAAATTATATTTTTATAATATTTTGTGAAAACAAGGGGTACTGAGTCCCCTTACATAAGCTTGGAAATTAACTAAGCTAAGTAACCCTCAATAAACTAAGCAACAAAATGTCCTCTATGAATTAACAAAATAATAAATAACTATCCTATTTTACAAAGTAAAATAGGTACAACTGATTTATTTTATTATGAGTGTTAATATAAGTTTAGAATTTTTGTTTTTGTTTTTAAATAACTTTTCTTCATCATCTCATTTTAATTTCATGAAATCATTTTTATAAGAGAACAGCAGTACACACACTCGCATACTCCTTACTCAATGTTATTGCTCCTGAAAGATTAATTTAAATTTCATCTTCTTTGACACGACAAAGGAGGAGTAGGAGAAGTTGAGGTAGCATTAAATCTTTCATTAGAACTGACGAGAACAACTGTTGAAAAATTACGTATCTAAAGTTGTTCTTCAATTAATTGGGTTTATAAAATTTGCAAATTAAGAGTGATGTACTTGTTATATCTACCAAAGATGTAACGAATAATTCATTAATAAATTAATCATGCTTATTAATTTAAATGTTCTTTTTTAGTAGCATTTTTTTTAAATAATTTAATCAATTTGAAGACATTTTAGCAACATATATTTTCCCATTACAAATTACTTTTATACGAGATGAACTAATAATGTAGTATGAGTAGATATTATTATAACTTATTACTAATAGTTGTAATATCTACACAACTCTAACATTCTAGTGGATTGGTTTGTACTCTCAACTATCTATGTTTGTGCCCAATAATGGCTAATCAGGCCGGGACCAACGGCTTAACGTGAATTCCGAATCACAACGAATATCCATGCCCAACCCTAGGATTTGAACCCGTCACTTTTGACATCCGAAGTCACAATGCTAACTTTACACCCATCAGGTATGCTCTAATATTCTAGATATTGCATACTTACTTTTAAAAGTATATTATCATATCTAAAACTGTTCACATTTATAAAATGTTTTAAATCTATGGTTTGTATAAATGTCGTTTTGAAATTATAAAGAAATTTGATATTCTCCAAAGCAGACATTACTTGTGACACATTTAAGAAATTATCTAACATTGAAAATATATTTAAAAAAATATTATAGTAAAATATATATTTTATAATATATCTAAAACTGTTCACATTTATAAAAAATTTTAAATCTATGGTTTGTATAAATGTCATTTTGAAATTGTAAGGAAATTTGATATTCTCCAAAGCAGACATTACGCGTGCCACATTTAAGAAATTATCCAACATTGAAAATATATTTTTAAAATATTATGGATTTGGTAAAATATATATTTTATAATATAAAAATTCTTTAAACTTCTGTGTTGAATTTATACAAAATTATTATTTTTTATATTTTTTAAGCAAGCTTAATATCATGTATTAGTCACTGAATATCTACTCTTTTAATATGAGAAGTATTTCATAGTGGGTATTCTAGTGACTGTAATTGAGTTCAGTCATACCTTTGGATATTCTTGTGACTGTAATTGAGTTCAGTCATACCTTTGAATATTCTTGTGACTGTGATTGAGTTCAGTCATACCTTTGGATATTCTTGTGACTGTGATTGAGTTCAGTCATACCTTTGGATATTCTTGTGACTGTGATTGAGTTCAGTCATACCTTTTAGTTTGAGTCGTACCACATCTTTAAGAATGGACCTTCAAATAAATATTTTTTGCACATGCTTCTTATATACTCTTGATAGAAGACAACAATCAAATGAAAATAAATTTATTTTTATATTTGGCCGTTGAAAAAAAAAATTTCGAAAACAATTAGTTTTTATATCACAAATAATTTTAATATAATGGGTAATTAATAGTATGGGAACTAGTTTTACGACCTTCCAACACAAAAGTATGTGAGGATCTTTTCTACCCCCTCCCCCAACGGGATACAGCTGTGTCTCAAATTTATACATTATCTCCCTAAATGAGACTTTCTCACATAATAAATAGCACGAGGAACCTATTAGTACAAAAAAGAATTAAAATTGAATCAAATTCTTTTAAAACTATATATTTAAGAACACTTAGTGAATAATGTTTATCTTACCCTTAAGTATTGCATCTCAACTCGTTCAATCAAGATTTAACATATCTAGCATATGAATTTTAATTGATATATTTTCTTTACAATGTTTTTTAGCTTCAAAAAAGTTTTAAGCCTCAACTTATTTATTAAAACATATTTAAAGTGTTTTTGCATGAACCTGAGTGAAGGTGGTATGTATTAAATATGACGTAAAAACTTCGAATTTAATAAAATATAATGATCGTTTAAAATCTAATCTAGATTGCAAAGCTTATTCAAAAAATAGTATTTAAAATAAAAAAGGAGATATTTAATTAAAATTTAATCCAAGCTGCGAGATATAAAGATAAATTGCGGCTGTAGAAATGAAGCATTTAAATTCCTTTACAGATAAAAAGATTTGCCACACATGGTATATTTAATTGAAGTTTTTGAAAAATGATTGAAACACAACATGAAAACATATCCACTTCGGAACATTTTATTAATGTACTATATGACTTTCTTTTATCTAAGGATATTATTTATTTAAATGAATTAAATTTAGCAGGTATGAGAAAATCAAAGCCTTAGAATTAGAGCAAAGCATTTTTAGCAAGACATTACAAATAAATCCTTCTCTCTCCATCTAATTCTATTATCTTCTACCAAAGGATTCAAGTTTTATTTTTCCATTGTTTAATGCTTTTTGAGATTGAGCTTCATACTATTTACATACAATCTAACAGAATCTCTAAAATGCAAAGTAGACAGAAAAAATATTTAAACGCTGAATGTATATTTTAGTACTTTCAAAAGTTTCAGAATATAACTGTTTGAATTTGCTCCCATGCCCCTTTTTTATAGTTTTCTATAGTTTTGTTTTTAATACTGCTGTTTTAAAAATGTAATTTGTAAATGGTAATCTAAATGGTAATTTTTATAAAAACTTTTAAAACTTAAAAATGAACCCCTACTTTTCACACATTGAATTGCTTTATCATAATTAATTTATTCTAAGTAAATAATGTTTCTACTATTTATTAAAAAGGACGTTATCTATGATAGGATATGTGTTTTGTATTGTTTCAGTTTGTATATGCACATTTTGTAGTTTAAACAGCATTCGTATTTTCAGTTTGCGTAGCATACAGCGTGATCTTTAAGAGGTCAAAAATAAAAAAAGAATCTGTTGGTTAAAACTTAACTAAATTTGGTGTCCTAAAATATTGAATATGGTTTTGATAGTTTGATTAAAATATTTAATTTAGTTTTTGAAACTAAGGTTTAATATATTGAAAAGATATTTATCACAATTCCTCCGATGTGTAAGGGAAAAAATAAACAATTTGTAGTATTAGCTCCTTATTTATATATATATATATATATATATATATATATATATATATATATATATATATATATATATATATATATATATATATATATATATATATATATATATATATATATATATATATATATATATATATATATATATATATATATATATATATATATATATATATATATATAAAGGGAAATATCGACTAAAACTTAAAATAACAGACAGCTATGCAATTTAGTTGTTAAACCAGAAATCCCATTTCTATAGATTCAAAATAAAGCAATTGAGAAACAAGGTGATTATAATTAAAGCTCATCTTTCATAAAGCTGTAAAAACGAACCATTGGTCATAATGACCTAAAATTTGACCTGAATATACATGAAAAACCAAGAAGTGGATTAGAATAAGAAACAATACATTTTAAAACTTTTTTTTTCACTCCCTTTCTACTTTCTTCGCGTATATTCAGGTTGAGTTTCAGATCACTCTGACAAGTAGTTCTTTTTATACCACTTTTTGAAAGTTGAACTTTAATTATAATCACACTGTAGGATTAAAATTATTTACTACTGGATTCGTTTTAGTCTTTTGAGGTAATGTAAAAAGTAAATTGCAAAATAAGTCTAAAAGGAAACTTTCAGCCAGTATAAAACACAACAAATTCATTTACTGGAAATATAAGGTTGAAAAGTTACTGTTTCTCATCAAAATAGAAAACTACTCTTGAATAAAAGAAATAAATAAGTCAGATAAGAAGGAAAAGCAATTGTCTTCAAGCATATTTGACAAATTGCCGAGAAGCACCGATAACATGAGTTTACTTGTTTTATCAATCAGCGAAACACCCGTTGTAAACAGGGATATATATTCTTCTTCTTCTTCGGGCACAATTGTTCCATATAATAGCATTTTGTCAGTTGTATAATATATCATAGGAAAATGAATTAGTATCTTATATCAAAGTCAAGAACATACCGTTTTCTTTTTCTTACTTATTCTAGATTTTCACATGAATATTTTTCTAAACGAAAACGGCTTTATTTCCTACAAAATCGTAGCATTATCAATATCCTTATATCATCTCACTCATTTCTTATTTTCATTTACGAAATTACTTATAATAGAATTACTATTAATAAAAACAGTTCAATTATACAACATCAATTACATTATTTATTTAAAAAAATAGGTGGGAATACTTTTTCTTAACCTTCCGCTATTCTAAGAAAAAATATCTTGAGACAATTATTGATTATAAATTATTTCCACGTT
Organism: Linyphia triangularis; assembly: GCA_963978545.1. Lineage (NCBI taxonomy): Eukaryota > Metazoa > Arthropoda > Arachnida > Araneae > Linyphiidae > Linyphia > Linyphia triangularis. The sequence continues at coordinate 34,364,661 of OZ021733.1, forward strand.
TATCAGCTGAATTTTACGCAAAAACAATTCTTGCAAGGGTAATTAAAAAAAACATGGGATGACTTTTTCTGTCTATTTTCACAAAAGTTTTCGAATAACTGACAGTTGCTGAATCGCTATTGCTTCACAATCGTTCAAGTCTTTCTGCCTCTTTCTGGATGCAAAGTATTGCTTCAAACTATCCTATTTAACTTCCGGAAGATCATTAGAAGATTCTAAGCGCAATTACTTTAATTTGACGTTTCCTTTGATCAGTAGTGTTAATTCTCAAACCCATGAAAGAGCTATCGCATTAGTACCACATGGGACAAGCTTTTCGCTAACACATTATTCCAAGATGCTCAAATTTAATTTCTAAGCCAGACCATTACCGTAAGTACGTGTCCAGCGTAATGGGATATGCATTCATTGTTGGAACCACAACCTTCGTCGACGCTCTTGATGGATATTATGCTCGATAAATGACGTTAAAGTAGTTTTGTTGAGTTTCTAACCACTATTGTTAATTCACAAAAGTAGTCGGTCAATAGTACACAATATAAGTGACTTTAGTCTTGATATTATCTACTAAATTCAAGGTGTTTTTCGATTCTAGCAATATTTATTTTCAAAAATTAAAATATATTGAAAACCTTTATCATGCGGATTTGAAAAAATTTATACTGTGTTCGCAAATTGAAACAAAAACAGTTCTTCTGAATTTCTAATCACAGTTATTTAGTCAAAATATAGTAGGTCAATCCTTTTTGTTACATTGAATTGCTAAACACTATTGCTAATCCATACCTTCAATGAATAAAGTATTTGGAATTTAAAAGGCATTAAGATAATTTCCCAATCTTTTCAAAAACCTAACTTTTGAAATAGTCGACTTAAAAAAGTAACAGTAATATGAGCATATATATTAAAGGAATATAAATAGTATGTCTTGAAAAATATAAAGGCCATATCGCTATGAATTTAGTAAACAGTTTTATAGGGTGATTTTTTAAATACTGGCAATGGAACCAACACCTTCAAATGTCGCATTGAAGACAACAATTAAATGACATTTCATCAATCCTTTATTGAATTGTTTTCGGTATAAAATTTAATTCACAACTTACTAGATAAGGTCCAATATCTACAGTTAAATTTCATATAAGTCTTTAAAATGCCATATTTCCCTCTGCTGGTGGCAAAAATTTCAAACAATTTTTATATTTTTTAAGAAATCATTTTCGATGTTCTAAATTGTATGCATGCAAAATTTTATGAAGATATATTCATTAGAACAAGTTCTAAACAACTTTAAATATATGTAGTTAAGTTATAGCCACCTTGTATACGTTCATAAATTCCAGAAAAAAAAATTAAAATCTGAAATGAGGAAGTCCTTTCCCGTAAGAATTTAGAAGACATAATATCATTTATTTTCGAATTTAAATCTAAAAAAATATCTAAAATAGACCAGAATTTCACTAATTTTATGTGAAAATACCCAAATACCTCACTTTAGTTTTTTATTTAATCTTACTATTACTTTTGAGTCATTTGGTATTGACTAAATTTTGAAATACTTACAAGATATTTTCAATGAAATGAAAAGGAATTAAAAGAAAAGAAAAAACTATTTCAATGAAATAAAAACGAATTAATAGAGAGTAGTAAGATAGTCAGTAAATATTTTGCTTTACTTAAAATGCATTCGTCACGTCAGTTTAATGAAATTCAAGTCGTTTCCTACAGGCAGTTCTAAACAGTGTCAACAAAACTCTACAATTCTCGAACTTATTTCTTAAAACACATTTTGTACCCACCTGATGGCGGTGGAGTTAACTCTCTGGACTCGCATGCCAAAGGTGCCATTTTGAATCCTGGACTAAGCATGGATGTTCGTTGTGGTTTGGAATTCACGTTAAGCTGTAGGTCCCGGCCTGATTAGCCGTTATTGTGCAAAAAATAGGTCGTTGAGCGTACAAACCAACCAGCCAGCCAAAACACATTTTGTTCTTAAGATTAATCCTTTTTCTTAATTTAGTGCTTTGAAAACGTCTAATAGTTAAGATTGAAACTGTCTGATAATAGCCATCCAATCTTTTAATAAAGTGAATTACTCTTTCGAATCTTTCAATGTTTTTTTTTCTTTTGCCATTTTATGCATATTTACTCACACTTTGATTTATATCTTTCAGATCTTCAAATAATTAAGTATTTAAATGTATTGATTTTGTAATCCACCAATAAGTGTGAAATAATTAATATCTTAAAAATATGTTTGAAATGAAGAATAAAAGTAATTAGAGTTGAACTTCCAAAGTTTTTTATAAAAAAGTCATCCTTAAGTGTGTACTTTAGCAGAATAATAACTAGAGAAAGATTAAAATAATTGTACTTGAGTTCTATTGTACAGCACAACGCATGAAAGGAAATACCAATATTGATGAAGTTGTAATAATCTGAGTTAGGTATTAAAGTAAACATCTACCCAACATATAGTTAAAATATTCTTAATTTTTCTTTGACCAAACACCAGAGAAAATATAACGCAATCGACGTTTTTAATTCTTTATATTTTTAATGAAATTTAAATGCAAGACTTATAAAAAAAAATATAAATTTAAATTCCTTTGAAATGTGATCACATAAGTATTTTGAGGAATGTTTCAGATTCTGCTATATACGCTTCTCTTGAGAATTTTTTCAAACTGATGCTTCAAAAATATATCATAAATCAGTTTGAAGTTTTCGATAATAGTAGTCGATTGCATAAAGTCAACTGAAAAAATATTTTAAAATTCAACAGGAAGATCTATTTTATAGTAACTCTATGGAAAATTGACATTGGAAAGTAACTCAATTAAAGTACAGAAAGTCGACATATTGGATTAGAACTTGAATATTCTGTGATGTCTTCTCACCAAGTGTACCACTAAACGCGCTATATTGGTGACATTTCTTTATATAGACATAAAAAAAAAAAAATCCAGATTAGCAGAGTTTCTGTTTCTGTTCAGCACATCGCTTACCTTACTATGGGGAATTCCACTCATTAAACAATTAAACATACTTATCGTAGGCCTTATTTGTCGAAAAATTAAAAATGGTGACTATCTGGACCTAATGTACTCATTAAAAACGAGTATAAAAGATGACTTATTGTGAAACCAACTGCCCTATTCTAACTTGCTTATATTCAAAGTATAAATATTTCATCACTAACATAGGGACGAAAAGTACTTTTAAATATCTAAACTTAACACGCCAAAAATTCACAAACAAAAATTCAGGTAAACAAACACCAGTTTCTCAGGTTGAAGTAGCTATATCGCACTAAATATTAATCTTCAACGTTGGAATAAGTAACAAAAACATCAAAAAGCATTTAAAGCATTGTATTTCACAAATTGAAACACAACAAATGTAGAAGTCCTTTTCTTGGAAAATTATTCAAATTTTCATAAACTCAGTCTATTATCGGGTAAAAGATTCGTGATGCTTTGGCAATATATTTGGATTTAATGTTAGACATTTTCAAAAACATCGCCTTTCTGTGTATTTTGCTAAAACTCCTCATTTTCTACTAACACAAGCAATATATCATATATCTGATGACGTTGAATCCGTAACAGAAATGAGTTAGGAAGAGAGAATAGTTTTCTTAAGATTTAACCAGGAATTCGTGCTTCAGAAATATTCCATTGCATTTTATTTCTATTAAAATGATGCGATGCTTGGAATGAAATATTGTATTCTCTTTGAAGTGCAATGCATAAGCTGTTAATACAATATGAAAAGAGGTTCAAATAGATATTTTATTTGTTACTTTATTATAAGGTCTTATTTGTTACATTTCTTGTCTATTTCAAATTTTCAAAATTTGCATCATATTTCAATGCGTGATAATGTGTGGAAGAAATATTTTTGGTTTTATGTTAAAGATATATTCGTATGATAAATTCTTAAGAATAAATATTATTTTCAACTAAGTCCTTACACACATGTAGAACTGAGCGACTTAATGGTATATTATTAATGTATTTCGAAGAATACAAAGAAAAAAAGTGAACACATGTTGGCATAATGGTAAAAATATTATAATAGATTAACATAATATTGTGCATGTGTACATAATACATAAGATAAATTATGGATCATATAATTTTGGAAATTAATATAATAAGAGTTCTAAATATTTGTGGTCGCTGGTAAGTTCAAACAAAGGAATCGAATCTGTGGTTATTCTACAAAAGATATCTACGTAAATTGATAGCCCAGAAGTACAAAATCTGACAGCAGATCCAGTTATCTGGACTTCGTAATCAAGAGGGTGCATTAAAGAATCTGTTTTCAAAATTCAGTACAAGCTATAATTGTTGAATAGATGTTATTTGGGCCTCGTCTTTCCCATTGCTTTATGGTAGTTTTCTGAATTTTATTTACATTCAAGATATCTGAGCTCCTTTAAAAAGCCCTCCCGGAAGTCACCTTTCTCTTTTTGATGTTGGTTTCGTTGGTACTTGGTTTTGGCATGACCTCGTTTTTGGCTTTGCCCCAATAAAATGCTATATAACCAACTAAACTTAACATGTTAATTAAATAGGAGAAAGCTATAATTATGACCATTTAATTAATCCTTTCTTTTGCAATTCCACACCACCACTTATCAGAAAATTGATAATTTATGGATAGATTAAAAATATTTAGTCATTCCGACTTAATTTTGTGAAGCAATTAAAAAAACATATATATATGTGCCTGTTTTTGACAAACGGATGAAATTCATAGCATATGCATTACGTAGATTGTGGCTGTTTTCTGACTTTCGTTTTTTTTTTACATGCGCTATATAAGACGCTATATACGCTGTAACAAAACAATAAAGTATTCTAATATTCTTTGGATAACTCCTCTGGTATAAAGAATATAATTCATTACCACTTTACACACTCACGACTGAGAGGCAGAATTCTTATCTAACATGCAAGAGGTTTCGCGATCGAACCCTGAAGGCACTTTGTAGTTTCTCTTTTAAAAGTGAGTAGATACGGCATCGATTGGTAGTCGGGGAGTTTTTGCCGTTTTCCATTTGAGAGGCAAAAACAGGGTAGTTTCCCTTTGAAAGACCTTTCGGAAGGTACACCTCCCACGTTAGACAGATAGTTCTATAATGGTGGTCGTGACACAGTAAATACTTCATGTAGCTCTTACTCTATAAAATCTCCAATACAACAAACAATTGTTACTTATTAATACTTTTGCTTTCTTTACATTGCATTTAAATTAATTTCCATAAGTAATTCAAGGTAAAATTGAAAAATGTCGGAAATAAATGAACATAGACAAACTAAACAAAATACGAAACTTTAATTAAGATTTTAAGTGAGATACTGACCTAATCCCTTCGAGTGTCAAAAATAAGAGATTAATTAATCAATTTAAAAAGAAATAAGTCAATTAAATTACATATATTTGATAGTTGTTTTGAGTTTATTTAATTTAATGATATAAATTTATGTTATTCAGATTTATTTATTGTAATCAATTTTATTTTTTAAGAGTGAGGTTTTTTATAAAATGCTTTCGTGAGAAAATATTCACTTTTATCAATCAATCAAGTTCGCTTTATTTTCAAGTTTCAAACCAGTAATTTATATACCTTTATTGTTTGTAACACACATTTGGCAAATTATATGTTTTGCATAATCTTCTCTCGAGAAAATAGGTCAGCGTTTGCATTTTCAATTTTTATACATTTATTTTAACTGAAATCCATATAATAAAAGATAATATATAGCTTTCTATCCCATTAACTTATTTACAAATTCAAAATAATCAAAATCGTTTTTAAAACTACAACCTACATGACTTCAAAATTCATATTTCTTTCGTAAAAAAAATTATTCATTATTGAAACTTTTTCTATCGTTTTAATTATCTTTATACAATAAAATAAGTTACTTGCTGATTTGTAAAAATATCTTGTGCCAAAATTTGTTCATATTTATAAAACAAATACACTGATTAAATACATTAAATAAATAAAATTCAGGCCTAACTCTCTCCTGTATTAATATCTGAAATTACATTATACCAAAACAATCAAATCCAAAATATATGTGTATCTCAAATTAAAATGTTTAAAAGCTCCTTCAGGAGAATAATAAAAATTTAAGAATATTATTTCTCATCGTATAAATAAAACAGAAAAGTATTAAAAACACATCTGACACCCACTAATGAACAAACGCCACCGTACCAAGAAATCTTTCTCTAAATCCTAATCTAAATTCACCGAAAAACAATTTTGTTTGAAAAGAACCCAACTTTCTTTTCAATAAAAGTATTTTGACTTTCCATATACATCGAAACAGTTCTCCTGACAAAAGGTTCCAACTCGCAGGAAAACTCTTTTGAAAAACGATACCAAAACCTTTCTTCCCCGAAACTAAACTTTTTCTATAAATCTTTCTTTCAGGTCCTATTCATGACGAGATTTCTCCAAAAATTTATTTTCTGTTAAATAAACTTTCACAGAAAAGTCATTTGTATTCTTGACTATTTATATCTTTATCAATCTACGCTTTTTAATTATTAAATAGCCACATAATGAGTCAGCGATAATTCTTTCTATTGCTGCTCATTTTTGTTCCAATTAAGAGATGTGAAATTCTAACAGCGAACGAACAAAGTTGAATGAGTATTGAAGATAACGTAAAAAAATATTCGAGATAAAAAAAAAATTAAGAAAAAACTTATTCAAATATTTATTCTCTTACTTTAAATTTTTAGGAGGAAAATTACTTTAAACATTAGTTAAAAAAACTAATTTGAACTTTATTTTAAACTAATATTGTAAATAATTTCCTCTTTTCATGAAAATATGTTATTTTTTTAAAAGGTTAGGTTTATTATGTTTTGATTTCTGATTATACGTTTCCAATTCAACAATTTAAATACTGGATAAGAATTTAAAAACCTCTCTAGAAAACTTTCATTAAATCATGACTAAAATCCCTTTTCCATAAATAAACTATTCGAAATTTTTCATTCTAGTATCTAATAGAAATCGAGAATTCTACAGTCAACTGTTATAAATTTACTTAAAAAGTAATTAAATAATTTTAAATAACGCGTATTTATAGTAATTAGGATATATAAAAACTTTAGAATATTTTGTTTTTAAATCTGAGCATTATTGATAAATTATGGTAAATTGTCATTGTACAAAATCCACCTGTTTGAAAATCACTTAAGAATCATTGAAGGAACCAGAAAATTCACAATTTTCTGGCAAATAAATATTGAATATTCCACAGACATTATGCTTTTTAGTAAGTTTCTATACTAACTTTAAGATTGCTAATATTTTATCAATCAAATAATCTTTGAAGTAACTAGATAATTAAAATAAATTAAAAACCATACAACAAAATATTATTTTTTAATACCAAAACAAAGAGATGTTTATTTTTAATATTTATAAATTATTCAAAAATAATAACATATTTATACATAATACATATGAAAACTCTACTCTTGGCCATAAATGTACTGAAAATTCATTTTACAACAAATACACTTTAAAAAACATACCGATAAAATTTTTCAAGAAATACGCCAATTCGAAAATCGCGCCAATTTTGAAACTGAACAAGTTATGAAAAACTTACCGAAGGTCAAGGGTCGATAAGAAGGAGCAAGTCTCAGGTCAGTACCTTCCCGATCTCAACTGATGCCTGGAGAATAATAGAAATCGCATGCATTAGCGAGGGAGCTTTCACTAGGGGGAGCCACTCCCATGAGAGATCCGGGAAAGGGATGACTTTTTTAGGGTAATTTCTCTGCTAGATGAGGGGTAATTGATCATCTGGGATGATTTTGCCAAACATGTGTTCGGAAACTTCGAGTTAGTGAAGAAAGTTTCTTGATTTGAACTTTCACGGTATTATTATAGTATTTGCAGCTTGATCAAACGTGGCACTCATTCTTTCGAAATAGATGTTCTTGGTTCCATATGTTTGGAGATGGTTAAGTGAAAAATGAGCAGGCTATTGTCCGAAAAACATGTTAGCTGGAACTTTTATGAATTGTTTGTAAGGGCTTTGATTTGAAACTGACGAACATTTATGCTCTAGCTTCAGTTTACTTGATTGAAAATTATATATAAATTAAGATAAAATAATATTTTCTAAATCCAATTTAGAAATTGAAAATGGATCATTATAGATTCTTTAGTGTGATTTCTAAGTTTGAGGAAGAGTAATTAGTTATTTGATATTCTTTTCCAAACACAAGCATATATTTGGGAACTTTGAATTAGGGATTTTTTTTTTCTGGCTTTGTGATTTTTTAAAGAATGATTAAAAGTTGCCCAACAAATATGCTCTAATTTAGTACTTTTTAAATTTATTTTCTCGAAGTTAAAATGCATTTTAAATTCAAATCTCACATTGATTACTTTTTAAATTACCACTTTTTTAAGGATAATGCCAATACGTACTTTAAAGTTTTTAATTCTTATATGGTGCTTAATCAATTTGATTTCAGGTTATTTGAATAACTTTATGAACAGGAACATATATTTATGCGTACCTAAACATATTTTAATTAGTATTTCATGATCTTAAAATTCAATTAAATTGTAGTTTGGATTAATGGATTCTTGTAAGTGATAATCGTGATTGAAAAGATGTAATTCGTAAATTATTACTTGTTATAAAAAAAAAAACTTCAAATTCAGAACTATTATTTGTGAGTTTTCAACTTCAAAAGTTGACGAAACACTTTTATATAGTTTAAAATCTCTGTTATTTAATATTTTTAATTGAAAAATATATCAGATGTGAAAATATAATTAGACTAATGAAGTGTAGTGGATAATTTATATATTAATTATCATGTTTGACAATATTTATTTTTATTTAAAAAATTTTATGAGTACTCAGGATTTTGTAACTTTTTTTTGGAAGGATAATATTATTTTCTAGAATACTATAAGTTATTTTTAGAATAAATAAACAAAATCCTCTAGCTTAACTTTCTTTTCTTAACTGAGAAACTACCAGATTTGGGCTACATGGTGTCCTAAATGTTCCAGTACTCTCAATTATAAGAAATCATTGCCCATGTGCTTTTTTCATTTTTTTGAATTTTATCTTCTCTTATGATTGTATAAATTCCTTAAATTTTATGAATTGATATTTCTCGCACTGAAGTTGTGCGATAATTAAGTTCCACGTTATTTTATTCTTAATTGCAAGATGGGTTTATCACGCATTCAAATAATTACGCTGTTTGAGGCTTATTTTGAATGTAAATCATGTGAAAGATGTAAAGAATTTTTATAATATAAATATGCAGATGATGCAATACTGAGTAAAGATACGCTATATTAACTTGTTCGGCGATTTCATGAGACAGAATCGGTGGAAGACAAACAGAAGTGGAAGACCAAAACTTGTTACACCAGACTTTTTCCGCAAGAGACTCAACGAAAGATATTGCAATCTCCTTATAAATCCATGAAGTGTTTTGCGCGACATATAGTAACATCATATGGATCGACACATAATACTTTAAAAGCTTTTCATTTATTTTATATTAGAAGTGAAAGAACGAGATTCTCGGTTCCAACAAGACGATAGAACACATACTAGTAATGAAAGTATGGGCATGCTTCAAGATTTTTTGGTAATCGACTCATTTCAGGAAATATTTATCCATCTTGTTCCCCTGATTCGAGCATACTTGACTTTTTTTCAGTTAAGAAATATAAAGAACGAAGTTTATGACGTCAATCCTCAAACAATATATAATCTGAAAATTACCTTTACTCAAAGTATACGAGAGGTTGTTCCGGCATCTTGAAACGCGTTTCTAATAATATGCTTAGCCATCAAGAATGAGGCGGACATTTTGAATATTTATTAAAAATATAACTTCAAATATTTTTCCAACATCATGTTAAAAAAAAATTTTTAGTGTAATAATTCATCTTTTCTTTGGTTCAGTTACTTTGAGATTACACATCTTATTTGGACATGTAACTATTTATGTGGGCATAATTTGATTTGGAATCCTTTTTCATAAAAGTATTGATTTGAACTGGATTAACGCTCAATTATACAAAAAATTCTATAAAGTGGGAATTGATATTAATATGTTAATTTGTTTAAGTAACTCCTAAAATGCTGTTCCCTTTTAGGAAAAGGAAAATTTTAAGTGAATTCGTTGGTTAAATAATTGATTCCATGAGTCAACTCGACACACCTTGCCTAGAAGTCTTGATCTTGCCTTGCCCTGTATAAGGAATAAATAAATTCAATTACATTATCTTTTTTTTTTATACATGTAATTAACTAATATTTTGATATAATAATTTTACTATTATTATTTCATAGTTCTATTAAATTGAATATATTACTGGTTTTAGTATGGTATTTAGTATAGTATGATAGTTGAATATATTTCTGGTATTTCTCCTAAAAACTGGTTTTAAGCATATTCATCTTTTTACATGTTTTAAAAACAAACGTTTTGAGGGTTGATAAAAATAAATTTGTTTATTTACGTACTTTGAATAATATTTCTTAAAATTTGAATTTTTTTAAACTAGGTAGGTGCTGTAGATACATTTTTTAATTTCAAACTTAGATTATAAGTTCTTCCTTTATGTGATTGGAATTAATAAATGTAGAATACATGTAATGTAAATCAGTAATATGTAATCTATGTAATGTAAAAAAATAAATGCAATCAGTTCAAGCACCTTAGGCTCTCACGTTCATAAGATCATATGTTATTTTTTTTTTCTTTTCTAGAAACTCTTTAAAGGACTACCATGATGTAGGACAAAATGTATGGCAGTTCCCATTAAAATCTTCCTTTCTTTGATTTTGGGCAGTTCTAGTTTTAGTTCCAGATATTGATGACGCTTATTTAATTATCACCACTGTATAATTTTGTGTAGATATTCTCTTTTTCCGAACTATAAGTATGCAACACATTATAAATTCAAAACATTCATATACAATTTATTTCTAGATTCAACGCTCATTTATGTATTGTATGTGTTAGACATAAAAAGTAAAAAAATTCAATATTCAAGAATAATTAATTGATACATCAGTGGCAGAAATCAATACTTACTTTCCTGTTAATGAAACCCGTAAATCGTATGACTAGGAAAATGTCTCACAAGCAATTTTTTAAGAGTAATTGATCATACTAAATTGCATAGGCTTTAATGGAAGTTCAAAAGAAACCCTGCTAGTTTAAATGCATGTAGATCAACTATGGGTTTATACGGATGGTTTTAATTAAAGTTAAGTAAATTACAACGTTCTGGAGCCTGGTAATAAGCAACAGAGATCTACATAAAACACTACATACACTCTATTAAGACAATGAGAAAATAATTTCTAAATGTAAAAATAATTAAAATTTATAAAAATATTTTTAAAAAAATAAAAATATAAAAATAATTTTCAAAAATTAAGAAATATTTGTTTAATAAAAATAATATTTAAATATTCAAAATAGTTTTGAAGATTTTTGAAACTTAAAATAATTTTTTAAAAATTAAAAAATAATTTGTATAAATTTTTAACTTAAAAACATACACGATGTTAAAAATTGCCTTATTTTCTTTTTAGTCTAAAGATTCATTTATAGCTTTACTTTATCTATAAAGATTGGTAAATTACCAAATTTCCAACGGGGGGAAATATTTTAACTGGAATTTTTTATATATATACATCATTTCCTAATGGTATATAAATATTATACACACTGAAGAGCCTGAAAAACTGGTATAGGAGTGCGTTTGCAATAACGGAGGTATGCCATAAATCATTGTTATGCGATGTAATTGGAAGCGCCTATATAAGACAACAGGTGTCTGACAAAGCTGTTAAATCGATTCCTGTTGCTACAATGGCAGGTTATCAAAATTTAAGGGACTTTGAACGTGGCTTTGTAGTCGGCTCTCGAGAGATGGGACATAATATCTAGGAGGTGGTGAAGAAATTTGCATTTTCGCGTACGACCATTTCACGAGCGTACAGTGAATATCCATTATACGGTAAAACACCAAATATCAGACATTGGTGTAGCCGGGAAAAGACCTTAAAAGAACGAAACCATCGATTTTCATTTTCGCGTACGACCATTTCACGAGCGTACAGTGAATATCCATTTTACGGTAAAACATCAAATCTCAGACATTGGTGTAGCCTGGGAAAAGACCTTAAAAGAAAGGAACCATCGATGATTAAGGAGAATCTCTAAACAAGATAGAAATGCAACACTTCCACAAATTGCCGCGTATTTCAATGTCGGGGTATTAACAAGTGTAACAACAAAGGACCATCATTGACACGAGCTTTCGAAGTCGAAAACCCATTCGTGTACCGTTGTTGACTACATGACACAAGATTTTACGACTCGCCTGGTCAAGCAAATACCTCGATTAAAATGTTGATGGCTGGAAACACGTTGCCTGGTCTGATGAGTCTCATTTTCAATTGTATCTGGCAGATGGACGTACATGGGTATGAAGAAAACCTCATGAATCTATGGACTCCCCTATATGTCTGCAGGAGACTGTTCAAGCTGGTAGAGCTTCTGTTATCGTATGGTTAGCGCGATATAGGACCCCTGATATGACTAGAGACGACCATGATTAGTGGCAGAAACGTAAGCATCCTGTCCGATCACCTGCAACCATTCATGTCTATTGTGCATTCGGCCGGACTTGGACAATTCTAGCAGACAATGCGACACCCCACACTTCGGGAGTTACTACAAACTGGCTCCAGGAACACTCTTTTGATATTAGACATCTCCGTTGGCCAGCGAAATCCCTATAAATATGAACATTATTGAGCATGTCTGGAATGCCTTGCAACGTGCTGTTCAGAAGAGATCTCCACCACCTCGCCCGCCTATGGATTTGTGGACCACCCCGCAGGATTCATGTTGTGAATTACCTCCAGGATACCTTCAGACATTATTCAAATCCCTGCCACTTCTGCGTGCTTGTGGAGGACCTACACGATATGAAGCAGGTGTACCAGTTTTTCTAGCTCTTCAGTGTATAACTCATTTTATTGATGCATGTTCATTAGAACAGGCTCTTAATAGCTCTAAACATGGGGACTTTAATTATGTACATCGTTAAAGAAAAAGTAAGATCAAACTTTGATTTCAATCAAATGAATCATTATAGTGTTTCTGCATTATTTAGACACCTAAATGGGAAATTTTATTTGCTCCTAATCTTTTCTGTAGTAAATGAAACTATGATACGTTTAGAAACAGTTAATGATGATTTTGCTTAAGCAATCAATAAAGCTAAAAAATAACGAGGAAATTTCAATTCTATTGAGTTGGTAGTGCTACTACAGTTAGAAGTTGCTGGTTAAAATGAAATTGTATGATAAAAAAATTAAAAATTTTAAATTATTAATCCCATTTATAATATTAAGTTTGGAATAGAATCTTGCTATCCCCGCGTGACCACCACGTATCTGCACCGTATCAAAATTTTCCGATGTATTTGTATTGCGAATCCACCAACTTTAACTTTTTTGATAGAATATACTTTAATAAAAATTTAAATACAGATATGATGCTTGAAAATAAAAACATTAATTAGGTCCTTAAAAGTCATTAATTTTCATTCTGTGATTTGAGTGGGAACCCTGTGTACAAGTTTCCGTGTTTGTACCTTGTTTGACCTAAGAAAAGATTGGATGTACATGCTTTCTGTTCCATTTTTAAGTCGCTTATTTTGTGTCGTCTTATTTACTTTTGAAGAAGCGGGTTTTTCTATTCCGTTTTTGAATTTTTCTAATGTTGCAGTCTACGGTTTTTAACGATTTGTTAGTGAATTGTTTACTTATTAACAGGTTAATTGCAACGCCTACCATATGTTCTTCGCCTACCATACAAACGCTGTGTCATTCGTTCGAAAAAACTGTGTCATACGTTCGAAAAAAAAAATTTCAATGAGCAATGGAGAAATATTTCCCACAAAAACGGCTCACTGCTTAATTTGAATTTATATGATACTTGGATATAAAACTTTTATGTATGCTTAATATTGCCATTATGAACAATTTTTTTCAACCTACATTTGGTTGTGTAATATACATAAATTCTTTTATATGTGACAGGTGCATACGTAAAGATGTAATCCCCCAAAAAAACACTTTTGAAAAGTAGAAGAACCGCCAACCTCAAAAACACAAAAAAACTTTCTTACAATAAAAAAATCATAAACATGATGAAAATTTTCAGCCACAAACACAGTGATACACTACGGGAAAAAGTAGAAGGACAGTCATATTTTGTAATTTATGCTTTGTATTTCGATCCTCCTGATATAAATTTCTTTTTTTATGTAGTTTGGCTATTTTTTCTTTTTTATAAATGAGTAAATTTTATCTACCACCAGTAAAAATTAAGGAAAAGAGTACTTAACGATTTTTGGTGTGTGAAAAAAGTAGAAGGACACGTGCTAAAATAATTTGTTTTGGAATATTTTAAACCTCAAAGGTAGGTGTTTCATTTTTTTTAACTGTTTTTGTTAAGAAAAACATACTATTTTATTGAAAATCCGTCGTTTTCATCTTTTTAGAATGCCTAGAGGAAAACCTTTAAGTGAGTTTGAAAAAGGCCAAATTTATGCATACAAAAACGATGGCAAAGGTGTGAGAGAGATTGCACGCCAGCTACGTATTAGTCCAAATACTGTTTCAAACTATATAAGAAATCCTAGTAGTCAGGGAACCAAAAAGAAGACTGGCAGACCTAAAAAACTGACGCAACGCGATCAAGGAAAAATCATTCGGGAACTAAAAAAACCGGATGGAAGTATTGCCAAAGCTCAAAATAATGCAGGCATCACACACGTTTCGAGAAGAACTGTCTACAATTACATAAAAAGGTCCGAAAATTTCGTATTCCGAAAAAGGAAGCACCATCCCAAATGGAATGAAAGGCACATTGAACACCGACTGCACTGGGCTAAAAACCACATGTCCTGGACGTCAGAATGGACCTCCGTTATATTTTCTGATGAGAAAAGATTTAATTTAGACTGTCCAGATGGCTACAAATACTATTGGCACTGTCTCGGTTCTGAAGAAAAGACTTATTCTACCCGACAGGATGGGTGGAGGGAGTTTAATGGTTTGGTTGGCAGTCGGGTACGGAGGAAGAACAAGCCTAGTGTTCCTGAGTGGCAGGCAGAAATAAACAGATTACATCCAAGTCTTGAATTCAGATCTCCTTCCCTACGGCGTTGAGCTAGGCGGAAATTACTGGATTTTTCAACAGGACGGAGCATCAATTCACACAGCTAATGGGGTTAAAAATTAGTTTGCAGCAAATAATGTTCGGGTTTTGCCATGGCCTGCTAAAAGCTCGGACCTCAACATTGTAGAGAACATATGGGTAATGATTGTTCGTAGCGTTTACGCGGAAGGTAAGTAGTTTGAATCTATAGTTGAGCTTCGGAGAACTTTGAATTATGTGTGGGACAATTTCTGCCAAACAGAAATTCAAACTTTATATGATTCGATGCCAAATTGAATTTTTGAAGTAATCAAAGCCAATAGTGGAAGAATTCCCTATTAATAAGACTTTTATTTGCATTATTTAGAAGTGTCCTTCTACTTTTTTCACAGAGTATGATGAAGTCAAAACTGATTTATTGCTGTACTTGACCTGTATTTTTTTTGCTTCAATTTTCAGATACAGTTATCTGTTTGTAATTAGTAATTTAAAGTGTTACTCATTAAATTGTTATGGAAAAAAAATCAGTGTTTTTTATTTATAAAAAAAATCATGTGTCCTTCTACTTTTTTCACGCAGTGTATAAAAAAAATGGCCAACCTCTGATGAGAACTCTCGGTTGTGACTCGCTTACAAATGTATGCTTACTAAATTTATTTTTAAAATTTAAGTTCCGCTCCCATAAAAATTTACGCTGCTTGAGGTTGGCGCCCGTCATAGGAATATTAACAATGCTTGCGTTTAAACTAATTTATGGATGTTTGCATGAATATTCGAGTTTATGATTTCATTTGGATGGGTAGGAAATACAAAGTGGTGTAAATATTCATGCTCGTGTAATTTTCAAAATAGTATAGAGAAACTGTGCTCAAACGCTTGCATTTGAATCGTTATTAAGAATTTTTTAAGTAGGAAACTAAAGTGTTTCTGGTAAGCTTTTGTTTGGTTGATACATACATTTTGGAAAGTTTTTATGTGTGTTTGTGGGGGGGGGGGGTTTAAAGGTTAGTAATTAAGACGGGCGCCAACCTCAAGCAGCGTAAATTTTTATGGGAGCGGAACTTAAATGTTAAAAATAAATTAAGTAAGCATACATTCGTAAGCGAGTCACAACCGAGAGTTCTAATCAGAGGTTGGCCATTTTTTTATATCACTGTGTTTGTGGCTGAAAATTTTCATCATGTTTATGATTTTTTTTATTGTAAGAAAGTTTTTTGTGTTTTTGAGATTGGTAGTTCTTCTACTTTTCAAAAGTGTTTTTTTGGGGGATATCATAACTTTTTTTTAAACACTGACGACTTCTCTTTTTTGAATTTGTACGTTTCATCGTTTTTCTATTTATCCCCTATGGTAAACTTGGTACCAGGGATATTCATAATTCTTCAAACTGAGTTCGACGATACCTTACATGCAATAATTATCTTTAAAATTGATAAACCGAAAGTGGTACAAATAACATACCTGGTACTTTAAACATTCATAATTCATCAAAACAAAAGTCCAACATGCCATATTTATCTTGGAAATTGATAAACCGAAAGTGGTACTATCTATGCTATACCTGGTACCTTAAACATTCATAATTTTTCAAGACAAGCCTAACGACACCCAACATGCCATATTTATCTTCAAAATTGATAAACCAGAAGTAGTACCACCTATGGTACACCTGGTACCATGAATATTCATAATTCTTCAAGTTGAGTTCAATGATATCTTGCATTCCAAAATCTACTTGAAAATTGACAAATTGGTTGAATGCGGACGGCAGTAACCATCAAAATCTACCACGAACGAGTACTAGAAACTTGTGTATGGCAACTCAACTCCCAAAACTTAAAGAAATACGTTGCCATTGACAAAGATCCTGTCTGCCAAGTTTCAGATCGATTGGTTAGTTTGAACGCACAACGACCTATTTTAGTGCATAATAACGACTAATCAGTCCGGGACCCACAGCTTAATGTGGATTCCGAATTCCGAATCACAACGAACATCCACACCTAACACAGGAATCAAATCCGGCACCTTTAACTTACAACGCCAGAGCGTGCATCCCATTGAAAGTTTATACTAATAAATTGTTACAAATAAATATTACAAGTTTTTTACAGTCTAATAAATATTGCAGTATAAATTATTTTTATTATACCAAGCATTATTTTGGTTCACATAATAACCCATTGATATTTGACAAAATTTAAAATATTTTCTTAACAACAATTTTAAAATTCACTATGAAATTACAATTTTGATGATATATGATTCTACAATTTCATTTTACAACGGAAAGTAAAAATCAATACATCTTTAAAAACGAATGACATTTTTGCAAATTCCATTAGCCAATCGCAATGAGTGGTTCATTTAGTCCTCTGTAATGAGTTGACTGTGACGTCAGCTCGCATAACCTCCACATTTATACTTTGTATTTAGCCCATAGTATCTTGCAACAAAATGTGATTGTTTTCATTTTTCAATGGAGATTTCCCGAAATCAAAATGTTTTTGAAAGTTAACTCTCTCTAAATTGTCATACAGTTCAAATAACACATGCAACTTAAAGAAAAAATATTTCTCTTTAATTCTGTCTCTTCAAAAATTAAATTATTTAAATTTTAAAGATGTTATAAGCCATATAATTATAGTCCAATTCGTTCTCCTATACTTTAACATTACGTTAAAACTCACTTAAGCCTAACATGTCGGAAAAACTAACTTCCAAATGATAGCAAACCTGTTTGGCAACTTTTGGCATATATATCTGAACCTCAATTACAAGCTGATCGCCTTTATCTGTCGCCAAATTATGAAATGAAAAAAAGTGGTTTTAAATTAATTAAAAATAGAAAGAATTATTTAATGAAGTTCAAACCAGCGTAGGATTTTAAGTTGAAACATTCCGCATCCTATAATTCAATCCGTTTGAAGATCTATAGATTAGTTAGGGCTGTACGTTTGTCTAAATTTTTACATCAAAATCGGGCTAGAACTCGTTCTTTTATTTCGTTTTGGAATTTTCAATATTTTTTTTCTTCGTTGTCTTTTGTTCTAGGTACTCAATTTCTTTTCTTTGAAAGATATCCCCGAGACGAATCTATGATATTTTTTGTATAATTTTGTGAAGTTTCGTAAGCGCGCTAGAAAATAGTCAATTTCGGCTTTTTCGCTGGAAGTTGTGCAGAGAATAGATACTTACTGTCGTTTCTGCCTTTTTTAAAGTTGGCGGTGAAACGACCGTTTCGTCTGATTACTATCATCGTAAGTACGGACACAATTTTCAATCAAACAGTACAGACAAAAACTGTGAAGAAATTTATGTATCACAAAGCATTTCAAAACTACCAGTGATTGATCTAATAAGAAACTTAACTTCGTACACAAATAAGTTCAACTTTCAAAAAATTGTAAAAAATCAAAATCATTGATCATGATGAATAAAATTTGACATGAAAATACAATAAGAAATGGTATGACTTAAAAAAAAAAAACGCTCTAATCTCGTGCTCTTTTTTCTTTTTTTTTCTTCATAGGTCATTCCATTTCTCATATAATAAGGTCAAATTTTAATCCATTTTCACAAGTAATTCTTTTTTTGCAGCTTTTTAAAAAATATAATCACCTGACAATATCAATAACTTACTATTCAACTTTAATATTTTCTCCACTTCAGTGGTTATAAGCAAAAGCTATAATTATAGAGTTAGTCATAGATACTTTTTTAAGAAGCTGATTTAATCTTCAATTAATTATATCATCATCTGCAAATTTCACAAAAGGTCAAGACAGTATATTAAAACGTTATTTGTATGTGTTTAGGCAATTCACAACTAAGACGTGTTTAGTAGTCAAATTTGTCTATTTTTATAGGTTTTTCACGAAATCCCAAATTTGAGAAAAAATGAAGTTTTTAATAAAAAAAAGTAAATTAGTTTAATGTGTTTTTATAATGTTGTATCTTTTGGGTATCTATGGTTGGCATCTAGTTGTGAGACAAATTTCTTTTAAACCATTCTATAGAGCTCGTTTTATTTAACTATATTTCATACTTACAGACACTCAAGTGTTATATAATATATATTTAAATAATTATTATTTTCATTGTCAGCCAAGCATTTCAATGCAAAGAAATTGAAAAATTAAAAAGCAAATATATTTCCCTTGTTTTTTTTTAACCCAAAATATGCTAAAAAGCAAACAAAAAAATTACTCTTGTTCTTTGATAACTATCTTTACGCTTAGAATGTTATTATTTTCAATACTTTCAAATATTTACAACTTATTTAAAAGAACTCTCATCCAAGATTGAAAAATTATAATACCTTAATCATAACTTGCAATTATTTCTCTTTATATTTCATATCTACAGACACTTAAGTGATTTATAACAAACACATATTCGGGTTGTTTTTTTCATAACTAATCAAGTACTTCAATGCAAAGAAATTGAAAAATTAAAAAGCAAATATATTTTGTTTAACTTTTTGAACCCAAAATATGCTAAAAAGAAAAATTGACTCTTATTTTTGATAACTATCTTTGCGTTTAGAATTTTATTACTTTCTTTACTTTCAAATATTTACTGCTTATGTAAAGGAACTCTCTTTCAAGTTTGAAAAATTACAATACTCAATCACAACTTGCGCTTTTTATAAATCATACCTACATACACTTAAATGATTTATAACAAACAGGTATATAAATAATTTTTTTCATAATCAGCCAAAGTATTTCCGTGCAAGGAATTTAAAATATTCAAAAGCAAATATATTTCTGTTATCCTTCTGATCAAAAAATATGGTAAGAAGAAAAGATTGGTTGTTATTCTTCGATAACTCTCTTCAACAAAATATTTCGTCAGAAATTTAAAAATTTTCTAGAAAGTTGCAAATAAATTCTTGCTTGAAATTCAATTCAAAAGGTAGCTTTAATGATGCAAGTGAAGCTGTAAATTAGCATACAGATTGAATGAAGCGCAGATCAAGTATAAAGCACATGGCGTGTCTCCCTCATGACAGGCAACAAATTATACGCTCTTGAGAAATTATGCAGAGGATTTCGTTGTTATTCAATGATCTTTAAATATAAGCTTATTATCATATTAAAGGTGTATTATAAATTTAATGGTTGAGAAATTGCAATTCCTCTTTGAGTGTTCATGAAATGTGAAAACAATATTGTATATGCAAACATTTGGGTATGACTGTGGAGAAAATGTGCTATTGTGAGTAAAATGAATATGTATGTTTTATACATTATGAGGCATTAAGATGCTATGAAAAGAAAATGAATTTATTTGATTTACTAAGAGCATTGGATCAAATTTGTCAATTTTAAGATATTTCATTATTTGTATTATGTTTAATCATTTGAGAGAGCAAACCACTCCAAATGACTTAAATTTTACTGAATGTTTTCAATGTACTTGTGAAACTCGTATAAATACTTACAAAATAAATTGATTTGTAAGTAACAAGAAATATTTATCCGCTTGCTATTTATTCCACATTTTCTAGGAAACAAGCTTACAAATAAAAATATGTGTATTGTTATGTTTTCTTCCTATAATGTTGGTTTTCAACTTGTGAAGAAATTACATAATTTTCTTTCCTATCGATACAACCGTCTATTACCCAGTTATAATTTAACTTGTACAAAGATGGGAGTGAATTTCACAAAGAAGTATAACAGTTGCTGAATAATTATAGGAGATAGAACATATATAATGTTCAATTCGTAAAGAAAAACTGTATTTTTTTTTTATTTATTTATATTGACTTGTAAATATTATAGCCATATTGCTCAAGATTTATTTACTGTTATATCACAGAAATGAATATTGAAACCAAAATCTCGAAATTTAAATAAATAGAGATAATCATAGTGGCAAGTAACAAAATGTCATAGTATTATATTAGAATAGCATATGGTTTCTAAAATGCATTATTGAAAACATTTACCAAAAATGCATATTTTGGCATTTATCACAATACAAGATAGTTAAATTGTACACTTGTAGATGTGGTTGATTTATACGTACATTCATAGACGCCAACTTTTCACTACCAAGGGGACGAGACTCGGTGGATAAACTCAATGGAGTGATGGGTGGGGAGAGAGAGGGGGGTGAGATTTCGGGACACCCCTTCCTACTGAATATGTTGGGCTTTACTCCATATCACGCAATAATTTTTTCTCGAATAATTTATAACTTATGCAGTAAAGTTATTTGCATAGAATTAGTTCAGAAAAATTTTATGGAAAAAGTAAGACCACTAACTAGTTAATTCATCATTGTAGATTAATTTATTTCAATATCATACATTATTTTAAACGATATACTTTTTTGATATTGCACTAAAAGAAAGCATATTTTAGTAATTCTGCATACTAATTTAGGAAAAAAGAGCGTATACCAGCAATCTCATCATTACAAAATTACTTATTCCAATATCATACAATACTTTAAAATATTAGTTTATGAAATTGCACAAAAATGATGACAGTCCTTATTGATAATTCCAAGTGATTTTCCAATATTTCTGAATTTTTTTATTTATATAAAATGCACTAGAAAAAATTCAAATAAAAAAAAACATGAAAAAACTTATTTACTTGAAATTATAAGTATATTGGAAAAACACACTTTTACAGATTTTGGGAACAGTAGCTAAATGATATATTTACCCCCGCTGTTGGTGAAGCACCGGGATAATCGCCCCCTTTGCCCCCGTGTAGTTGCCGCTTATGCTTACATTTCATGTAAAATTTGTTGATTTTTGACTTTTCAATATCAAGATCAAATATTTGAAGGATTAATCAGATAAACTGTAACCTTTAAATTGTCAAAAAATATGTGGTTTATTTTTTTTCAAACTAGTTTTACATCTTTCTCAATATTCCTCTTAAAAAAAATTCGCCATCTTGGAACCACCATTTAGCTGTTTAGTTACCTAACTCCGGGTAACTTTACAATGGCATTCTGTAAGTTTGGCAAATACTTAAAACTGAAGAAATATTAAAAATAATACAAAATTAACTTAAAACTTTTGAATTGACTGATCCAAATTGCTTAAAATCATAGTCTAAAACTTCATTTAAATTTTAGCCAAATTCATAATTTATTGTATATTGCTAAGTTTTTATGCAGATGCACATCAGTCAGGTTCATATTCAAATATATATTAATCAAGTTCATGTTCAGTTATTATACATAGACAGATGATGAATTATTAATATTTGACATATTTATATTCTATAAATTAGAAACCCAAACAACTATACAATCACTTGAAAACTATTGACACAATATCTTCATTTGTTTAGATATTATATCAACTTAACAGTAATTCAAATTATCAATATTTCTGTATGCCAAGTCAGATTACAAAATACACAATAATTTTTATTTATATTTTCAAAATCAATAAATTATAAGTATTGGTTTCAAAAGTGTACTAAGCATAGACTATTCAAATATTTCAAGTACAAAGATTTTTTAATTGGCTAAATATATAGAATATTTGTTCTACATCATGAAATACATTTTATATTATTTTCAAGTCACCTAAGTAAAATACATTTCTATAAAATATAATACTCCTGATTTCAAACCTCACCCCCACCCATATAAAGATTACATTCTAAAACTCATAAAAACTTTAATTTATACTGAAAAAATATAGCCTTAGATATAAACAAGATAGTTAAGAATTTGGATACTATGCAGGCATTTTCTGCATTCGTAAATAAAGTTTGAAACTCAAAATTTCAAATTTTTTTTAATTATTATTGTGTTATTAATTAAAACAATTTTTAAAAGTATGCATATTAGCGTCTCCACACCTAAGATGTATTAAAAATATCTGATATTTAATTGGATTTGTATTTGCAATGTTCTACGTTATAATGTTCTAAGATAGCATAAGTAAAAAAAAAATCTCACGTCTTCCAATTATTTTAAAACAAATTCCATTTAATGTGGAAGTAAACCTTTTATATTTTTAAACCTACTACTTAAAAAAAATCATAGTATATTCACAAAACTCATATGTGCTTTTAAGTTTCTATGACTGTTGACCGAAATTTTTTTAATTTTAATCCGATGAAATATGGAAGCCTTTACTAATAAGATTTTTTCAAGAATATATGGATCCAAAATAAATGATATCATCAAGTCTCCCTTCAACACAATATTGAAGTTGTAAATTTAGGATGATTTTTTTCAGTAATGATTACATCAACAAGAAACGAAGCCAGCATGAATAAAATATGTTAAATAATTCAAAATGGGTTGTTGGAATTTTTTTTACCTCAACAAGCCGAGATACTTAGTTGATAATAAGATTAAGAGTAGAAAATAAGCTGACGCCATGATTACACAGGATTGCATTATTTTATCCTACAAAGCTTTTTTTCGGGGGGGGTGGGAGGGGCTGATGATTATACTTGTTATCACTTTATTCAAGCTTTATGTATGAAAAAATTATCTCTTGTATTGCGCTAATCTTTCCTTTATTAATTAGTTCCAGTTAAGGAATTGCATGTTTTGAAAGATTTTCTATGTAAGATCATTATTTTTAACATTTGCACTTTAAAAAAAAAAAAAAAAAAAAAAAAAAAATAATTAGATATATAAAAAGAGAATTGTTATCAAAATCAAAAATAAAATAAAGTAAAATGGCAATCTTCTGGATTCAAAATTCAATTAAAATATTTAACTAGAAGGTATCATCCTAAGGGAGTCAATTGCAGTGGATTATAAATTATTTTGTAATTTTTATGATTTTGAATGTCATAGGGAATCTGGATCAACTTAATTTAATGATAACGAAAATAACAATTGTGATAAAAGAATATAAACTATACACAAAATAAAAATAATTCAGGTTTAAATTTATTTGATTTTTTAAACAACAATTCTTTTACAAATTAATAAAGAATTACTATTTCTTGAAATTTGCAAAAATTAAAATCAATTGTATAATATTTGAACTTATTTTCTATTCGTTTAAATACAAAGCAACTGTAAATTATTTTAACATTTATTTTTGACTAGAAGCAACAATATCCTGTAAGTGAATGAATGAGTTACTAAAATCTGAGTTAGTTGAGTGCAATATGCTTTGGAAACAGTGGAATATATTTATATAAATACAATCAACTCAACAATACGGTTTCAGCATTATGATTAAATTTTATTTCAAATAAATTTATATATAATATTCATATTCTTGGAAATCTTTGCGAATTCCTTTTTAAATAATATTGTCTCACTAATCTTCGATATCTTTAAATTCAAAATAATCTGTCCCTAATAATTCTCTAATTTATTATATTGTCATTCAAATTACTTATGATAGGTTCCATCATACTAAGAACATTAACCTTCAAATATGTGCACTTTATTTAAAGAAACTCTCATTCAAGTACGAAAAATTGCATTATTTTAAATATATATATACAAAATCCTTCTTAACTAAATTTGAAATTTTTAATATTTTCATTCCCAAATATTAAGAATCTGTTTTTGACACACACAAAATTTTATTAACTTCAAATATTTATAATTTATTTATAGAAGCACTTATACCTAAGCCAATGGACAGTCCATGCCGAAACTCGAGCATCATTCCAAAATAGACTATTTTTTTTTAATAAACATGTCAAAACTATCCCAAAACATATATTTTACCCCTTCATCCTTTATAACACTATATTTCAATTTTAACCCTTTGCATTCGAGGCCTTTTTCGCTCGGAGGGACCAGCAACTCGAGACATTTTTGGTTCCCATGGCGTTTATTGATTTGCTTCATAGAAACTAAACACAGTCATTGGCCTTGCATCAAATTTCCGCATCAAACCTAGTAGTCTTCTCGTGTTTCGGCCTCCAATCGTGTGGCGCCTGACAGTCGCCGCTAGTGTGCAAAGGGCTAAACCTTTCAACACTTCAAAACTTCCAATATATTTTATCCAGCACACTTGATGAGATTGACTGAGATCCATAGCAACTGCCTGTCTACAACGGTTCACATAGTGATTAGCCACTGTCAAACCGATATTCGCCATTGGGGGACAAGTATGAAATATGACAGTAGATATCACTAAATGTCACACCCATTTTATTATATGAATCAGATCCATGTACAGTATTCAAATATCCGAACGATGGCTATATCTTGCATTCTAATTGATGAAATAACAAAAGTCAAGTGCCGTTGTAAATCGTGGAAGATCTTTATTAATTGTTTATACTTTTTTTTTCATGAGGGGTCATCTACATATTAAAAACGCACCAAACTTTAAAAGTTCAATAACAATGCCATAATTTTATACTATATTTAGATTTAGTATCCAAATAAACGTCGAAATTCCAAATTTCATAATTTTCCATTGAGTGGTTAGTGATTTAAATAGTCTTAAAAAAAGTAGCCATTTAATGTTAAAAAGAACATTTGTTTTTTTAGCCATTAATTCTTAAATATCTAATATATTTTAGCAATTTCTGTTTCAAACGATTAGTTTGTTTAAAGCCAAACATAAATAACATTCAACTTTGGTATTACACAGGTTTTTTTAATAATTAATTATTAATTAATAAAACAAGTTTTAAATTTTTTTAAATAGAAACATAATTTTTATTTGCCTCCATTATAATTATCATGATCGAAAACACCTCCAGAATTTTTTTCATTCCATTTTGACTTTTGGTTGTCGATATTTTAGCAAAAACGTAAAAAAGCTCACTTTAAGGGACCGCGTAATAGATTACGTCTTGAAGCATGCAAAATTTTGTTCGATTCTTCCTCGCTATTAAGAAATTTGCCCTCAAGATCGACCTAAACATTTTTGCTCATAAGTGACGTGTTTCTCGACATAATGAACTGATATTTGGAATCTAGGGTAAACGAAGTATTCTAAATCGATTGAAGATATAAAAAATAAGGATTAGTATTTAAATTTTTAAAGCTAGAGTCAAATTTTCTTAGTAAACAGCCCCCTAAGAAAAAAATGTTGCACCAGACACATAGAAAATCATAAACAAAACATTTTGGAGCAAACCGCAAGAATCTACAATAATTAAAACCGAAGATATAGCCATAGTTCGGATTTTTTTTTTTTTTTTTTTTTTTTTGCGTACTGTACTAAGCATATACAATTTGGCGACATTTAGTGACTATATTAATTTTCTGTTAATGTTCAAATACCCTTCCACTTTGTATTTCTTTATAAAAAACCTCTTTGGCAACATAGTGAGAAAACGTGTCCCCCGATGTTCAAATACCGATATCTCTGTTTGCATGCAAAATGTGAACTTCGATTTGTAGTCCTTTTATTCTAATCTAGACCTTGAAATTGATATTTAACACATATCTGTAGCATTTATAGTTTAGGATCATCAAATTAAAAACTGGCTTCCAGTCATTCTTTCTGGTACTTACTGTCGTTATTTCCGGTCGTATTTTGGATTGTTAATTCATCTTGATGAGACCTTTTATTTGACATATCGTGCGCGTATGAAAAATTTATTGTTTTGTCTGGGAATGCTGATCTTAGACAGACGAACATTGCCTTTGTACAGTACGCAAAAAATAAAAACGAACGGTGGTTATATCTTCGGTTCTAAAAGACTTATAATATTTCAGTTTGCACCAAAGTAATTTGTTAACGATTATTTCTATGACTGGTAGAAATAATTTTTCTAAAGTGGTTGTTTACTAAGAAAATTGAACTTAAACTTAAAATTTCAATACGAACTCCTATTTTTTACACTGTACATTGATTTAGAATGTATCGTTTACCCTATATATAAAAATTCACTCCATTAGATTGGAAAACACTTCAGTAATGAACTAAAGGTAAATCTTAATAATGAGAAGTCGGGTTTATGGTCGGGGGGAAAAGCCAACACTCATGTGTATCAGGAATTTACAGGTATTAATCTAAAATTACTTGGAAACTAATTTTATTTATTGGGTCATGTTTAACAAGACTCTAATACAAAATTAGTAAAATACCTCAATCAGAAATGAATTTTAATCTAACATAATTTATTAACAAAGTTGCAGAAGTGTTAACTTTATCCGCAGTCTACTAAAGTTTGGAAATAAGAAAAATTACATAACTATATTAGTATTGTTTCAAATTTGACAAATATAATGGTTTTATATGCAATTAATAAAATTCTTGATATTAATTAAGTAACGCTAAATTTTTATACGTTTCACAAACCTAAGAAGAAAAGAAATAAAAAAAAGTTTTATTAAATTAATAAAACTTACTTTTTATAATGTTCTGCATATTTTTTAACATAATGGAACATTACACACTAAAACAAAATTGTTATATCACTATATTATCTGGAAATGATTAAACGTTTTGAATAAATTTAATCCCGTTGTTATGGATATACTAAATAATTGCCTAGAGTGTGTTTTTGAGAGTTTGGAAAATTTCCAAAAGTTTCCAGGTGACTCATTAGGCAAAATTTTATTGCAATCTTATTGTGGTTTCGAACACAATTTGGTCGTGTCGTTATTTTTTATGGCGCAGAAAGATATAAATAAAGGCTATCCTGCGCCAAAATTTCATATCACCTTAACTATTATATTAGTTCCAATTTCAAGAGAGAAGCGAATTAAGAAAACTTGTTTGCTCTTCAAGTATTGATTAGAAGAAGCCTCGAATGAATGACTCCTAATTAGAATACACAATTCCAGTTGTGTCAACTTATTTTTAAAAGCAGATATTGCGTAGTGCCAACACTGTGGCTTCTGGGAATTGAACCAGAGTTGTCTTACATGCTAAATGCCAGTATTAACTGGGATCCAAGATGTTTGGCTAGATCACTGAATAGAGCTTAGAAAGGAATCAATTTGATGCACTCCTCATAAAACTTTGCAAAATATATAACACATTTCAGTTGCAAAATATATAACACATTTCAATATTCGTTGGTAGGAATCTGAATCTTCTAGTGAAAAATATATAAATTTACTATCTATGATTCCATCAGTTTGAAAACACAAAATAAGTACTTAAAATGTTTACATTGTAACTTTTTTTTTACTTCAATTAACTTTTAATTAATTTCAAATGTAATCTAGTTAAGGGTCGAAAAAAGCAGGGGTTTTTTTTTAACTTTTTTGTTGAAATATTGAAAACCAAATGTCAAATTGGAAAGAAAAAAGTTCTAGGGAGTTTTCGACCATACTGAAATCAATCGAATGAAATCCATGGTGAATCTAATGAAAGCAAAAAAAAACTTGTTTCTATTAAAATATTTTGAAAAATTGTTTTATTAATGAATTATTAATTATAAAAAAAAATATTTAATGTAAAAGTTATTTGCATTTTACGTATGGCCTTTAACAAACTGTAGTTTAAAATAAAAATTGCTAAAATATTTTTAAATGTATTGCTAAAATACTATTTTTTTTTTTTTTTTTACATTAATTTCTCATTCTCTTGTCATCAGTTAAATTATTAACCGCTCCTTGAAAAATTATAAAATTTGGTATTTCGCCTTTTCCAGATGTTGAATCTAAATGTAAGTATCCTGGAATCACCATAACAATAAAATTTTACTTTTAAAATGTTATACCGGCTAGTAGTAGTATACTTGAATTATTGAGCTAGTTTGTGAAGTATGTCAAAGAGAAGTACTTTCTAGTTGTAAATAAAAAAACTGCCCACCTGTCCCTCTTGTCCTGATATAAATTATGATTAGTTCGCAATTTCTTTGTTGCAAACTTAATCCTTACACAGTACACTCACTTGAACATAATTTAATATTAATTGATCCTTACATACTCTAAAATAAAACACCATAAAATGTAATAAAAAATGTAAAATAAAAAAAAGGATGATGAAAAAGTAGTGATTTTGGTAAAAGAATGGAAAATTAGTTTAATTTATTATGCAACAAGTGGAGATTCTTTTAGAATTTTCTGAAAGTTAATTGAATTAAGTATTTCCTTTTAGAAAAAAAGTAGCAAGTATTTTTTTATGATAATGAAGGACATGCATTGAATTATTAGCACTGAAGTGACAATGCAATTATAGCCTATATTTCATTAATCGTATTTAAGTTGTTAATATTTTTAAGAAAGAAAAATTTCTGCTTTTAAAGTAGCGATATTTAATAAATTCAAATATTAGACTGGTGTTAAAAAATGTAATATATATTTTTTAATAAATAATCAGTACTTTTTTTTAATTTGTTGATATTTAAAATCCTTTATGTTTAATATACTTCGTTAACTAACACGTATTAAAATTAATTATTTTTCTTGAATTTCTTGATTTATTTACTAATAGATTCATATAAACCAAATAAAGCATATTATAATAGAAAAAGTTAGTATTAAAAATTTCAATTAACATTTTGAAGTAAAATGAACTAGTGTAATTGTGTACATCATTGTTAAAATTGCGAAGAATTTATTGGGAATACAATCAACCCCGGTTCTACAATTTCCGTTCCATTTTCTCTATTTGGAGAAAAGACTGTGTATTCTGAAATACGTTAGTAAAACTATATTACCGTGTTGAATCCAAGTTCGATAAAAAAAAAATAACCTCGATTCTAAAAAGTACAAACACAATCAGTGAAAGAAACTTTCTTTGGAAAAACTTTTCTAGAAAAGGAAGTACAGAGTAACTACTTTATAGTATAAAACAAATATATACGGTTCCGCAAGAAATCTTTTATGGAAGTAATAAGAAATCCATTACAACTAAATGAAAAAATTTCTGAAAATCTTTTGAAATTACATAAAACTATGAAAAATAAACAATGCACTTGGATTGATTGTCCAATTTAATTTATCAAAACTTATTGAAAATTCCATTACAAAAGTGTTTAAACATAATATTTAAAAATCTATAAAATGTACTTCTATAAATATTTCCAGAAGATAATACTACTTCTTGTTATAAGTTTTAAGGTTGTTTGTAAAAGATTTCTCTTACAAAGATATACATGATGGCTAATTTCATCGAAACACCGCAACAATATGTGAACTACTCACAGGAAGTACTAGTAAAAGTTTAGTAACAAAACTCTTCAACTCTAGTTAGTCATTATACCATAAATCACTTCAATTTTTAACACGCTTTTATTAGCTTCGTATGTATCTATGTATGTAACGGAATCTTTGAACTAGATTTTCGACCACTTCAAAAAGTTGGATTAATTTGAAATTTTGTACAGTTATCAAGCCTAATAATATAATGATGACAATACAATAATTCAATAAGTTTGTCGCTTTATCCTTACCAGGATCTTCAGGATTAGTGATTTTTCGTATTCAGAGACACGATAGTGTTTTGTGCCAAGCACTACGGCGTGTATTAAGGCATACACATGATTTAAATTTGAGACAAGCATGTGACTATTGGCAGGAACAACTGGAGAGTTTTGTACACTTAACTAAAAAAATTAACTAAAAAAAATAAAAAAATCATAGTTTATTAAAAAATAATTAATAGTTTAAAAAACTAAAAAACTCGCTTTATTAGAAAACCAAAGTAAAAAGTAGAAAAACTAGTGGTGTGGAACATCGCACAACTTTCAATTACACTATAATACTGACGTGTATTTGTGTCATTTACCGTTTGTATATTTTCATCCTTCACTTATAATAAATGGCCAGTTTGGCGATATTTTTTGCGGTAATTCTTGTATGGGTCTTTAAAAAAAAATTGCCAAAATCATGAATTTGGCGATATACTTTTCAATAATCCTTAAATTATCCTTGATTATAAGCGAAACTGAGAGGAGAAGAAAAAACGATCGTTGAGGAGGTATGCTCAAGGAAAGAAAACTCTGTTTTGAAGGCATTCATTTTTCAACTTTTTACGCCATTAAAACATTTTTACGGGAATTTCGGAGGTGGAGATGTTTAGAACAACTTAAGAGGCATTATTACAAAGATTTGTATCAAAATCATTAGAGCCGTTTTTTAGCAATCATTGAAAAAATAATTTTTTCAATGGCAGCTAACTTATGCTCATGCGCGATTTTGACGAAAACCTTAATGGTAGGTCCCATGGCCGCCACTAACCCTCATATCAAATTTAAACATCGTAGGTCAATTTATTCGGGAGTTATGTTGACCACAGACACATACACACACAGCCAGAAATTTTTTCGATCGATTTTTTTTTTTTTTTTTTTTTTTTTACCGAATGCTATGCTTTCATTACCCTATGTATATATACATATGGGTAACTGAAAATAAAAATAATAGTTTACAAAGCTAAAAAACACGCTTTAAAACAAAATCAAACTACTAAAAAGTAGAAAATAAATAATAGTTAAAAAAAAAAAAAAAAAAAAAAAAAAAAAAAAAAAAAAAAACACGCTTTAATAGAAAACTAAACTAAAAAGTAAAAAATAATTTTAAATAAGTTTGAAATATGAATAGAGTGATTAACAAGAAATATTTATTTTATCGTAAAAAAGCGTAGGGTGCTTGATGTCAATTGTTGTAAATATTTAATGATAGATATTGTTAAAAATAGAGCCATTTAGAAAATATCTTTAAAAGCCCCCCCCCCCCCCACGCTTTTTACGATAAAATAAATATTTCTTGTTAATCACTCTATTCTTATTTCAAACTATTTTCTACTTTTTAGTTTAGTTTTCTATTAAAGCGTGTTTTTTAGTTTTTTAAACTATTATTTATTACTTTCAATTACCCTACATATAATATATTAAAATGAAAGTATTGCATTCGATCAAAACAAAATTTCGTAATTTTTTCCCTTTCTACTCGTTTTGGAACGTCCTGAGTTCAAAAAAGTGGTATAGAAAAAAAATGTGTGCATTTAGGTCTGGTCTGTCTCTGGATAGCTGAACTCATAAACGAATTGCCCTACGATATTCAACTTTTGTATAATGGTGTCCATGAGACCTGTTATTAAGTTTTTAGTCAAAATTGCGCATAATGTATTTACGATTGAAAAAATTATGTTTTTCAGCAATTGCCAAAAAATGACGAACAATTTTGGACAAAATCACTGTGGTAATACCTTTTCATAAGTTCTAACCATTCCCACTACCGAAATTTCCGTAGAAATTCAATAAAGGCAAAAACAGTAGAAAAACGAATGTGAGTTTTCTTTTCTTGAGAATTGCCAATTAACGACTGTTTCTCTTCTGTTTCACTTACCCAAATGAACTGCCGAAAAAATATATCGCCAATTTCGTTATTTCAGAAGGTTTTTTTTTGTTCGGCCAATGTAATTATTATCTCCAAAAGTATCTCCAATGGGCATTTTTTAATCAATGTAAATATGAAAATGATAAATTACACCAATTCATATCAAATTTAAATGCAGTAACCAGTATTATAATGTAATAGAAAGTTGAGTGATGTTCCCATCCCTAGTTTTAATGAACATTCCATCAGCTCAAAACCTGTATTCCTGATATATAGCCAATTATCATATCTTTGCAACTATATAGTTCACGAATATTATCATTAAAGTCAACTATTTGGTTGAAGTACCTGCCAAACCACTCGGAAAAGGATGCATCAGAATTAACTGCTCCAACATTAGTGTATGACAATATATGCCAAAATGTCAATTTCAGAATCACTTAGAGATCTATCTTATGGTCGACATTTGCTTAAGTAGTCAATTTACTAAGACTCCAAACAGCATATTGAGAATTCAGAAATCAATACTGAATTTACATTACTGATTGCGAATGTATTTAGTACAGATTATAGGCAAATCAAAATACTTTTTGTGATTATACTGTTGAATAATTTTGATAAAGGTTTGTTTTACTTTTAAAAAGATTAAGTGAAATGTTTTAAATACTGAAAAGAGGTAAATACAATTACAAAACTTACATCTTGAATATTTGGATACTGAAGTTTATTGAATTGAGAAAAAAAGATTTATTTGAGTTTTGTTTGGTAAAAAAAAATTAGAATGAGAGGGGGGGGGGGGATTTCTAACTTCAGAATGCTTTGTAGTAACTTCAACTTCTGTTCTCTAGAAAACGTTATACATACTCAAAATATTTAACAACTCAGACGACTGTTGTACTATTTTCAAAATTAGCCATAGAAAATGCGAGAATATATATATATATATATATATATATATATAAACATTTCAAATAAACTTTAATACAACAAGTGCGATTCTGAAATTAAGGGGAAATTTCAATCCCATTGATTTTACTGGCTTAATATTTATTTCTTTAAGTAAGAAAATTGGTATTAAGTAGGAAAAAGTTTACATATAAAGTTTTCAGTCCTTATTTTATATATTTATTAATTATATTTATTTAAAAAAATCAAAAGTATTTGAAATGTAATCTCCATGGAATATCCCACTCCTGTTTTTGTAGTGTTAACTGAAGAAATAAACCTGATTAATAATATATTTGTGGAATAATCTGGGTTAAACATTTATTTATTATATAAATAATTTACTAATCACAAAGAAATATAAGTATAAATTTATTTTACCACTTTATTTTAAGCACATAAGGTGTCCCTGGGGGCTGAGGTAACCTCCATGGATTATCTTTAACTTGATTAAAATTCTACTAGATAGCAGTACAGTCTTCTTTACCAGAGCTGAAGTGAAGCTCCAGTCAACCATTTTGTCAGGTGATGTTGTTGGATGTGCTTAGCTTTATATTGTTTGTGAAAAAACTGTCCAAACCTCAAAAATCTCGTGAGTTCTTTTTCTTCTTTTAATCTCCATGTTCAGTAATGTTATCCCTTGTAGTGTCAATCATACTTTTGCCATTAACTTTTATCAAATTGCCAATTTTTACTCTAAATGCAAAGCCAGTGTATCCTCAGTCTTTTAGGTTAGTATTTAAGAATGGCAATCTACTTATTTCTGCCCATCTGATGGCTGTGGGATTAGCGCTCTAGCCTTCATGCCAAAGGTGACGGGTTCGAATCCCGGGTTAGGCATGGATGTTCATTGTGGTTAGGAATCCACATTAATCTGTAGGTCCCGGCCTGATTAGCCGTCATTGTGCATAAAAATAGGTCGTTGAGTGTAAAAACCAACCAACTACTTATTTCTACTTATTTATAACCTCCATAGGTTGCTTTAACCACGGAGGTTAAAAGCAAAATTAGAAAGCTGTTTTTTTATAAAAGATAATTTTCCTTGATCTTTTTCTGAAGAGGTAAATGTATTAGTTTTGTTAGTAAAATTCTAAGAGTAAAATTTTAATTTTATTATATATTTTTTATTTTTATGTTTTTTTACCTCCTCAAATTCCCTTTAATTTCATAATCGCCCACATAAAATGTAGGCTTTGGACCAATATTTTTATTTATAATTTTTTTTAGGTCGTTGATTTTCTATAGCGTATAAAATTTAAAGATATTGTCAATGAGAGAATTCCAAAATCAAAACATTCAATTATGCATGTGTTGCATGCAACACATGCATAATTACTATTATTACTATTATGCAACACATGCTATAGTTATTGCTTTGTCTAAATTTGTAATGTGCTTAACTACTTTGGTTCAATTATAAAATCCCCAAAACATATATTTTACACTACAATTTCAAAATAGAGCACTCTTTTATTTTGAATAAATGAACAAAATCTTGAAGGTTATTTTACCCATAATGTAAAATAAAAATAACGATTAATTTAAAAAATTTAAAACAAGATTTGAACACAAGTACTGTTAAGTCACCAACTCCTACAAATATGAGAAATGTGAACGTGCTAACAATGGCTATATCTTGTATTCTAATTAATGAAATAACTAAAGTCAAGTACCGTTGTAAATCATGGAAGATCTTTATTAATTGTATTTTTTTTTTATCATGAGGGGTCATCTACCTATTAAAACTAACCCGAACTTTAAAACATTCAATGGCAACCCCATAATATTATACCATATTTAGATTTAGAATACAAAAAACGTAAAAATACCAAATTTTATAGTTTTATAATGAGTGGTTAGTAATTAAAATGATATAAAAAAATAACAAATTAATGTTTAAAAGAAAATTTGATTTTTTTACCCATAAATTCTTAAATAGCTAATATATTTTATCAATTTTTCTTTCAAACTATAGTTTATAAAAGAACATAAATACATACAACTTTTGTATCAAACGCTTTTTTAATAATCAATTATTAATTAATAAAACAAGTTTTAAATTTTTGACTTTTGGTTCTCAATATTTTAGAAAACTGTAAAAAATCTCACTTTAAGGGACCGTGTAATAGATTACGTCTTGAAGCACGCAAAACGTTTGCTTCTTCCTCACTTTAAAGAAATTTGCCCTCAAAATCGACCAAAACATTTTCTCTCATAAGTGACGTGTTTCTCAACATAATGAACTGAAATTTGATATTTAGGGTAAACGAGGTATTCTAAATCGAATGAAAACATAAAAAATAAGGGTTCGTATTGAAATTTTTAAAGATAGAGTTAAATTTACTTAGTATACAGCTCCCTAAGAAATTTTTTTTGTATCAGAAATATAGAAAATCGTAAACAAAACATTTTGGTGCAAATCGCAAGATTCTACGATAATTAGAACTGAAGATATAGCCATCGTACGGATTTTTTTTTTTTTTTTTTTTTTTTTTTTTTTTGCGCACTGTATGAGTGCCCTATTCTAACATTTTGCACAGTGGTAGTCATCATTTTAAAAGAAATAATTTAGAAAAATTATATGCGAAACATCAATGCAATTTATGTAATAACAGTACAAGTATTCTCACACAAATTCGTAAGATTCCACTAGGATAAGTTGTCTCTTAAATTTTCTCAGTTTTTGTAAGTTGATTCAACTGACGCTTTAAATTCGTTCGTTAGATAACTTTTTATTACTTTGCATTTTTTGTGATTTTAAGGACTAGAAATTATTTCTAACTGCAACTTATTGCCTAAATCATGTTATGGAGTGATAATAAATATTTTGTGTGACATTATTGCAAAAGAACCAGTGGAAGATAACAATGGCATAGTTGTTACATCAATGGTAAAAATATGCTTGTTCTTATGAGAGACTACGTTCACAAAACCAATTAGCTGAAAGAGACGTCTTAATTTTAAAAGATGAACACAAACGTAGTTAAAAAAATAAATTTGCAGAGAAGAATTTTCAAGACAATAAATAAATTATTGTTAGTTAAAGTAGTACTTAAATATTGTTTTGGTTGAAAGTGATATTTGGATGTGATCTCAAAAGAAGCAGTTGGTTAAAAGTGGAAGAGTCTTTGTGTTAATGGTATAAGTATGTGTGTTTTCATGAAGTGCATTTACAAAAATAGATTAGCGTGCTGAGAATCATAATTTCAAAAGATTAGATTAGAGTGATGAGACATCTTAATTTTAAAAGATGGATAAAAATGCAGGTAAAGAACGTAAGTTTGCACAAAAGAACTTTCAAGCAATATATACAATAAATAAATTGCTGTTAGTTGAAATAACACTTAAATATTGTTTTGGTTGCAATAAATATTATCCATAAACACAAAAATTGCATCCGTATTTGAAGAGATGAATTTCTGAGTGAAAACATGGATTAGAAATCAGTTTCTTGCAAATGGTATAAATGATATATATATATATATATATATATATATATATATATATATATATATATATATATATATATATATATATATATAAATCTTGAAAATGGCAAAACCTATGCAAATTACAAGAGAATGAATAAATGAATAATGACTGATAAACATCTTTTAAAAGTACACAAATTAAAATATTAGGATCTCTGTTGGGGTCAGTTTTAAATGGTATTTGAATTGTATAGACTAATACTAAGATCAATTTTTTATTCGTTATTGCAAGAAAAGTGAAGAAAAATATTTAGTTATTCAAAACATATCAAACCAAAAATGTATTACAAAATTAAGAATGATTTCTGAATTTATCTTTTGACTGCATAACGAAATACAAATCCCTTTATTAACATGCATTTATAAATTAAGTTGCCCATAGTAATTTTATTCCTCTTCTCTCCACTTTGTCTCCGAGTACAAAATTTGTCACAAAACTTTCAACAATTGATAGGATTGGCCGAATACTGTATCAAAGGCTTTATTATTTATTTATTTATTTATTTATTTATTTATTTATTTATTTATTTATTTATTTATTTATTTATTTATTTATTTATTTATTTATTTATTTATTTATTTATTTATTTATTTATTTATTTATTTATTTATTTATTTATTTATTTATTTATTTATTTATTTATTTATTTATTTATTTATTTATTTATTTATTTATTTGTAGTTGGCCCAGTATTAACATGGGAGACACACATTTGAACACTGATTATTTATGAAAAATGTGTTTAATATACCTATTACTTACACTGATTTAATTAAGTTTATTTTCAACTATCAAAAATTTCAAAAAACAATATTAAAAACATTTGCTATTCCTAATAACTTAAAATGCATTTATACAGTGTTACTAATAAGATAATTAAAAAACTTGTCGTCCTTTAATAATTTAGATCAGAAAAAAAATCATAATTTGTTCAGGCGCAGATGTTTTCTATTTTCAGCCTTATGCTTTACTAACTAAAACCATGGTGCTGCTCTTATATCTAAAATTCTACCGCATGATTTAGTCTGACATATTTTCTTACTGACAAACTTAAACGGTGGATTTTTTTTACCAGGATTATGTTAATGAAATAATTTTTTAAAAAAGAGAATTTATTCTCATTGTTGAGATTCCAATATGGGCATAATAAATATTTTACACCTTTTTTAAATTACTCCAAAGTGATTAGCTCTTCATTTAAAAATAATACATTTGAAAATGTGTTTTATTCTGATTAACAATTTTAAGTTTTGTTTTTATTTAAGTAATAAAAGATAAAAATTTCCAATTCCTCTTCAATGTTATCTGTATCGCCTTCAATTAATTGTATTAAAAGTGCATAGATATTTTATGAAAAGCATACGAATAAAAGAATTAATTTAAAAACATTAACAGGTTTGGATAAAAATTATTTTATTAAATAATCTTATAGGTATAATTTTCTCACTAGTCCACATATTTTCAAATTACAGGAAACACTTTCAAGCCCATCTAAAACTGTTCTACCATGGCAGCCATTAGATTTTACAACTTTTTCTTATGGGCCTTTTAATTGACCTGCCTTTCAATTAATTTTTTTTTTTCAACGTCTAGTTATTTTTTGGGAAATATCAATTCTTTAGTAGCGCATATTATATTCAAGATGAGTCATA
Organism: Linyphia triangularis; assembly: GCA_963978545.1. Classification (NCBI taxonomy): domain Eukaryota; kingdom Metazoa; phylum Arthropoda; class Arachnida; order Araneae; family Linyphiidae; genus Linyphia; species Linyphia triangularis. The sequence goes on from OZ021733.1 coordinate 34,403,201, forward strand.
TTCAGCCAATTGATAATTTGCATGAATTAATTTAATATGAAAAGAAATACTTTCAACTAAAGAAAAATTCTTGAAGCAATCAGTGAATATCAAAGAAAGTATTCTTTGAAAACATGTTTAAAATAATCAATTTATTACTAAGGGTGGTACTTTTTTATTTAATTACTATCCCATTTTATATTTATAAAGAATACCACTAATTTTTAATAAGATGTATTCATTTCACTTTAAAAAAAGCACTTCAAAGAATCTGATACAAATAAAAATATAACTAATTAATTAATTTCATGCACTGATGGTAATGGCATAACTGAAATGAAGTTGGGTTGTTATGTTAAAATTAATAGAGTATTGATATTCACCTAATTATCTCACTTTTTGTTTAATATTACTTTAAATTAAGCTTTTGATGTTAAGCTATTTGTTTACTCGCCGCAACTTGATAGAAAGAAAGCATAACATAGTAGACGTTAAAATATAAAAATGCATGTATAGGAGCAGCACAAATTTACCAAGAATATTTTACAGTCTAAAAGAATAATTTCTCATTTAGTGTTTATTCTATAAATAAAAGTAAAAGGCAATTAATGTAAATTTCTTTTTTAACTCTCGTTCATACTGAATAACATTCTTTTCAATTTTCAAATTACTTTTGTCTCACAGTGAAGAACAGTGCCTGCAACTTAATTCTCTAGTACACACTACAGAAAAAATGCAATTTTTTTTTTCTGAAGTAATATTGTTTGAGCTTAATTAAATTAAATCATATTTTGAAAATTAAAAACAGTTAAAAGTTTTTCTTCTGAAAATCCTCTTTTCTCCAGTGAATCTTGGTGCAGTGAAATATAATTCATGTGACAATTCTTAATCTTTCCACCCTACCTTGAACAAAATACAGTGACATTAATATCAGAGAAATCTATTCATCTAGTTGTTTAAAAATGATCTTATATATTGTTCCTAGACCGTGTTTTTCAGTGACGATTCGTTTTTATCTCTTTACACAAAATCAAATTTGATAAAAGATATACCAATTTCAAGGCCAAGACTTTCACTTCTGACGAATAGACTATTTACAATTGCACATTGTGTTATTTGTTATAAAATAAAAGTTTATAGATTTTTTTTAATTTTTTTTTTGTACTCAACAAGAGGTGACTCTACCCAGAGAATATTTTGGTGTGCTATGAGAGGGAGTTCTGTGCAGAGGGAATTTCGATACTTTATGAGAGGAGACTCTATGTAGACGAAGCGTCGAATCCCCCCGGCAATGTTCCCTCTTCTTCCGTCGTACTTTAAACTACAATAAATAAATGTATTACTGTTTTTAAGAAGTAATTCTTCATTTTAGTGAATTCCTTTCACTATTAGTTGATAAATTGAAATTTAATTTCAATTGGATAGTACATGATGGACGTAATGATGGATGGACGGGATAGCATCTATCACCAAAATGACCAGATACATGACCCGTGCCATTGAGAGTTCTGCTTTCCAAATCAAGTTCCATAATATCTTTTAGTAATAGAAATAGTGTAGCTAACACTGATGAACTTCCAAAAAAGTCATTCCTCTAAGCAATCTTGAATGCGCATGCATTTAAGACTGACGAATAGAATATTTACAATTGCACATTGTGTTATTTGTTATAAGGTAAAAGTTAATAGTTTTTTGTTTTTTTTACTCTACGAGAGGCGACTCTATGCAGAGAGTATTTTGGTGTGCTATGAGAGGGAGTTCTGTGCAGAGGGTATTTTGATGCTTTATGAGAGAAGACTCTATGTAGACGACGCGTCGAATCCCCCCGGCAATGTTCCCTCTTCTTCCTTCGTACTTTAAACTACAATAAATAAATGTATTACTCTTTTTAAGATTTAGTTCTTCACTTTAGTGAATTCCTTTCACTATTAGTTGATAAATTGAACTTAAATTTCAATTGGATAGTACATGATGGACGTAATGATGGATGGACGGGATAGCATTTATCACCAAAATGACCAGATACATGACCCGTGCCATTGAGAGTTCTGCTTTCCAAATCAAGTTCCATAATATCTTTTAGTAATAGAAATAGTGTAGCTAACACTGATGAACTTCCAAAAAAGTCATTCCTCTAAGCAATCTTGAATGCGCATGCATTTAAGACTGACGAATAGAATATTTACAATTGCACATTGTGTTATTTGTTATAAGGTAAAAGTTAATAGTTTTTTGTTTTTTTTTTACTCTACGAGAGGCGACTCTATGCAGAGAGTATTTTGTTGTGCTATGAGAGGGAGTTCTGTGCAGAGGGTATTTTGATGCTTTATGAGAGAAGACTCTATGTAGACGACGCGTTGATTCCCTCCGACAATGTTCCCTCTTCTTCCGTCGTACTTTAAACTACAATAAATAAATGTATTACTGTGTTTAAGATGTAGTTCTTCACTTTAGTGAATTCCTTTCACTATTAGTTGATAACTTGAACTTAAATTTCAATTGGATAGTACATGATGGACGTAATGATGGATGGACGGGATAGCATTTATCACCAAAATGACCAGATACATGACCCATGCCATTGAGAGTTCTGCTTTCCAAATCAAGTTCCATTATATCTCTTAGTAATAGAAATAGTGTAGCTAACACTGATGAACTTCTAAAAAAGTAATTCCTCTAAGCAATCTTAAATGCGCATGCGTAGGTTGCTAACGAGTCGGCTAATTTATAAATGAACGAAATATGCTTGATAAAATTTAAAAATATAAACATCGAAACATGAAAAAACAAATTTATGATCATTCCTAAAAACTATTGTTAATGTAAAATCCGTTCAACCCTATTTACATCTATTTCTTCCAAATAATATTTAGGGAAGAGCATATTTATTCACACATAAGTGAAATGTGCCTAAAAGTCCAGTAAAACGCAACCTGTGGTTTTTCAAACAGAGATACAATGCACGATGTTACAAAGAAAAGAATTTTATAGTTGATTTATAGTGCTTTCAGTTCTTCGATGATAAAAAAAGTGAGTGAATGGCTTGGAAATGAGAATGGAAAGTTTTTGGATTATTGCCCAGCTGAGCGTAGAATAACCTCGCTTTGTGCTAACGTTAACCTTTTCCTTGAACATTCGGTTCTTCATCAGAGTATCAGCACTTGTTGAAAATAGTGTTGCAAATAATGTTTATTAACGTTGTTAACCGTTTATCAAAGTGTAAATTGCAAATTTCAATTTTGTTTTCTCGTATTTGAAGTAAAGATTAAACAATAAATGTTATGATGAGAGTGTTTATTAGAATTAAGTTCGTAAAGATTTTAGAATTGTTTATATTAAAAAATCTAAATACGACAAATTTCTGTTACGATTGATTAAATGACTGATATTACAAGTCGTTATTATAAATAATAATTTAGTTTTTCTATATGCAAGAAATTAAAACTATGATGTACTTAAGAATATCTCTAGTTAAGACAGAGGGATATTGTGCCACATAAAAGAGCTCTTATATACTTATTAATAGATTGAATTCTAGTGGGAAATTACTTTAAGCTTAATAACTACAGGGACATTGCATTATTACCTATAGAGCAATCCTTCTTAAGGGGACTTGTTTCCCCTTGTTTTCACAAAAAATAATAAAAATATCAATTTTATAACTTTTGCATGTTTATAATCTTTGAAACCATTTCCTTGTTCTGGGAAATTTTTGAGTTGATCCTATAATTGCAATTGCAGAAAAACTATATTCTTATGGAGAATTTAGCATTGCTGCAATAGCTCCTTTAATGTTTCGAAAGCTTTTTTCTCAGTTCGTAATTTTTGAAATTCACACCTTACTCAAAATACTAAAACTTCAATAAATAAAAATATGAAAATACTTGAATTTTTTTTATTTTTTATAATTCTAAAGATCTATTTGACGAAAATAGGCATGGATTTTTGAAAAAAATATAAACTTTTTTTTTTTCACATTTTTAAATGTTGAAAAATACCCTTTTTTTCACTTTTTTTACCTATAGGTACAGTAAATGCCGTTTTCTCGAAAACTATTTTACTTATTCTAAATCTGATGCCTAAGAAGTTAGATTATTTATAAGGAATATTTTTTTTTAAATCAGGAAAAAAATATTATAAAATAAAAAAGAAGATAGAATTTGAAATTTAATCAATTTTTTTTACAAATCTTAAAATTTTGGGCAGTATGTGATTTTTTTTTTTTAAATAAAAGTTAGTTTTTACTTAGTAATACTTCCAAATATATAAAAAATGTAATTTTAAGGACTTAAATAAAATAAAAAGTTTGATAGATACAAAGTCCCCTTAAATTTTTTCTTGACTAGCTAGTTATGATTTCTCATTGTAATAATTATTTACTAATTTACTGTTAATGATTGAATATTCCGTCTTCTAAGAATGTTAAAGATGTGTTTGAATATTTTAAGCGCTATTTCTGCAAGAAATATTTTTCCGCTTTTTTCCTCTTTTTTCCAACATACCTTAATTGTTTCTTAAATTATTCTTTCTCTGATTGTCAACAAAAATTATTGAAAATATATCTTAAGTATCATTTATAAAAGAATAATTTCTACAGAGTTTCGTATGGGACTTTAACAAAATTTAACAATGAAAAAGTTTGTGAATTGCACGAAACAACAGTTTTCCAGCATTTCCTTCGTAGGACTTCATGTAGAATTACAATTAAAATATTAAAATTCAGTTTATTTTCTTACCTAAAACTGAGGAACTGATAGTTCATATTCTTTTTTTTCTGACGTTGTTAGCACTTATAAATAATAACCGTCATCTATTTTATGCTTTCGGAAATAATTACCCTTTAAAAAGCTGTGAATCAATTAATACAAATACAAAATAAAATATTACTTTTAATACGCACATACTGAAAAATATTAATATAGTAAAAGTAAAACTAATTTTTATTGCGATCTAAAAGTTTGATGGCACTTTAGCTATTTTCGTGGAGTGCCCCTTGTACAAGAATTTTCAGAAATGTGTAAGGAGATCAGAAACACGATAACAAATTAACATTAGGAACATATAGCTGCTTACGAAAACCAGACACGCGAGAGGGCACTGCATGTCTGTATTGTGCAGACGATGATATGTTCCTAGATTTTTTTTCTTTTTTATGATTCTTATATGATTCTAGCTTGCTATCGTGTTCCTGACCTCCATACACATTTTTGTAACATTGCTCTGAACCCTGCATATTGAACTACATTACGAGCACAAGTATTCGTTACAGTAAACAATAGAAATAAAGTTGTAAAAATAGCAAGAAATAAAACTTACTTTAACCATGGAATCCAAAAAGCAAATGGATATAGTAGTCTAGTGAATGGAATCCCGTCGCTTCATAAACAACAAATTCCAGTCATGCACTGTTGGCAACATTACCAAACCAAATTTCTCACATGTTATTTAGTAAGAAAGAGTTTTGTCAATAGGTACAACATTGGCTATTTACGACACTATCTTGCAAACATTATCCAATGCTTGAAAATAATAGTAAATTTCTTCTTTATGATGAGCCTTGACAGTTCTCAGTATTATCAAGGTTTAAGGTGAAATAACGTGTACTGGTTTGTTTATTATTCTTATCAACGATTACAATCGCATCATTGTATTATGAATTGTATGTATTTTGAATAAAAACATTGAAAAAAAATTAAACAAAAGAACAATGATACTAAAAATAAAAATAATAATCTTTATATAAGAAGTAATAATAATAATTATAATAATAATAATAATAACAATAACGATAAAAACAACGACAATAATATAATATTAATAATAATAATAACAACGATAACGATGATAATAATAATAATAATAATAATAATAATAATAATAATAATAATAATAATAATAATAATAATAATAATAATAATAATAATAATAATAATAATAATAATAATAATAATAATAATAATAATAATAATAATAATAATAATAATAATAATAATAATAATAATTGACTAAGGTAATGACGATGATGGTAATTTGTTTATTATATTTTAAGTATGTGCTTGTTCCATCTCTGAAAAGTTTCTGTATGCAAACATCAAATAAGTGTTTGTTTTCAACATAAAGAGAAAATATATAAAGCTGATTTTATACACACAGATATATTTATTACAGATTACTTTAAATATATTTAAACAATTTCCTTTGAAATAGTTGCATTTTCTTAAATTAGCTATAATGCTTTAATTTTGTATGTCTTCTGGAGAGAGTATCTAAATCTTAAATTTCATGAAATGAATCCTATTTTGTGAACGGAGTGAAGTTTAGATTACTTCGACAGAAGCTATCAGAACTGCTCATAGAGTACCACAAAGTCGAATTTTTTATTAGTTACAAAATCGAAACTTTGTATCCAAGAATGATCCATTTCCTAAATTGAATTACTTAGATACTCTGAAAAAATACGTTGTCATTCTTGATAAAATACATTCAATCGAAAAATTCATGGCAATATGAGAAATTATAACTTAAGTTTAAAAGTTGATTTCAATTTTTTTTCAATGAAAGTCATAACAATTCATCACAGTAAAATTTAGTATTTTCTTTTAGAAATTAAACTAACAATGCTTAGGATTTTATAGAATAAATATTGTAGAAAAGTTGGTTTCGGTTGTCGTTTATATGGTTTAAGGTTAATTGTTTATGAATTTTGTTATTATAATAGATCATAAATTATTAATGTAATTTCACTCAACTTCATAAAATCATTAATTAGATGTATTTATATAACTTGTAAAAACGTGAAAAATATATTTTTGTTGTTATCAATGTATGAAAATTAAAATCGTGTAATTTAAAACACTTTAAAAATTTAACAAGTAGCTTGTATGTTTTATTTCTTTCGACGAATATGTGAAAGAGTTTCATTATGAAATATCTTCCCTGGAATAGTTCTATATATGAATGAATTAGCTCAGCTAAGAGATACTAAATATTAAAGATAAGAAATAACTAAATTAGAGCACTTTTAAAATTGTGTTCACCATTTCTTTATTTAGAAATGTTAGTTCTAAGTTGCTGATAGCAGTGATAAAAATCTCTTCGGATACAACTTGTTTTAAAAGTCTAATCAAAGATTTATGTTGAATAAAAGAATTAGCTTCCTAAATTTTTTCATATACGTAAATAATTCATAATCTTTAGAATACGTTATACCTAGATATTAAAAAAATCAATTTAATTATAAACACTAATTTACTTCCTCATATAGATATTTGTGTAGGTCACGTTTTTATGCGCTCTATTTCGATCAATTTGAAAGATTTTTTTTTTTTTTGCATTAATATGATTTGACATTGGAAGCACTTTTGAAATTGACTTTTGTTTCTCTTTCAGGGGATATATAAAAATAAAAATTCTGTAACTTCATCATACCTAGTGATTGCTTAGCTAACTTTCAGCATTTTTGCAATTTCAACTGATTCCCTATCTAAAATAGTTAGAGAAATACAAACCGATACAGCTTTTTTGGGATTCACTGTAAGCGTCTTCATAAAAGGCGAGCTAATTTAATACATTCCAAAAATACAATATTTAAATTTATACAAGCAAAAAAGTTTTTTCATTACCTAAAAATTGCAAATTCCCCTCTTGTACGCTGAAAAAATGTATCATTGTTCACCCACCTTATGATACGATATATCTTCTAAGATTCATTTAGAATCTATGGAATTGATTGAACGCTTTGAATGAAAAAATTATTCAAGTATTTTGCCTGTAAAATGTCTTTTCATCTTCAAAATTATCTTATATATTATTTCTAGCCATTTTTTTTTTTTTTTTTTGTAAGATATGATCCTTTTTCTATTTTTATGCAAAATCAAAACTGATAAATGATATACCAACTTATAGGTTAAGATCGCTGCTTCTAGCGAATATTTTATTTACATTTGTACCTAGTGTTATTTGTTGGAAAATCGAAGTTTTAATTTTTGGCACTCTATAAAATGGGACTCTATGTAGAGTTCCCCTCATCTAAGTAGAGGGTTATCCATCTAAGTAGAGGGTTATTCAATAAAAGCCCATTAAGTATCACACCTCCATCTGGTGGCAAAAGATTAATTTAATGTTTAATTTTTGTAACCCTTAAATACATGAATTTTTATTTTTAATAAATAAAATTTGAAATCAACCGGGAAAGGGGTGTAGCTAATGAGAAAAATACAAAAAAAAACAAAAAAAAACATGAATTTCATCTATTGATGTATTTTTACATCATAAAAAAAGCTACATTTTTCTTGCATAAATTTATCAGTACATGTAAAAATATAAATATTATTCTTAACTCTTACCTTGTTTCTATCCAAAAACAGTTTTTCCTGTGTGTTTTTATTACTTTTTATATAAATTATCGTAATTCGTAACATACGCCGAAAAGAAATTGTACTCAGGCAACAAAGCTCCCAAGAATAAAAAATTGTCATATATTATATATATATAGATATAGATATATATATACTGTGCAAAGGTTGCTACATAAAGAGATATGATGTTTTAAGGATTGTAGAGAATTGGCAACAATATGCATTTAAGTGCTAAAGATATATTTCTGAGTGGTCTAAATAAAATGTATAGAAAATTTTATGAAAATATGTTTAATGGAACATTTTTTAGGTCAGCGGGAGACAACCTGCCCCCTTTGCCGTATTTCTTTTGGTTTTCTTAGATGATGAATAATTTAAACGCTTTTTCCCTGAAAAATAATAAAAGTATATTATTGTTTTTGTCATATTCTAAAATTCATTAACTTATTGTTTTTAAGAAAACTGCAATGTAATGTTTGTGTGTTTCTTTCTAAAAATTTCCTTTCTAAGATGAATAAACAGTGTTGCGCCGTTTGTCGGTCTGCCTGGTTTTCCTGGGTTTTCTCCCAATCGATACGTAAATGTGAGATATTTTCCTATTGAAAGGTCTTCCGAAACACGACCTTCCCCCTGCCTTCCCCATTGATATTCTTCAGTTTCAATGATGTTTGAAGCCAGTATTGCCTAGAGATCCTGGATGTTTTTGTTTATTTCTGCAAAGTAAAAGATAAGTCATAGCGATATGTCGCTCCTCTTGGCTAGGAGCGAAAAGCAATCGCCGCAGGCGGAATTCCAAGACGTCTATGGAGATTAACATGGGGTTTTTACCAACTGTCCATAAACCCGTGTAATCTTCTAATATAAAGGAATGTATACATTTATTTTCTTTAATTATCAATTATAAGTTCAAAGTTTAATCTATCTTTTCTGAGTATTATATTTCAAATTAATAAATTTTTACCCTTGTATTCCTCATTTTAAGAATGAATGCATGGTTTAGTATGTCTTATAAGCGTATAATTTGTTTTTCCCACTGCATATATTTCTTGTTTGGTTGATTAGAATCATAGTATGTCTTTTTCTATCACAACAGATTATTTTTAATCGTATAAAATAATTTTTGGACATTGTATTGAGTGTTTTTCGAACAAAATCTTATTGGCGAGATTTCCGTTCCTTTGGCGTTAGTGCCTTTGCAGGCTTACGACGAAATGTAAACAAAAATCATGAAGGGGATTGCTATTTGATTTTTATTGAATTTTATATGTTGTAAGTGTGATGCTCATCTTAAAAACGATAATCTATAATGTATCACCTTGCCAATAGTTTCATATTTTCTACTTGCTATTGTCCTACTCCACCAAAAGAACGATCAACTGCCGAAACCAGTTTACTTACGGATTCATGTTTTCCCCAGCAACCCCTATTTTGGACGACTTTCCAAGCTTATTGCGTAACTCTAAGCTGTACAGCTTAATAAAGCAACTTTAGCATTGCCTTAGTGTAGCTCTTATGTCTGATAACGTTTAAGTCTACCAAAATGTCCACTTAAAAGAGTTGTAGATTAATATAGCAAACGATACTTTTATTTTATTAGATTCTACATAATTGCCTTAAAAGACAGTAAATATGCTTAACCGACTCAGTTTTGGGGGTTTTGATAGAAAGCTGTTCCAAAAGGAAGAGTCACAAGACTTTTAATTTGAATTTTCCAACTTCTATTTAGTTTATTTGCCTCAATTCTATCAATGAAATTTACACAAGCTTTATGGTAGAAAATACTTTAAAATAAAAATAAATTTCTAATTGGAAATATTTAAGTTTCAATTCCTTTAAGAGCTATTTTGTGCAATAAAATTCTTCAAAACATGAAAGTTGCGGCCCTCAATACAGTGGTTATCATTTTCGAAACCGAAATTTTTGTCACTTCGCTGAAGAAAGGTTGCCTACCACTGCTCTAAGTGTTAGTAAACAGGTTAGATTTAATTATAACCCATTTGTAATTATGAATGTGTGTGTCATTTCTAGTGTAGTAGTTCAACTTTCTTAACTCTTGTCTATCATTGTCTTCATAAGCATCACAACGCTTCGGGAGGCCTCACATGACCGAAATATATATACTTATAACAGTTAGCTTATTAAATCAGTACTATTCTCTGTTTTATAGTCAGATTTTGGTTTAGGGGAGACTTGTGTATCCAGGGCCACCCCACTTTTATTGAATAATGTTTAGTTCTAAGTTTTTTTACTCACTTGGGTAAGTGGCAACACCCAATTACTCTTTTGGCAGCCATTTTGAAATCTTAGAGGAGAAAGCTGTGACAAGTTATAAGTGGAAAACGTTTTTATGTGGTCTGCAGGAACATTTTGCAGCTCATGTCTTTTATTGTTTTCCAAAGTTAAGTCAAATACTTTTCTCTGAATTCTAGTAAATAATTTTGTTTGTAACATTAAGTACTAAATGAGATGTTTAAATAAGTCCTTTTTCCATGTACATTTTTAGTAGAAGACATTTTATATGAAATTACCAAGTCGTGTACCTGAGGCCACATAGTTGCTTATTGTATTCAAATTGCCAAATCCAAAATCTGTTAGTGCTTCAAAGCGATAATGCATGCAGATCATCTTTTTGGAATCAGTTTTTTAAGTTTTGAAAATACTTATAATTCACTAATAATTTGACACATTGCAATTTATTATAGTTAATATATGATAAGCCAATGTGACTGATAATTACTTGATAGTGTTTTTTTTTTTTTTTTTTTTTTTTTTTTTTAATAAAATTCATCTGTGTATGTTTGTTATATATTCATTATGGACTGAAACCTCACTTAAAAAGAATGACCCTAGATACATCAGCTACTGACCCCAGGTACCACGAGGTCTTGTACTTAGGGCCATTTGTGAAATTTCTGTAAAAACCTTCTGTTTGACAGAATCTATAATTTTAAGTATTTATATTAATCCCAATGGGAAGTAATTACTATAACGATGTATGCATATCAGTTTCACATTTTTAAACGGCTCAGTGGCTCATTTTTTGTACATTGAAAAAAGACGGCCCTAGGTACATAGCTCTCCCCTACATATAATTTGTTACAGCTGCGTATAAAAACTGTATAAGACTATTGATTATCAATAAAAATGTATACAGATATATAAAATAAAAACAAGGATATAAAATCACTTCAAATGTATAAAATGAAATTGGAGGAGTAAAGTATAATAAAAACATTGTCGGAGAGCAGTTTTATAGAAAATGTGCTCATGTCATCCGATCAGTGGAACTAGATACAATACAAAAATGGTTATATAATAAAGAGAGGTTTTACAAGCCCCTTTCAAGCGAATTCCGTTTCTTTTTTTAAAAAAAGTTTCATTAAATTGTTTTTTAACTTAAAAAACTGTAACAGTAAAGGAGACTAGGAAAAAAAGAAGGTAATACAAATTTATGTTCAAACTCATTACTCCTTGAAATGAAGATTTAAACTTTATGAAACGAATTTCTAAACGGTTTTAATTATAAATGGAGGTGAAATGAAAGGCTTTCGAAGAAATTCTTCCAAGTTAGCAAAAGTAAGTTTCATAATTTTTAATAGCATTATGCAATAATTCAATTATTTAAGTAAAATAATATACTTTTGTATATTAGTTACTGGTTTAACTCTGTCCAGCGTTGCGGGGACCCGTCATTGTGTATAAGTTTATAGACTGTGTTTAAAATATTCCTGTTAATACAATAATACATCCCTCCTCACCTTTCTAAGAATATTTTTATATTCTGTTAGTGAAAACCAAAATTAAAAGGCCAGAGCTACTTATGTTTTGAATTTCAAAGTTATAAGCTTACTGGAAGTCAAATTGTAAAGAAACTTTAAGAATTTAAAAAGAATTAATTAAAAAAGCAATTAAAATTTTAACTTTCAGTTTGTGAAAATCAAAATTATAAGGCTAAAGCTACCTATGTAGAAAATTTTAAAGTTCTACGCCCATTAAAAGTTGTTTCACAAAAAAACTTAGAATTTGTTTTTGTTTTTTTAAATTAATCAAAAAAATTATTAAAATTTTAACAATCTGTTTGTGAAAATTAAAGTTCTAGGGTTAAAACTACTTATGTGGAAACTTTCAAGGCTCTACGCCTATTAAAAGTCACTTTACAAAAACAACTTCAAAAAATTAAAAAAATTAATTAAAATTTTAACATTCTGTTTATTAAAAGCACAATAAAAAGCTTTAAACTACGCATGTTTAAAATTTAAAAATTATACCCATATTGAAAGTCACTTTCCATAAAGCCTGAAGGATAGAGCCACAAACAGACTCATTGTTTTATTATTATAAATGAAACAATGAAAACAATCATTTTCCTTACTCTTATCGTTTCCCGTTACTCCCCTTATAACGTTGTCCAGTTCATTCCCAACACCTTTTTTTAGACAAATATTTTAAATTTATTCTATATCTTTTTATGGTAATATTAATGGCATATCTTTATAGGAAACGCATGACGCGTTATTTTCCCATACCAACATAATCCTTGCACATATTTACTCTAATATAATATAGAAAATGCCTTGCTATCAGGATTGCAATTGTATATCGGGACATACTGCATGTCGGCGCCTTGGAATCACACAGCAATGCATATTCGAAAATGCTTTCCTTGACGAGTGCCGAACTTGCCCTGGCATGCCCGGAATCTTCCAGAATATCTAGAATTCCATGAGCCTAAACCTAAGTGAAGCATGTACTACTGTAAATGCCCCTATATTCTGCCACTTAATGACCAAAATGACACAGTTAATTGTTTTTTTATCTTGGGGTGTTTGTTTTTTAAGTTTGCCATGAAAAACTTTAGATAGATTTTTAATTTCATAATTTTTTTCATTTTTGTTTTATGATATTTTCCCTTAAAAAAAACATGTTAAACCATCCTAACTTTCAGAAACACCAGTATTTGGTCACTAATAATCCCAATCACCTAACGCCTTGTTTATTTCGTTAAAACATGAAGGGTGTACGCCTAAATGGATCTTTATGAAACAGATTAATAAATAATGTGAATTCGTGGATATATTTCTCATGAAAAACAGTTATTAAAACCTTAAATTATATCTTAATTAATCTTAGACAAAATCTATTAAAATCTTAAGTTATAAGAACTTTATGTTTTTGGTCTTATATTTTTTTTAAATATGGAATAGATTTTTCATTTAGATTTCAAATAACTTTTAGAGTTAGGAGTAAGATAAGAAGTTGTAGATAAGAATAATAAAATAATTTTACTTTTTGACAAAATTATAAAGAAACATAACTATTTTAACAAGGTCAAATATGCATTTATATCTGAAGACGCACGGGACATGTACATGTCTGGTGCGTCAGTAGCTTATAAATGTATATTTGATCTAAATAAAATTATTATTTGTTTATATAACTTTGTCACAAAGTAAAATTAAATAAAGCAAAACATAACTACCAGATTTATCTTAATTTTGTTATTCTTATCTGTTTACGAGTAGAAAAAAAAAGCCAAAATGTTCTCTACAATGAAAGTATGAAACATACATAATAAGTATTATGAAATTCTCTTTATAGGTATAACACATAGAAAAGAACATTTAAAAAAAGTTCTATGAAAAGGTATCCACAAAAAGAATTTTTAATTATTATGATAAATTTAATAACTACAGTAGAACCTCGATTAACCGACTTAATTCGGACAGAAGATAGGTCGGATAAGCGAAAATGCCGGATAATAGAGAGTTGTAAAAAATAATAAAAAGTAAATTATTTTCATTTATTGAATGCAGGGCTTTTAATTTCTTTTTTATGTCATAATTGTTGGAAATGAGTTTTTGTTGTAGTAATCTTGATAATCGTTGTTTCGCGGTTCTATCCCGAAGTCTTTTTAAAAGCAATAGTTCAATTTGATCTGCATATGATTATTGCTCTAACCATGTCAGTCCTTTTGAAAAATGGTCAAAAGCCTCACCATTACTTATGCAAATTTAGTGTAAAGGAAACTATTCAAGTTTTAAAAAGGGCAAATGATTTATTACTCATTTGGGAGATTTTTGATGTCAACTAAAGGATGGTCGGTCAACAGAGAGTTCCGGATTAAAGAGGGACGGTTAATCGAGGCTCTACTGTATATTAAAAATTAAATTTTTTTGCTTATTAAATTTATATGCTTTGAAGCAAAGCCATTATGTTATACACTTGTTACAGGAAAGTTTAGTTTTTTTTTTTTTGCAGTTAGGGCAGTGTTAGCAAGGGATACCAAACATTGGATTACTAACCAACATTAGGTGCCAATTATTGGTATACTTTTTTTAAATTTTATAATGAGTTGTAAAAGTTAAACTTCTTCTTCTTGTCTATTGCTTTGCCTAAATTTTGAGCGCATCACAAATACTAATTTTTCCGAGAAATTGGAAATTCTGCAAATGAAACCGAACCAGTACTTAATTTTCATATTATTATTATTATTTTTACTATTTTTTTTTTATTTTTTTTTTTGTCGTTAAAATTCTGCCTTGTCACTCATCTTCAAATGGTTTCATTTAATTTTTTTAAAAATTCTTACACCATAAGCAATACTTATCTCCATTTCCGCCTCAGATTTTCCAGGCTTGGACAAAAACTTAATGTCTAGGCGTTGCTTAAGTTTATAGACATCGTGACGGATATGCACTTCCACTTTACTTTGACAACCTACTGCTGTTTGACTGAACCGAACTTCACCAAAGTTGCCCCAATCCTGAGTCATCAATCTTTCTTTCCCGTCATGGTTACCTTTACTTAATGTACAAACCAACTTGAGAAATATAAGAAAAAAATCCGCAAACTTTTTTATCCTCCCGCCCATTCAAAACAACAAGAAAAAAAAGTTACGTAATAATTAAAAAAATTCTAACTGAAAATGTTTACACTTAAAAATGAATATAAAAATAACCGAAATTGAACTAATTTTTTACAAGTGAAGGTTTTCTTTTCTATTTTATGCATCATTCTTTACCAACCAAAACTTGCAGATAGTCAAATATCTAATCAAAAGTATTAAACAATTTATTATGACGTTATTTCGAGATACTGTAAAAACAGTATACTAAGTTTCTTTACATTAATTACATTTATTTTTAGATTTAATTCAAATTAACAAAAATGTCCATTAATTAGTTAACATCAACTAGAAAAAAACTAGAGCCATAATGAAAACTATTGAGTATGATTCTAATTTGTGTCTTAAAATTAAAATATTTTTACTATCTATTATATTATTCTTCATTCTATAAAATTTAATTATACGTGTGCCAAGGGTGCCGGGATCAAATCCTGGGTTAGGCATGGATATTTGTTGTGGTTCCACGTTATGCTGCTGATCCTAGACATATTAGTCATTATTTGTGTTCAAAAATAGCTATTGAGCGTATAAACAACCAAATCAAAACTGAAATTATGAAGTCATAAATTAATTTCATAATGCTTAACTGAATACTTTCGACTAAAGTAAAATATAACAATATTCGGAGTGTTCATATTTAATGTTCATCTGTTTCGAACTGTATGAAACCAGTACAGTCATTCAGGATAAATTTGATCCATATTTTCTGTATTTTCTCTTTCCCCACTTATGTTTTAACAGTATTTTCAGAACTAATGACATACAATGGAGGAATAAACCCTAAATTATAGCTAAATTTACAGAAATAATTAAATGCTGATGTTGAAGGCACCAAATCAAAGGAAAATAGCCCAGTACAAAGTTACCCTGTCATTCAAGATAACTTTGAACCAGTATCAGAAATTTCATATAAAATACCTTTTTTTTATTCAATCTAGTTGACAGGACAACTTTGAGTTAGTAAAGTTAAGTTTCTAAATAGTTTAAACATCATCAACTGCATTTCTCAACATCATAAAGTTTGGATATTTTGAATAACACCACAAAGAATATATTAAGTAGGAACAGTATATGAAGAATAACATGAATATATTGCAAAGAAAACAATTTATTATTCAGTTTGAACATACAAATATAGTGAAAAAAAATATTCAGTTCACTCACTTAAATATAAACTCCTTTTATCAATTAAAAATTGAAAAGATAAATAGAAAACACTAAAACTGATAGACAACCCTCATTCTATTAGTTAAGTATCTTGCAAGTCACAATGTGGCATATATACAAATATTCTACTCTTAATGCAAGAAATAGTATGACAATATATAAACAAAGTTCAAACTTCATAAAATTTCCCTTTGGTATTCTTTAGATTAATAGTTTTACTCCAAACAAAGAATCATTGATCTGGAATACTTCCCGTGTTCTAGCTGGAATAATAATTTCTGGAGATAATATTTAAACACGTCAGATTTTTATACCATAGATCACCATTGATTTTGGGCCATTACCAATATGCACCAGACTTCTTCATGAACCATCATTATCAAATTTTCTTTTACGTAAAATTGGCCTGGGTATATTACTCCATCGTATTGAATAATTACGTGGTCGTAAACTTGGCACACGCCATAACACAAATCTTAAATAATTGCATGCTTTGTGTATAAAATTCCTGCCTCACTGATGTGTTCAACAACAACCACTTAAACAATCTCTGATTTTTCAATAACATTCTCCACAACAATGTCACCAGTATAAACCCCTATCATGTCCCAAATGTCCAACTTTCCTCTCCTCCGAAATTGATAGTGTTGTAATGTACATATACTATCACCTGCATCATCTTGTTTAGGGCCGACCAAACAGTATAGTGGTTAGCGTTCTAGCCTCTAGACCGCGAGGTTGCGGGTTCGAGTCCCGTGTTAGGCATGGGTGTTTGTAAATGTTTGTTGGCTTGTCTAATGACGAATGTTTCGGCGCATTATAGCCCTCGTGTTGCTGACGGCGCCAGATAATCTGAATACAACCAACCAACCAACCATCTTGTTTAGGTTGGTTGATTTATTCGCTCAACGACCTATCTTTATGCTAAACATGCCGGGACCTACTGCTTTTAACTTAGATTCCGAAATACAACAAACAGCCATGCCTAACCCGGGATTCGAACCCGGCACCTTTGGCAGGCTCGGCCAGAGCCCTAACCACACAGCTATCAGGTGGGCCATCTAGTTTAGGACTTTTACGTTTGATGTCTCCCGAGAGTTCATAAGGAAGAAGACTTTGAACGATCCCCTCATGTCCTTGCTCTATATATTCCTTTACCATTTGTTTTTATGCATCTAACATCACTTTGTTTTCATAGAAATCTTTTCACTTCCTCAACAGAAACGCTTTTTTCAACCATTACAAGTAGGCAGATTTTTTTTGTTCTGTGAACGACTGCTAAATCATTATTTCTAATATTTCAGGTACATTTTTAATTCACTTCCAATAGTTTCATTTCATCGGATTTTGCATACAAGAGAAGATTCCGTAAATTAAATTGCATTTGTATGTAGATAAATGTATTTAAAAGCAACCACAAATAAATTAGAACAAAATATGAATTATATGTGCAATATATGCATTATACACTGTCATCAGCATAACTTTTAACCGGCTCAAAGTTATACTGAATATGTAGTAAATGATAGTGCCTTGGTGTTTTGTTTTTTACCAAACGTTAGTAAATAAACAACCATTAGCCACTAACTATTTCACTATTTTCAGAAAATAATACAGCTAACAAAGTGAAAAGTTGATACTTATTTGCAGAAATTAATTGATTTGCAACAACTTCAAATACACATTAAAATTTAGCTTGAAAAAAGTACTTCAGAAAAACCACTGAATGGCCAAATATATTGTGTACTATTTTGCCGATTCAATTTCTAAACTACAGAGCAAAAAACCACTTTCACACAATCTTCCCAGCAGTGTGCAACAGTGGACCATGAGCAGCTCTTTAAAACCAAATTTACTGAAAACTAAGAGTTGGCGCAAATTTACACCCTATGGCTCAAAGTTACACCCTATGACTCAAAGTTACACCCTATGGCTCAAAGTTACACCCTATGACTCAAAATAAAACCCTATGGCTCAAAGTGACACCCTATGACTCAAAATAAAACCCTATGGCTCAAAGTGACACCCTATGACTCAAAGTTACACCCTATGGCTCAAAGTTACCCTGAATGACTGTAATAATTGACAGATCTTCAAAAAAATTGTATAAGCACTGTCTACAGCATAGGAGTAGAAAAAAAAATTTAAATAGTTTCAGATGTGGCAAATAAGGCTTCAAAGGCAACAATTACAGGACATATTTTTAAAACTTTATTCAAGTTTCCTTTTTATTTTTTTAATTAATTTACTAATTTCTTGATAAGGTTCAGTCAGTAAAGGAAACTTCAACAAAAGTCCTTACATTTCCACCAGGTGGCGAAAATTCGAACTGGTATTTTTTCTCCCGTCAAATATCCTTTCTTACAAAATTTTATGAATCTATATAGGTTACTAAAGGTTTCAGACAGCTTTAAATTCATTACTGCTTTAATATCCATTCCTTGTATATATTTTATCATATAACTGATGTTACGTAACAATTCTTTTCTTTTAGGTCATATAACACTGTGAAATCCCTCTATATTGAAATGCCGCAAGACAGCAAATCCCGAATTGCTTTGGAAACAACCACGATGACAGACTTCATCGTTTCTTTCCGCTTTGCATTGACTTTCCGGTTATTGACTTGCATCAAAATGATCGTTACACAGTATCAGCCAACTGTTTCTCGACAGCCAGTTCAAAAGTTGGCTTGTGTCTCTGGCACCTGGAATTCTTGCTGGGTTTTTTTTTTTTTTTCCTTCTTCTTTCTTCCTCTAAATTGGATCTCTGAAACAATGACAGTTACAGTTCAAGTTCCCTCAGCTATGCTGGATCGTGAACATTTATATCCAGCAAAGTGATTCAAAAGGCCTTTGCTCTTGAATTCTTATTTTTTAAGTCATGTAGTTGAAATTTAAACTTAATTTGATGAAAATATGATTTGCAATAATTGGTAAAAATAATATTTTGATTGAATTGACAAATTTGCAGGCCCAACTCAATAAAGTTCATGTATATAAATTTGGGAGTCATGAACTTTATATTTTAATTGCATGTATATTAAGTTTTAGATAAAATGTATGTTACTAAAAAAAATTAATTTTCGTATTAATTGTATATTATTATGATAGAAATGATTCGTGATAGACAATTACATTCAGTAATAATTTTCTAATAAATGGATGTATTCAATAGTAAATATAATGCTGAAATAGAAAATATAACAAATAAATGACTTTACGTTAACTTTTTGTATAAAAAAAATACCTTTTATATATTTAGAGGAAAAAATCATCATATATTGAAAAATAAACACATCAATCCTTAATTGGTTATAAAAAACAATAACTTGTAAATAACATATTATACGTAATTTACCAGAAAATAAAACATTTAAGAAATATTTTTTCTAAACTATAATTTTCATTATAAATTGTATTTTTTAGAACATCACAAGTATTTGTTTAGTATAAATTTATTAAAATCCTAAATTTTCAACAATCAGTTTTTAAATGATCAAGAACCAATCCAACAACTATATAAACTTATGTATATACAAATACATGCTTATTTTAAATAAAACATCACCTGTTTGAACTGTATATTTAACTTCCAAACCTAAATATTCATGCTAATAATTGATGCCAAGAATTGTTAGACCATATTTTTTTACAAAACCTTTACTTACCCCAAATAATTTATTTTGTAATAGTAAAATTTGTACCCTGCATGCATTTACAGTTAATAGTCATATTATCATTACACAAAATAAATTTAACGATATCATTTAATTAACCAATTTAATGGCATCACGATACTTAGATTAAGTACAGAAAATACGTTTAACGACTTTTATGTGCTACATTAACATTTTATACTTTCCCGGATTCTCCAACAATTTTTGTTGCTCTTAAGTTGAAATCTTCCAAGTAGAAAACCACAAAAGTAATAAAAATGTCTATCCTGTTCCATAGCATCTCCAGATGTTTCCACGTCGCAAAGTTGTGCTTTTCCTTTTTGTGTTGCGTTATGGTTCATTCTTTCCAACCGTCACATCCAAAAACAACTTCTAGTGGAGGGTAAAACATTTTGGTTGATTGAGTTTGGGTACGCAGACAAAATGGATCCAAAGGAAATGTCCATTTTATTATTTTGCCGATTTTTTTAGCTATTTAATGACACACCACAGAAATATGAGATTTTTTTACTATAATTCAAAAAGTATTTGTTTGGTTTTAGGAAGACAAAATAAAAGCATTTAACAGTATTAATGGATTTAAAGTTAATAAAAATTAATTATTGCAAAAATTTCTTGTGTTTAGTGGTTCCCAACAATAAAATGACCGCGGATCACTGCATTAAAATGTTACGCAATTTTCCTAGAAATAATTTTAAATAGTGTACATATTCTTTTTTAAAGTTCTATTTAATTAAATTTATTTTTTAACAGCAATAATGTAGCTTGATAAAAAGTGGGTAACACATAAGAAAATCAAGAAATTTCACGATTATTCTGCGTGCTCTGATTAAAAAATCGTTTGCATTTGATTTTTTCGGGGAAGTTCTCCAGCGCGCATTTAACCGTCGCACAAGATCGGAATTCGAGTTCTGTGGATTTTAAGCGCTCTTCTGAAAGGAACTCAGAACTTGATGACTTTTGAGGTGCCTGAATTATCGATTTTGCTGAAGTTGTGAGCACTGAATCTTAATAATAATAGCAAGATGATAGCTTAATAACGAGTTCACTGTTGTTAAAAGAAATTGTGATCCTTTGGAAATGAAGAATAAATTATAGTTTTTATTTTGTAAAAAATTTTTCCTCCGAGAAAATTCGTAACAATAGTCCACTCTTCATCCCATTTCCCATTCTGTCCATTAGACAACTTGTGAAAATATTTATTCGCAGTGTTCACCATAATGAGTGAAATCTGCGTGAACACGCATTGAAAATCAATTTCACACCATAGAATTAACCTCATGCGTGGATTCACGCATCGCACATCATTAAATTTTTTAAAATAATCCTCCATTTTATAAAATCAGTGATCATCTAAGCAGTTTTTCAAAGGGCGGCGCTACCTCCCTGCCCTATTTCTTTGAAAATAGCGTCAATTTCTGAAAGTATGCAAAAGTTTTCGTTTAATTTCCAACGGAATTCAATACACGGATCACCCACCTTTGAAATCCCCAGTTACGTATGCGCATTCACGTTCAAACGTGCCTCACACAGACAAGTGACAAACTGAAGTCATTGAATGGCTGCCGATACCACGTGCGCTATTAGTGGGTAGACTGAGGGGCGCCCCACAATTTCCAAATGTAATTTCGTACGCTCCTTATTTAAGTGTATTTTACCATGCCTTCTTGCACAAAATAGAGAAAAATGGAAACCTCATACGTGAAATCATCTAAAACGTAAATTAACACTACGTCGTTAGCACGTCTAATATCATGTTTTTTTGGGGGGGTTTTTTGGCACTGGTAGGTCTGTTTTAGAAGTTCAGATCATTTCGTCTATGTCTATCGCCGTCGTTTTTTAGAAAATTTTCGAGATATCGTAAAGCGTCAAGTTTTACTTCTCCGTCATTGGTACAATAGTTTTTGCAGTGTTGCCGGCATTTCCCGATAGCTTTCGAGGGACACCAACGTGGTGTCACCAAACGGAATCAATGTTAAAAGTTAGTTTAAGGTTTACAACCATCAAATTTTTGTAAGCATTTAAAAATCATATTTCCGCTCTGATACGCGAAATTGCGATTGTACATCCCTGTTATTGTTGTAATTATCAGTTTTGTCAAAAAACTTTTTTCGCTTGAATTTTTTAAAAATTTTAATTTAAAAAATACCCTTTAAAATTTAGAGAGGGAGTGAAAGTACCCTTTGGAAATACTTAACTGGCGAACACTGTTTATTCGTATGAAAAAACTAAACTTAATCTATCTTATAGGAGACTAAACATATAAATACCAAAATAAATAAAAAGAAATATATTTTTTAAACTTTTTTCTTGGAATTGAGGATTTTTGGGGACGTTGAAAAACCAAGTTTAATTTATTGTCCCAATGCACAAAGTCATAAAATCAAAAAAAACAAAAAAATCTATAAAAGTTAGCATTCCAAAATATAAATTCTGTTAACCAGATTGTTTGCCATTGATTTAAAGACTCTCTTGCAAGTGATTCTCTTTCATATTTTTTTTAATTTCAAACATGCCAATTAGTTAGTTAGACAAATAAGATAAATGCATGTTCACTTCATTTCGAAAGACAATACCGAAATTTCGTCAAAAATCAATTTTTTTTTTTTTTTTTTTTTTTTTTAAATAGTTCATACATTCTTGAAGAGAATTATGTTTATTTTTTTTTATTTTTTATTCTTTCGGTGATTAAAACGCCATGAAATTACCTGTTATTTAAACATCACTTATGGACTTAAGGCCTTGAAGCGTCTGCTTAATAGGGTGGACCGTCATTGTATGTAAAAAAAAAATATTTAATTATCAAGAAACGGAATAGCACTCAAAAGTTGCCTCTCTGTGGCACAAATAAAGTGATAAATAACTTTTTACAATTAAAATAAATCTTGAGGTCTCTACCAGCCACTGAAAGTGGAGATTAAGATGAGAAAATCGAATATTTTCAATGGTGTTTTGTTGAATTCTATTTTAATTAAGTAAAGTAAAATATATAGTTACAACGATAAAACACAACTCCTCAATAACATAAGTAAAATAAAAAATAACTTTTCATAAATAAAATAAATTTTGAGAGCTCTACCAGCCATTGAAAATAGGGATTAAGATGGAGAAATCGAGTATTTTCAATCAGGTTTTATTGAGTTATATTTTAATAAAGTAAATAAAAGTTTATACCAACAACGATAAAATAATTAAAAGAAACTAAAATTTTGCACTATTAAAAAGTAACAATGACAAAATAATTAAAAATGAATCAAAATTATGCAACATTGAAATTATTTTTGCTGTCAAATTTTTGTAGAGTTTCTCGTGCCTGCATAGTAGTTCCGACAAATCCATCACAAAGGAACGTCTGGAGTTTCTTTCATCTTTATGAAATCATTTAATTCATCATTTGAAATATTTTCTAGGATTGGTGGAGAAGTGACATCACACCTATCCCAATATATTAAATCAGTGCAGCTTGAAAGTTTATTTTTGGAATTTGAAAAACTCTTGCTTCAGTTCCTCTTTTGACTAGGTTATTCTTGAATTTTGAAATAAGCCTCAATCCTAACTCTCTGATATTCTAGCTCTCATCACTTATCATAGGTAGAAGTAGATTTTCAGGATGACAGAAAAAAGCATTTCTTACTATGACTGGATGGATAATTGCTTTGTGATTACAACTAAGGTACCTTGTTGATTCAACTAATCTGTAGACATGAGATGCTCCATATTTAAAATATGAATTTAGTTTAATACTAAACCAAAGGGGTGCATAAGCTCTTAGAATAAATTCCACTCAAATCTTTAGTTTATCTGATACTTAATCACTTGAAACATACAGTCTTAATACTGAACTCGCTGTAGTGAGCCCCCTTGAATGAGAAAATTTCCAGGATGTTTATTGGCTAAACTGTCATCGCATACGCCAGAAGATATTGCCCGACAAATTTCATACAGGTATTTTTGATCTGTACTTAGATTTTGAATATCAACTTTAGGTAAAACACAAGTTAGGGGACAAAATGTACCAAAGGGTTTTGTTCACAATGCTCTAGTTGTGTCCCAACAGGCCACCTGAACTCTCGTGATCCAAGCGAAGCTCCATCCAAGTGTCGGAATAAATGCCGAAGTGGTAGTTCGTTGCAATGCAATAGGCATATAAACCATTGGAGGGGACGATTTAGATGGTTTTCTAAACATTTTATTGCGCCATTTTTATAACCTGTATTGATATTAGTACCATCACAGCTCACAGCTTTCAAATTATCAATATATATGTTTCTTGTTAACAACAGTTCAGTTATAGGTAATGCTATATTCTTACCTGAGGCAGAAAGCGGTATGGTATGACCTATATATACGGATTCTGATTCAACTAGTAAAACTTAATGTGTTCTTCGTTTTTGCTTCTTCTGTGATATTTGTCACCAAGTTTCTCTTGATAGAGAGTCTTATCCCACTTTCCATCCAAGTATAGTCCGATTACAACACGTTTTTGTGTTTCAAAATTTTCGCAAAATGCTTTGCAATTATGTTGACGAGTCTTACGAATTTTATTTTTATCAACGACTAAAGATTTCTCAGTTTTAGTGATAATAACAATATCTTGCAAAACCGCAAATGCACTGCTGCAGCTAATCTATCAGATATATGATATTTGTCACAAATACCCGCAAATGTAGGTAGTTGGATGCTGTTTCTTGCATTTGTGGAAGTGGATGGTGGATCCAGTCCTACTGTATCACGTATTTCTACCGAAGAAGCTTGTGATCCATCTTTTTTAATATCCGTGCCTATTTTTTCACTAGCTACAGACACAGACAATTCTTTTGATTTTATTTCCTTTAGATTCCGCTTCTCCAATCTTAATTTTTTTTTTTTTTTTTTTTGCTATTCTTTGTCTTTCTGCTACATCAACATTTCCTATACTCATTTTTCAATATAGGAAATACCAGGATCTTTCACCGAGAATTCGTTGTGTTTTAGGTCATATTGAACAAACAAATAACACTTTATAATATCTTCATAAGTCGGTAGCATAGAATCATGAAAATCCGATAGTGAGACAAAAATTGCACAAAAAGTTAAACTTCTAGTTACTTTAGCTTTGCTGAAACTCATTATTTAAAATTAAAATTCAAAAGCACATACTTGGAAGCAAAACAGACACCTAAAAAGAAAATATTCTTGCAGTACTTCGATAATAGAATGTATTTAATCTGATTTTGATCAGTGAAAGAAACATGAATAAAACAAAATACTGTTTTTTTATTGCTGTAGTGCCATCTAGTGAATAAATTAGAAGCAAGGGGTATTATTTTAATTTTATTATTAAAAATGTTTAATACACGTAAAACCTTTTGCTTTTCTAAAGAAGAAAAAGCAGGTAATGCAGATATAAAGACAAACATTTCAAAATTGCAAGTGATTCGTTAAATGTAAAATGAGGTTTAGAAAAAAGTTCTCAATAAGACATGACCCCTTTTTACATTTATCGAGTCAGGTGAAATATATACTTTCTGGTAGAGACCACAAGATATTAATATATTCTTTTAAAAAAATATGTGTTATTTACTGGTGTCATAAGGCAACTTTTGATACCTATTCCGTTACATATTTCTAAAAAAAAAATTTCGGCCCACCCTACTGCTTAAAGGGCGTTTTTCGCGCACTAGTGTTTTTCAGAGATGTTACAAATTCAAATCGATATATCTCCAAAACCCTTAAAAAATGGATATTCAAATTTTTAGAGCATTTAATTTATATTGTTTTCAGTATTTTGTTTTCACAGAATTTTATATTTTAAATTCTTTGAAAAATGCAACGTTTAGCGCAAAGGATAATTTAAAAAAGTAAAAAACAATATATTAACTTTGAGAATTTTTTTAATTATTTCAAAAAATTTCTTCACTTATATCAAAATACGCAAGCATCAATTGTTATATAGATTTTTCTTGGTTTTTGATTTTTTTTTTTTTTTAAATTAATAAACACAATATTTAAAAAATAAAACATTATCTCAAAGACATTATCTCATACATAAGATAAATTTTTGACCAATAAATATTTATAAACAATGTGTTTTTTTTTTTTTTTTTTTTTTTTTTTTTTTTTTTTACCGGACCACCTTAAATTTAGAACTGAAGAAAGAAAGAAAGAAAAAACTACAAAGATAGAAAGAATTGAAATGAAAGATTCTAATGCTAGCCTTAGACTCAGTTTGTATCAAACTCTTGCATCTATGAATATTTAAATATTTAATTTCTGATATCATTACGAACGAATTTTGATATTCTTTTGGACCATAGATTGGGAACCACTGGTTTAGAAACTAAGAAAAAACTACAAAAGTATTTTAATCTATTATTTTATTAAATTTTTTCAAACAATGAAATAATTTATTATTAAGATTTAAGAATTATAGTGCTGGCCTGTTTGTATTTTCGTAAAGTATTTGTGTTGCTGAAAACAAACATTATAAAGTAAAAAGACTTGGACGGAAATATTTTTAACAAGCTGGTACAATGTATTAACCTCAAATCTCTTATAGAAATATTGATTAACACTAATTTGCGAGCATTTTATTTTTGTTTCATCAGTTACCAGATGATTCCTTCCTGAAATTCCTAAACATTCTTAAAAGACCAATGTAAAGATAAACAACAACATGCAGTTTACTTAAGTAATATTGGCACAAAACAAATATTTTATCGAAGTGTTACATAAATCTTTAAAAATTTACCACTCTTTCCAAGGAACAAGCGCATTTTATGTTTTCCTGTTCTCTCAGACTTCAGAATTTGTTTAAGCTTCAGCGACTCAGTTCGGAGATTCAAGATAAAATACTTTGAGAATAGGGGTTGTTCTTGCTATCTCTTTGAAAAGCTCTCGGGAAATTTAGAACAGGATTTCTAGCATTAAGGCCTGGTGGTTTCTTATTGGATTCTCCAGAAGGTTCTTGAAAGTTCTTCGAAATACATTTATTAAAATGCATAAGTGTTAACAACAAGATGGAAACCCCATACTGATTCTTCTCTATATGTTTGTAAAGAGGTGGATTTATATTTGTGTTTTTCTATACTTTTGCAGATGGTAGGATGCTTTGTTTTGCAACAAGGAGACAATATTCAAAATTGCATATTGTTGAACAAGTTGGATTGTGACAGTCACTTTTTCTAAAAAGCTGCTTCTACATACCATTCTATTGCTTTATATCAGGCATGTAAAATTTTGGGACATATAATGACTGAATTGTGACAATTGGAAGTGTTCGTGCAGTTGACAGAGTCCTACTGTTGAATTGTGACAGTCACTTTCTCTAAAAGGCTGCTTCTTACACACCATTCTATTGCTTTGGATCAGACATGTAAAATTTTGGGACATATAATGACTGCATTGTGACAGTTGGAAGGGTTCTTGCAGTTGGCAGGGCCTTGCTATTGAATTGTGACAGTCACTTTCTCTAAAAGGTTGTTTCTTACACACCATTCTATTGCTTTGTATCAGGCATGTAAAATTTTGGGACATATAATGACTGAATTGTGACAGTTGGAAGGGTTCGTGCAGTTGGCAGGGCCCTGCTGTTGAATTGTGACAGTCACTTTCTATAAAAGGCTGCTTCATACACACCATTCTATTGCTTTGAATCAGGCATGTAAAATTTTGGGACATATAATGACTGAATTGTGACAGTTGGAAGTGTTCGTGCAGTTGACAGAGTCCTGCTGTTGAATTGTGACAGTCACTTTCTCTAAAAGGCTGCTTCTTACACACCATTCTATAGCTTTGGATCAAGCATGTAAAATTTTGGGACTTATAATGACTGAATTGTGACAGTTGGCAGGGACCTGTTATTATATTTTGAGAGTAACTTTCTCTAAAAGACTGCTTCTACACATCATTCTATTACTTTAGATCAGGGATGGAAAATTGTAGGATATATAATGACTGATATCTTCCACTATTAAATTTGACTAAAATATAAAAACAAAAAACCTGCAATAGTGAATTGTTAGGGGGACTTAGCGACAAGTGGGCAAACTTGATGCCACTGTCTTTTTTAGAAATATGTGCTACCTGTCAGTTTTTAGCAGCAATTATCAAGTATATAAAAGTCCCCTAGCTTGAAAAGACTAGAACTACATTATTCCAACAATGTCTAGGATTACCACCAAAACTTACAATGTAATAGCCGAGTTTTGTGAATGTGTGTTTTTGGTATAGTTTTAAACTACGTGTACCCTTGCCTGAGCTTTAAATTACATTTGCATATGAACTAAAAGTATTTTCAAATTTAAATTCGAATTTAGTTTTAGGATTAAAGAAATTGTCCGTCAATCTAACTTTCATATGTTAGTTCGGTTTGCGGTTGGTTGGTTTGTACGCTCAACGACCTATTTTTATACACGATGACGGCTAATCAGGCCGGTATCTACAACTTAACTTGGATTCCGAACCACAACGAACATACTTACCTAACTCGGGATTCGAACCTGGCACCTTTGGCATGCGAGGACAGAGCACTTACCCACACAGGCATCAGTTAGGCTTCAGTTCATCTACGATTTATGATGTTAAAAACGGATACGACACTTTAAGGGATGACTTAGTGTCACTATAAGTTTTCATAAAATATTATTTTTTTTTTATCTCAGATTATAAAATATGTTTTTATTGTGTTTTAAATTTTAGATGTTTTCATTGCTCCCCTACTGCAATTGCACAATTACACAATTATATTTGTAAAATGGTCTTGATATGTGAATATCCGTCAATCTCTACGTGTGTTGTTGCTGTTGTTTCTTATCTCAACTGGTACGTGTAGTTATGGAACTTAGTTTTTACAACTCCGCCAAACCCCCCCCCCCCACCTCCCCTTCGCAAAAAAAAAATACTGTTTCTGACAAACAAAATGTGTAGAATGAAATTCCCAGGTGGATCAAATAAAAAAGATTTTTCATTTGAAAAATCCTTCCCCTGAGACGCTAAAACACCTCAGGGGTTTGGAATTTAAAATGAATAATCCTTTAAAAAATATATTTCTTTAAAAACAAATTCACCTGCAGTCACTCTTATATATAACGATTTAGTTGCCAGTGATGCAAAATGGAAAGACATTATATGAAATCTACGTCTGAAATAAAATAAAAATTGGGGGGGAAATTATAAGATAAAATCCATCAACTATCGTCAACTGACGTTTCATTGCCCACTTGCGTAACTTTGAACATTTATTAAAAAAGATATTTGGCGCTTAAGATTAATTACTCAAATTACCTCTGCAACAGCACTATGATGGGCCAGACAGGGTAATTAATTGTGCTATTGGCAACACACTCAAATGAGATAGATCACGTAATAATAGATGATAAGAAAAAATGTTGATTCTTTGAGTTGATGTCAGTACAGTTGTGTTTCTGTATGGATCCAACTATAAATTTTGTTTAGTTGATTATTTCCAATTTACCGTTGACTGTCTGGATCTATTTGTTTTAATTTCAATCGTCAGTTGGATTTTTTTTTTTTTTTTTAAATTTTACCTGAGAATGGTACCCCGTGAATCGTTGGAAAATTGCGATTACTTTCCCCGCTTGTTTCTAAGAGATGAACCCATTATTTTTGTATGATGAAAGAGAAATAAATAGCAAGGAATACAATGACCTTACTTTTCCTGTTTTGTGCACAATTTTTATAGTCCAGATGGATAAAAAAAGTTGAAAGGTAACTAACTGGTTGAGAAAATAGAAAGGAATTAGTCGAAACCATGATGACTTTGTGATCACAAAATCATTAGTGGTCCACATTTTGGTCGCTTTTGATGATGGGTTATCATAAACTTTCGTATCTTAGAAGGGGAATATTTTCCCTTCCCAAAAATCTGCATGTCAATGAATGAAGCTTTTCTCCCACCAATGTGGTATTAAAACCCTTAATTCTGAAGGAATGACACGGAAAGGTATTTGTATAATTAGATATTTCTAAATTATTTTCAATTTTATTAGTATATCATGTCTTATTTGATTGCATAAAAATTCAAAATGGACATGTTTAATGGTTTTTGTATCATTTTTCAAAACAACATGTGTTCGTATATTTTCTTAACTTGTGTCTGTATATTAACTATCAGGTGGAAAAAATTAACCCGATATAATAGATTACTTTGACCACCAGGGTTTAATTTACTTAAAGGGCACAGGGATTCGCACAGTCTAACTTTTATATTTCTTACTTTCTAGCATCATTTAGCCTATTTTGAAACGATAGAAATTGCTTTTTCAAATATTCGTCAATTAATTGCCGTATAACCTACCTACTTTAAATAAGCTCATTTTAAATAAAATACGTCTATGTCTCTCAATTAAAACACTTGTCTTCAACAGAAAAGTGTATAATTTAGTTAGATTCCAGATTCTGTTTACATGAAATAAGGAGATTACCAATGCTTTCTCAGTTTATAATATTCCTGCCTTTCCGATCAGTTCTTGAATTTAATTCCCGAATAGGCATATCATCTCAAATTAAATTGATTATTCAAGTGGTGAAGATTCAAAGGTATTTATTGCTTAATTAATTTTTCCCCTGAAATTCTTCAATTAATAATTTCATTAAAGATAATTAACTTGTGCGATTATTTATAAAAATCCAAAATTGAATAACCTGTAAACTATTCCGAAATAGGTACTATGCTATTAGTATTTTGAAATTATGATGATATTAATAAAAAAAATTGTAGTTCATAGATTGGTACCTATTGAAAATGTTACCTTGAATCAAATTTAATTTTTGATAATCAAGAAAAATGCCCATCTCTCTTCCTTAAGTCTCAAATAAAATAGTATCTGGCCAGATCCACCGTATGCTATAGATATGTTTTAGCGTTGAGAACACTACTTGCAATTAACTTATGAAGTCATGATAACAATAGAGGAGTGTCAACAATAGATAGTATATCCGTTAACAATAGAGGAGAAACTATAGACATAGAGGATTCAACGTACAGAGTAGAAAGTATAGTCTTTGTTGTTCTTCTATAAAT
This sequence comes from Linyphia triangularis, assembly GCA_963978545.1. Taxonomy (NCBI): domain Eukaryota; kingdom Metazoa; phylum Arthropoda; class Arachnida; order Araneae; family Linyphiidae; genus Linyphia; species Linyphia triangularis. The sequence goes on from OZ021733.1 coordinate 34,434,313, forward strand.
AAGAAACAGACTTGTGGGTTTGATCCAGTTGTTTAAATTTATTGCACATGGTGAAGTTAGGGGTTTAGAATTTGTCACTGACAATAGGATATAAGGAAATGGGTGCAAATAGTTCAAAACTCAATTTAGTAGGTAAGGGCAAAAACATTATTTTTACGATAGGATAATCAATGATTAGAATGATTTGCCTCTAAATGTTGTAAATTCAGTGAGCGTAAAGAGTTTTAAGAAACAGTTAAATATGCACTGGGGGATCATCAATGGGCAATAATTGGAGTACATTGACTAGGTAAGTTGCTTGTATTTTGTTCTTTGTATATATTTAATTTTGGTTATTTAGTTACTATATTTGGTTACTTATGGTTGCGCACTGTTGTATTTTATAAAATTTGTCAGCTTGCATTGTATTGCATTTTTCCATTATGATTGTCAAAAGCTGTGTCAAATTTGTGTATTGTATTGTATTATTATGCATAATCCTGTAACTATTGTATATTATATGCATGATCTTGTAACTACTGTGTAATTGTAAGTATGATCCTGCCACTATTTTATACCGTATGTATGATCTTATAACTATTGTATACAAATTATATTTATATATACGTGTATATATATATATATATATATATATATATATATATATATATATATATATATATATACTCGACCAACCCTATTGGGCCTTGAGCCTGTTGTTGGTCTTAAAATTTGTATTTGAATTTGTGTGCCCTATAAGTGTACTATTAATTTGGCTTTGTTAAACCTTGTAAAATTAAGTAGTCTACTTGGCTTCAGAATAAAGAAACACAAGAAAGAAAACATAACATAAAAAAAAGGATTAAAGTTAAATTGAACTTTCTCGCACGAAGAGCATTCACTCCATTGAGTAAAACCTGAAGAAATACTTGACTAAATGTTGATAAATTAATTTATATAACTAGGTGGACAAATAAATATACAGGTATTTTGATAACTTTATATGTTTGGTAAAACAGCTAAAAAATACTAGATGGGTCGTTCCATATCAAATAAAAGCAATAAAGTAATATTTTTAACCCGACCCCTTCAGAATTTAAAAAAAATTTGTCCACTTGTTAGATTCACATGGAAAAAAGGGCCAATATTAGGTTTGAATAAGGAGCTTGCTTTCTGAAAAAAGGAGCTTCAAAATCTGACCAAAAGTGCTAAATTTCGCATTGGAAAAAAACCACAGAAATGCAAAGAAAAAATATTTTTTGACCGAATGCAATACTTTAATTACATTATATTAACAAATGGTATGGTAATTGAAAAAAAATTGAAAAAGAAAGTACATCTGTTGAAATTACATACATCGGGTAAACTAATTTCGATATTCTCAATGTTTATGTAATCAATTAGAAATCTTTCAAAGTTTTCATTTTCTAAATTTGTAATATGCATTTTTCTAAACACTATGTACATGTACAAGCAAATTATCCTGATTTTGTGTAACGTTTCTTTAAAAAGATTTATCTCAAAATCCTATTTACGATCACGATTTTAGTTTTAAAGTAAACAATGTTTAGATTCTTTATGTAAGCTTTGTTTAGATTGATATTAAGAAATTAGGAAAAATTATAGATAAATAATTAGTCATAAATGAAGCGATGAATGTTTGAAATTGGCTTTGCTTTATAGAAAGAAAGGAGTTTCTAAAGGAAAAAGCTATATAAAAACATTTTGTGTAGGATATGAGTGAACATTAGTTTCAATTTAAATTTATAACTTGGAATTCCATTGTAGTCCCGAAATAAAAGTAACATAGTTTGGTAGAAAAATCATGTAAGAAAAACGTCGATAATTTTGAAAATTGAAAAAAAAAATCCACTTTTTGAGAAATTCATAATCAAAGGTATAATAGTTAAAACTTTACATAAAAATAATTTTAGAAAATAGGCTTAAATGATACATCATAAGAAAGCCCAAAGTTTAACCTTTCTTTTCGAAAAAAGCAGTTTATATAATAATTATTGACAAAATTATGCACAAATTTGTAAAGCAAGAAACGTGAAATTTTCCACTTTTAGTCCATTTTTGAACCTTTGTATTTCAGAAACCAAACGAGATTCAAGCCTAATATCTATCATTTTTTCTTTTCTATATTAATCTAACAAGTGAGCAAGATTTTATTAAATTCTGAAGAGTTCAGGTTGGTAGTTATGTTGATTTAACATGGAAGAACCCAGATAGCAAATGTACAAACAAAATCTTCGAATTCACAATCTTTGAAATATATAAAAAAATAAAACTTGATATATTCTCGTTGTAATGTAATTCAAAAACATGTATTAAACAATTAAATAATGAAATGACTGTTGCAGCACCAATGACAACAAAACTGTTATATGATGCATAATCTGAATAATTCACAGTCAGAATGGTTTGATTTAATTTCTTATCACAGTCTATCTCCTCTTAACACCATGGGAATTAACTTACATAGAAAATTAATAAGGCCATACCGAAATCTCCAATTATCGTGATCTCCAATGGGATGCTTATAAGGAGTGCTGTTGAATATAGCATTAGGATATTATCTCTATCCCTTGCTAAAGTAGTTGGAACAATCGATGTTAATCCAGATAAGGAATATTCGCATTGGACCGAGAGTTTAATATTACAACATTAATAAGAATATATATCACTTATGGAGATTGAAATTATAATAAAAAGTTTTAGTTTAGTTAAGAAAACATTATAATAAAAAGCAAAAGTTTAAGGCATACCCTGCTAAGTACTAATACCTGGTTGGTTTTCCTCTGTTTTTGATGACACCATATATTCCTTTAACATAAGGCTCATTTACACTCTACCAATGAGGTCATGAGATTTCACCTGGCTGCTGGCTCCATTAGATGAAACATTTTCTATTTATTGGTGCCAGCTACTCCCATCACGCAATCACCTGCACTCTCCCGTGACCCCCGTCTGGTGGCTCAGCAGTCGCTTCGCTGACACCACACATAACTGGCGATCTAAACTGATATACCAACTAATAGCATGTAAATGAGGCTATGGAATCTAAAGCTTTCTAAACTGTGTTGAGGAAGTACATGCTAACAAAATAGCTGTTCTTATTTCCCTCAAATTGAATGATGTGTTTCAGAGCATTGAACAGATCTATTCACCCGGTCCCAAAATGCTCAATGAAGAACTTGCACAAGTGAGGAAAGTGAATATTTTTTTGCATTTTCTAGTGTTATCCAACGAATATATTTGAGCAGTGCAATTATTTTTTATCTTTACGCTTTCAATTAATCAAAAATCGAGTTTGAAATTAGTCGAAATCAAAGCAAAAGTCACGTGACCAAAAACACATGAAAAAAAACCGGTTACGCAGAGATAAAGTCGCAAAACGAAGGAGAAACCACACTCTTCCTCGTCTAAAACAGGTTTTAGACTGGTTCATTATCTGCGCGTTGACGTTTCACGCAAAAGTGGCTTTTTCCCGCCAAATCGCAAAGTGAAAAACTAAATATTTTTTTAACTAACTTTCCAAGGTCAAATTTTTGAAAGAATGGTATTGTTTTTCATTATTTTTTCTCTACTTTTATTTAAAAATAAAACCAAAAACGTGAAAGTTCCTCATTGGCTAGAGATCGAGCAACTCAGCACTGGGAACATCTGACCAGACAACCTTCTTCCACTCATCAAATGTTTGATGTCAGTGTTCCATATCATTCAATCTTGTTTTTTTTTTAATCCTGTTAATCGCAGGCTATTAAAAACAAATCGTTTTATCGCTTAGCTCATGGATATTCTTTGTGAGGATTTTGAGTTGTATTTACTACAATTTGTTGTGTTGCAGTTCTTTTAATCCTATACAAAATAGTAGTCACAATATGAAAAAGGTTGAAAAAACTACCACAAAAATGGTTTTTCCTTATTAAACATTAAAAATATACATTGAAGTATGGGAGGAAAACATATATTTGCACTTTTATTTATTTTACAATGTGTTTTTCGTATCAGTAATGGGTAACAAAATACTGATATATTTGAAGTTAAAATGAAAATATATTTGCAAGATATTAAAAAGAAAGTGAAATTTTTACATGATTCTTAATACATTTCAAACCTCTTTACGTAATATTTTTAATGGGATTATAGACTAATAGTAAGAGAAAAGTTCATGTTCTCTTTAGATGAAATGGGATAAGACTTTCAGAACTTCAACTGTGTTTAAATCCGACCAAGCAGTAACAGTGGAAGTGTAAAAAAGAGATATTGTTATTTCTGGCAAAACCCAGCATATTGTAATACGTCTTTTGCCACAAAGAAAGCTCATTTGTCTATCCTTAGATACTACTCACAAGAAACAAGGGATTTTTTTTTTAATTTTAAGGAACTTTACTAACTTCAATGTTTGATTTCAGTGTAGAGGTAGGACTTACGTTCAAGAAAAAAGTCACTCTGAAGTTTATACAAATTTACAAATGCAAATACAAACGAAGTCGACCATTTACATGCACGATGCCCAGAAAATGTCTAGCTAAATGTAATCAATAGCCTTTAACAATCCCCCAATCCAATTTTCTTCTAAAATCACCCATTCCAATTGAATTCTCTACATCCACAGGCAAACAGTTGCATTCATCTGTCTCCTTATTATTGAAAAAAAAATTCGCCTTTCTGTTCTAAACTGTGATTTAAACAATTTAAAACCATGGTTTCTCGTTCTATTAATTATCTGTAATTAATTCCAAACCCTCAGTATCATTCTGTTTAATAATTTTGTACAAATGAATTAATTCTCCTTTAGTTCTTCGTTCCTGCTGCGTGTACATATTCAATTTTCTTTCTTTCCCTATATTCGAATGATGCAAAATCCTGAATCCTCTTTCTAGCCTTATGCTGAATCCTCTTCAGCATCTCAATATTATTTTTAAGATATTGTGAACAAACTTGTACAGCATACTCAATATGCATTCTAACTAAAACCCCTATACAATTGTAGAATTATGTCACTAGATGATGTCTCTATATCTTCAATTATTGTGCCTCGTGAGTCGAACCAGACATTTATAAATATTAAATGGCACACCCAATCTTACTGATCATTCTGATATTTTGGTTAAATCATCTTAAAATTGCATTCTCTGTACATCTATATTAACACTTCCCGTGATTTTTAAATCATATGCAGAAATACTAGCCTTGAGTATAAACTTATCACTGGTAATATTAATGAAAATAATAAATACATATCTAAGAACAGAACCCTGGGGTACTCCACTTTTAACTACTGTCTATTTGGAATATTTACCTTTAATTTCTACTCGTTGTCTTCTGCCAACTAACCAACTTCAAATCTAATGTAAAGAAGCATTCTAAAATGCCAAATTTGTTTGAATTGTGCATTTAACTTCATGTGGGACCTTATCAAAAGCCTTCTGAAAATCGATGTAAACTGCATCGACAATATTTCTCCAAGCGAATTCTTTAGCTACATCTTCATAGAAGTTTATCAGAGTTGTCTTACAATATTTTTCTATTCTAAACACATGCTTTTTATTTGTAACTACTTTCCCAGACTCTAAAAATTTTGTAATACGGTTTTTACCAAAGTTTCAAAAATCTCGCAAATGACAAATGTCAAATTGCCTGAACGATAACTTTTCAACCCCGAATAACTTTTCAAACCTTTTATAAAAAGAGATGATGCAATATATTCCAACTTCCAGTATAATGATACAATTCCCAAAATAAAAGAAATTTCAACAATAGTCAGTATAACATCTCCCAATTCTTCTGCACACTCAACTAGAACTTTAGGATAAATATCATCTGGCTTAAGAGCTTTAAAAAGTTTCATACGCTTTATATTATAAATAATTTTCTCTCTCGTAAATTTATGATCCTGAAAATCTTGACATACGTTGTCCAACTCAACAACATTTCCTGTATTGAAATAATTATTAAAAAACCCACCAGTGTCTATACAATATCTGACGCACTGATTATTCTGTTCAAACCATTCCGTGTGTTATTTTTTACGAGTGGGCTAAAGAAAGTAAATTTAATTTAGCTAACAATTGTTTCTTTAAGACTTCAATTAAAAAATTTAATCTCATTTCAGTAAAATAACAAGGGTCAATTTTTAACATAAGAAATTCTTACGAAGTATTCTTCTTGTTTCACAATATATTTTAATGTCAACCACCCTCTGCTCCACAATCTGATCCCTTATAAATAGTAAGTTCAATTCCAGTGTCAATGCTCAAATAATTATTATCATGTAGTGTTAGAATGCACACAAACAACACTTTCCATGTACATGCCCAAAACCTACAAAACTAAGCACACGAGGTATCCCGATGCTAAATAAAGAACGTTGGATGATCTATTAGTGCTAATTTCGTAATGGATCCTCCAAAACCGTTTGTATAATTTATATCCTTAAAGTTTTGGAAATTAACAAATAACATAACTGCTCAAATACAATCACAATTAGTTCAAAAAATTTGAGATTATCATGGACATTATTAGATACGCAATAAATCGGTAATGCTGACAAGAAAGAGGATTTTTCTACAAAATGTATGCTTGATAACACATCTGACGATATCTTTTTTGGACAGCTGTTGATGAATGTTATTTATTTCTACATTCAAAGTTAGAGTACTTAGAAGAATTTTAAACCCCATTTTTAAGGGAGTTTTTGCACTCTCTAAGTTAAACTATGATGTGGACATGACTATTTTATATGTTGAATACTCAAATATTAGTTCCGTTTCGACAGTTATTAAAGCTGTCTGAAGCAGTAATTCTCATTTTAACCTTCATAAGACAGGATTTCATTTAACATCCAATTTCTCAAATTTAAGTTGTTGTTTTTGTGTACTTAATGTGATAAGTTCGTTTTATACAATTTAAGGGGATATTTTTAATGAGAAATTAATTAATATTTGTTTAATAGGTTGCAACAAGTTATTAAAAATTAGCCCTATTAAAGTGCAATACACAAATCCAACATTCATCCAAACCATAAGAAATTTTCTTGGCATTAGTATCACATTTACTGGCTGTTAAATTAAACTTTTTACAAACATTTTAGAATAAATTTGAATTTAAGAATTTTCTTCACAAAAAATACAAGTTTTTATAACACTTCAAATATCTCTACGAAGTATTGTGTAAAATCTTATAATCATATAAAGCAAAGAAAAATATTTTTTGTTCATATCGCTATAATACTTTTAGATAAAGTTTGTTGTAAAATGTTTCATTTTAGGAAGAATCCATTTAAAGACATGATTCAAAAAGATATATGTAATCAACATTTTAATCAAGGTTTGAAACATTTATTCAACATTTTATTCATTTTTATTAATCATTAACGTTTTAATTAATTGAAATAAATTACTTCAAGTCAACTGATTTACATAAATATTGCATTTTTTTTTTTTTTTAATTTAAGTTTAATACATTGAAACCACAACTAATCGGTATTTTTTCTTTTTAATTTTGTTTTCTTTTGATACGATATTTAATTTCAATTATAATGATTTGCTACGTATGCATAATATTACTGCATATGAGATATCCACTATCAATATTTCGATTTATAAGAAAAATATTTTTAATATTTTGCATTTTTCATAATTTTTCTAAAATTAAATCAGCTCCCATACTTCTCTTTCCACTTAAATGAATGCGATTTACATTTATAAGCCCAAGATATAAATATATCTGTGTTACAAATATTTTTAATAATTTAAATTATTTCATAATTTACTAAAAAAAAAAAAAAATAAGATATATTGAATAACATAGCATCTAATAATTTACATTATTTTCATAAACTTAATCATCTTGTCGACTTTTTAAAAATGTGATAAATTTCTAGCTTTTTATTGCAATAATTTATTACAAGTTGAAAGTGTAATTACTTTGACTACCATTTCTTCAAACTGTATAAGTTACTCGCTGAAATGAAGTCACAAGTAGAATTGAATGTAACCAGAATGTAATCAGAAAAACTATTTTATTTTGTTTGAAAAGACATTAAAAAAAAATTTGATTTTGCCTACCTAAAAATTAACCTGCAAAAAGGTTTGAAATGCATTGCCAACTTTTACGAGAAATTGCAACTTATATTAGCGATTTTAAGCTCAGATCAAGTTTTCATAGTATTTGGCCACTACAAAGAAAATCATTGATTCCGTGCAGTAGACTAATTTCTTTTTCAGCTATAATACTTGATAAAATGTATTGTTTCCGACAATGAGGCAATCAAGCCAAGTTTCAGTTCAATTAAATTACCACAAGAGGGTTAATTAGCCCTTTGAAGATTTGTTCGCCACAAACAAACACACACCCAAAAAGAATCTAAATAAAAAATATAACATTTTAATTTATTTTTTTAATTTATGTAAAAAAATTAAACATCTAACTCATTTATATTCAAAACATCTTCTTAAAATTACATATATAATGCTCTACATTTAATGCAGAGAAGAGTTATAGTCAAATCTATATTCTAATACATACAACATTTAAATAATGTTGCATTGCCATTTCCCAACATATCCTAAAATGTTTTGCAACACAATTCAATTCAACTTTGCTTATCCATTTTAATTAATAACAGATTTAAGAGTGCTTTGTAAAAAAAATCTTTTAAAGAAAAAGAGAGAGATTAAAAGATTTAGAAAAGTTTTTCATCAAAAGTTGTTTTATCACAAATGAAATCATTCCAGTTAAAAGTTTCGAAAGTTTGAAAAAAAATGCAATGCATTATGGTTGCTAGTAAAGAAATTATAAATGTACAACATGCTATAGCAACTTTTTTAAATCCTATCGACCCTATACAGCATATAAGAAATAATTGTAGAAAACAAAATATGTACAACTTAGCGGAACTCTGGTTTTTCTACAACTTGTTTCGAGCTAAACAAAGTTATACAACCAATTTTCAAGTATAGTGGAATGAAGCATCATCTTAAACTGATTTCACTAAAAAATTCACTCTCAATACGCTAAACTTATTGCAAATGTTCATAAACACCACATTGCAAAACTGTATTAATTGTGCATGAAACCCTTTCTACAGATCGACTGAACACTCTATACACTATACAGTGCGTGTCCAAACATAGCCATACCAATCCTTCACACCCACCTGATAAGACAAAATCTACTCCATGCCTGTGAATAAACAAGATAGCCGGAATAACAATCATCTTTTGTAAGTGGGAGTTATATATTTAACAGAAACACGAATGCCTACGAAGGGACATATTATATGTACGAGCACGAATATCCGCAACGTACGAGTGTCCATAATCAGGCAGGGAATCAATCAATATCTAGGATTCGAAGATATTCACTTTTCTATTTAGAAAATTTTGCCGAGAAATTGGGATTATAAAATGCGGATACTCAAATGTTAACAAAGACAATTATGCGATAAAATTGTTAATAATTTTAAAAGGGTACATTTTGCATTGTAAGACATTGGCTAATTGATAAAAGTTATTTATAAGATGAGTTTTCTTGGTATTTGTTTTTAGTGTTATATTGCTTAAAAAATCTAAAATTTTGCTTATTGTACATAAATGATTAATCAACTTTAAAAGATTAGTTTTTATGTTGCGTTTTTATGTTTCATGAGCTGATTGCTAAAGGATGTTGCAAAATGATGAAAAAACACTTTACCAAATAGCACTATAAAATGGAAATACAAAATTTTATAATATATAATTTCTGAATTAAATTTTTAATTTCATTTCAATTTGCGTATTGGTTTGAATGTATTTAAATGATGATCCACTGTACGATCAACTATACGGGAATAGCAGTCCACAGTGGATTCCCTCCTCTTTTTTTTTTTTTTTTTTTTTTTTTTTTTTGAAGTCTTTAGTATATCTTCTGTGTTTCCATGCTAAATATCCCAGAAACAGTTATGTACATAACAGCTATATTTATATCCATGTTAATTTCAGTATTCCAGTAGAAATTCGTTAACAAAAGGTAGCTTTTTGTTGAACCTTTGCAGTTCTCTAATTCACGATGTAAACTTAATTTGTTTAACAATACATATACCAATTTATGTGATTTCATAATATGCAACCTCGTCTTAGAAAATTTAACATCAGAAAAATACCAAAAGAAAATAATAAAAAATAACCAAACTTCTGATTTTTACACAAATTCCCAATTAAAGATAATAGGCATTCCAAATTCATTTTTAGTTAATGTTTTTCAGAATACCCACATTTTAAGCATGAACTGAAACATAAAAGTATATTTCTAAATAAAATAATATTCTTAGATTCTATACTGAATTTTCTTAATTTTGATAGTATCTCTTAATATCTGCTACATTCAAAATCGTCACTAATGAAGTAAACGGATAACTTTGTGTCGAAAGTTTGTTCTGTATTAACAAACATTTCTCTTTCTGCTAATTCATTTAACTAACTTCATAAGTAGCATCCAAATACAAACTACATTGATACGTGTCGTATAGAAAATAATTCATACCATGCATCATTTATCAGGGTGCCTGATTATCTACTGTTAAAAATAGTATCTCAAAATTTACACTTGTTGAGTGTCATTTTAATCAAAGCCATGCTCTTATATTTGGGTCTTTCAAAAACTGAGAATAGTCATTCAAATGATAAATAAGTATTCAAATAAAAACAATTACATGAAACTTCAGCTTTATTTTATGTAATGTATTAAAAATAAATTGATAAAAAAAATAACCTTTTTTTGGATAACCGAACTGTTGAAAAGCTCCAATGAATTTTAAGTTTACAAAATTCACTAATGGGAAATTCCAAGGACAAGGGGTAACATATCAACCATTTTTATTGGATAGATTTTTTATTTGATGAGATTTAATTTTAATAAAATCATTTTGCTCTACTTAAATTAATTCTAGATGTTAATTACTTAAAAACAATTTTTTTTGGAAAAAAAGTTCATAAAAAAAATTGTAGCAGCTTTTATCTATCTCACAGACAAGCACAGTAATAGTCTATGACCGTAGATAAAATGCACAATTCTTTTAGGGAAAAAAAAACATTTCATTCCTATGAAAAAAATATATTTCATATAATCAACATCTAAAATTTAACTTAATTAAAAATAATTTTTTTTTTATAAAAATTGTATCTCATTTAATCGAAATCTCTCCAATAAAAATGCTTAAAAGTTTAGTCTATTTTCGTGGTCTATACAAATGGGTTGATTGGTTGGTTGGGGTTTTATGGCGCAAGGGCTTCACTAGGGCCATTCTGCTCCTGTAAACGAACGGAATTACCTTAAGGGGACTTGGTACCCCTTGTTTTCACAAAAAATAATAAAAATATAAATTTTCTATTTTTTGCGTGTTTATAATCTTTGAAACCTTCCATTTATTCTGGCAAGTTTTTGAGCTGATCCGATAACTGCAATTGCTGAAAAACTATATTTTTATGGAGAATTTAACATTTCTGCAATAGCTCTTTTGATGTTTTGAACGCATTTTTCTCAGTTCGTGATTTTTGAAATTCCCACCTTACTCAAAATGCTAAAACTTCAGCAAATATGAATGGAATGACTTGAAATGTTTTACGTGTCATTCTTAATATCTATTTGACAAAAATAGGCATGGGTTTTTCAACGAACTTAATATTTTTTTTTTTTTTTTTTTTTTACAAATTTAAATGTTGAAAAATCACCGTTTTTTACGCTTTTCTTTCCATGTAAGTACAGTAATTATCATTTTTCTCTAAAACTATTTTACTTATTTTAAATCCAATGCCTAAAAAGTTAGAATTTATTACTAGAAAAAAAAACTACTTTTTTAAACTTAATTACTATTTTTTTTTTTTTTTTTTTTTTTTTTTTAAATCAGAAAAAAAAAATATGAAAAAAAATTAAAAAGAGGATATAATTTGAAATTTGATGAATTTTTTTTAATTAAAATTTAGATCACTATGTGAACTTTTTTAAAAATAAAATATTTAGTTTTTACTTAGTAATACTTTCAAATATGCAAAAATTATAATTTTAAAGGCTTAAATAAAAAAAAAAGTTTGAAGGGTACCAAGTCCTCTTAAATAAAAATGAAAGAGAAATTATATGTTTACCATTTTTATATAGAAACAATACCAAGACTAACAGTTTTTAGAATAACTACCATGTCCCACCACTAACTAAAGAGATAAATTAGTGTATCATATCAGACATCTTCTCCATAATTAGTCACTTTCCCTTATAAAGATCAAGTAAATAATTTTAAAAAATATGTATCTTCATTATCATGCCTTTTCATTTGCTTATGCATATTCATATTTACTCTCATAACTGATGGTGTAAGTTACGCTCTATATGTAGTTTTTCAATTCTCTGAAAATATACTACTTTTACTTTAATAATATATAAAAAAAAAATCTTTTAGATGTTGGTCATACATCGGACCATTTTGGCTCTTATGCGTTTCTTTCCATAATTTATGAATGAATAATATTTTAAGGTCTGAGGTTTCATACATTTTCTTACTATAGAATCAGTTTTAATGTGATATGAAGAATCAGTCGTTTCGTGACATTTTCAAATTTTTAAAAAGTGAGTAAACTTCAATATGATAAATTACCGTACATTCGTTGGATTTGCGTTAAAAATAACTATTAGGAAACAAAATATATACTAACAGTTTATTATCGTGACTTTCCAGCAACAGTTAATAAAATCTCATATTTTTTTCATTCCATTATAGAGAAATCTGACAAAAAAAATCGATGCACAATTTTATGCCTCAGTTATGAATAATTTAGATGCCAGAAGCCAGTAATGTTTAGGTAAAATAAGATATTTTAGAATTAAGGAAAAAAGCTTTTTAATGTTTCCTGAAAAATCATTTGCGATAGACATTTAACTAGAAAGCTCAATTATTCATAAAAGAAAAATACATAAAGTAAATCGGAAGCAATTCCCAATACTCCTACATTATTAAACAAGTGGCAGTGTCCAAGAAATCAATGGGAAACCTCCATCCAGAATAATAATTCTTCAAACAACAAACCCTTAAAGACCTTCGATTATTGTTATGTTACTGCTTCAGACAAACCTTGTCAAACAAAAGCCACCATCCATTTCCGTTCAACAAAATATCGGTGCATCCCCAACGTTAAAAGTGCAGTGGCCGGAAAATTCAATCTGAGAAAGCCTTAGAAGCAATCGCACTTTACCAAATTGTATTGACACGAAACGACCATTTCCACGGAGCCTAATTACACTTTAAACTACTTCGTAAACTACTTGAAGCAAAATTTGGGGCGTAATAAGTGAAGCTTCAAAACATTATTCGGATTACTTTCTCTGCAAACATTCCAAATGCCTAAAGCACATATATAAGCCCTTCATTGTTCTTTTAGAAGAAAAGCTATTTCCACTAAACTCCTTTTTAAGTAAGTTTCCCATAAATATTATTAATAGCCTTGTCTGACATTTTCAAAACGAATTTTCCTATCACTTGGTATAGTTTAATTAGACAAAAAATTCATTTTATTATCTTGTTTGAATCTGGGATGGAAATTTTCGAGTATTGTAATCTGAGTGATTTCTAATTATTTTTTAATTTAAATTATACTGTTAATGGGGATAATTTTCTAAGCAGGATTAAATATTTTAAGAGTACGATCGTATTTCAATAATCTGTTTTTTAATTTCAGTGATCATTATAGCTAATTGATTAAGTATTTTATTCTGGGCAGATTTGTTTTCGGTAAAGAATAAAACAAAGTATAAGAGAGATAAAGAGGAGTAATTCTCAACATGTGGACCATTTAAACAGTTTGAGTTTCTCCTCACTGCCACTGTTTTGTGGTTAGAGAACAGGAGAGTAATGAAGCTTTATAAAATGCAACAGCTGGTAATAGATTTTTCCACATTTCTATTATAAATGCTTTGCTATGCAATGAATTTGGTGAGAGGGGTACATATCAACATGCGAAGCATTTAAACACTTTAAATTTCTCCCCACTCCATTATGTTGTTGGATAACAGGCGACTAATCAAGCTTCATAAAAAGCAACAGCTGGCAATAGTACAAAAGTACTCACAACATTTATCATTATAGATGTTTTGCTATGCAATGTATTTGGTTTTGTGACCTGTAAAGTTAGAAGTTAATTTTATTTTCAACACTGAACTTTTCGTACGTGACATTTATTAAGAAACGTAAAATTCACCCAGGTTATTGATTAAATGACTCTGCCCTATAAGCATACTTCTAAAAATTAACTTGAAACCCTTTCAAAAGCGAAAGATACACTTTGTCCCTTAATTAGTCAAAATTAGGCCGCTTTAAACACATTTTTGAAATATAATTTTTCTGAAAAATATATTCCTGAGCATTATTTGTGATTGAATTTTTATGATAACTTGAGTAAACCTTGTCGTTTAACATGAATTTCTATATCCTACTTTACTAAATGTAGCAAAAACTAAATTTTAACTGGTATATTCTATATATAGTTATGAATTTTTACCTATCTTTTGTATCTTTGTTACCTATCTTTTGTATCTTTGTTACCTATCTTACAGTAGGTAGGCCTACTAAATAGTACATTTTATAGCCTTGAACTAGAACAATATGTTAATTCGTTTTATAAGAGAAGCATAAAACCCTTAAAAGATTATGAAATAAAACAAAATTTCACCTTAAGAATATGAAATTCGTGTAAATGGGCTCTAGGCAGCATAAATCTTTTATTTGGGGAATCTTCTAATAGTGATTAGGGAAAAGTTTTATTAGAGTTTCAATCTGAATATGCATTTTTGAAATTTTATGAATCCGGAGTTGGAGGAAAGTATAGGCTTTATAAATAATAGTTCAATAAAAACAAGATTTTTACTTGTAGAAATTGCAGGAAGGGACAAAGTGCTAGTTATAGGAAAAGTTGAGGTGATAAAAAATAAAACTAACAAAATTCATGTTTGGGAGAAATATTCTGGGCAATTTTCTTTAACTGAAGGGATAATGTTAGTTTTTTGGAAAGGGTGGCATGAAAATTAAACTACTTCAACTAAAAAAGAGGTAAGAAACTTTTCCAGCTAGATTTCTTTTGTGGATTTCCGTATATTTCTTCAAGATGAAAGAAAAAAAATTAATGCATCAAACATTACTCAAGGTTTTGTTCTATTAATGAATAAATTAACTAAAATCATTTCAATTTTGCAACCTTTTATATTTTGTAACTTAATTTTTTTTCACATGAAACTGTACTGATGTCTTCAATAAAATGTAAAGCTATTTCATTTTAATTTAGAAAAAAAATCTGATAATGTTCATTTAGAAAAAGGTACCCATATCTTTTTGAAATGTGTTCCATGGTAGGGGAAATCTGCCCAAAAAATCATTCTAACTCAAATATTTATATATATTTAGTCAAAAAATTTAAACAAAAATTTGTTAATATAACCTCCCACTCCCTTCTCGTCTTCGTCTCCCTGCTTGTTTTATTTTACTAAGTTAATATCATACCTTCATCAACAGAACAATTTCATTTCTGCAGAAGTCATTTCAATTAAAACGATAAAAAAAAAATACTGAGGACAACGTTTTATTCGTTAAAAAATAAGTATAGAAGTCCATATAAAAATCTGTACAATATATCTTAATTGACATATATCTAACTGGATTTCTCATATATCTAATTATATATCTTAATTCTCATACGCCTAACACTAGTTGTCTCAGCGATTTCTGGTGAAACTTAACTTTAAAAAATGCAGTGTTGCTATATACCAAATTGCTTTTCGGGCAACTTCTAGGTCTAAAGCTAGACAATTTAACTAAATACATCATATTTTTTAGTTTATAGTTTGGAAATTTATAATTATATAAAGGAAGTTAAATTTTGAAAGTATTAAATCAAAAATAAAAATATGAAATAAAATTTCTGAACTAGAAAGAAAAAATAATAACAATAGATAATTTATCTAAAAAAAGCATTTTTACAGCTATATAAAGTTAAAACAGTTAATAAGAAAAATTCACTTGTCTCTTACTTGAAAAAATTGATCAAAATACTATAATTTTGATTTGCAGCATAGACTAAATACATCAAGATCCAATTTCATGGCATTGTTTTTACCCGCGAACTCTTCCCAATTTTGCATTTAACATTGAATCTATAATTATAATCTTTTCTCATAAAAGTATGAATGATTTCAAGCGTTTCTAACACAAAATTTCACCTTATTTTTCAAACAAACCAAATTACTTTTTTAGCTTTACACTACACTAACGTAATGAGAAGCTTATAGGTTAGTCTACCCGTCAGTCTGTCTATTCATCTTTGAGCTAAATATTACCAGGCATGATCACAAATGCTAGACACTTGTGATATGATATGTCAAATTAAAGGTCTCGTTGATACACTTTCTCCATATCCAAATTCAACCATAAATTCATGAAATGGTGATCGGCATTAGATTTTATTATTCATTAAGCATGAAATAAAGTTAAAGACATGGGTCGGATATCACTTTAAAAGTCTCGATAAAGCTACGATAAAGGTTACTAAAAATTTAGTTGGAAGAGTGCTTTCAGAGTTATGCGACTATGATACAACTATTTAGATGAAACTATAGGAATTCCTCATCTTGGCAATAAAAAAAGGTCTTGGATTAGAGCTTGGATATTCGATGATACATTTTCTCTACAAATTTATTGGAAAACTAGCCAACTTGGCTACATTTTTTTTATAATAAAATATTGCCCGATTGTATATACTTGGTATCTGGACTTAATGTAACACAATATAAATATATGAAATAGTCTTTAGGTGAGATTTATTGACCAAAATCCAACTTGTTTAACTTTTACCCTCTGACGGTTCAGGGAATGAGCGAAATTCTACAGTTGTTTTCCCTGCAATAATTTTCAAATTAGATTTCTAATTCAAATATATATTTTTTTTTTATTATTTTGTATTCATTTGTTTTAAATAGGTTATAAATTATCATCCTAGTAAAAATGTTTAAAAAATATTTCATTTTAAATTTTATTTATAAATTTAAAAATGTTGTGTATTGCTGGAAAAACTGAGGATCAAATGACGCATATATACGTGCATGACCACCGGTGGATTTAAAAAGTAACATCCTGGGTAGCACAGCGGTATTAGCCAATGTCGGAAACCAGGGTTCTAAGAAGATTGGCCTGTTCATGTCAAATCTCGAGCATCGTTCCAAATTTCATGATTTTTTAAAAAATAAACACGTCAAAACCATCTCAAAACATAATTTTTACCCCCTCCATTCTTTTTTATAACACTATATTTCAATTTTAAAAATCTGTATCAACATTTCAAAACTTCCAATATATTTTACCCGCACTGAGCGAGATTGGCCAAGATCCGTAGCAACGGCCAGTCTACAACGGTCCACATCAGGATTGGCCAGTGTCAAGTCGATATTGACTAGAGGATGTGTGATACTGTGGATATTAGCAGAAACGATTAGCAATCCAGTGAAAACTCAACAAAGAAAAGGTTAACAAAAAATAATTTCAGTCAGTTATTGCGTTGTAGTTTTTTAATATAAAGTAATAACGAAACTCAGAAACTAATAAGATGCAAAGACACGGTAAATCCTTGAGAGAAAAAAATTTCGGGCTCAGAAGCTTTTAGACATGTATTTTCTAAAAACTAGACATTGAAGTACTGACCCGAAAACAAAACTTTCATTATTTTTATTATTATTCTATTTCATAAGATATAAGAAGATGCAACAAGAAATAATTGTTTCATACGAAATCCAGAAATTCATTACAAACGAAGCCAACTAAATTATTTCAAGCGAAATCTTTCTTTTTTCTTCCTTTCTCGTTAGAGTTATTGAAGCATTTTAAACAAAGCAATGTGAAGAATACGATAATACAATATAAGACTATGCTGAGAACATTAGTGGTATAATTCGGAATGTCTCGAGTTAAAGTAATTCATTTAAAAAATTTGTGGTTGAAACCTTCACGGAGATTGAAATTTCGAATTCTCATATATTTTTATTTATCTTAATAACTATCTAGAATATCCTCAGTCAATAGAATTTTCTCCCTTTTAAAGCTATTTGCTTATTAGAGTTTTGTAATGCTACCCCAGTAGCACAACAACGTTGGTCAATATCGCTCGACCTTTGCCAATCCATATGTGGAACGTTGTAAACCGGCTGTTGTTACAGATTTGGAGATGAAACCTTTGTGGAGATAGAATTTTTTTAAAAGAAAGGGTGGAGGGCCAGTTTTGTGATGTTTTTGACACGTTTATTTTTAAAAAATCGTGTATTTTGGAATTAAGTTCGAGTTTCGGCCAAAGTTGGCCCATCTTCCAAAACCTCTGTTTCCAACATTGGCCAATACTGTTAATGTTGTTTATAAAAGCGGAATATCTATAGAATCACTTTAATGTAACTCCCTTCGAAATGTTAAATGTAAAATAGCACAAAAACTATTGGATGGTTTAAACGAAATTTGCCATAGAATTAGTTCATAAATACCCCAACATAAACAAAAAAATCTTTTTTAATTTAAAAATAAAGTTGGTTTTTTTTCAAGTTTTTTTCCATGGGGCCAAAAGAAATCTTAAGACATATAAATTCCAAAACTATACAAAACATGTGGCTTGTTATAAATTTTATCAAAACGAAATATCTAACACGTCGAAAAATAGATGTTTCTTTTATTTCTATTCTGAAATTATAACTTTCGAAAAATATCAAGAAAATTTTTCCAGAAAAATTATTTTGGTTTATCAAATTCCCTTACATTTAAAAAAAAACAAAAAAACATGCCTAATGGTCATTATGAACTGGTAGTTCAAATATACTAGTTATTGGTACTGATTTATCTTAGATTCAACGATAAAAATTTAAACGTGTGCTTAGCATTAAAGCTCTTGTCACAAAATTCTTTTATCTTTAAATCAACTCTGTGTGAACAATGTATTTGTAGAGTTTTCGGATGAATGGTGAATGTAGTTACTAATCAATGGGACTGGGTTCGAAACTGGCTCTGGAAATAGCTCTGATATAAGTTGTCTATATATTGCCTGATATCTGAAGATTAAATTTTAAAAATATTGAGTTAAGAATGCCGTCAACTCGAGTTTCATACGGAATACTCGGCTTGTGACACTTGATCAGTATTATTTGAGTAATTTCATAAATAACTTAAAAATTCACCGTATTCAAAAAGTATTCAATGTATTCAAATTATGATGCATTAAAATGTTATCCTATACTTAAGTCACTGACGCACAATGTTATAGAATATGTAAAGAGTGTATTTGTACATTTCACTGAATATTAAAAATTTGGTTGTTATGTCACTATTTTTGTCAGAAAATATCGTAAACAATGTGTTTACGTGTGACTTTTCCATTTATAAATTCAAGAAACGCATACGTTATATAGTGTAAAAAAAAGATGGAAAATAATTTCAATTTATGTGATGAAAATAAGTACAGGAAAAATATCCGAAATAGATGTAATTTAAAGTGTATATTTGTAACTGAAAGTTCAAGGTGTTAAAATAAGTTTATCTGTTTCAAGTTACATCTACAACTAATTCATTCATCTATAATCCCGTTATTCAAGAGATTATACTGTTGAACAAAGTAATTTAAGTTGGCAGTATAATGAATGCAACTTTTTATGATACGTTTGTCCAATTTTAATTGCACTTGCATTTCGTAAAAAAATCAGCTTCTGAATGCTTCTGCCGCTAAAAGATAACAATACATTATTTTCTTGTCAACTCTAGTAACACATAAGCCATGAGAACCTTTATAAGTAATGAAAGCCTTTATTACTTTATAATCTTGGAGATAAGTAGACAATATAAATTATTAGTGTTTATGGTTGTAAATTCAAAAGACTTTTTGTAAAAAAAATTCTGGTGTTTTTTTTGTTTTGTTTTTTTGTTGTTTTTTTTACACTGAAAAAATCTTCTTTAAGCTGTTACTCAAAAGGGAGTTATCAACCATTTTTTTTCTTATGACACTTTTTATTTTTTAAAGTATTCTGTGAAACAAAATTAAAATGTATTCTTTGAACTTGTTAACTGCCTTTAATAAGTCACAGTATTCTACCAAGAATCCTGAGCAAATCAATAGCGGTATAAATTGTATAAGGTAAAAGTAAAACCCAATCTTACGGTCTAAAGAGAGTACGGACAAAGTCACATCACTGGAGTACTCTGAAAACAAACAAGCGTGATTCATTTTCTCATGAAAGCATCTTGGTCATCTCTAAAAGTCAACACAAACTTCATTTCGCTCTCTTTCCCTTCCGTTTTTATGTGGGCGATATATTGCAGCTAGAAACCTCATTGAGACCCCGAATGTTGTTTGAGAAGTTTGTTTTATCTCATAATAAATAAAATACAAAGAAAGAAATAGAAAACTAAAATGACCGTGTTCTAGATCCGTCTTTCCATTTGTAAGCGTACCAATTGCTATAAGTTGTGAAACTGACAAAGTCTAACTCTGGTAAAGTTTTGCAATGTTTACAAAGTTTTTAAAATATCTTTTATAGAAATTGATCAATGTAATTTGATTAATTTATGAATATTCTAGAAAAAGATTTTCGAATAGTTTATTCATTGTTTAATTCTTTAAATGCTTCATGTTCTCATGATTTTAATACTTAATAATTTCTTAGAGTCTTTATGTGCGAGTTGAAGTTTCATGCTTCTAGAAAAGATTTTTGGATAGTTAATACATCGTTTAATTCCTTAAATGCTTCTTGTTCTCGTGATTTTAATACTTAATAATTGCCTAGTGTCTTTAATGCGGGTTGAAGTTTTATGTGTCTCAAGTTTTAGAAAACCTATTCCTTGTATAGGACTCTCCAAAAGAATGTTCCATGAGTTCTACATTTTGGAAATAGTTTCAATAAAAGTTTTTAGATGTCAATAGGGGAATTTAGAAATTTAGAGTTATGTTATATATTACAAATAGGCGGATTCGATAACTCACACTTGTAATATTTTATTTAAATTGTCTTATTGCTATATAACATTGTGTACAGGGTACGACAATTACAAAATACGAATTACCCAACCATACTGCGATAAATTCAAACATAGTGCTGTTGCATTTATACTTCGGCTTATTTAAAATCTAGTGGCATTTATCTGTATAGCTGTAAGTTTGAATTCAATTTCAAATGCAGGGTGTTTATAATTAAAGTTCAACTTTCAAGAATCTATTTAAAAAAACTGAACAGAATTACCTGAAATTTAACCTGTATATCCTCTAAAAAGAGAGAAACGATACGACATAAGAAAAAAAACTATTTTGAACATTTTTTTATGCCATACAACTTTCTATTTTTAACGTATATTCTACGCTCTATTTCTTAGCGAATATGTAGGTCACATTTCAGGTCATTCTGTCGAGTGTTCCTTTTTTTTTTTTTTTTTTCCTTCTTTTTTTTTTTTCTTTCACAACTTTTTGAAAAATGAACTTTTGTTATATTTAAAGTTAAAGTTCAAGTTTCAAAAAGAATGATTTCAAAACCATGGCATATTTTTATACCAAATAATGACTTTCAAAAATAATAAAAAAGAGAAAGAAAAAAGAAGAATTCATAAGAAAAAATAGTTCGAAGGAATTGATAGTGAATAAATAGCTTTAAATGTTTTTAAACAAATAGATTTTTATTAAAGACACAACATTTGTGGAAAATCCGCTTGGATTGGTAAATTTAAAAAGAACTACCACTTTTATGCTAGACAATATTGGATGCCAAATAAGACTATATAAATTTCCCCACAGATTTGAAAGTTGAGTACAGAATAGGTCGATATCTAAAAGTGCAATCATTGTAAATCAAGTTTTATAAACGTACAAAAATGCAAACAGATTTTAAACTTTGTGGGGGAAGGTAGTGGGCACGTTGTCTTTTTGAACCCGCAGAACAAAATTATCATTAGGATGAGCTATACAATAATTGCATAAAAGGAAAGAACTAAACTCCGCTTTTAAATCTATACCAATATCTTATTTAAGTCAAAAGAATTATATACTATAGTTTGTGTTTTAGCCATCGATATGAAGTATTCTTTATCCTTACAAAACAATTTTGTCTTATTATTATCAATTGATATTTTACAAACATATAACCAAAGTAATGTAGCTCAAATGGGGGCCTGAGAAGCAAAGGGGTCTAAGTGACTTTTCTTAACTTTTTTGAGAAAATACATTTTAAAGTTTCGTATTTATATTAAATTCTATGAAAACTAGTGATATCTTCATTCCAGAGGTTAGTATTTGAACAACAAATAATTTTCATTAAATTTAATATAAATTCATTTTCAAATCATAATTCAAATCATCATTTCATTCACGTTAATATATTGTATTTTCACTAATCAACTGATCCTCAATAAATTTTGTACATAAGTACTATTTAATTCATGTAAAAATAACTAAAAAATAAAAAATTAAAAAATTTATTAAAAATAATAATTTATAAAATTACACCGATGTTAAAAATGATGCTTAAAATACAACAATGAAATAATAGATAGCCAAACCTTTACTAGATTACCACCTTTTTTATCTAAAATTTTATTTAAAACTTTCGCGATAAGGTTTATTCTTTAATAACTTTCATATAAATCCGTAACGTGCTATATATACACCTGATTGTAAAAACTTTTAACTGAGGAATTGTTCTTCAAACATTTCCCTATGATCATTTCAGCAACACGTACTGATCATCTAGGCAACACGTACTCAAAGTTTTACGAAGATTTGTTGATTACTACAGCCTTCAGACAGCTTTAAACAAGAAAACTTTAATTAAGAACAAGTCTTACCTTTGAATGTTGCATATTTGAAAAAAAAATTTTACGTAAATCCTCCTATTGAATAAAATACCTTTTTTAAATACGAAATAAAAATTCTCTGTTATCCTAGAATATACTTCAGAAAAAAACAGGATTTGAAGAAAACAGAAAATGTTCTGATTTTTTGGATTACTTCACCTCTATACCAAAAAGCTAAATGCTTTTATAGATCTGAATATAATCTGAAATGCTGTCAGATTTCAATAACAGATTAGAGTATTCAATCTTTTAAACACTTAAGGGACTTATCGACTCAGATTTTGAAGACTTTTCCGAGAGTTATAAAAAGTTTTTAAAGTAGCTTAAAAACTTTTTTTTTTAAAGAAAACTGAAAAATCTTCTCTTTATTTTTACTATTAAAGTGAAATAGAAGCATTTAAAGATTTTGGTTTTGAAGTGAAGCAAGATTTTTGCAGAGGAATTTTTTTATCAAATCGATGTTATGAAGGAACATATTTAATCGAAGTGTATAATCAATCAGTATAAATGTTAGTTAGAAAAAGGGATAGACATATAAATTTTTAAGGTATGTTTACAAAACATCTTAAATTTAACGTTAAAAAAAATTGGCGAGCGTCAAAACATTTTTTCTGGCTTCTATTATCATGAAATAAATACGCGTGATTTAATCGAATTTAATTAACCCTCTGAAGCCCACTATTAGAAATTGGAAAAATAGGGGGGGGGGGGTATGGAATGACTTTTTACCCGATGTAAACTAAATATAAATATAAATATCAACTTTTTTAAATGCTTTATGTTATTTTATTAAAGCTTAAATATATGTCATCAATTGCATATTAGGTAAAAGAAGATTTAAATCTATTGAAATTGACGATCATAAAAGTTGATTAAATCTTTTTCTCCAAAGAAATAACTAAAGAAAATAAATTTGCATTCCATTTATACAATTATTTCAGTTCATTTTGAGGATCCTTTTACGAATATACTTCACTAAAAATAACAAATTTCTTAAAAAGTGTACTTTTACACTTGTTAATTTATAGTACTTATAAGTTATCGATCTTAAATTATATTCTATACATTTTATGTTTAAAATAAATGATCTTTCAAATATACAGGGTGATCGGTAAAGTTCTTATAAGTTCTTTAAATTCAAAACAGCTTCTTATATCCAGGGTACTAACGTATACCTATAGTAAAGTAATCCTGCTGATTTTTTAGACAGCTTACAGCGCCCCTAGGTTTAAATAAGTTCCAAAAAATAACTCAAAAACTAAAAGAGATCAGCCAAAAAAATTCAATTACAAAAATGTTTAGAATATCATGATAAAAGCACAAGAAATTTTTTATAAAGTTATCTATAAGATTGGCGAAAATATTCGTGATTGAAATTGTGAATTATTCGTGGGGGGGGGATTTAAAAAAGGGTCGTCCTGAAATTGAAAAACGTGTTCCTTGGCTTTATCAGACGGATTTTCTGAGTTAGGAAATGGAGAAGTTAAATTCGTACAAGACAGTAAGTAAATAATAAAATAAGAATGTTAAAACCGCAATCAGTAAATTTTAAAAATACCGAAGTCTCAATCGTTGCGCAGCTACCAAAATACACAATCCAAACCTCTCGGCCAAACAGCCAACATGCCGACCCAAACTGGTCGACCCAAACTGGTTAGCGTGCTAGCTTCTAGACCACGAGGTTGCGGGTTCGAGTTCCGTGTTAGGCATGGGTGTTTGTAAATGTATGTTGTCATGTCTAATGACGAATGTTTCGGCTCATTTATAGCCCTCGTGTAGCTGACGGCTCCAGATAATCTGAAAACAACCAAACAGCCAACAAAAAGATTCACTATTTAATCAATTTATTATGACAAACTTTGAGAAAATGTCAGAAACAAATACGTTTAGTTAAGTGTATCAAATTAAAAAAGTATAAGATCCAGATGAGCAAAAGCAAGGAATGTATTACTTTTATTCACCTGTGTCTTATACTTTTCCAAAGTGCTACACATTACCAAAGTGCATTATATTTCATATCAAACGAACACAGCCCAATTTTTACGCACTCACAGCTTAGCTCTTACAATAGCTAGAGCCCCGATTTTTTGTTAGTATTATATTATTTTGCCTTTGTATTGCACCACATGAGTAACCAAAAGAACAATATATGTTTGTCGACATATATTTATAAATGTGTGTAGGAAACCCATACTAAAGTTCCAAATTAATCCAAACATCATAAGGGCGATTCTGATATTAAAGGGAATTTGAGGAAGTAAAAAACATAAAAATTAAAAATAGATAACAAAATTGAAATTTTACTCTTAGAATTTTTTTAACAAAACTAATACATTTACTACTTCAAAAAAAAAAAAAATTCAAATTTTGCTAGACGTGGAAATTATATTTGCAGCCATGGAGGTTACAAGTAACACTTTAAATGATAATATAGTAAGTTTAGCTCACATAATTTTGTTTTTTGCTAAATTTTCAGAAAACCTATAATGACCTCTCTTGTGTTCAATATTGGTTGTTGCAATTTTAAAAGAATATCTTTTATATCAATAGTAAAAACATCATCTTTTGGAGAGAACACAAATATATCTCATCCAGATTTCCTTAAAAACTTAATGGTGCAATCTTGTCCAACAGAAGATTGAATAACTCTAACATAATGTTCCAAGGTATTTTTTGCTGTGCAAAATTTCTTACGAACAAAAGTATGTTATGTATTATTTAGGCCTTTCTTCAATATTGCTGTCTGAAGAGCATAAACCACTGGTATGTGGTTTATGCTCTTCATATAACAAAGAATCTTCTTTAATTCTATCCCTCCTTTTTTATTCAGACTCTCTGATTAATTCCATGGAGGTTACAAATAAGTAGATTACCATGCGTAAAAACTAACCTAAAAAACTAAGGATACACTGGCTTTGTTTTTAGAGAAAAAATGCCTATTTGACCCGATAAAAACATCTCTGTAAACAGGCGCCAAATTCTTCCGTTATGGCAGTGAAAAGTATTGAGATATAAAGTAGAGCCAAGTTTAAAATTGTTGCAAATTACGGGCAATGAAAATTAGTACAATTTTCTTTTAGAAGCAAAATTTCCCTGAATAAGCCTAAATAACTATCTGCAAAAATATTTGTGACACTTGGCCACTACGTATTCTGATTCACTGACGCGTAATGACCATGTCACACAAGCATTTTTGTAGCCATATATTTAGGCCTATGCAAGGGAATTTTGACTTAGAGAAAAAAAATTTACTAATTTTCATTGCCCTTAATTTACAACAACTTTAAACTTGGCTCTACTTTAGATCTCAAAACTTTTCACAGCCATAATCATTGCATGAAGACCTTGGCGCCTTTTTACAAAGATAAGTACTAATTTCCTCATGTAAAGGAATTAATATTAAGGCGGTAAAATCACAGGGACTGAAATTTCCTCATAATTTCAGAATCACCCATAAGTAGTCTAAAGCAGAAGCTGTGAAGTTTTTTGAAGGATGGGAGGCGGATTTTTAAAAAAATTCCTTCTCCCAGTACATTGAGCTGTCATTAAAGATTAGATTCTCATTCCTTCATCTACAAGAAGATTTTAAATTTTTAATTTATATTCATTACTTTGTATACTTGATTAAGAAAATTTTAAAATTGTATCAACTGATACAAATTGTAGAATTGGTCAAATTTGAAATAACAAAAGTTTATTCTACTTTTAGTAACACTGCTGAAACAGAGTATTTAGAAATAAGCTATCATTTTCAAATGAATATTCGGTTTATGATAACACCGAAAACATGTGCTTCAATTTTGAGTGAGACACGCATTTACATTTCAAAATTAAATTAAAAATACATTAATGCGACTTCGGTTTTGAGCCTCGTACCATAAGATTACTCTTAAAAATATTTTTTATGAATGTGATTCATTGTAGTAAACGCATACTAGAGGCAAGTTCATCAATCATCATAAGTATTCTAAAGCAAAAGTTGTGAAGTTTTTTGAAGGATGGGAGACTGATTTTAAAGAAATTTCCTTTCCCCCAGTATATTGAGCTATTACTAAAGATTAGATTCTGATTCATTCCTCTGCAAGAAGATTTTTAAATTTTGAATATATATTCAGCACTTTGTATACTTGATTAAAAAATGTATCAACTGATACAAATTATAGAATTGGTTAAATTTGAAATTACAAAAGTTTAGTAAATCACGCGACTTAAGAAAGTAAGGGAGTGAATCTTTTGACCATATTCTCTTAGTTTGGCTCCTATATTGGTTATATTTGTTAATAAATTATTTAAATATTAAATAACAACCAATCACAAATCTTCTCAATGTGCTTTATGCACGAGTTTCCAAATCCAGCAATACAGCCCATCACAAAATATCTTTTGAAATTTGACTTCTGGAAGTAGCTAACAACTTGAATTCGCTGTATTTTGTTTTCATAAATTATTGCCTATTTAAACCTTAGTGGTTTAATATTTAAGTTGATGCCGGAATAAATAGATGCAAGATGTGTACATTTCTTTTGGATTAAAATTCTATATGAACCAGGTTTTTCCAAAAAAATTTCGGTTAAAATTCCAAGTCGGGTACGGATTCTGCGCCAAGAATTATGTCAACAAATGTCAGCCGACGCCCTTTTTTTAATAACAAGTGAATTTCCTATAGTTGCCATAATTTGGCGCGGTTTTATGTAAACAATTTTTGACCCGGAATCTGTACTTTACTTTAAAGTTTTATACATCTTTATATGTGAACGTCTTCCAAATATGTATACCGATAAAACTGAGCATGGAATTTCCATTCAGAATATTATGGTTTCTATGCTGAAAATTCACAGTAGATTGAATAAGAATTTCAGCATTCTAGATAAACCACAATTTTTTTTAAAAATAACTATTTATCATAATATATTTATTCAGGTTGTGATTTACCGTACGATGCCTTTAGGCGACTTTTAAAAAAAGTCGCTAAAATGAAAATAAAGTTGACAGGCTGTGTTGCTATATCCAAAATGGCGTTAAAACGGCGCAAACTGGGGTATTTGACTCTAGAAGCTGGCCAAAAGTCGATATTTCAAAGTTCCACTTAGACACTTAAATTTGTGCACATATATAATTTATTAAGTGTAGAATCTTACTCCGTATAAATTTTTTTAATCTGAGATCCCAAGTGTCTTGGTGATTAATTAAAAGTTAACGTTAGCAAGATGTGTTCATTTCTCTTTTCTATTACCAATGCAGGCACAATATTTTAACAAACAAAATTTTAAACTTTTTGTTTCAATTTTAATTTCAACATGATATATGTGTTTTCTTAAGGTCTCTAATTAAAGATTTTACTACTTAAAATTTAAATTTATTTAAATTTAATGAGCAAATTAAATTTTGTTCAGTCACAAAACTCAGATAATTTTTCTTGCAATATTTTATTTTCACGAGTGTTTTTGTTATACGATTGAGTCTTATTGAGTAGTGGTTTTTATACCATTTTAAAGACCAAATATTCTAGTTCCTTATACCTTAAAAACATTTTGCGGATATTTGCAGAAGCGGATACTACAAGAGTCGACGTAGATGACGTTATTTTGAAGTACTCGCAGAAACTTCACTTTTTTTCCCTATTTATCATTATTTATAATAATTTACAATGAAAATTGCGTATGGTATTGGAATAACACCATTAAAATCGTAAAATAACTAATTCGAAGAAAAAGTCTAAATATAATCAATATTTTATTGATAGCTTTTTGGTTTACCACTGAAAAGTCTGTAAGGAGAGTTAAGATAGTAATGAAATTAAGCTTATAATGAGAATCAAAGGGTACATTTAAAGTATGTTCATTTCTAAAGAGGGTGAATTCTTAAAAAGATAAGTAAGAAAAAAAATATTGGTAAAAAGTTATTTTTATCCTTCTCCTCTGAGAATACCGTCGCAGATACTTTGTCTGAATAAATATGCAGGGTCAATTAGATAGCACGAATACATTTATATTTAATTATTTGTGAAAGTTATAGAAACAATTAGTTTTAATGAGAGAAAGTCATTGGAATTAATAACGAAATGTGGTTGTGACAAATCCCAACAAACGAAATACAAAAAAGCACTTCAAAATTCTAGGGTCAGACGTCAATATTTTTCAAAGTTCTCTAGTGCCTTTATGATTTCTTTGGAGTGCAACTAAGAAAAAAGTCATTTGTAAACACCCCACAACTCAAAAATACGAGAGATGATGGAGGTATAGAAGTTAAACAAACATTATCTTTTACTATGGTGGATTCCATGTTGTTACTAACACAAAACTAACCATAAAGTGTTACATATGCGGTGCAACATCCAAAAACTTAAACGATTTAACAAAAACACAGGAGATTGATGAAAAGGCCCTTCAATTCAGATTATCTATTTTGCATGAAGGTAATTCGTTTGTTTGATAGCATACCCCATTTAACGCGCAAACTGGCCAGTTAAAAGTATCAACTTCAAACACTAGAAGATAAAAATAGAATTACGAAGAAAACACTGAAATACAAGAAGAGTTCAGAAGCAAGCTTGGTTTCACTATTGAAGTACCAAAACCCAGATTTGCAAACAGTAATGAATTCAATACAAGTAGAAGGTTTTCCAACGATATGGTCTGGCTGCTGAAACCACGGAAATAATATCAATTTGATTCACTGGTTGAAGATAATTTTAGAAATATCATCTAGTAGTTATAGAACTGATACAAAGAGATTTTCTAACAACACCATGCATAGTGCCAAACTCTATGAACAGCCATACCCTCGGCATCCTATGACTCTAACTAACAATACATAAAACGATGTTATATGTTCCAATAGTTGTAAAAAAATGCCTTATTGCTGACTGGGAGATTATAATAAGAAATTGAGGAGGTAAGGTATACACATTTAAGGTTATATCGCTAAAATTATTTAAAACAAATTGTATTGAAAAGAATGGAATACAGATGTGCGGAATAGACTGCTATTGAACTCTGATTCGCTCATAATAAATATGAGACGTATTATACCCTCTAAAAAGAGTAAAGAGTACTTTTTTAAAGAATACACTGGCCCTGTTTTTCTCGACAATTTCATACCAAAACCAAATAAAGCTAGATTAGAATCTGAATAAAATCTTCGAATAAGTCATCAGATGCAGAGCCAAGATAAGCTATTTGGTGTAAAACTAGCAATATTAAAATACCAAATAATTATGGGATTAATAATGAATTCAATGCACATTTTGAAAATGCTATATCTTTTTTAACATGGAACATATATAACGATAAATCATAAATGAGTGATAAGTCAAGTACAGAATGGTTTAGCAAAAAATTACCCATTAATAGTATCCAATGATAATGATATTATTGTAATATAAAAAACGTATATCTTTAATCAAGTTGTTTTTGTTTTTTGTTTTTTCCCACTTAAAGGGGAAAAAAATCTATTTTATTCAATAAATTAAAGTATTTTCGCATTTAAACACTATTATGGCACGAAAATAATTTTAGCCAACTTTTCGATGTGTGCGGCGTGTTGATTTGACAACACGCCCCAGTGTGCGGCGTGTTGTCAAATCCAAACGGTCACTAGGGTTCCCGGAAAACCAAGTCAAGGGGTTGCCACATTCGGCACCAAATCACAAACTTTCAGAATGTCACCAAGAGGCACCGAATAATAAATGTGAGCCTATATTTATTTATAATCAGTGCAAATCCAGCCATTAAGCAATTACATTACCTAAAAATTATCAAAATAAGAATAAAAACCCTCATAAACCTCGAAATCTAAAATGAAATTAAAATTATTCTAGCCAAACTTGATTTTCAAAAAATTACGGTCAATTGAGCTTTCCGGTTGATTGAATGCCGGGTAATTGGCCTTTTACTGTATTATTTTTTAAGTATCGCAAAAAAGGGTATAGAAGCAGTATAGGACCCCATTGGCGACTTTTTGCCTGGCGACTACAAGAAAGAGCCAAGCAAAAGTCGCCAACGGAGTTTTGGTTGTTTACCGTACTCGTTCTTCAAACACTCAATTATTGGGTGAAAACAAATTATAACCACCAAAACTGCACGGGTTGCCAGATTGGAGCTCACGGGACATCGTGTAGGATGGAGGGGTAGCCAGAAGTGTAAAAAAGTACCAAATCCGATTAGTTCAGACAGGAAAAAGTCGCCAGTGGGGTCTTATACTGTTTCTGTTCCCAAAAAAGAGTATGCAAACATATAATTGTTTATATTGCTGCGTTAAGAAATTTCGATGTTTAACTTTAATTATTTTGGCACTTCATGCGAAACCAATCCGTATATTTGAATTATTCATTGGAATGCCTAATATTTTTTAGATATATGCATAAAACTGTTTATTTTTATTACTTTCCAAAAACGTTTTACAGACAGGAAAAAGTCGCCAGTGGGGTCTTATACTGTTTCTGTTCCCAAAAAAGAGTATGCAAACATATAATTGTTTATATTGCTGCGTTAAGAAATTTCGATGTTTAACTTTAATTATTTTGGCACTTCATGCGAAACCAATCCGTATATTTGAATTATTCATTGGAATGCCTAATATTTTTTAGATATATGCATAAAACTGTTTATTTTTATTACTTTCCAAAAACGTTTTACTACGTTGCTACGTTTTAAAACGCGGACACCTTACTTTTTAGAGTTTTGCAAGTACAAACTAATTAAAAGAAAAAGTGATTTTGGGGATGAGATGCCAAAAACTAATGCTTGAAATAGGTTGGAGTATTTTTTTTTTAGGTTTAATTTACCGTAAGACCAACAAAATAGGTTGTACTTCTTTCTACTCGTACTTCCTTTTCGGGTTCGAAGCATGCTCACACCTTACATTTTAAAGTGTATGGCATTTTAATTAAAATTATAAATAGTGTAGAAGGGAATAAATATACTTATAGGAACGTGTTGAAAGTCACGTGCCTTGCCACGCGATATTCGGAACGAATCGGAGATGTATTTCATACCTTGCCGGTTTCTCATTTGCCATCGTAGGAATGCCTAGGAAATAAGTGAAATATGAATCATTGCCGGCTAGTTTTAAGCATTGTACAGGATGCAAAAAAAAAAAATCCGAACGATGGCTATATCTTCGGTTCTAATTATTGCAGAATCTTGCTGTTTGCACCAAAATGCTTTGTTTACGATATTCTATATGTCTGGTGCAAATTTTTCATAGGTAGCTGTATACTAAGTAAATTTAACTCTATCTTTAAAAATTTCAATACGAACTCCTATTTTTTGTGTTTTTATTCGATTTAGAATACTTCGTTTACCCTCGATACCAAATTTCAGTTCATTATGTTGAGAAAAACGTCATTTGTAAGAGAAAATGTTTTGATCGATCATGAGGGAAAAATTTTTTAAAGCGGGGAAGAAGCAAACGTTTTCCATGCTTCAAGACGTAATCTATTACACGGTCACTTAAAGTGAGCTTTTTCAAATTTTTCTAAAATATTGAGAAGCAAAAGTCAAAATGGAATGAAAAAAATTCCAGAGGGGTTTTCGACCATGATAATTCTAATGGAAACAAAAAAAATGCATGTTTTATTTTAAAAAAATTCAAACTTGTTTTTTAATTAATAATTATTTTTTAAAAAACTGTTCAATACAAAAGTTGCATATTATTTATGTTTAACATTTTATAAACTATCGTTTAAAGGAAAATTTGCTTTAATATATTAACTATTTAAGAAATTATGGCTAAAAAAAAACCAGATCTCTTTTTTACATTAATTTGCCATTTTTTTTTCTTTTTTTTTTTTTTTTACATCATTTAAATTACTAACCACTCATTGTAAAATTATGAAATTTGGTATTTAGACGTTTTTTTGGATTCTAAATATAAGTATGGTATAATATTATGGGGTTTCCATTGAACTTTTAAAAGTTTGATTTAGTTTTAACAAGTAGATGACCCCTCATGATAAAAAAAAATTATATATATAATTAATAAAGACCTTCCACGATTTACTGACAGATTACTTTCATTTTAAAAAATTAAGCTGAAAATTATCGTGTATTTATCTTATTGTATGACTAGTTCATAATAATTGACGTTAAAAAAACTCAGATAAATTAAAAATTTATAATTTCTGCGTAACATAGGATGTTATGATATATTCTTCCTAATTTAGATATTTTTTAAACATAATTATCGTTAAGATAAATTCGTATGCTTCATAAACTTTCATAGTTTTATAAAGACACAGCTCTCTAGTTTCCTAACAATTGCCCAAATATTTCTTAAATGAAATCTTTAACATTTGAAAATTTTGAAATTTAAAACTGTCATTTGAGGAGAATGACCCATATGCTTCATAGATTGCGTCAACCACTGTAAATAAAAAGCGATAGACACCTATAGAAGGTTCTAGAGCTGTTTTTCAATTATAAATGCCAGGTTTACAGATTTTAAGTAACTTTAAGCGTAGTGTATTTATTAGAGCTAGAAAGATGAGGTAAAGCATTACGGAGAGAGGCAGATGATAAATGTGTGTTTTTTTGGAGTTATAATTGAAATTGTGCTACGTACCTACAAGACATCTAGAATAAAATGCTTCTCAATACAGCAGTGTGATCACAAAAATATTTTGGGAGTTCTTGGAAAACATAGATTAGCAAAAATGATTTCAGCACATAAGAATAAATCATTGTACATTCAATACTGTACCTTCAGAATAGTGTAAGTAACGTGGAACGCTCTGTCGAGGGTATGGGCTTTATCGAATACCTACCATTATACAAGGTGAGACCGAAAAGTAAGGTGACTGATGTCATAATAATCACTGTATTATATATTTGCAGATAAATACATCACTGTCCTTCGTATACATCTTTATTCCCCTGATCTAGCGCCAGCAGATTTTTTCCTCTTTCCACGACTGAAATTGGCACTGAAGGGAAACCGATTTTCAAGCATCTCAGACATTCAAGCTGCTGTTACCAAGGAACTTAAGACAGTCTCAAAGGAGGACTTTTTCAGAAGTTTCAAGAACTCGTATGAACGTTGTCAGAAGTGTATTGTAGACGGCGAGAACTACTTTGAAGGACAGGGATGTATTTACCTGCATATATATAATACAGTGATTATTATGACATCGGTCATCTTACTTTTCGGTCTCACCTTGTACATATTGAAGTACTGCATCAATGCACCAGATTTTCTGGTATTTTAGTGTAGTTAAATTATTTTTAGAAATAAATAATCGTAAATATTAGCTCCCAAAGTCCTTCTAAATATCAAAGAAAAATCGATAAATTAGGGAAACTCACACACCGATTGTTCCATACACTGTGTTCTGTTTCATTTAAATAATCCGACTAGTTTACGAACTATTTAATTTTTAATGTATTGCAGAAGGTGTGCTTAGGAAGGTTGCGATTGTGAAAGGGCTGATCTGACTCCATTTGAATTAACATATTTAATGATGACTAATTCATAATATTTACAATAAAGGATTTAGAAGGAGGAACAACACACAAGTGCTTCTCTCTCTGATGATCGCAGTAGTCGGATTTGTTATACGCAGAGTTGGCGTTTCTGAGATCACAATCATGTGTACAGGGTCTGAAAGAAATGTGTTGGCCTCTTGTGCTCTGGGCGTGATCGTCATGTTTGAAGAACAAGACGTGGGATCCGAGTCACCAATGTAGCGATGTGTGCTAACGAGGAGTCGAACCCGGGACTCCTAGATCAGAAGACAGGCGCTCTAACCACTAAGCAAAAGTGATCACTGGTGCCTAGGTGTTGTATATATCATTTGTACACGAGACCACCACAGTATGAAATGGACAGGCATCAATAAAGCAGACATACATTGATTTCTATAGGTGTGTTGTTTTTTAACTATTGGGGTACGGAACAGTAATAAAACACAAAATACATTTTGGAGAAGGAGAGGGAAGAGACTTGAAACCTGTAATTTTTCCTAAGATTGCCCCCTCCCCCTTCCTCCCACACCTTGTCTTCGCAGGTGTGGGAAGTGTCATTTTATGGTTAAAAAGTATACAAAATAAAAAGTAGACATTTAACCTTGTTATCATTGCCAGATTAACTTTTACTAATCATTCTTTAGTAAAGAAATCATTAACAAGCCTTGCTTTGGCTTCCAAATCTAGACCTCAGGAAATGATTATAAATTCATAAGTAAACTTTCATAGTTAATTAAGTTACCACGCGCGACATATTTATAATCCGAATAGCTCTTTCCGAGAACTTGTGGCTAATGCAAGTAATTAGAAGGATTATAAAACTAACAAGGCTTATTTCTTGGTTAGTTAAACTCAAATTCCGAGAAGGATGGGAGAAATTTTTTCCGCAGGTTAAATATTTCTAACCAACCATTAAAAAGTAATATTTGTTGTTATACTTCAAAAAGTGTGCTTATTTTCAGTGTTCCGCAGCTTCCCTGTATGCCTGTCTGCTCAAAACATTAAAATGATAGTATCATGGGAAGCAAGAGGACAATTTAAATTAAATTTGCACACTGGTGCCAACTGGAATTACATTATTCATTCGAGTAACTTAACACATTTTTGAAAAAAAGATATAAAGGCGTTGAGAGCCAGAACGGACCATCGCACAATTTTTGCTGTTTCGACCCGGTTTTTTCAAAACCATTCATCATTGAATGGTTTTGAAATAACGATGTCGAAACAACAAAAATGAAATTCTTGAATGGTGTGTTCTGACAGTCAAGGTCTCAAATGACCACTATATCAATGCGATAGACCAGGTTAATTATATTTAATATGAGCAAGACACTAAGAAGAAATAGATCCCTAGGCGATAGATGAACAGAAAAAAATTCAATTCTTTGAGTTGATGTCAATAAAGGTGGGTTTCAAGGTTTAGAAACTTTCCTCAGTGGAACCAAAGAACAAAGATAAAAAGTAGTTTTTATGATATTAACAAGATAATGAAGGTTTTCTAAAACTATTTGTTTTAGTTTTAATTCACAGTGATGTTTTTTGACTTTGCTTGCAATGTGTCTTAGGCAAATCGGAGCTACATTGCCAGTCAGTTTCTAAGAGGAGAAACTATAATTTTCTCTTGATTATACAGAATTCAAACAATGAGGAAGACGATAAATGCTTTAATGTACGTAATTCGGAAACAAAAATTCAGAAAACTAATGGGTATGTAAAAAAAGAAGAGGATAAATCAAATTCTCAACTTTGATGATTGTGAAATCATTAATGAAAATATTTTTAATTGAAATTGTTGCCTTTTGTGATGATGAATGAGAGTAAAATTTCCTGTCTCAAAACAAAAGTTGCAGGGCGCTCAATTTACTTTTCTTTAAAATGTGGATTGTTACATGTCAAGCCTCTAGTTCTAGGTGCTCCGACCAAACGATATAGTGGTTAGAATACTAGCTTCTAGACAGCGAGGTTGCGGGTTTGAGTCCCGTGTAAGGCCTGGGTGTTTGTAAATGTATGTTGGTTTGTCAAATGACGAATGTTTCGATGCATTATAGCCCTCGTGTTGCTGACGGTGCCAGATAATCTGAAAACAACCTACCAACCAACTAGTTCTAGGTGCACAGCTGTGTAACCACAGTCAAGCTCAGCCAAAGCATCCATTTCAATAAAATAACTTCGGCTGTTTTACTGTTGTTATAACTCTGCTTCTAACAATCGCAGAAATACGAACATTTTATTTCACTAGCAAATTTACAATTTTAACCACTGATTCAAATAAGAAAATTTTATCGAGAATGGTTTAGTAAATATAAAATGCTAAAAAATGACATTACACAAGATCATAGATCATAATTATGAAAAACATACTTCCTGGCAAGATAACGACTAAAAATTAGCTCATATGTAGTATTTTACGGCAATATGAAAGAAATATTTTAATATTTCAGATACGTGAATTGATTTTGAACTTTTGACTCCATTAAGTATAGATGAAGGCAATCATTAAATCCTTAAAATTCTGATTCCAACTTTGAAAGGAACCTACTAATTTACTATCAGGCAATAACTACATATATTCGTTTAACACGAAATTCATCGAAAGTGAAGAATATCAGCGGCCCCATCGACTTCCTGTTAACGGGGTTTGACTGTATTACTTTACACTACAGCAACAAATTTAGAGTTTTATCTTAAATGGTTCATTAAATATAGGTGAATATTTAAGTACTCGTATTATTGTATTTCAAGCATAACTCACTCGTCATCAAACTATAAAACTTTCAAGCAGTATAAAATTATTTATTCGCTCATCATTGTGATATTGGGGAAAACAGTGAGGTATAATTTGACTTCCTTAAAGCAAACTAGGGGAATGGAACATCGCACAACTTTCAATTTCTCTATAATATTGGTCATTGCATTAAAATGTGACCTTTTCATATCTTCACTCATTAAAATAAAAATGGCCAGTTTGGCGATATTTTTGGCAATAGTTTTTTACATGGGAAAACAAAAAAATTCAAGATGGCGATATTGGCAACGTTATTCGATAGACATTAGATTGATATTGCATTCCTTTCTTGTGCATAAAACAGAAAAAAAAATCTATTATTGATGGGCAATGCTCAAAGGCAGAGAGCTCGGTATTAAAGGTATTCGTTTTTCAATTTTTTACGATTTTATTACATTTCTACGGGAATTTCGACGGTGAGTTCGATTAAAACACCGTAAGAGGCATTAGCACAGAGATTTTAATCAAAGTCGTAAGTCTTTTTTTTTTTTTTTTTTTTTTTTTTTTTTTTAGCAAATGCTGGAACACATGATTTTTCCATCATTTTTCATGATTTCAACTTAATGCGCATGTGCGATTTTGAAGAAAACCTCAATGGTAGGTCCCATGACCACCACCAACACGCACACTAAATTTGAGCATCGTAAGTCTATTTGTTTGGGAGTTATGCTGACCACAGACAGCCTTTTTTTCTAGACTACTTTTTGAAATCAGGATGGCCGACCAAACGGTATAGTGGTTAGCGTGCTAGCTTCTAGACCTCGAGGTTGCAGGTTCGAATCCCGTGTTAGGCATGGGTGCTTGTAAATGTATGTTGGCTTGTCTAATGACAAATGTTTCGGCGCGTTATAGCCCTCGTGTTGCTGACGGCGCCAGATAATCTGAAAACGACGACCAACGAAATCGGGATGTTTCAAAACGAGAAGAAAAGCACAAAAACAATTTTTTTTTTTTTTTACCCAATGCAATACTTTTATTACCCAATGTAAATGTATGAGCAATTGAAAGTAAAATGTTTCTCTACCGGTGTAATTTTGTTTCCTTTAGGGAAGACTTACAGGTTTCTGTACCTTATTCTATATAAGTTTGGTGTGGCGTGGCTATGGAGAGAAAGATGCTAGCTCATGCATAGGCTTGTCATCATTTGACCAGGTTTAAAATTACGAGGCGTAATTTTAGATTTTGTTTGTGTTACGATGTCACGGTGTATTATTACCTTAGTGTAACCCTTGCTCTAGAAAACTCCAAAATAACTAACCAACTTATGGAAGTACTTTATTTTTAATATAATTATTTGGGTATATAGAATTCTGTACCACCAGAATTGGGTACCTATAACCACCGCTTTACTCCAAACAATGCTGTTTAACTGCTTTAGGTGGGTTTTTTGGTTTTTTTTTTTTTTTTAATTCTCAGTTTTTGTGGCAAACACTCTGATTCAAAAAACATACAGAAAAATGCGCATTAAATATCATTCAAATACTGCTACATAAAATCGCTACTACTTTACTACAATTAAATCTTTTATCTTGAGATGCCTTAATAAATTGCTCATTCACTATAACAGAGAGATAACTGCCATTATTTTAATTTTAAAAAGACATGGGAATGAAATGAGGCTGACAGGGGAATGAAACAGAGAATTGATGAGGCTAATTTTAATACGACACTCTCTGGCTCACGGAAGGAAAAATACAATTAAATTGTTGTTCCTGCGATAAATCAAGGTTTCCTTACATGTTTATCTTAATTTCACGAAAGTTTGCAATTACGTCATTGTTCAACAAAATGAATAATATTTTATAATACTATTCAAAAATATATTTTTCAATTTCTAAAAAGTTCAATCACATTAGTCAACAAAAAATCGATTTTTTCCTAAAAATACTTCAAAATTTACAGATACTTTCAGCCATAGTTTAAGGGAACGTAACGTAATTTTAAATGCGTTACTTGCTGTTTAATGCATATCTAAATTCAGTTTTGATACACTCAATCAATTTCCTCATAACAAACTGATATTGATATAAAATGCTAGTACTATTCAAAGATCATAATAGTTTATGATATGGTCATGTTGGGTCACATGTAATTTGTAAATTATTTCAATTTACTTATTATTCAATTACTTGTTTGTATATTATTTCCCATGTATAAATTAATTCAAGTGATAAATTTCAAGTTCAATTCAAAAAGAGACATTGGGAATCTTTACTCTAAGTTGTTGATGCTAATATATAAAAATATAGATCAATTATATATTATTTGGTGAGTTTTTGTGGATTCTATAACAGCTTCATAAAGAGTAAAAAAATAAGCAAATTAAAATATGAATGATTTATTTAAATATGGTTATAATAATGTTTTAATCGATTTTAATTAAATGTCGGTAAAATTTATAATAACTTTTTAAGAAAATGAAATAACTAATTAGAATTTGGAGAATTTCGCACTTTATTGATCTTTACTAAAGAGTTAACTAATTTTTATGTAAACAAAAATTGACCTCATATCGACCTTTTAATCCCCAAAGTTAACATTTTTCTTAATAGATTTTTTATTAATGATTGTTCAGAAAATATATCAACAGTAAACTCAATTCCTGCCGTGATAGAATTTCACGTCTCCAAAAATTAGTGTACATTAATAAGTAAATTTTCATAGTCAATTAAGTTTGAGTAACATAATTATAGTCGAAATAGCTCTTACCCGGAAGTTGAGGCTAATGAAAGTAATTAGCAGACAGAAATCAGGATTATAAAAGTGATAAAATTACTTAGTGATTGAACTAAAAAAATTATTACGAAAGATGCGAAATTTAATTTGTCAATTTAGTGGTCGAGATATTAAAAATATGTATTTCCTACCAATTCTGGACATTATAGTGCTTAGTTTTTTATTGGTTATCTTCTCAGAAGTTATTACAGGTTTTTTCGGAATAGTAGCCAATGAATAAACTAGTCGAATAAAGTTGATCCAAACTTGTTTCAAAATAAAAAATAAAATGCTTTGGTTATTTTGACACTCAATTACTTTGACTTTCAGACTACATTTTTTTCTACCAAAGGTAAGATATTTCTGTTATGAAAGTAATATACTTATAACGGCTGGTAGAAAGAATAGATAAGATATCTGGAAAATTCAACACTTTCCATATTTTCTATATATATACAGGGAATTTACATTCAAACTAGACCAGATCCACTTAAATTATTAACTAGTTAAATTTATTGATTGTCATTTTATAAATTTAAACTTTTAATATTTGGCCAAAAGTATTTATCACATAGCAATCATTCCTACTAAATCATGTATCTTAGTCACAGAAAAAAAGTTGAATATCTTGGGCTTTAAAAATTATTAATTAAAAAATTTAGTCTGTTTTTATTACTTACATCTAATCTGGTTCATTTGGGCAAATATAGAACCTATTGATTGGGGGATAACAACAAAAAGAATGTATGGGGAAGGCTAATAGATTTTGTGATCCTTGACTTTCTTGCACATTCAGGACTACTTCTGAACTAACACATTATGATTCAGATGAACTCCGTATTCAGAAAGATTAAATTCAGATCAATTGC
Organism: Linyphia triangularis; assembly: GCA_963978545.1. Classification (NCBI taxonomy): domain Eukaryota; kingdom Metazoa; phylum Arthropoda; class Arachnida; order Araneae; family Linyphiidae; genus Linyphia; species Linyphia triangularis. The sequence goes on from OZ021733.1 coordinate 34,475,005, forward strand.
AACTTAATTTTTGCTACATATGTAAGTTTTGACTTCAACAAAATATTCATTTATGTCAGAGTAGTTTGTACGTGTATATGGATGCTATTGGAATGCATAACTAAGCTGCATTCCACTTATAGTATGATATTCCATTTACATTCCAACCAGTGAAGTTTCTTGGGGAGGAGGACTAAAGAAGCATATTCCCCATCCCCACTTCTATCTTAATATTAGAGTTTACCTCACCCTCCACTATTGCCACTTTCTGACATCCAGTAATCTGCACTGTTTTAAAATCGTAGAAAATTTAATAATTCTCCTTCTAAAATTAAGAGGGGGGGGGGTCTAGGCCCTCGTGTGCCACGGCCTCCTTACATTCACACTTTCTTGGTTAAACTGGATTAGATTCACCTCGAAGGCTTTACAATTTACATTCAAAGCATACTTCCTGAAATCGCTGTCAGGGTTTTTATCACATATATTAAAATTAACGGATTGGAAAGACAATTTTGCAATGACTCATAATGAAAGGGTCACATTGCTTTAATGATATTTTTTTTAAGCTCCATAATCACTTCGGGATATTTTCGCAAAAATCAATATCATATTTTAAAACCAACTTGTATATTATTATTACTGATTAAATAACAATATAGAAGAGCAAGGGGTACAATGAAACAAGTCTTGTTATTTTTATATGAGAAAGGCTTAGTTTTGTGTTGTTGCAAAGATAGTTACGCAGTTGGCCTCTTCACAAAGAGTGATTTGGTATGCTCATCTGTTCTAGTTGGAAATTTTTAAGGAAAACTGTATTTTTCACCGTAGAATGCAATATTTTAAACTAAACATTTTTTTCCAAGGTAAGTTGTTTCATAGTTTTGTTTAACCTTTGCATCTTTTTTCCTTCTAGTCAATAGATTAAAAATGCGCTCTTTTCCATTGCTTTTTCTCCCACTGCAATTTAAAACAAAAAATTACGACATCTACAGTTAAATTGAAACTTTTTATTGTAGGGTACAAAGAAACTTTTCAAAAACAGTTTTTCAACAAATATAATGGAAATATATATTCTTTAGCAGCCCACAAAGTTTTCATAGCCACCAATACAAGTGTTTTCATAGCCACAATGCGGTATCAATACACTTCTCTAGATCTACCAAATCTTACAAAATGTTTAAACATTTCAAAACTGGAAATAGCAAATGACATGATCTTATACATCTATAAATATTGGAACTTCATCAAAAGTATCTACATGGTCTTTTAGAAAAGACTCCCTAACTTTAAAATGACATACTGAGAAAAAGCGAGAGACAGAAAGAAGAAACAAATAGTCTTTTGTATAGACAGATATAGAAATTACAATGCACTCGTTTACAAAATTAGTTACAATACTGAAATTCAGCAAGAAATTGCTGTAAACTCTAAATATAGAGGATTGAGTTTATCGTTTATCTCATGAAAAAGGCCCTCTGATTCCTTTACTGAATAATACAGCCTAAATGACCACTTTTAAAGAATGCAGTGGTTTTCTCAGACACAGAGACGGGTTTTCAGTGCCCCATATTCATAAGTTTTGTTTATTGACAAATCCGTCCAAATGAAAATGGGCCTCATCGGTAAATCATATGCCAATGGCGGATACAGCGGGGGTCGTTATTCAGCGTTAAGGTATACGAACACCTTTCAAAAGTCATTTTCGGTCAAATTTTCCATTTTTCAAATTGTGGTTTATTTCAAAGTAGAAATCATTAGCTTTCCAATGGTGTCTAAATTAAGTTTCTATCATTTTTAGAAGAAAAGTTATTGGTATTTAAAAATACATGAAAGACGATTTCGAAACCGGAAGTGGCTGTCAATGGCACCGGAAGTTCATTTTTAATCCCTTATAATTTTTATTTTGAGCCTTTTAAAAAATACTTTTAAACTGCAATTGATTGTTTTAATATTTCACTTTAATATTTCGAGCATGAAGAATCTGGCAACATCTTATGTTGCTTACAATCTGGCAACAACTTTATGTTCTCTGATTATTTCTACATGCTGTTTTGATTTTGTTTCCCTGATTTCATAACTTTTTAGCTATTAATTTTAAGATTTCTGTCTGTGAGGATAAATTTGTTTAAATTCCAATTTATTATACTATTAATTTTTGTTATAAAAATGGGAAAATCGCTAGTTACAAAGAAAAAACGTCGTTTTCAAGGCAATAGATACATGAAACGTGTTTCACAAAACGTAGTACATAATAACTCTGTTTGTCCTTCTGTAACTGAAGCTAAAGAGACGGGAGAGACCATTGAAAGAGAAACCCCAGTTTCAGGAAATAGGATTTTCAATATCGAAACTCTGGCAAGCTTGTTTTCAGAGCTATTGTGCCCAAGCTGTTCAAATGCAGGATTGCACTTGTATGAGAAAACTAGGTATGGCCCCTGCTCACATTTTGCCTTGACATGCAGTTGTTGTGATTTTGTAAAGAATTTTGTGTCGACAAATAAATCTGGACAGGCACCTGAAATAAATACCAGGTTGGTGTACGGAATGCGCCAACTGGGCAAAGGTTATTCTGCTGCGAATAAACTGTGCGCCACATTGAATTTGCCTTCACCTCCATGTAAGAATGCATACAACTCGCACAAAAAAAGGATACTTGGTGCAGTCACTGAAGTTGCCCAAGAATCCATGAACAAAGCAGCAGCTGAGCTAAATGGCGGAGAAGATCCTGCCGAGTGTGGTGTATCTGTTGACGGGTCATGGCAGCGTCGAGGATATACTTCTTTGAATGGTTGTGTCACAGCTATTTCTGTCAACACAGGGAAAGTGCTCGACATTGAGGTTATGTCTCCATTTTGCACTACTTGCAAACGCCTCTACAAAATGAAGAAAGACAATATCTATCAGTCGACGAAAGCAGACCACATATGTCAGTGCAACCACAAGGGGTCAGCTAAAACAATGGAAGCAGTTGGGGCAAGGAGAATCTTCAACCGATCCATTCTCAAAGGTCTGAAGTATACTACATACTATGGTGATGGAGATTCCAATGGCTACGATGTTGTGAAGGACACATACGGGAAGGATAGTGTGGAGAAGCTTGAGTGTATCGGGCACATCCAAAAAAGAGTTGGCGGGCGTCTTCGAAAGCTGAAGAAGAAAGTGAAAGGTCTCTCTGGCAGAGGAAAACTAACAGACACCTTCATCGATCATCTGCAAAATTATTATGGATTAGCCATACGAAGTAATGTGGGTGATTTGCCAAAGATGCAGCAAACTGTCATTGCTGTGCTTTTCCACTGCGCATCATCTGAAGAAAAGCCGATGCATCGACAATGTCCAACAGGAAAAGATAGTTGGTGCTACTACCAACGAGCAGTTGCAAACAACTCCCAACCAACTACAAAGTACAAAGGACTTCCAGATACAGTTCTGAAAGAGGTAAAGCCAGTATATATGCAGTTGTGCTCAAGGGAACTGTTGAGCAAGTGCTTGCATGGGAAAACCCAGAATGCCAATGAATGTTTCAATGGCAACATTTGGCAAAGAGTGCCGAAAACCGTTTTCGTTGGACTACAAGCTTTGCGCTTAGGGGCTTATGATGCGGTAATTCAATTCAATGATGGGTATGAGGGTTGTTTACATGTATTTTCAAAACTCAATATTGAAAATAATGAGAACTTTACTGTGAAAGAGTACTTACGCCTGGACGAGAAAGAAAGAGTCTGTGCGACATTCTACCCCTGTAGCGCAGAAGCAAAGGAAAGTCTTGAGGGCAATACGCAAAAAAAAAAATTCTGTAATTGAAACACAAGAAGGTCCCGCATATGAAGCTGGGAATTATTAAAACTATAAATAGTCTATAACTATATATAGAATGTCGCAAGGTGAAATATTTTTCTATAATTTTAAAAAGATTTTTGCAATATTTATATAAAATATCACATGTTTATAAATTTTAATTTAAATAACAAAAAAAAATATTATTTCTTTACCCAATGTATATATATAATTTATGTATGACAAATTAGTTATCAATTTCAAGTAGAAAAGGTGTTAATTTGATCCAAAACATGTAATTCAAATTTTTTTCAAATTTTTTTTTTCACGTTCTTTTGTATAAAATAGAATATTTTCAAAAGTTTTCATTTAAATTGCAAAAAAATTATTTGCAATTGTTCCCAAGATGCAGCTCAAGGAAAGAAACTAGAATTGTGCAATAAAAATATATGCATAAAAATTAAAGTGAAAAATAAACTTTCATTTGGCTTTTTCTCGGAAAAGGTTTTTTTTTATATTTTACATCACGCATATTACAATAGTTTCCAAAGTTCTAGTTCAAATTGAAAAAAATTTTCCATTTATGTCATTGAAGTATGTATGATGGCTGGGAACTAGGATGACACTAAAAAAATAATAACAAAATGATTTATGCCTTTATAAAAACTTAAACATGTGCTGCTTTAGGGCATTTGTTTAAGCGTTGATTTCAAAAGTTTATAAAATCCTCAAATATTAATGTATTGATAAGTTTCTAGTATACAGCCTTCTTTGTTCATTACTCTTTCTAATTCAGTTTAAAAAATTGAAAAATATTGAATAGGTGTCATTTTATTTCAATATGCGGAACAGTGTATTTTATGACTTTTTCAGCAGTTTATTGTATTTTAAACTAATAAAAAATATTTTATTTTACAAATTTTATCATTAAACACTTTTTTTATTTATAGTTGATAGAAATATACCAATAAATTAAATTTTTAATAGAATTTAAAAAAAAATCTATCGAAGGTGTTCGTATACCTTAAATAGAAGAAAAAAATAAAGACCACAACGAATATTTTATGTGTTGTTTATCATAAATATAATAATAAAAAAAAGGCTACCACTGGCGTCCAAAAGTAACAAAATTAATTAATTTATATTCATTGTAAGTGAATGAACATGTGAAAAATATGAATAAAAAATAACTCCAAAATGTACTAGAAAGTTCTTACTTTTTAAAGCTCGCTTCTCTCAGGCTATGGATGTAGTCAATCAAGATTTGACAAATCCATACTGAACATCTTATTGGAGATGAAAAAGTCGAGTACAAAACAAGACAGCAAAGTGCTTTGCAAAATATTTCAAACAAATTAGGTTTTATTTTTGATGATCATGGAACATGGAAGTAGAAATTTGTTCAATAGCGCACTTCAAGGAAAATATGAAGTTTGGTATATATTTTGGAAGAACATTCTCGTAAAAAAATGCACGTCAAAATCCTAGAATTCTTTTACTATGCTATTTTTGATTAAAAAGTTGCTTGTTGTAAAAAAAAAAATTATAATGTGTTTGTAGTTTAGATATAAACTTGTTCCATTAAGGGGAGTTGGCAGCCTAAAATTTACAAATAATCGATTTTGGGTTTATTATTGTTTATCAAAATTTAAATTTGTCCCTTTAAAAAGATATCTCATTTGTGATAATACATCAACTAGAAGTATTTTTAATATTTTTTTGAAGACAAAATTGCTAACTATTAGTGTAAGTAAAGTTTTCTTTAAAATGTGCTTTTCTCAAGACTACATTTTTATTATTCATATACCATTTTCTCAGAAACTGCACAAGCCATCTTCTTAAAATTTTTACCACGTATTCCTTTTATGTATCTTTATATACTGAAATGAGATTTTGTTGTTATTTTAAAAATATTTTTTGTTTTGGCTTACTTTGGCAAAAAAAAACTTGTGATTTTTAACAAATTTGAGTGACTTTCACGAAAAATCATTTAAAAAAAAGAAGTAAATGAATAAAAATCAAAAGCTAACTTCAGTAGAATAATAAGTGTCTGCTAAATGGGCACTGAAAAAAAATTTGGCTTCCATGTCAATTACTTTCTGAGAAAAAGGTACATGAAATATGCCACATTAACATTACCTGTATAAAGAGTACTAACTCCCCTTAAATACCTTGAAAATTATTGTTTTGGAATCCCATGGTACAGCGGTATAACTTAAAAGCAATAAATTTTTATCTAAACTTTTCAACAGTTAGGTATACATATACAATTGAGAGGATTTTTTTTAATTTTTAGTTAATAATTTCAAACTTTTTGGCAGTATATCAGAATTAAAAATGATGCATTTTTATACATGAACTTTTTTTTCTGTAAATTTTTAAATCAGCTAATTGCAATTAAAGTGACTAATTAGGACATTATTAGAACATACATAAATAAACTTGCAATTTACTTAAAGGTATTATTTTTATTGCAAATAAAATATATTGTATTGAAGCACGTTCCTATGGAGAATTTTGAATTTGGCTTCAATATTTATTTAATTATAAGTTTTTAAATAAAAAGTTTTAAAAAATACATAGTTTTTAACAAAATATTAAGATTAAAATATGCATAAAAAATTTGTTTATCACAATATATATTAGATTCTCAAAAGAAAACACATTCACAACTATTGTCTATAAAACAAAATTAAAATTTTGTAAATCGGACCATTTATTGGATCATGACCGTTGGCGTAAAGTCATATAACACAAAAATGTCATTCTTCAGAAAATGCGTTTAAAGTTAACTACACTAAAGAACGTGATACAAAACAGGTTCACAAACCTACTGTAATTTAAAAAGTAATTTGAGTCTCAGAAAGAAAATGGCATCATTTTAATGGTAATGAATTCGGGAATATTTTAAAACAAAAACGCATACTTGAGTCAAATTTTGAAATTCCTAATGTATATGTATACCTTAAAAAAAATTCCGTCACTCCGTAATAATACTCTGGATCCACCCTTGCCATATGCAGTTATCATTAAACTTACTTGCATCAATCAATGTTGCAAAAAATATGTATTTAACAGTCTATCTAATATACGACTTGTCTCAACTTTCTGTTTCTCACTGTTTGGCAATTATGTCCTTTCAAAAATCGTTATTTATTTTTTAAAGACCATGTATATGTTTTTATGATCCTCATAGATTTTTAGCGTATAAAACTTTAAAAGGTTGAAATGACGTATCTTAGCACGTACGCAAGCTCAAAAATGAAAAATTATCAAAGCATATGTGTGAGAATTATCAAAATTATTACAAGTGTGAGGTATAATTTTAAATATTAGTAAGCATATAAGAGTTTAAAATTTCTTAATGGAATACGTATGCGCTAACTTGTATAAAAAAATTTAAAAAAATTTTAAGTAATGCAAATCTATTGATAAAAGATATTGAGTGATTTTCTTTAAATCATTTACTATAAATTTCAAACACTTTGACATTGCTAGTTGTAAGACTTATTTTAACAAAGCTTTTTAAAATTACTCGCAATTAGCATCTATGAGCTTAATGATGAAATAATCAGTTAAAAAAACTTTAGAGAACATCATATAAAAGCTACTTAATGTTAGACTAATCTTAAAATTTTCAAACTGTAATTTAATGAAATATTTTTATGAGCAAATGTGAAATGTTATCTATACATTTTATAAAAGCATATCTTTAAATTTAACAATCAATGTATCAGAAATGAGATATTTTTTGTTGGGCAGCATTATGAAGGAGCCCTGTAATTATAAATCTTAGTTTTGGAAAGATGATAACTGCACACACACAACATGTAACTTACATCACAAATATAATAAACATAAATTAAGTAAATGTTTGTTTTTCATAATTTTTCTAACATAATTTTTTGATCAATAACTAAGATGACTTAAAACACCCACATATATATTCTCTTAATCCTTAACATTTAGCATATTTTAATTTCGAAATCAAAAATCAATAATGCTAAACCAAAGGACATCAGAAAATTTGTGATATAATACCGAATAAATATGAAGGTGAGTAAAGAATTAAAAATATTTATAGTCACCTATTCCAAATCAACTCACTCAAAAAGAACAAACATTTACAAGACAATAAGTGTCTATATACCGTCTCGAAAAAACACCCGCAATCAATCCCCACTATTAACACCTCAAATAGTCCATTAAGCCAGACCAAAGGTGGAAAAGGATCAGGCCATAGACGTCAAAGAAGCACTAGAATTGTGAGCCATGAAATCAATAATGCTCAACACGTCCATGTAGACTGTAAAGTTTTGTTTTGGCTGAATGTGTGGGGGGCTTGTGGGGGACGTAAAAACAAGAGAGGATGCTCTCCAGTAATGGAGGTGCTCCAAATAATGGGATGGAAGAAAAGACTTTGGCACAATAATGGATGCTGGAGAAGCAAAAGAGGCTATTTGATTTTTAGTTGTGTTCGCTGCTTTCACGATTACTTACTGCTAATTGCAATTATCTTTTAAGGTGAGGCCACTTTAATTATTCCTCCAGAACAATGGGATCTTTCTTTTAGTTGGAAATAATATATTCTTTGTGTAGGGTAAAGATTGAATCGAAAGAAATTTCGATAAATAGGGGACTATAGAATTTTTATCGTAAGAGGAGATCAAAATAATGTGGAAAGGTTAAGCAGGGGCGTACTGGGACATAAAATCCGCCCGGTGATTTTAGATTCATGCCGGCCCAAATTTTCAGTATAATTAATCAAATTTTATTGGTTATTGTTAATAATAAAATAATTCCACTAATTAACATAATAATTAAATAATTTTAACAGTTAATATGTTATTATTTAAATATTTGTATTTAATAATAACTTTCAATAATTAAATAGGTTTATCAATTCATTTTAATAATTTAATTGTTTTATAGTAATTAATTTAACTCTCTCTCTCTCTCTTTTTTTTCTAAAGCAATTATTAATATAAAAACTATATCCATTAATAGGTTAATAGATCTGGTGAGTTGGTAGTTTTCAGATTATCTGGCACCGTCAGCGACACGAGGGCTATAATGCACTGAAACATTCGTCTTTTGACAAGCCAACATACATTTACAAGCACCCATGCCTTACACGGGACGCGAGCCCGCAACCTCGCTGTCTAGAAGCTAGTATGCTAACCACTATACCGTTTGGTCGGCATAGTTCTGGTAGGAGCGATTGGGATTTGATTGCATCGGACATTTTAAAAAACTTTAAGGAGGGCAAGAACTTATACATTGAAAAAAAATTGTAAACCTAATAAAAAAAGAAATCTACTAGACCGGCCTATTTTTTACAGACAGTGGCCAAACCAGTGATTGCGCCATGCAACCCTATGGCCAGTACTCCCTTGGGTTAGGGTAGGAATTTGGAGAAAGGAAATTGCGGTGAATCGTTGCTCAAATGTAAAATGGAATGTCGTGTATCGAAGGTGTTTTTTCTCAAACTCGGTTGATGGAAAAACATATAAAGGAATGTATTTTTGCTTTTGAAATAAATGCATATTAGTCAGATATCAGAAAAATTATCATTTCTATCACATGAATTAACATGCCATGGAAGAAAAGATTGTATATATAATATTCTTCAAAGAGTGTAAGGGAGAGTGGGGCACGTTGAACATGTTTTTAGACATTATTGCATGTGCATTCAAAGCTAATGCAAAATATGAAAGATTTTTCGAAAAAAAAATTTATTATGTCAGTGAATGAAAACTAGAAATACAATTAATTACTTTAACAAGAATATAGAGAAAACTAATTTTTCAAACATCATATGAAGTGGATCAAGGTGCCCCATTGGGTGGTGAAGTTTGAACTTCCAGGAGGAGCAGGTTGAACCCATGTGAGTTACATCAACAAACAAACTTAAATCATTAATGTCCATTCATTGAACACTTAAGATTAACATTGAACACAGGATTAACACTTTCACTGGATACTTAGGAACATATCTACTGACAATTATAATAATTAATGTCAACACTGAAATGCTACTTCGATCAGACTCTCTTGGGGGAAGTAGGTGTTGTTGTGTTTTAAAGACGTATCACAATGTTATCTCTGTTTATGTAACTTTATCTTCTACGCCTGGCTTAGAACATGTTTTAATAAATTTAGATTGTCTATAAAAATCAACTTCATACGAATGTTTATCATCTTCTCTTGTTAGATTAATTATTTTAAAATATAAAAAAGGTTTTTCTGTTTAGTGTTTAATGGGGTTAAAGCAATTAAAGTAAAATCACCATTGTTTGTGTATCTTTAGAGTTCATGTTGACGAGATATGTTGTAACAATTGCAAATTTAACTTTTTCATCACTTGTATCGTCAAACAAAACATAAGTGTTTTCAGGATCATCTTCAGAACTATCTTGTCTGATTTGCATAATAAAGTTCTTTTTGAGCTTCTAAGTTTATTTATTCTTGATTAATTATTATAAAAGTCCCTTGTATCATACAAGTGAAAGTAAAGGAGAAAACATGGTTAATTATATTTTATTCTAACTGAAACACTATTCTACTCTTACACATTTAACAATTAAATATCAATAACATTTTTGAACTTTGTGAAAACATCTAATTTAAATGCGATGATTTTTTGGTTTGATATTTAACTTAACATTTTAAATTTATCTCAATAAAATTGAAATCAAATTAACTGTTTTTATATTTAAATTCTTTAATAATTTTTATTTGATATTTAAATCAAATACTCTATACGTGTGTAAACTCCCATCTTAAAATTAAAAGTTCATAAGTCAAATAAATAATATTCTCTACTATATACTAAACAAACATAACTTTAATGATGGGCAGATTAAACATCGATTCTAACTGCCCCATTTTTTTGCTGTTCAATGTACGCCATTAGCAGCAATTTGTATAATATTTATTTTGACTCATTTGTGGTGTAACGTTTAGATTTAAAACTATGAAAAACTATCTAGAACATTACAGTCTGTTAAGTAAGAGAAACGCATTCATCAAAGTGAAAATAAACTGTTTACTTATCTGTAAAATTTGACCGTCATATGTAGATTTTATACAGTACCCCCCCCCCCCTTTTTACAATGGAACAGAGCAAAAAAACAACTTTTCTTAGCTTTTTTTTTAATAAATAAATTTTGTATTTGTGTAAATAAGGGGACTAGAAAAGTTGCAATAATAAACAATATCCTGAAATGTCGCCTCAGTAGCCATAAGTTTACTGAAAATTTTGGCTCAAAAACTTTTCATTTGGATCCAGTACATTAACTGATTTAACGGCTCATTCGTCTAATAGGTTGATGCATGCTTCTTTAAACTTTCTAACCCTTCTCGCATATGTATAAAGTGCAAGCAAACTTTTAAAATGATAAGTGTACAGATTCTGAATTTTGTTACCAAATATGTGATTCGATAAGAGAATGATTATCATGTGAAGAACGTTGCCGAACAGAATTAACGTGGGGATAACCTCCTTTGAATAGGACACAGAAAAATACTATATCCTACATGTCAATTTCCATAATCAAAATACCGATTGTGTAAAAGGGATTAGGCTGGTCGGTTGGTTCAGATTTATTAGGCGTAAGGGCAACACAAGGGCCAAACTGCACCAGTAAAAGTGATTAGGAAAAGTGCTGATATGATATGTTGTTTGAAGTTGTTGTTTTTTTCTTTCATTATTCATATTTTTTCGTTAACTGGAAAAGAAGCTAAAAAAGCTGAACCTCGGATATTTATATATCTTATAAAAGAATTCAAATTGACTTTAGAATATTAAGTATTTGACAAAAGCTGTGATTTTGCGATTTTTAATATTCTATGCAACTATATAAACTCAAAAACAGTGTTGTATATTTAAACTAACTTTGTTTAGAGCTATTTGGGGCTTGTAGAAATAAGCAGATCCTCATAAAACTGAGTGCAAATTATCATGTGTGTAAATGATCCCTGAAAAATAAAATAATAAGTTTACAAACTATAGAAAAAAAATTTAAAGAAAAAAAAATTATCTTGCTTTAATTTTTATATTTTCACAAATAATGCTTCAAGGACTACAATTATGTATCAGATATTCAAAACGAAATTGGATTATTTTCTTAAATACCTATAATCTCTCTGTAAATGACCATGCGTGAAAATGATCACATCTAAATGATCTCTAAAAAAAAGATAACAAGTTTGCAAAAAAAAAAAAATTTAAAGAAAAAAATAATAAATAATTTTGTTTTAATTTTCATATTTTCACAGATAATATTTCAATTACAAAAATTATACATCAACTATTCAAACCCAAAATGGATTGTTTTCTTAAATATTGAAAATCTTTCTGTAAATGATCGTGTGTAAATGATTCCTGAAAAATAACAAAATAAGTTAACGAAAAAAAATCAAAAATTTTAAAACAAACAAAAAAAAAATGTGTTTTAATTTTCATATTTTCACAAATGATGCATCAAGGACAACAATCATATATTAGACAAATCAAAACCAAACTGGATTATTTTGGTTTAAATTCAGGGACTGAGAAACAAAGGAAGTGACTTTTAACTTTAGAGAAAATACATTTTAAAGTTTCTTATTTATAATAAATTCTATGAAAACTAGTGATATCTTCATTCCAGAGGTAAGTATTAGAGCAACAAATAATTTTCATACAAATTTAATATAAATAAGAAACTTTAAATTGTATTTTCTCAAAAGTTAAGAAAAGTCATTTGGACCCCTTTACTTCTCAGGCCCTCAACTATAATTAACAACTTTCTCGATGAGGTTCAGCCAGTAAAGTTTACTGGCGGCGCAAATTTATGTGTTAAGGATTTTTTTTTCTTTGTGTATCCTTTTCCTAAGGCAAAATAGTATATATAAAGTTTTATTTAAATATGCTCATAGAAACAATCTCTAATATAGAGGTATAAGATGAACTTAATTATGGTAAGGTAATTATCTAAAGTTGCATTTTAATTATGGCCACCCTTTACATTAACCTCTCAAAACATTAGTTAAAATGTAAGGGTTATTTTTAGGCGCAAAATTTATACTCTTCATTCTAGCTGTGCTGAAAAAATAAGAGACATTCTTAGAATACATTTTCAAATACTAAAATTTCATAATACTCATTTTAAAACTGAATTTACCAGGAGCGTTGCAATTACCTTCCTTTGTTTTGTTTTGGGCATGATTGTACACTTTTATTATAGTAATTTAATGAACAAAATTAGCATTATTTTACTATTTTCATATTTTTGTTATTGTTAAACTATAATATAACTGTATTCAAAAAACTTCTTATCCCTGTTTTGTTTGTTTTTTTCATTGTGCGTGAAATTGTTAAATAACTATTAGATTATTATGATAGCAAATTCACTAATGTTTACCCAAAAGCTTCAACTTAATAAATTCATTTAATAGAAATTTCATTTCTAGTGTTGAAATTATTTAAAGTTTGTAGAGGTCTTTTATTTGCATAATTCTCGTACTGATTTCACGTCCTCATGTTTATTCAGTACAGATAAGAAGATTAAAAAATTAATGCCCTTTAAAAATTATATTTCCTGATTAAAGCGAGGCTGACTTAATTGCAACAAGTTACTTAGTAACAAAATAGTGTTTCTTCTTGTCTAAAACATATTTCAAATTAACATTTTACCAAACTGTTATTACATTACTGAAATAAATAAAACACGAGATTACCCCAAAAGAATTGTTTTTACTAGTAGGTATACATACATTGAAGAAGAATCTCCATAATATTTATTGGAATGCTGAATGAACGTAACCACTTAATTAGAAAAGGCTAATCTCTAATGATTTTATGGTAATTTCTTTCTCTCTTGATAATCATTATGGTAATCTGCTCTCGAATGTTTGGAAATTAAGATCTTTTCTTTATAATTATGATTGATTATGTACACTTTTTTTCTCAAGAACTGAATAAGAACAGTGATTACTTTCAAGCCTTACACATGCTTACGGCCTAAAAATAACCATGAAAATAAATATCATCTTTCAGTTTCTTTTTAAGTAGTTTCCATTGTGTTTTGTAAAAGTGGAGACAAGGCACGAAAATAAAAAAATATCATATAAATGTATATCTTTTCAAGGGCACTCACAAATGATGACCTTCCCTCCTTTCTTCAAGACTATGATCTCGATACTAAATTTTTAATTATAATATATTTATTTAAGATTAACAAAACCATTTGTCAAGAAAACATTTTTCACCATATTTTTATCGAATGCCCAATAAAGTCTGAAAAAGTTTCACACAGCAAAGAAAAATCTGAAAAGATTTGTCATTTGCCCACAGGGAATAAACGCCATATCAATATTCCTACGCCCACTTTTGACAATAAAAGCTTGTTAACTCTATTTTTATGTAAACCATAAAGCCTCATAAAGTCTAAAAAAGCATAAAATATTCATATTCACATTTTGTACCTACGCCGCTATTCCTACTCACACGTACGCCCTAATCCTTTCACTTTACACACTATGACTCCAATGTTTCTTTGATCCATGTTCTTACTGAAACGTTTGGCAAAAAAATTACTAACTCTATTTTTATGTAAAACCCAAAAAGCCTCATAAAGTCTGAAAAGCATCATACCGTATTCTCATATTTTGCCGCCGTTATACTCATGTCCCTACTTACACGTTTGCCTTTATTACCCATTCACTTTGCACTGTGTACACTTTGACCTCGATTACCACCATTACATGAATTTTAAGCCTCGATTCTCTCGAGAAGGCCCTGCTTGAATACAGTGGCGGGAATTAAGGAGAGGAAGAACATTTAGAACTTTTCGGGGTTTTTTTTTTACTGCGATAATAGCAATTTCATTAGTTAGGCCTCAATGCTAAAATTTTTAGCTGATTACTTTCGGTAAGTTGAGAAATTCAGAAATTCATAATTCTGAAAGAATTGAATGATTTGAAATGAAATCTTAGAAAAAAGTTGAATTACCTAAGAAAATAACCTTTCATATTCTTTATTGGAATTCTCCTTAGATTTTTCTAGACTTTTTTTCTTTTTTTTCTTTTTTTGTAAATTTTTTTTATTTTTTATTTTTATCAGATTCTTAGACTTCTTCATTATATTAACCAGCAAAACTCATAACGTTCCAAATTTAAATAAACTATACCCATTTTACTCCACCTTACGTCAAACAAAAAAAAATCTTATAAATTGCCTTAGTTGCTTTAAACTATTTTTAAACAGATATTCAGCACAAAAATTTGAGTATCTTACAAGAATTTTTACTTATATCACACTATGTATTTCGTACATGATAAACTTCGAATCAATTTAAACAGCAATAATAACAAATACAGTTTTCTGCATTCCTATTAAAATAATTTCGTAATTATATAACCCATAAAAACAAAGTTTTTAATATAAATCATTTTGTATGCATTGACAATTTTTCTATTCATTAACACAGCACCGATTCTGTTAACAGAGTGTGCTTGGTGTTTGCCTCTAATTTTAAATATCAATAACATTTCTATCTGCAAAATGTATGGCAAACTACGTTTCAAAATTTATTTGTCTGTCTGTCTGTCTGTCTGTCTGTCTGTCTGTCTGTCTGTCTGTCTGTCTGTCTGTCTGTCTGTCTGTCTGTCTGTCTGTCTGTCTGTCTGTCTGTCCTTCCATCCATCCATTTATTTATTTATTTGTTTGTTTGTTTGTTTGTTTGTTTGTTTGTTTGTTTGTTTGTTTGTTTGTTTGTTTGTTTGTGTTTTGTTTGTTTGTTTGTTTTTGCAGATTAACATATATTTCGAGTCCCAACAGCTTAACCCAGGCTAACATCCATGCCAAATCCAGGATTCGAAGCCAACACATTTGGAATGTGATGTCTACACGCTTACTACATAGCTATCACTTAGACTTTTCTTGCTGTTGGAATGTTTTAAGAACATTTAACTTTATCTTAAAATGAACGTTTATATAAACCATAAAAATAAATATGAGAATTTTTAATCGGAAAATAAAAATTACCACCCAATTTACTCCGTTGCCTATATTATCCCTACTAACTCTACTTCCGCATCCAAGTCTAAAATATACTTAAAAAATTCCAACGAGATGTACGGTAGATGCCAAATAGACAATGTAGAATAGGGTGATCCAAAAAAAAAGCCGATTTTATTTTTTTAAAGATTTTTAATGGTGCTATCCGCTTAATTTGTTCCTTATAAAATAATACAAACTTTGAGACCATAGTTTTAATATTCAGCGGTAACTCAACAGCCCAAAAGTTTTGTGTTTGGGTATTTTTTGCTGCAAAAGTAAAAAAAATTCAGGAAAATATTAAATTTTTTGTGGAAATATCTAGCATTTTATGAGTTAAAAATAATTATAAAACAATATATTAGTAATTCAACAGTGACATTTAAATAGCAACGGATGTATCAAAACATTTTGCAGTCAGAAAAAGTTTGGCAATGCTCCTCCATCACGTGTAGCAGGAATTGTAGTTAGTTCTTATTGTGTGTTATTTTCCCATTAAACGCTTTAATGAGGGCTACACATCTTTCAGTCTGATCATAGACTTCAATTGTTTGTTTAATTTTTAGTGCTTTAAGTAGACAATTCCATTCGTCAAGAAAGAATGAAACACTGATCTAATACGCCTGAGCAGCTCAAAACTGAATTTCAGGAACAGGGTGCTAAATTAACAGGACATTAAACTGTTACAAGATTTAACAAAAAAAGAAAAGTCTCTGTAATCGTATCTGGAAAGAGTCAACCAAGTACTTTTAGTAGCCAAATTGCCATTAGCAACTGGAAATAGTCAAGCTACTTGTAATTCATTCAGCGTTGCAGAATTGGGGCTTAGCCTTCAATGACAAAATATGTGCTATGTGCTTTGACACAACAAGTATCAATGCTGACCAAAGGAATGATACCTGTGTCTTACTTGAAAAAAAAATTAACAAGAAGATAGCTACTTTACTTGGCTTGTCGACACTATATTATGGAGTTGGTTATTAATACAAATTTTAATAAGTGCACCGGAAAGGAAATTTGGGCTTAAGTGACTCATGTAAAGTACATTATAATTGAATTGGATGAAAATTGATGAAACCTAGTCAAGAGATTATTACCTAGAATTTCTCAAACTGGTTTTAATATTTCTAGATAAAACCTCATCTTGTGGAATCAGGTTTATGACACCTGGAGCAATGCAGCATGGTCAATGGATGTCAAACATATTGCACTCTTAAAATATGAATGATTAGTTGTCAGTTAACTGGCAGTAAAAGAAATTAAAAGGGATTGCAAAAGATACGTATGTTTGCTGTGCAAGTACACCTAAAGGCTTGGATTTCAGCTTTTTCACGTCAAAATGCACCGTACAATAATTTTAATTTGATAAACTCTCTATTGCACTGTAAAAATATTTATGAAAAAGAGCCAAAGTTGCATCAAGAAATCTACCAATCGTTTTTAGTATTTGTCAGAGGATCTTGTGAGCTTATCTCTTTTTAAAGCCTTCTTTGAGATTAAAAACGTTCAATCTATCTAAAGCTCTTTTTGCCGTTATATCCCTCATGAGGTATTTACTGGCCCAGTTGAAAAAGTTACAGTTGAAAATATGTATCATAAAAATATTTATTGATACAAAAATTGCATTTCGATTTCCTGTTAATTGTAACCAAAACTACAACTTCATTTGAGTTTAGTTTGCAGCTTTGTAAACAACCTTCCTACAGGAAAATGGTGTGAACTTTATCTGCATTAAGCTACCTTTCAATACTTGAAATTTTATCAAATTTCGTCTGATTTATTTTTTACAACACTGGAACAAAATAGAAGGGTAGGACTCAAAAAATATTGACCTTCTATATTTTTGACCACTCTAATGTAGAAGCATAAATACCATTACTGTCCCAATCTATGTTTTTGTTTGTGTACGTATTTTTTTATAAACTGTCTCTGGAAAAACTAATTAACCTTTAAGACACCTCAAATGAGGTGTCTTCTTTAAGAATCTCTTGAGGTTTCACTCCTGTTCGAAAGCTATGGATTTAAAATAAGGGACTCGATTCACCCCTGTAACTATTTTTTTTTTAATATAGGTCTTTGAATTTAGTGTTTTTTCGCATGTGTAAAAATTCTTCTAGTTTAAATTTAAATTTTTAGTAAAAAATTCAAATAATACTTGCAATTTGTAATATTTGAAAGAAAAATTAATAGGGAGATTTTAAATTCTATATTATTTTCTTGTTTTCGATATTTATCTCTGAATCATTTTTTAAATATTTACCATGTATATATTAAACACTAGGGATCACATTTTTAAGAAACACTAGGGATCACATTTTTTAGAAGTGAAAGAAGTTAATTAGTTGTTTGAGAAAATAGATAAAAAATGCATGTTTAGTTTTATTATATCGGAAAAAAGTTGATAATTTTCTACATAACTAATTTTTAGTTGTGTACACTATTTAATAATCCATCCTTAGTTTGGTAAAAAAAAAAAAAAAAAAAAGATCTTTAGTTTGTTATGTACAAAAAATATTTTGTCCTTTCATAAATATTTCTTGGAGTCGCGGAAATCCCAAGAAACATAAATTGAGAAAAATGAATGCAAATATTGGAGAAAATGTGGCATATGCGATGAATTTTGATAAAAAAAAAAGTAATTTTTTTATGCTTTAATAATTATTAGATCAGCTCAAAACTTGTCAGAAAAAAGGAAGCGTGAAGTAATTTGAAAGCGGAAATTAAAAAATTGTTGTTTAATGTTATATAATTTTTTACGGGGGTCCCTAAATCTTCTTGAAATATTTTTATTCTCTCAATCATAGTAATCTCAGTAAAGCATAGAAAAGTAACCATAACATAAAATAATGTTACTTATTTTGACATAGTTATTTAAATTGCCAGGATCTTATGTATCAACAATTTTTGAACTTGTATTTTTTGCGAACAATCCACATTGAAATTAGCTTTGTGAAATTTAAAAACTAATAATTAACACGCTTCCTTATTTATAAAATTCATTCAGCTAAGAAAAGCTTAAATGATTTAAAGTCAAATAAGCATGCCTAATTCAATTTATTAGTTTTATCCCTTATAAAAAATAAAAATATTAACTCAAAATTAAATAAAAGGGAATTATTAAAATGAGCTAAAGGACAGTGTTTAGTGAATAGCTAAAAATACAGAAACATCTGGAAATCAAGCTGTATGTAGATATGCTGTAGCAGCATCTTTGGTTTGTAAAAGTACCTGAATTCTTTACAAGTCTCAGATGGTAAGTGGAAAGTTACCTCATTTCTCCAGGAACAACTCTTATATTTCTTAGAAAAGTGTTAGGAAGGATACAGTACTGTCTCGCTATCATGATAATAGTTCCCGACAGATAGTTTAGATAATAGCGCGTGCTATAGAGACAAGAATAGATGTGATTCATGCAGGAAAGAGTCCAAAAATGTTACAATACGGCAAATGTAGATGTCTTTCTCCTGTAGCCTCCCGTAGAAAATGGGTCTAGTCTTGTTTTCATGGTAACAGATATTGCTAGACTTTGTAGCGGGAGCAATTCTTATGATAAATAGACAGTAGTAAATATATGCTGAGGTAAGAAATAGTATGCATGTTGATTAATGTTTTATGACCAACCTGCTGTGTTTTAGAAACTGAAACCAATGTAGCCTAAGCTCTGATTTCGTTTTTACGTAATAGATATTATAATAAAATATATCTGCTATGGATATGTGGTGGTCTCGTGTACAAATGACAGATACAACACTTAGACACAAGTGGTCACTTTTGTCTAGTAGTTACCACGCCTGTCCCCTGATCTAGGAGTCCCTGGTTTGACTCCCGTTAGCGCACATCGCTACATTGGTGACTATCGAACAACTGAATCATGCTTCATCTATCGGTGCCTTCTGAAAATACTGAACGACCTCCACACTACCAACTCAGCAAGCAAACCTCTGGCGATTCACTGCCACACGCAACGCACTCAATTCACACGCAAGCAACTCTATCATTCGCCAATTCGTTACTCACTGAGAAGGGGCTATGTAGTGGTCTCGAGTACAAATGACAGATACAACACCTATACACAAGTGGTCACGTTTGTCTTATGGTTAGCACGCCTGTCCACTGATCTCGGAGTCCCTGGTTCGACTCCCGTTAGCGCACATTGCTACAGATATTCCCATTACTCATTGGATTCCTTAAACCTGTATGTGTTACTACCAGATACTTTATATAGTTGTTAGAGCCCTCAGATCCGTTTCTGCAGTAGTTTTCCTGTTTGAGGCAACAATTACCCTTAAACGTCATTCTGTCTATTTCAAAGATCCCAGGTAGTACAGTGGTATTGGCCAATACCGGAAACAGGGGTTCTGGGACAATTGGTCAGTCCATGCCGATTCTCAAGCATCGTTAGAAAATACAAAAAAATTTAAAAAATAAACATGTCAAAATCATCACAAAACATACATTTTAATCCACCGTTCTTTCTTAAAACACTATATTTCAATTTTAAAAATCTGCATCAATATTTCAAAATGTCCATTATATTTTACCCAGCACTGGACGAGATTGGCCAAGATCCGTAGAAACAGCCAGTCTGCAACGGTTCACATTGGGATTAGCCAGTGTTAAGCCGATATTTATCAGCGGATTTGTGGTATTGGGAATAATATTTTTTTGCACAATTTTGTCTGTCAGATTAATTTTTTTATATCGTTACTTTCGGCATTCATACATTCAAACAGAACAAAGAACACAAGAAAAATAGTATAAAAAGTACTAGCAACTTTTACATTTTGCTTTGTAATGAATAAAATCTCAGTAAGTCTTCACCCATTTCTGGGTAAATAATGAACTTAAATTAATATTTCCTACCAAAATTGAAATTTAATCCGCTTGCTTTATTCAAACATTCCAATCGACAATCCCTGAAAATTAGAATTCATTTAAAGAGAAAGGATAAACTCACACGACTTAACGGCTTGTTATCTCATGAAGCACTGACATGGATAATGTGGGTTAATTAGAGATAATGAAGTAACGTCACTAACTTTGGAAATTTTGGATGTTCGGTGCTCATTTCCATAATTGGTGCGTTTTGTTCAACAGCATCAAATAAGATCCTCCCATGCATTCTTAGTTGTTGAGTATTATATATAAGGGAAGAATTTTAAATAAACTTACAATTTTCACATTGAATATTTTGCGGTTTTATCCTACATACTGAATACCATACTATACTACCATACTCCATTCCATAGCATACTGAAAGATTGCAAGGTTAGTTATTTTGTTCTATTATTAACGTTGTATTATTCTAATTTATAACGATATTACTATTAGCCAAATACTAAATCATACAAACAGTATGTGTTAATTAAAGTGGAAGGTTATATAAATACTCCAAATTTAAATTAATTCTGAAAAAAGTCTTGTAAAAGTCTTGTAGAAAAATTTTCACAGAATTGCGTGCGATGGTCAGAATTCGCATTAGACCTCTACTTTTTGAAAAAACTCGAAAAGAGTACCAAAATTACGGCCAAAACTGGTCTCGTCAGCCTTACTTAACATTTACAGGTATACGCAAATTGATATTGCCAAACTATTATCTCACAGCTGCATTTTTTTTTTTTAATTATTTTCATTTGAGCAATTAAAAGGCTTCCAGGGAACATGTTTAAATTTAATATCAAAAAAAATTTCTTTCACTACACTTTTGAATGACTGACATTGCTAAAGGTTAAAAATAAGTTTTTGATCCCAACGCTACAAAACCATCAGTCTGCCTAATTTTGCAAGTGCGAATATGATAAAGAAAGTTTAAATAGGGAAACATTAATAGTCCGAAAGGCGACTGCAAGTACCTCATCAAACATAATTCTGAATTTTTTATAGACTGTGGAGAAAAGTTAGTAGATTACGAATCCACAGGTCTGCCGTGGCGAAAATGGCCGAAACTGGACGAAAATCGACCTTGAACGAGTTGAATTAAATCCTATTGACAAAGATGCCATAACTTAGCAAATAATGAGCATTCTTTTTTATGTGATTAAACATCGCTCTTTAATTTTCAATTAAGAAGGTTGCAGACGATTCAGACATCTGGCTACAGTCTACATGCATCTATTAAAAGTGAGTCAAGTTGGCAATAAATATTAAGTCACTTATGACGTAACTGATATCGGCAATTTGGCTTACTTTTAAAATGCTCAAGTTTCCCCAGCCAGAGATCAGAAATCGTCTGAGCCCTTCCTTATTCAAATATAAGGGCTGTGGGTTACCAGACGAAAAAATGTGTTCACTTTTTGGCAAGTTATGAGATATTTGGCAATTGGATTGAGTTCAACTCATTCAAAGTCGATTTTTGACTAGTTTCGGCCATTTTTGCCCCGGCAGACCAGTGGATTAGTAATCTACTAACTTTTCTTCATATTCTATCAAAAATTCAGAATGATGTTCGATGGTACCTAAACTTGCCGTCGCATCTCAGTTTATAACGCTTTGAAACGGAAAATAATTCAGAAGTGGTCACATAAGTAGAACTTTGAAATTTAAAAAGAAAAATAATAGAAAAATGTTCACAGAATTGCGTGCGATGGTCAGAATTCACGTTAGACCTCTACTTTTTGAGAAAAATCGAAAAGATTACTCCAAAATTACGGACAAAACTGGTCTCGTCAGCCTTACTTAACATTTACAGGTATACGCAAATTGATATTGCCAACATTTATCAATGTGTTAGTTAAAGTTCACGGAATTCATTGCATCCAATAGGAATCGTCTAGATCTTATAGTTTTTTATAAATTGAGGTCAAAGTTGAAAAATGGCGATTTTCTCAAAAACTGAAGATGCTAATTTCAGATTCATTTTTAGATCGTCGTGATCTATAAGAATCATCTAGTGAGTATTACCGAGCAAAATCGTGTTGAACAATGTGATCCATAGACTTATTATAATCACTAGACTTCGCGCTCCCATTTCAATTATACAACGAGGGTAAAACCAAAATAAAACATATGAGAAAAGAGTTTTCGGGAGCAGGGTTGCAGATTTGGCCGGTTTCGCCTCCTTTTGGCGCGGCCCTAGTTACATAAAGGAATAATTTTATGACGTAGTTAACATGTATGTTAAATTGTTGGTTGATTGTATTCCTCTGGAACAAAAGGTATAACTTTTCCAATCAAGTGTATTTTAAAAAAGCTTGTGAAGTTTTACTCGGTTTCCTTGATAAAAATTTCACAACTTCAAACGAATTGTAAATAAACTACGCTTTTTAGTTTTAATTATTAATAATTATAAAACCTTTATAAGATTTATAATTTAGTAAGGTTTACTTATTGTGATATTTTTTGGCACTTTTACAATTTGATCGTTGTATTCACAAATAGAGAATGCAAATGTTGTAAATTTACCAAGTACAATATTACATATGTAAAAAAAAATTCTTCCGTAATTGTATTAAATAAATACTTCAATTAATAGTAATTATCCAGAAAAGCAAATATTATAGAATTACGATGAATAGTATTATATAAATAAGTAATGCAAATTCTTCCATCTTTTTATTAAAAAAAAACTAATGCCATCTTCATAATAGTACAAGAAATAGCTCAGCAAAGTACGAGAAATTAAATCCAGGCACGATATGTGCTTTAACTAGATTCTTACCACATCAGTTGGCTGGTTGTTTTCAGATTATCTGGCGCCGTCAGCAACACGAGGGTTATAATGCGCCGAAACATTCGTCATTCTTAGCACATCAGAATCTTAGAAAGCAACCAAATTTTAAAACACATTGAAACACATTAGTAAAAAATAAATAAAAGACACTCGTAAAATAAAACTGGGTGGTGGTTTTTTGGGGGGTGGAGGGGAGAGAGAGTATTTGTCAGCCACATTACTGGGAGTTTAGTGCTGTGGGTTTTTTAATTATTGTGAAACAAATTTATTTATTGTCTAAGAAATTACTTTAAACTTCTCTAAATTCTAATTCTAACAGTCCTACAATGGGTCTATTTGCCAATTTTCATCTCGATTGGATGAAGGCAATTGGGTTAATTATTCCTTCGAAGCGGTAATATAGTAGCGCGTGTAAAAGAAGACTTTTAATGACACCCCCAAAATTTGATAGAATGTCTTGTCTTCGACAAAGTCTATCTGCCAAGTTTCAGTTCCATTGGATGATTGCAAATAGGTTAATTAGCCTTCCGTAGATTTGCCCGCCCCAAACAAACACACACAAGAAATTGAAGTTAGTAAAAAAACTATTTTAACATATATAAATAACTTGTACTTCATGTGTGCGCTTTAAAGAAAAATTGACTTTTCTGATAATTTGAAAGGAAAAATCGTAATTATAGCTCAAACAAAAACAGAAAAAGAAACTTAAATATTAATGTTTTATTACACGAAATATTCTATATCCACCTAATATTTTTGTTACGTTAAAGTCAAAAAACCCGAAAGTTTCATTTTAAAAAATCACATGGTAAACCGATATGAAGTATCAAAACAATATTAAAAACGTTCTTAATCATCAGTTTTGAAGATTCAGATTATTTATAAATGGATAAAAAAAAATACTAAGTATAGCGATCATAACCTTGATTAACGTCAAAATGTATTTCATTTTGATTCGTGCCAAACTTCGCCAATCTGGCCACTGCAAGGAATTTGCTGTTGATACTTAAAAGTGAAATTAAAATCCTTAAATAGCCACTAATTTCTTCAAAAAGCAGCTATAACCTCGGCCTGTTTTTCTATTTCAATATTAACTGCAATTTTTACACAAGTTACTTGCAAAATAAAATCCGTAATAAACCAATTAAAGCTAGCTTTCTGAGAATGCGTAACAAGAACATATTTATGAGTGTACTATAAAACCTTAATTATACAGAAAATTTAGAAAATAGCATTTATTTGTGAAAGCTTATTGAACCCCCTCCCTGAAATTTCTCATTGCAACCAAATGCAGATCAATATCGAACCATTTTTACTGGATTCAATGATTTTCAGTAAGACACCCGAAAGCGTTTTCCATTGAAGTGAATGGGGTTTTTCTCCTCCTTCGTTCGAAAAGGCCACTCGTCACGTGGTTTTCATTTTCGTTACACGATGTAACCCTAAACATGCCGTCTAGTTGTATTATAAGTCTATGGTGTGATATGACACTGCGCCGCCCCACGAAGTGATCCATTAATTCAAGCGCCGCTTCATAGAGCAAACCCTGAATATCGGGGCCGGCGCACACTGGGGTATTTTCATCGAAAAATTGGCCAAAATTAGTTTCGTGCCAGAATAGTGTTTAAATGCGATAATACTTTCATTTATTGAATAAAATAGAGAATTTTCTCCTTTAGATGAAAAAAAATATATATATTTTATCAAAAATATACGTTTTTTTTTTTTATTATTATTATTATTTGAATTCATTATTAATCCCATAATTATTTGGTACTTTAATATTGCTAGTTATACACCAAATGGCTTATCTTGGTTCTTCATCTGATGACTTATTCGAAGATTTTATTCAGATTTTAATCTAGCTTTATTTGGTTTTGGTATAAAATACTAAAAAGAAAACAGAGCCAGTGTATTCCTATGAAAGGCTTTACTCTTTTTAGGGGGTATAATACATCTCATATTTATTATGAGTGGTTCAGAGCTCAATAGCAGCCTATTACGCTCATCTGTATTTCATTCTTTTCAAGAAATTTGTTTTAACTTATTTAAGCGATATAACCTTAAATGTGTATACTTTACATTCTCAATTTGTTATTATAACCTCCCTTTCTTATTACAACTATGGGGCCATATAACAGCATTTTATGCATTGTTAGAGTAAAAGGATGCCGAAAGTATGGCTGTACATAGAGTTTGGCTGTATCCATGGTGTCGTTAGAAAATCTCTTTGTATCAATTTCTAAAATTATCTTCAATTAGTGAATCAAATGGACATTAATTCCCGTGGCTTCAGCAGCCATACCATATCATTGGAAAACCTTCTACTTGTACACCAGTCAATCAGGGTAACTTTGATCCACATTTTCTCTAGCCCCACTTATGTTTTAATAGTATTTTAAACCTAATGGCATAAAATGGAAAATAAACCTAAAATTATAGCTTAACTTACACAAATTAGTACATGCTGATAATGGTAACATCAAAAAATAGGAAAATAAGTTACCCTATCAACTTTGAACCACTATCAGAAATTTCATTTGAAATACCTTTTTTCATTCAATCTAGGAGTAAGAACAACTTTGAAATAATAAAATTAAGTTTCTTAATATTTGAAACATCATAAGATGCAATTCTCCACATCATAAAGTTTGGATATTTTAAATAACTCCACAAAGAATATATTAGGTAAGAACAGTGGATTAAGAATAGCATAAATATATTGCAAAAAAACTATTTATTATTCAGTCTAGACATAAAAATAAAGTGAAAAAACAATCTTCAGTTCAATCACTTAAATAGAAACTCATTTTATCAATTGAGAATTGAAAAGTTAAATAGGAAATAATAAAACTAATAGATGCGTACACAAATATTTTATTCTTAATGGTAGAAATAGTATGACAAAATAATACAACCCGTAGAAACAAAGTTTTTAATATAAATCCTTCATATGCATTACCAATTTTTAAATTCGTTAACACAGCATCGATTCTGTAAACAGTGTTCTTGGTGTTTGCATCGAATTATAAATGTCAAAAACATTTATATCACCAAACTACGGCAAACTACTTGTCAAAATTTGCGGCAAACTATGTTTCAAAATGTATTTATCAAAAATGAACATGAATTTATGCACTCACATCCAAATATCATTTATTTGCTCTAATTAAAGTAATTTTATAATTTATTTATTAAAAAAAATTGGCAACAGAAGTTTCTTCAATGGTCGGTTAAATGCTATTTTAGCACCATTGTATCACAGCAAGTTGGCTTATTAGTATTCTATAAAAGCGACCTTTTAGTGATAGTTTCAACCCCAAAATTTTATAGCATGCATTGTCATTGACATCGAATCTATCAGCCAAGTTGCAGCCCGATTGAATGAGGGCAAGGGAGTTAATTCGGCCCTGAAGATTTGCTCTCCATCGACACAAAAAAATCGAAGTTCATATAAGGAATTTATAAAAACAAAGTTCAAATTTACTGATATTTCACTTTTGTATTCTTTAGCATAATAGTTTTACACCAAATAAAGAATCATTGATCTGGAAAACTGCTCATGTTCTAGCTGGAATAATAATTTCTGAAGATATTTAAACACATCTGATTTTTAATACCACAGTTGTTTTCATAGGAATTTTTCCCTTCCTCAAAGGAAACGCTTCTTGAAGGAACGACTTTTAGCTCATTATTTCTAATATTTTTAGGTAGTATAATAGGTAATTAATAATTAGGTACTTTCAATATTTTTCTTTCGTTGGATTTTGCATGCAAGAGAAGAATCCTTAAATTAAGTTGCATTCGTATGTATATAAATGTATTTAAAAACAAACACAAATAAATTGGAATAAAATATTGATTATATGTGCAGTGTCTAGAATACACTCTGTCATCGGTCTAACTTTGAACCGTTTCAAAGTTATACTAAATTTGTGGTAAGATTATAGTACCTTGGTTTTTTGCTTTTTTCTAAATGTTAGCAAAAAAATAACCATTAGCTACTAACAATTTCACTATTTTCAGAAAATTATATAGCTGATATAGTGATAAGTTGATACTTACTTGCAGAAATTAATCGATTTACATCAACTTCATATAAGTATTAAAAGGGAACTTGCAAACAGTACTTCAGAAAAACAACTGAATGGCCAAATAAATTATGTACTATTTTGCTAATTTATTTTTTAAATGATAGAGCAAAAAGCCAATTTCCCAATCTTTCCAGCAGTTTGCAGCAGTGGACCATGGGCAGCTCTGTAAAACCAAATATACTGAAAACTTAAGAGGTGGCGCAAAGTTACACCCTATGGCTCAAAGTTACCCTGAATGACTGTATTGCATTCATTACTGTTTCCAAATCTGGGTTTTGGTACTTCAATAGTGAAACCAAACTTGCTTCTGAACACTTCTTGGATTTCGGTTTTTTCTTCTTAACTCTATTTTTATCTTCTAGAGTTCGAAGTTGCTACTTTTTAACAGGCCAGTTTGGATATTCAAAATGGGGTTATCTCTCAAACAAACGAAAAATAGATAATCTAAATTGAAGGGCCTTTTCCTCCATACCCTGTGTTTTTGTTAAATCGTTTAAGTTTTTTGATGTTGCACAGCATATGTAACACTTTATGGTTGGTTTTGTGCCAGCAACAACATGGAACCAACCATGGTAAAAGACCATGTTTGTTTAACTTCTACACCTCCGTCATCTTTTGTGTTTTTAAATGAACTGATTTTTGTTTAGATTTAATTTACCTAGCGTTTTGTTATATTTATGGTCCCCTTAGTGAATTGTAATCTGATTGTTCGACAATACCGAGGCAAATTATTTTTTCTCAGTTGTACTCCAAAGAAATCGTAAGGGCTCCAGAGCACTTTGAAAAACATTGACGTCTGACTCTTAAGAATTTTAAAGTGTTTATTTGTATTTTGTTTGTTTGGATCTGTCAACCACATTTCGTTATTAATTCTAATGGCTTTCTCTCATTAAAACTAATTGTTTCTATAATTTCCTGCAAATGTGTAAGTATAAGTGTATTCGTGTGATCTAATTGACCCTGTATATTTATTCAGCCAAACCATCTGTAACGGTGTTCTCAGAGGAGAAGGATAAAAATAATTTTTTACCAATATTTTTTTTTCTTACTTATCTTTTTAAGAATTCACACTCTTTATAAATGAACTTACTTTAAATGTACCCTTTGATTCTCATTATAAGCTTAATTTTATTACTATCTTAACTTTCCTTACAGGCTTTTCAGTGGTAAACCAAAAAACTATCTAAAATATTGATTATATTAGTTATTTTTCGATTTTATATGGTGTTATTCCATTACCATACGTGATTTTCATTGTAAATCATTATAAATAATGATAAATAGGAAACAAAAATGAAGTTTCTGCGAGTACGTCAAAATGACGTCATCTACGTCGACTCTTGTAATATCCACATCCACAAAAATCCGCAAAATGTTTTTAAGGTATAAGGAACTAGAATATGAGGTCTTTAAAATGGTATAAAAACCACTACTCAATAAGACTCAATCGTATAACAAAAACACTAGTGAAAATAAAATATTGCAAGAAAAATTATCTGAGTTTTGTAACTGATCAAAATTTAAATTACTCATTAAATTTAGATAAATTTACAATTTTAAATGGTAAAATCTTTAATTATAGACCTTAAGAAGACACATATATCATGCTGAAATTAAAATTGAAACAAAAAGTTTAAAATTTTGTTTGTTAAAATATTGTGCCTGCATTTGTATTAGAAAAGAGAAATGCACACTTCATGCAAACGTCAATTTTCGATTAATCGCTGTGACATTTGGGATCTCAGATTAAAAAAATTTATACGGGGTAAGATTTTATACTTAATAAAGTAAAGTGGGTAAAAAAAGTCTCCGTACGGAAGCCAAAGTTACAAATAAATTAGCATAATTTCTAATATTTTGCTTCATATCTTCAGTAACTACTGATATATGTTTAATTTGATTTTTTAAAATAAGTTTATAATAGATGTCTGTTTTTATAAAACGCAGCAAGTATTTAAATTGAAATATTTAGGAGATGTTACTAAATGCCATGCAAAAAAAGTTTCCGTACCCAATATGAAAATTAATTTTGACGTCTTCCACAACAGACTTGCAGTAAATTTTCAAAACTATAGTGTATGCAAGTGTCATGAAGACATGATAGTAGCAATTATTTAATTTTAGCTTGTAGCTGATTGTCTTAAAATGGAGTTCCTAAATCTATTCGTGAGTTGGCGATTCAGTTATGAAATGGTGGATTATCTATGAAAACAATAAGTGAAATCTTTAATATACTGATTGATTTAATAGAATGATTGATTTAATATATTATTGAAAGACACCGATGAGCTTCAAACTTTTGAGGATAGAGATCGATCCGGAAAATCTTCAAAACTAAAACGCTTGCATAAAAGAAATATCTTACAGTACGGTTCAAGATAATCCGCGAATAAGTGCACCTCAAGTAGCACATGGCTTAAGAATTGATAAAAACATTGAAGACAATTTCCAAGTGACAATTTCTGTGCACTGGTTAAGACATTTTGCGTTGGAGTTTCAAGATACACTTACCTATGCTTATTTCCTTCTACATAACATAAATTGCCGACACCAGCAGCTCTCATACACTCCCACACCATAGCGCCTCTTCCACCGTGTTTGACAGTTCCACATAAATTATAAGTTAACATTTATTGATATGGTTTTATCCTGACCGTAACTCTATTATCTGACCCTTGGATAATTAATTTTAATTCATCACTAAAAATTACTTTGCAAAATCGATGTGCCTTTTTTCTGTTACAGTAACTTATATAAGGCTTCTTACGGCTGCAAGTCCATTCAGACCCACTTTTTTTAATAACATTTCTCACCGTTTGAGATGCCGCTTCAATGTTTTTATCAATTTTTAAGTTATGTGCCACTTATTCGCGGATTATCTTGAACCTTACTATAGAATATTTCTTTTGTGCAGGCGTTTTAGCTTTGAAGATTTTCCGGATCGATCTCTATCCTCAAAAGTTTGAAGCTCATTGGTGTCTTTCAATAATATATTGTACTTCAATATATTAAAGATTTCGCCAATTGTTTTTATAGATATAATCCATCATTTCATAACTGAATCACTCACAAATAGATTTAGGAACTCCATTTTAAGACAATCAGCAACAAGCTAAAATTAAACAATTGCTAATATCTTGTCTTCATTGTACTTGCGTACACTTTAGTTTTGAAAGTTTACTGCAAGTCTGTTGTGGAAGACGTCAGAATTAATTTTCATATTGCGTACGGAAACTTTTTTCGCAAGGCATTTAGTAACATCTCCTAAATATTTCAATTTAAATACTTGCTGAGTTTTATAAAAACAGACATCTATTATAAACTTATTTTAAAGAATCAAATTAAACATATTTCAGTAGTTACTGAAGATATGAAGCAAAAGATTAGAAATTATGCTAATTTATTTGTAAATTTGGCTTCCGTACGGAAACTTTTTTTACCCACTGTATATGTGAAAAAATTTAAGTGTCGAGGTGGAATTGTGGCCAGTTTTTAGAGGCAAATACCTCAGCGTGCGGCGTTAACGTGTTAATGTTAAACAGCAGAGAACAGGTATAATCGAATATTTAAATCATCAATATAATTGACTAATGTAAAATATAATTTGAACCAAGAACTAAGGTACTTTTGAAAAAAGAAAATTCTCCCATGAATCTTAAGTTAGGATACTTTGTGATAAAATGTTTCAATTAAAATTAAACTAAAACCGCATTAAAAAAATCGTTACATCACGCTTCAGTAATCTTTTCCAATTCGGTATCGAAAATTCATCGATGAGAGTTGACTTTTGTATGACATTTCTCTATTAATTTCTATCGTCGGCAGATGATGGAAATAAGTTCAGTTACTGATACCAAATTATTACTGTCAGCAATTGGGGACCGATAAATTTGGATGAGTTTCGATCATTGGCAGAGGAATCGCCATTCAGGAATTGTTACAAGAGGGATCATTCAGAATTATTACCGGGCAAATTTATAGCATCAAATGTAATTTGTATAGTTAATGAGGAAGCTACTTGTTTATTTTTTGAGAAATACAACACAGTTAATTTATTTAAAAAGATATTGCCTTGTTTCAACTAGGAAATCTAGGTGCACGGCAGTTACCTGCCAAGTTCACTGCCAGCCATCTTTTACCGGAAGCCACTCAGCAGTATTTTGATCTCTCATATCTGCATATTACAGTATGCCTGAGAGCTGACATTTTTTTAGTGATAGCTGTTAGTCACTTTAGTAAGATTCCTAAGTTTCAAGTCTCCAATTATATTGGTTGTCGAGATAATCAAATTCGATAATGGCAGAAAACGACATATTTTGCGATCCACCTACAAACTCACTCACTGATCATCAAATCACTAAGGTACTTCTAGTAGAGCTTTTGGTATACTTACAAGCATACCATTACTTTCAATACAATATTGATACAATGCGTAACCACACTTCTACTGATATAAAATGTTTTTTAAACATTAAGTAGTTCAATTTAAGAGGAAATATAAGAAGTAACCTAGGTAAAATGAAGTGGTAAAAGTAGAGGTTTGTATTGAAGTTTCCAGATATCGAACAAAAATAATTGAGTACTAGTTGGCCTACTAACACATCTAGGTGCATGGCAATTTGTCTGCCAAGTTTGCCACACTGCCATACACCTTTTACTGAAAGAAACTCAGTACCATTTTATCAACCTCATATCTGTATATAACAGTATACCCAGAAATTTAAAAAAATTATGGGTAACAGTTAACCATTTTAGTAAGATCCTTAAGTTTCAAGTCTCCAATTATATTCGTTTTCGAGATAATCGAATTTGAAAACAGCATATTTTAAGATTCACTCACTCACTGATCATCAATATTCTAAAGTACTTTTAGTAGAGCTTGAACTATGAAATTTTTTTAATGTGTAAGGCTTAATATATACACAAAGGGAAAAATCTCAAATTTGAGTTCTCAATGTAAAAATATTTCTATTGGGGCTAAAATTATAAAATTTAAAATACTAGTAGATATTAGCATATATATATATAAAGGAAAAACTCGGCACACACTGCAACCCTAAACTATAAAAAAAATAGTTAAAAAAAGATATATACTTAATGCTTCTAACTGCAACAAGTTTTCTCGTAAATTTTAAAATTATGAACACTAAACATTTTTATAATAACTATCAGTGTACAAATAAGTAATAAATCAAAATTGAGAGTCATAAAAAGTTAAATTCCAACGAAAACAACTCTATAAAAATGCACTAGATTCTTCATGCAATAGCTATGGCAGTAAAAAGTATTGAGATTTTAAGTTCAGCCAAATTTAACTTTGTTGTAAACTACTGGCAATGAATATAAGCGGGATTTAAAACAAGATATTTTCTTCTCCAAATCTAAGTTCAACCTTCATAAGCCTAACTAGACAGTTACAAAAATGCTTGTGACACTTGACCATTATGTATTCTAAAGCACTTGCTTGTTGTGTTGGTGGTGTGACACGTAGTAGCCAATTCACATAAATTTTTTTATAACTGAATATTAAGGCTTATAAAAGTTGAATTTTAACTTTGAAAAGAAAATCTCACTAATTTTCATTTCCAGTAATTCACAAAAATGTCAAACTTGACTATACTTTAGATTTCAATACTTTTTACAGCCACAACTATTGCATGAAGAACTCGGTGCTCCTTTGCAGGTGTATTTGTTGGCATTTTTTTATACATGATTATAGGTAATAGTAAACAAAACAAAAATTTGCAAACAACTTTTATCCTAAGATTTTTATAACAGAAGATAGAGCCATTGTTAGAATTTTTCTTTTTCATAATGTTCATGCTAAAGCAACATTGAATCATGTTTGGCGTAGATCAGTTTATATCAAACTAGTAAAAAAATTTAAGATTACAGGCACCCAAATACTGCTAAAATTATTGCTACTCTGTTTTAAAAATATTAAACAGTTTGAATTATTAAATAAAAGCTATCAAAATCTATTTTACTGTATTTAATGTAGCCAAATAGAATCAATGTCGCCGGTGAAGCCCAAACCAGCAACAACTCTATAACAAAAAAGGGAATGTCACATAATTTCTGAAACATTTATCACTATGAAAGTATACTCATCAACTTAAGCAGAAACAGCATAAGAAAAAATGTGCTTAGTGATAAACTGGAAACAAAATAGAAGTCCATTTCTTTTATGTACATTTTATGCCTCATTTTTTTGGAAACTGGCAATAAAAATCTCATGATAATACTGAAATAGGTAAGAACAGCATCTCTGAAATTCACAAAGGAAAATTTCCTTAAAAATTTATCTCTTATTCATAAAAATAAAAAACATAGATCAATAAGTATAACTATTATATAATTTGATAGCTTAAAAAGCAGTTTTATCAAAAATTGCTGGGATGTTTTTTAGGATCAGGCTGAAAAATCAAACAATGGAAGTCAGCTTCAATTTGTGATAGGTATAAATATTACAAATTATTTTTTTGAACTTGAGGTTAAAGCATAGTTTCTAAAAATTATGATACTATTAGGTACAGTAATTAGATCTGCTACTAATATAGAATTGTTTAAATAGTATTAAAACTCTACATGATAACTACAGTTATGTTAAGTAATTAAGAAATATTTCATAAAAAGTAAATGATAATTAAAAACTTTTGTCTGGACTAGCCTCCTTAAATGGTTATATATAAGTAAATTATGTTATATATAAGAATATGATTAATCACAAGAAAATGTAGGGGCATGTCTCAAACAATGAAAAAACCCTGGTCTCTACATAATAGACAATCACTTCAAATACACTTCAAAATGTTTTTAAAAAGTTTGATACAGATCAGAGTAAGAAAATCTATGAATTTATTTAAATATTATAAATTTTTTTATATTAAGTACAGTTATTGGAAAACGTTCCTTAAATTTACTAGCAATATTTTACACTTTTATTTCAAAGCTTAAGAGTATGATATATTATTTATAAAATATTAACATTGACATTAATAACCATTATATGCAGGAAATAGAAATAAATTTTCCCATGTACTAATGTCAGAAAGTGTATAAAATAAAAAAAGTAATATATAAAATAAAAGCATTTAAATAGTATGTAAAAGTCATGACTGAAAAATATTTTTAAAACAGAGGAATGTTAGACTGAATAATTAATAACAAACAACTAGATTGTTTTTCAAAATTTAAACGTTTGATTAAATAGAAAATCAAAAAAAATATTTATTTTTTTACAAATTTATGCAATTTTTTTAAAACATAAGAAAATTTTAGTGGATGAACTTATTTAGTGAAATTAACTTATTTATTCGATAAGCTCTGCAAATGTATCATTTTCGTCACATAGACAAAAATTATGTCTTAAATATAAAAGAAACAATTATAAATATTTCAAGTTAGTACAAAGTGCAAAGCCACAAAATCTAGATATCAAAACACCAAACTGAAATTTTTTTTCCAAATTATCACTATCCATTAACTCAGAAAACAGTCCCAGAAAATCTTGCATTAAATTTAGCCATGTCAAATTGCTTTTTACTAGTGAGTGTCAACTGATTTTTCTTTAAATAAAATATTATTGCTATACCATTTTTTCTAAAGTGTAATATGTCTCTTTGAAGCATTACCTTTAGACAGTTGTCTGGATATAGAATTCTAAATGTGAACTTTCTGTATAACTACCTTTCCTTTTGATCAAAATATAATGTAAAGTAAGAAATAATAAATAGTAGTTATTATGTACCCATATCACCTGTTTAGCAGGAAGCAATGCTTTAACACATGGTACTTCATACATCGGCAATTAGATATGTTTATTGCATAGTTCGCAGAAGCTACTAATAATTAAAAAACTATACCAAGAATATGATTTATGCACTCTTGCACATAATTGATATGTTTGGAGACCAAACACACAATGCAATGGACTTTATCAAGGGATGTTATTGCATGGATTGATGATTCTATCCTATCTTAATATCACGAAAAGCAGTATAAAATGCAACTTATTTACTTTCAGAAGCTAATGCCAAGGCTGATATCATTGGTTTAATAGTCTAAAACGTTTGCATAAGTTGATAGAGAAGAAGCTTGAAACAATCTTGATTGATGAAGATAGATTTTTAACCTCTGAATATTATTAAAACTATTTCTTTAACACCAGTTATTTTAGAGAACATAAAAACTGGTATTTTTATCCCCTGATATATTTTTAGCAAAATCAGTAAATTGTAACAAGGCATGAAGGTAAGGTAGTAACTTTCAATAAATTACATGCATAAGTTATTGCTCTGACTAAGTTGTTCTTTCAATTAATGCATAAACAATTTTCTTTCTATCACTGAAAGCATAGTATGTAAAAATTCACACTAAGTGTGACATCAAAGATTTACATGAAGACAATTACCAGCAGACTTGACTGTACTTTCTTTGCTTTCACCTGCTGAAGTTTTTCCAACAGTTGCAAGAATGTTATGGCATTGAAATGAAAACTAAAAAGACTGATAATGATAGATTGCTTCACAAAAACTTTGAAGATGCAGACTCAAAAAACCTGTTTTATAATTGGAAGCATTTTCATAAATGAAATGTTCTAGTTTTGTAAAATAAAATATTTTATATGCCTTTTGATAATTTAAATAAAATGGTATCCTTACAAAGCAATGTTATGAGATAGCTTAAACTTTTATTTTTTAAAACTCAATGATTTTATTATTTTTATAAGCAGCAGAAAATATTGTATTTATTGTAACCATATCATAGTAAAAAAAAATTTCTACACAGAACGTTTTAAAGTATTTTACTTTGGAAACTGTTACAAAAATCGTAAGATTATATTATTTAATGAAGAAATATTGAATAAAGATGACAGAAAATTTAAAAGGATATGTAAAAAGTGTTCACTGTTTGACATATGCTGCTGCCTTTATGCAACTGGAGTGTTGAATACTGATAAAAATAACCCAATTGGAAAAGAAAAAAATTGTTGGATATTTTAGCAAAATTTAAACATGTTCATTGCTAACACAACATAATGGCTTTTCAAGCAAAACATGGCAACAAATTATTTGATAATTTTTTTAATTGGCAAGTACACTGTTATATTTTTTTAAATACAATATTAATTTAAATGGCATGTATTTGCAACAAATGTCTGTGGCATTTCATACAAGAACAAAACATTCTTATCCACACATTAAAGATTGTAGATTGTTAATAAAATAGAAATATTTCACTACAAGAATAATTTTTCCACCATCTAATAATCACTACATCATACTTACTACATTTTAATAACACTATAGAAATATGGAAATATAAAAAAATGTGGAATTGTAATTTTCATAATCTGTATAAGAGTTTAAATAAGTGAATAAATCATAACAATTAGCTTCATGTATATTTTAGTATTGTCAATTTATTTTAAGTTTCTTTAGATAAGAGTAAACACAATTTTAAGAAATTGACAAAGAATTTCCATATTTTATATATCCAGTCTTACTCGCACCATGCCATATACAAGTAATAAATGAAAATGCATTAGCTAGTGTTACTCAGACATTGGAGACATAATCAGTAATAAAATATTTACTTTAATTTTAAAGAACATTTTGGAAAATTCATAACAGTTAAGGATATGCTTAAACATGCAAAACTCAATGCATGAAAATAACAATTTTAATAGAAACAAGTTAAGTATTAACTATAATTACATAGGTACATTCTTAAAAGTCATGGAGTAGCAGATACAAATATATAAACTAACTTAAAATGAATAGTAGATATTTGAAAGTACTTAATATGAAGACCTTTAAGGCTGATTGAATCACTACAATCATCATTAACTTTTTCACTCAAGTTTGGATTAAAACGGGTCACAAGTATTATTGTAACAAACATTATTAATATTCATATTATTAGTAAAAATACTTTGTTTTAAACTGAAGGGCATTTTTATAAAACAAATTGGATAGCAAATCAACTATAAAAAGTACTGATAATTAAAACAATATAATATTAAAAATATAAAAAGTTGTGTTTTCAAAATTATCTTAATCTTGAACAAGCAAATGAATATGAATAATTAAAGCCCTTTAACCCATCAGGGGTAAAAAGGGCTTTAAATTGTATAAAATATACTGTGACAAAGGAAACAAGGAAATTCTTTACTTTCAAGCCAAATTCATCTATTTCGAAGTTTCCTATAAAAAGAATAAAATAAAAATTAACTCAGATATACAATAAAAAATTATTAAGGTGAAAGTGCAAGAAAAATATGTGAACATACAACTGGAATAAAAATAGAGTTCAAATATTAAAATCCTCTTAAGAAACATCAATGAGCACAAAATTAAGTTGTTTATAAAAACCTAAATATATTTTTAACTAGAACAAAGCCTACAAACAAATAAAATTTATTTTTTTGCACACACAGCCAATACCATTTGTTAACTCAAAGGTAAGTCCTGTTAACATAACTAAAATATTATGACAATAAGATTGCTTGCAAGAAATAAAATAATTTCCAAAACCATAAAAGAAAATGAGGTTTGGAAAATAACTTTCATACTTATTTTTTGATATTATGTAATTTAAAACTTGTAAGGGATTCTAAAATGAAGGGTACAGTGGATCAAGACACAATGACCAGCTTGTCATTTTGTAGCTTGTGAAAGGAACTAGTAGTCTGTAGTTGTATTTTAAGAATAATGTTATTGGTCGAAAAGAAAATAGTGGGAACATTTTTATTTTATTGAGTAAAAATTGAATTGTCAAAGCAAACTAACTTTTTTAAATATTTTACTTTGATTTGAATTGTGACTTTGTCTTCTCTAGCCTTAAAATAATATTCCATTGTTGACTAAAACAAAATAAACACACTTATTTAATGTTTGTTAATAGTCATATCAAAATATTATTTTACAACTTGCAATATACTAGCATTACTTTTAAAATTTGTTTCTCCATATAAAAATTTGAATTAAAAATGTGAAAGGGTTAATATTTGCCTTTGAAAGAAAGAGGGGCAATACTTGATATTCTTTAGCCCATAGGTATATATTAAAAAATCCAGTTGTATAAATGTTGTATGCTTTTATGAATTGGATTCATTTAGCACCTCAAGGGATTCACCATGTGACACATTTCTACAAATGTATACTTCATAAGCAAAGTTTAAAATCCAATACTTATTAAATAAAAGTACATGACAGGAAAAGAATTTCATTCGTTTACAACCACAGGACAATTAGTCATGTTTATATATATATCATACATATATATTTTATGGGTAGAAGAAATAGGTGCATTTTACACAGGTGGCAAGCAAAATGCCAGTTTCTAAAAGAAATTATTTAAAAAGAAAAAGTATTAATAAAGTATAAATACAAAATCTATAAAGTGTAAGTGTTTCTTGTACATCTTATATACAACATTAACATTTTTTAAATAAATTTTTCTAAATATTTATAAGTAAGCTTAAGCAATAAAGTGTTAAACAGAACAGCTCTATTTCATTTCTTGAATACTAAAATTACTAATATCTGAAATTTCAAGCATAATTGGTAAACAATCTGTAATTGGGCATGTGCCTAAAGAATTTTAAATGTCAATTACTTTTCTTTAAATGCATTTTCAAAGAATTATAGAAAATACAAAATTTCCAAATTTAAACTGATGAGATAACCAAGTTCGTTACCTCATTGAGCACCTCTCTTTAATTTTTCTATCTCATTGTTTCTTTTTCAGCTTTTGATTATTTATTCAATCATTGCTGTTTTATGATGATTCATAATTTATAGTTTCATAATTTATAGTTTCATAATTTATAGTTTCATAATTTATAGTTTCATAATTTATAGTTTCATAATTTATAGTTTCACAATATTTGTTTCTTTATGTATTGCCTTTTAAGTTTTTTAATATTCAAAAATTCATAAGTATCGTCATACATAATGCAGTCCAATTCTTGGCGATCGGTTTCCAGTTTTTCACCTTTAAAATTTTGAAATCCTTTTCAAGGCAATCAACCCACCTGAGCTTGGATCTGCTTCTAACGCAAGAAACTATGGACTTAGCAAGGAAGACCTTTTTTGTTGTTCTATTGTCTTCCATTTGGATTACATGCCCTGCCCACTTAATTCATTGGATTTCTATGAATTTGATTACATCAGGTTCTTTAAAGCATTTATAAATTTTTGTATTTATTCCTTTTTCTCCAAAAATCTCCTTTTATTCCACCGAATATGCTTCTCAAAATTCTTCTTTCAAAAATTGCTAGTGTTTGCTTATCTTTTTCAGTCAGTGCCCATGTTAAGCTTTGTTTTTGTACATGGCATATATTTAGTTTTTTCTTGATTTTTAATGCATTTTATTTGTTTCGGTTTCCAATGATGTAAATGCTTCTGGGATTCGAGCAATTATATCAATATCATCGGCAAATGCAAAAGCTTGCACAGATTCATTGAAGATGGTTCCTCTAGTGTTAATTCCTGAATCGCTGACTATCTTTTGTAAGGCCAGGTTAAAGAGGCAGCATGCCAGTGCATCTCCCTGTCTAAGTCCACTGTAAATAGTGATGGGTTCCAATAAACTGTTTTGGATTTTAACTCTCAGTTTAGTTTCATTTAATGTAAGGGAGACAAGTCTTACAAGCTTATCAGGAATGCTGAATTCCCTTATTCATTCAATGAGTAATTTCCTACTTACAGAATCATGGGCTGTTTTGAAGTCAATAAATAGATTGCGAGTGTCAATACCCAATTCCCTCGTTTTTTTCCATTATTTGTCTTATATTAAAATTTGATTGATTGTTGATCTTCTCATATGGAAGCCACATTGATAGTCTCCTATTATTTTTTCTGAGTCTCCTGCAAGCCTGTCAAAAAACAAGTTTGAGAATAAGAGATACAGAGTAGATTGATTCCTCTGAAGTTTGAGCATTCCAAAATATCACCCTTTTTGCGTATGAGGCAAATGGTGCTTAGTTTCCATTCATCTGGTAAAGACTTCCTTGTCCCAAATGAACTTGTTTAAGTGATGGATTTTCTTTTCAATTAGTTCTGGTGGAATTGAGTCCGAACCGGGTGCTTTATTATTTTTTAACCTGTATCCCTTCTTTCACTTCTATTAGTGAAGGTGGTGGAACTGGGTTGTTTTCAATTGCTGAACTGGGGCAATATAATAATTCCTCTTTAGCACTTTTTAATAAATTTTCAAAGTGCTCCTTCCATCGTTTAAGTATATCTTTTTTGTCATTCAGGATTGTGCCATCCATGTTCCTACATGCATTTGTTCTTGGCTTGAAAACTTTTTGACAAGGTTAATTTCATGAAAGAAAGCTCTGCTCTCTTTTGATCCTCGTAGATATTCAACATCTTTAAAAAGGTTATTGTGAAAAACTCACTTTTTCAGTGGATGTATTTTCATTTCTCGTCTTCTGTATTCTTTGTATGTCTCATCAGAGCTTCTTGTGTATTGATTTTGTAACATTTTACGATTGTCGATAATGGTTTTGCTAAATTTGTATTTCTTAACATAACTGCAATGAGTGTAATTCATAATTTGATTTCATAAATTAATAATTTTATTTTCAGTTTCACTTAACTAATTTGGAATTTGGATACGTCTTTAGTTGCTTCCTGGTGCTTCATTCTGTATCTCGTTTTTTAGATGTAGTTGTCATATTTTCAATCAGCCATTTTGAACTGTATGCAATTATTGTCGTTTGTGTTTTCACCAATTTTTGGTTGAAATTGATGGATGGTTGACTGTTTTGTACAACTCAAAAACTTATAGAACCAAACAACATTATTTATAATTGTTAAAAATATAATTAAGATGCATGATATCCCACACAGGTACTATGTTACTTTTAGCAGTGCACATTTTCTTCAGTTTAAATAAAGAATAAATATAAGTCATCTTTTTTGCACAATTGCCTTGTGACTAAACTGAGACTGATAACATTTTAAATTTAAATAAAACAGTACAATGAGACATACAAAATATCATTACAAGAAGTTACAACATAAAGGGGTTATGTTTAAGAATATAAAAGAAAAGAAAATTGAAACAAATTATTCAAATGACACAAAATGGATGTTGCTCAGAAAGGTAAAGAGGAAATTTTTAAATGCATGCATTGTATGCATACCATCCATATTTAGTAGGTAAAAGATAATATTTTCTAGTGGATTGTTTTGCATAGAATATGTGTTTTGGAGGAAAAAATGCCAGAGAAAATCCTTTTTCAGATTTACAATACATTTAATGAATTACCAGGATATGTTATATGTAATGCCTCATATGCTATATGAAAAAAATTCCAACATATTAGAAAATCATGGTTGAGGTCCAAGAAATTTACAATATCTTGGATAGAGAACATTATTTTTTTTCTCACATTGTATAAACATTTCATTTGCTAATGGTGTGTATGTTAGAGTGTTACAGAATTGTAAAATAACTTTCCAAGTCAGGATGCAACAAAATTAAATAATTCATAGTAATTAAATAAAGGAAATATATTCAATTTTAGTAAAGTTTTAAGCAAAATACTATATTTGCACACACAAATTGTTTTAGAATCATGTGCTGAAACTTAAATACAACACATAAAACTAGCATGTATCAAGAATAGGCAAAAGCATCAAAATATATGTGTATATAATCCTATCATATTTATACCAGCCACTCAAAATATACTTATAGCAGCAACAGCAGTTGATTAACCATGGCTATAAACTGTACAGTTAAAAACCCCAATCCATTTCAGGGTGATAACAAAAACAAGTGTAAAAATACCATGAAATATCCCTGGTTTTGTGACATACAGAAAAAATATTAAGGCTAAAACAATGCTGAAGGCAATTTTATTTTTAAAAATCTTAATGTACTAACTGTTACAGAAATTTAAAAATAATATTTCAAAAATTAAAAAGTTCCTTACATAAGATTGCTTGACCCACTGACGGTCATAACGTACATATATATCATTTGATCCCCAGATTTTTCAGTAATACACAACATTTTAAAATTTATAAATAAAATTTAAAATAAAATATTTTTTTTATTTTTTTATTAGGATGATAGTTTGTAACCTATCTAAAACAAAATAAATTAAAAAAATTATATATTTGAAATAGAAATATAATTTAAAAATTATTGCAGGGAAAACAACTGTAGAATTTTGCATATTCCCATAATAGTCAGTGGGTTAACGAATTAGCATAAAATAATATTACGAAAGTACAGCATAAAGTGAGATTATCATCAAACTTTATAAACTTAAGGCGATATTTTAAATCTAACATTAATATTATACAAATAATAAAAATTACAAGAAGTCATAATCAACCTTAATTAAATTATGACATTGTTTATTTCTAAAACTAACATTTGGAAATTTAAAATACATTGAAGGAAGAAATACTATTCATAGCTTTACATTTTTTTTTTTTTTAAACACAAATAAAAAAAAAAAAAAGTATCTCAAATGAAATTAATTAGTTACAAAAATAAATTAATACCAAGCTATTAATATAACTTAGTGTTAATAAATAAAGCAAAATTGGAATAAATTACTTATTTTGGTGTTTTTGGTCAAGTTAATATTTCAATGTAAACCAATCTAAATTCTTCTATAATAAAATTATAACTCATGCATTCTAAGCATATTACACACACACATATATATATGAATTTTTTTTAAAAAGTGAATAGCTTATTACAGGCTTACCAAGTCCACTAATGATTATTCTAAAACATCTATCTTTTAAAATATCTTTTCATACTGAACTATGGAAGTCTTTATGAATAGTAATGGTAGGACATCTTTATAAATAGTAATGGGGAGATGAAAATACTGAAATGAAAGAAATATATTTATTTTTTTATAGTATATTATTTTGAAAGTACAAAATTCATGCATAAAATCATGATAGAAACATCCCCAATCAAAATACCATTTTAACAAGCTTATAAAACCATACATGTCCCCTCCACAACACAGTACTAAGTTCAATTTAAAAAGTAAAAAACACAAGCACAATGCATAGTACAGAAATGTTCAACAATCAAAATACCATTTCAAAAAAAATTATAATTGATATTTCATTGCATAATTGATATTTCATTGCATAATTGATATTTCATTATTTGAGGCAATAATTGAAATCTCATTATTTGACTAAGTATTACTTCTAAAACAATACTCAATAAATATGATAGAATTTAGTCTAAGAAAACAATTTTTAAACAATTGCACAAATACTTAAAATATAAAATTGTTTCATACCAAAATTGGTAAGGCCATAACAATTGCTTTTAATCACAAAGTACTGCAAAAAATATTTAATACCTGAAGCTCAGGTAAAATACAAACTTCAGAAATAAAAACCATCAATAGAATGCTTTGATAGATAATTAAATGTGTCATTATGCTTGGAATAAAATCTTTTCATTTTTTACTTGAAGTTTTATAAGTATGGTCATATTCATAGAAACTCGTTTTCAAATTCCTTAGTTGTATTCAAATGAGAAAAACCAAATTCCTACGACATACACAGAAAGGTCAAAAACTTTTGCAACTGTTGAAATAAGTTATTTTGTTTTAAAAAAAAAAATGTACTATTGAGCAGAAAAAAGTCAAAGTTTTGATTTGCACAAATCTGGGAAATCTAATAAGCTATCCCCCCCCCCCCCCAGAAAATGAGGATAGAAGTTGGATAAATGTTTCACAAATTGACGCTTTGTTATTTGAACCGACATTCGATGAAAGAAAATGTAAAGGTACTTTTCCGTTAAAGGGGGCCGTTTAACAAAGTATGGTACGGATTTTTCACCAAGAATTGTTTACAAAACACCGCACCAAGTTATGGCAACCATAGGCAGTT
The DNA here is from genome assembly GCA_963978545.1 of Linyphia triangularis. NCBI lineage: Eukaryota > Metazoa > Arthropoda > Arachnida > Araneae > Linyphiidae > Linyphia > Linyphia triangularis. The sequence goes on from OZ021733.1 coordinate 34,519,468, forward strand.
CACTTGTTATTAAAAAATGGTGGAGGCTATCGTTTACTGGCAAAAACCACCTTGGTGCAGAATCCGTAAGGTATAATTGCCAACAGCCCTCTTTAACGGAAAAGTACTGATTTAAAAAAATGTTACCACTCAAATCACAGAATGAAAATCAATGACTTTTAAAGACTTAAATAATGTTTTTATGGACTTTTGAAAATTTGTTTTCAAGCATCATGTCTATAAATAAATTTTTAAAGTATATTTTAACTAAAAAGTTTCAGAAATTTTCAATATTATGTATGTGAAGTCATAATAAAATTATTGAAATATGCTAAATATATCAAGTATATGGGAGGAGTAAATTTCACATTAGCATATAATTTTCCTCAATTACTATATTTTCATTTTAACAAAACAAATAAAACAATAAAAAATATTTTGAAAGGGGTTTGAACCTTATACCCCTTCCCTCCTGGCATGCAGCATATTTAGGGATGACATTAACAGATTTTTCACAAACTAATTAAATAACTTTGCAAAAAAAATATTACTTAACAAAACTTTCTTAAAAAAATGTACAACTAAAAGTAAAAAAACAAAAGAAATTGCGATACATTTAAGGTAAAAATGTAACGTTTTCATAAAAATGTGCAATATTCTCACATGAAATTGTTTACACTAATTTAAATTAGTAGCTCCTTTATTAAAATCTAAAATTATGTTCTTTACAGTACCAGAAGAATTACCCCCCCCCCCCCATCAGAAATCATTTCAAAATTGAAATACTAAAGTCTCTTCCCCATAGTACCAATATCAAAATCTTTCATGCCCAATTTGCAGTTCGCCTTATGAACAGACTTTGTTGATGTTGCAATTCATTTTTCATATGCACTGTCAAAGCACATTAAACGTTCTTTTTCCGGACATAGCTTTTGTAAGTTGCTTGTGCTAAAAAAAACACTCGCTGCGCTGGTAAAATAAAACTCTTGTGGCTTGCAAAACAAACACTGCTCTCACATGTTCCTCTCACAAGTTCAGAGTGTAAAATTCAGTGCAACCTCGGTTCAAATTCCACTCCACAAATAAGCAAATACGAACCAATAGATGTGCAAGTTGGTGCATGCATAATACAAATATGTCAGAGAATTTTGATACAGTGCAAATAAATGGCGGTCATGCAGGGATAGCAAGTCGAGTTGTATTTTTATAAATTTTGCAGTCAGGCACACAACAACTGCAAAAATTAAAGACTTTTAAGGACATCTAAGCATTTTCAAGTACTTTCAAAGCCTTGAAAGCAAGTTAAAAAATATTAAGCATTTTCAATGACTGTGGGAACCCTCAATGTACATGCAATGAAACCATTGTTCACATTTATGAATAATATTTCATATTCTTAGTAATTAAATTACTATAGATGTTTTTGTCAATAATATAGAGGATTTAGACCTTTCAAATTGTATTTCATAATATAGCATAATAGTGATATTTGCTTAATGGTGTGTTGTCAATTTCATTGTGTTAAAAGTAATTGATGTTTTTAACATAAACATAAGTATTATTTCCAAAAATATTTTATACTTGTTATTATTCTATACCTATAGAATATTTTTTCTATTGAGAAAGATTTATACTTGCATAAAATATTTCTCAATAGAATGGAACATTGACATTGAAATCACTAAAAATTGGCAAATAACTTCTCAAACACATTATTATAATACTAAAGCAAGGGTGTGTACAATCAACCATTAAAATGGAATATGTTAGCACAATAATAACCTTTAATAATTTGAAGTGTCCCTTCACTTATGTGGCATTTATTTCAAAAAAGTGAGCACATTTAAAAAAAAAAAATTATCTTTTGCTATAATTTTTTAACCAACAAAGCTGTTTTAAAATACATAAAGTAAAATCTTGAGAATACAAAAAGTTGCAGGAAAGTGGAATAACTTAATCACTTTTAGGATAAAAAGATTGCAATGTTTTTTTGTTTTTTTCTTCTTTGAAAAAAAAATTGGTGCTATAAACAAAGTGGTAAAATTAATTCAAGGAGGATGGAAAACCAAGTGAGGCCCAGAACTACAAAGATCAATACTTGTGTATATAAACATATTGTTTCTCACATTAAAAACCATCGATATTAATTTTCATTAAATATGTTATAAACTTTTAACATTCTTTGGCAAGAAATTAAGTTTCATGTAGTATGTTTTAGTGGTGAGTAAACATGAATTAATAAAAGAAAGTCGAAAGTTAGTTTTGGGTTTAAAATTTTTACGTCTTCCTGGGTTTTTTTAATTTCATTGTTGAAAATGATGAGATAAAAGGATCACAGTGTTTTTTGTTCATTCCAGTAATATCAACATTCCACAAAAGGAACTGAGTTTGAACCCTTACAGTAACTTCTCCCAGAAGGGTTAGGGGATGGCCAATGAAAGAACAACTATCTCTTATATTCAAACTGGTGATTATGTCATGGTGCTGTTTGGCAGGGTTAAATATCCACGAGTGGTAAAAAAAAGTTGATGGCTCAACTTTCCACAAAAGCATCTTTGAAAAAAAATGGCAAATTTTAGAAATGGCAATTTCCAAATTATTTCATCTAGTACAACAAACCCATTTTTTAGGCATGTTCTCCCACTACTGATCTGTATTTGATTTTTCACTCCATGTATGGTTTAAGTTCAATTTTTTCTAGTTACTACTACCGCCTCATTCATGTTTAAAAATTAAAAAAAAAATACATAAAAATAATTTTTAAACATACTTTTTTTTATTCCTAGTCATTCTACTTTAGCTTTAACTGCAGTAAAAATTCCCAATTGTCTCCGGAATCGTTAGTATTATGAAAAACTGTGTTGAGTTCAGTTCACCCCAGTTAAAAGGATGAGATGATCAAAAACTTTTTGCTTTTTACAAATCCTAAAAGCTTTAAAAATTTCCCAATGTTTTAAAATAAATTTGATGGATCAACTATTCTAAGGTTCCATCGAAAGAGACAAATATTTTCTAATCTACAACAAAACATTGATAAAAACTGTGACCATGATCAATCAATCAACTTTATGGTAAATAATATTTCCAATTTTTAAGCTATTTTGTGAAGAATTGTGGAAATATTCCATCATTTATGTGAGAGACTGTACTTTACATATTGGGTGCAGTTACTTTTAGTAAATATTTACTGTGCAACAAATTTTATTTGTAATTTTATACCTGATTCATTCAAATAAAAGCGATTGGATGATAATTTAAGCATTGTGCAAAATAAGTAAATTTTAATTATTATCATCTAACTATTGAATTTAAATGAAGAACAAGCTTTAAAATAACATGACTGCATTTTTAACAGGTTTAAAAAGGGAATACATATTCTTTTTTTTTGTTAGTATACCATATAAACTAGAACAAAAAATAAAAAAATGTTTGCATATTGTTCTTTGCTGTAGTTTAAGTTGCCATATTAAAATCAATTATCTAACCTTATAAAATATTGAAAAATTTACATCAATCCAATCAAAACTTAACTTTTTAACATCTTCAATAAATCAAGCAAGTATTTTACTCTAAACGAATATTTTCAGCAGAACTCAAGATAGAACAAAATATCTTAAATCTAGCATAAGCTACCATGGAGTGAAGACCCATCTCATTGTATTCCGAAACGAAATTCACTATTAAAAGTAAATCACTACCTATGATAATCTTTTCTTATTCAATGTGAAAAAGAAACTGCAAGAAAACTTTAAACTTGAATTGGACAGTTAAAATGATGAGTTGATGATCACTGTATTATTTGTTCCTTCCAGTAACCTTAGCATTTCAAAAAGGAAACTGGGTTTGAGGATGGCCAATTAAGAATTTCCCACTATATTTTATATTCAAATCGGTGATTATGACAGGGTTAAATTACATATCACTTTTCAAAGAAAAAATAGCTTTTAGTAAAAGTTTTCTTATAAAAATCTTACCTGTTTTCAGTAAAAACATGAGAATTGAAACAACTTGCATGGCCAAAATGAGACAAATAATTGGCCATTTAAGAGGGATATTTTTTATCTGTGCTTCGACATCTAGTTTGTAGCATAAGGAAACTCTGGAATGACCCTGAAAATAAGAATATGATAACATTTTTTAAAACTACTCGACATTGATCATGTATATTTTAATATTTTGATGTTTACATTCTGTTACGACCTTGTAATAGTTTATTACCGAAATATCAAAAAAATGGTTATGGCTTTTAAGATTCAAATGGATGAATTTAACAATTTAAAGCTAATTTTATAAATACAAAACAATAGCTGGGTTTCAAGTTTACCACAAAAACTGATGCCAAGTCTATCAACTCTTCAAGAAAAGTTATGTAAAAAATTCAATTGTTACCACTCAATGTTGAACACATTTTGTAGGAACATTGTGTTATCTGACTTTTCCATTCGCTTTCAGTAATATCAAATATTCTTGTAGAAGTCCCAGAATTCTCTAAACTATTTTACAACTAAGTTCTAGAATTTTTAACTGGCATAATTCCATTCGTTGTAAAATTAATTTTAATGAAACAATGCTCTGAATCATTTTTCCGCTAAGAAGACTTAAACTTGTTGTGTAACTAAGCTGATTAGCAAAGTTATATAAACAACTTAAAGGATTGTTGTTAAACATTTTTTTTTATATAAACATTTACTTATTTTACTTATATAACTTCCAGCAGCCAATTTCTGCCAACTTATAATGATCGATATAGCCAAGTAAATTTGATGTATTATGACGTCACAGACCACAACTTTTCTGAATATCTCAGGAGAGGAGGTTTTGTTATTGCCTAACAGAATTCGAAAATTTGAATTTATTTTAAAAGTTGGTATTAGGATTGGCCAATAATTGTAGTTGATGAAAGGGAAAAAAACAATTCCAAAAATGCGTTAGGGTAGGTTCAACTCTTTCCCCCCCCTCCCGTCTTTTTACCCCATCTGGCAACGCTCCTGGTGGACAGAATCCGAAAGTGAACGACGAATTTTTCATCACAAAGAAGTATAAACTTGCTTACATCGTTTTACAGCGAATAACCTAAAGTAATTGTTTAAGTGAAAATAAATTCTACTGTGGTAGAAAGCGTGAAAGTTAGGAAGTAAAGAAAACTATTTTTTTTTTCTTTCAAAAAAGAATGCAGAAATGTATCATTTGAATGCAGAACAAATCGTAAAAACATCTATAACTGCTATGGAACTTGTTCGTGAAAAATCTCCAGCTACCAGTTACTTGGAAAAATTCACGTGGTTGAAACAGCTCTATAGAAACTCAGAAGCTGCATACTAATGATTGATGAGAGTCAATACTTTTCAATATATTGTTACACTGTGCACAGTGAGGGAAAATGCAAGAAAACCTGGTGCGATAATCATTTTTTTATGAATTGAAAAATCAATAATGGATCCTGTTCCTGTAAAGCTCTTTTCATCTAGTGCCACTATGCTAGTAGTCGGCAGACCACGACTCTTCTTATGGGTATCAGCGGCTCTTCAAGTTCTGAAAGTAACTCAACCTAAGAAAAAATTTATAAAGCAATTATGGTGAATGGGTGACTCAAAATAATACCCATCAACGGTGTGATGTTAAAAGTTTGATACGATATAAACACAAAATAATTATTTACAAGTCACACACACACCACAAAATAAACATTAATACAATTATACTGGGAACATATACAATTCTGGGGGGAATTCCTCACCTCACATGTTTACTGTTCGAGTGCTGGAGTTAAACTGAATAATGATCTACACTAAGTAGGTCTTTACTATGTCCATAGATGGCGTTAGTAGTACAGTCCGGGGAAAGAGTTATACAGAGAGTGTCACAGGCTCCCCCTCTGGCTGCGAAGACGTCTCGGCGAGCAGCCAGGAGAATTGTTGGATTGTGGACCAGTGTTAGTGGATGGCCTGTTTGTTGTATGGGTCCTTGGTAGTCGACCCCTTCTCCTGATAGGATTGATTGGCACATTTGTCGATTGGAGGGCTTCCTGGCAAGGACGCAGGGCAGATGTATGAAAGACTCCAAGAGAAACGTGGGGAGTTTCAAGGTTGGCTATTTCATAGCTTGTTGGGGAACGTTGAGTGAGTATAACATAAGGTCCATCTCGACGAGGTGCGAATTTGGCTGTTATCTTCTTGGTTTGTTGCTGTGAGGGTGTAAGGTTACCCACACTCGATCTCCAGGTGCGTACTGGGGACTCTTTCGTCTTTCCTGATCCGCATACTTTTTCCGTTGATCCTGTTTCTGTTCAACAATGTCCTTGATTTCTTTGGAAATATTAGCAAAGTTTTTTAAATAAGGAGTTATTTCAGCAACGAAGTTGTCATTACTTATTATTGTTCGTAAATCATGTTGTATGTCATCAGGGGTTCGGAGTTCTCTTCCGAACTGTAGGAAAGCAGCTGTGTGTTCTGTGGAGACACATCTTGCAGTGTTTAAGGCAAAACGGATTGTTGGTAATTTATGGGTCCATTCAGTGTGATTATCCTTAACCAAAATTGCCAATCTCGGTTTGAGATCTCTGTTTTTTCGCTCCACGGGATTTGCTTGTGGGCAATAAACTGGAGTAAGAACTTGTTGTATATTAAGAAGATGGCATACCTGCTGGAGTACAGCACTTACAAACTGTGGGCCATTGTCGCTGATTAGTCTTCTTGGAAATCCGTATCTCAAGAATACTTCTTCTATTAGAACTATAGAACACTCCTTGGCTGTGGCGTTTCGGAGAGCAAAGAGTTCTACTCATTTTGTTGAGGTATCTTCGACGATGAATATCCATTTTTCTCCATTAGAAGATTCAGGCAGGGGACCAAACAAGTCGATGACCAGGGTTTCAAAACGTTGAGAGTATACTGGGGTTCTCAACAATCCTGCAGGTTTTTGATTGCTGGGCTTATATCTGTTGCAATCGGGACAGTGTTTCACATAATCGGTAATGTATTTGCGCATTCCAGGGAAGTAATATCTGGTTGAAATTCTGTGAAACGTGCCTTCTGCACCATAATGTCCTGTGGTTGGGTCATCATGATGTTCCTTCATCACTCTTTCGCGCTCGTGAATGGGGACCACTAATTGCGCTTCTTCTGAATCAGAATCTGGGGCATAACGGTATAGGACACCTTGATTCATAATGTAACCTCTTTGAGTCCAATTTGCGAAATTTTCGTCTCTTGAACCACTTTCAAAGCTGTCTATTATTTTCTTAACATCTTCATCCTTCAACTGTTCGGCTCGAACATCACTGGCTCTTTTAGCTGGTAAATCAACGATGACTGTGCAAGTCTCGCATGTTACTTTTTCATGTAAACAATTAGGACGAGAAAGCATATCCGCAATGACATTCGCCTTACCAGGGATGTATTCCACTTTTAAGTTATAAGACTGTAGTTGGAATGCCCATCTTGCAAGCCGACCAGTAGGGGATTTAAGGCTCAGCAGCCATTTCAAGGGTTGGTGGTCAGATGCCACGGTAATTTCGGCTCCTTCGATATATCCTCGAAACTTTTCCAGGGCCCAGACCACTGCAAGTGCTTCTCTTTCAGTGGTGGAATAATTTCGTTCTGCTGAGGTTAGCAAACGACTTGCATACTCTAGCGGATGTTCTTCTGGACCATGTCCCTGAAGAAGAACAGCTCCTAATGCATAATTTGATGCATCTGATCGTATGGCAAAAGGTTTTGATTCATCAAGTTGTTTCAGCACTGGTGGCGAAATCAAACATTTCTTAAGGAATTCAAATGCAGACTGTTCCTCTTCACCCCACTTCCACGTGGTCCTCTTTTTGGTGAGATTGCTCAAAGGACAAGAAATCTCTGCAAACTGAGGAATGAACCGTCGATACCAGCTGCATGTTTGCAAAAAGGATTGTACCTGTTTCACATTCTTTGGTGGAGGGATACCAGCAATGGCCTCTACTTTGGCAGAGTCTACTTCGATACCGGAACTGGTAATATAATGTCCGAGGTATTTGACTTTGGGACAAGAGAAATTGCACTTCTCCCGGTTAGCATTCAAGTTGAATTATTGAAGTCGTTCAAACACTAACCGCAGATCTTCGAGATGATCTTCAAATGTGGGAGACATCACTATGATATCGTCTAGGTAAGCAAGGGTATTTACCTTTAATCCATTTCGAAAGATATCCATCAAACGTTGAAATGTTGCCGGGGCTGTTTTCAGTCCGAAGGTCATTCTGTTAAACCTGAAAACACCAAACTGGCAGACAAAAGCGGTCTTGTCTTTGTCCGGCGGGTGCATCTTTATTTGATAGTAACCGGATCTCAAATCAATTGTTGACATAAAGGAGGTCTGCTTGGCATTGTGCAGAAGATCGTCCATACGAGGTAGTGGATATGGATCTGATTTGGTGACTGCATTGAGCTTGCGGTAATCGATGCAAAGTCTGAATTCTCCATTTGGTTTGGGAATGAGAACTGCAGGTGAGGGCGTATGGGGAGTCACATTCCTCGATCACTCCTGTGGCAAGGAGTTTTTCAATTTCTTTTCTCAAAACCTCTTTTCTGGCAGGGGAGAGCCTGTAGGGTGCGGAAGCAATTGGAGCTGAATTCCCTGTGTCGATTCTGTGCTCTATATATGGTGTTGCATCTCCCCCTGGACGGAAGATAATTTCGTATTCCTCCAATAATGCATTGAGTTGCCTTTTCTGGTTTAAATTGAGATTTTCTCCTTCATTTGGTCGAAGAAGTGTAGACTTCTCAGTAGTCCTGGTCTCAACAGAGTCGGAAAATTGTTCTGTAACCTCTGTTTGAAGTGGAAAAGAATTTGCTGCGGTAGCGTTATCGCCGTTATCCATAACTTCGGAGAAATGGTCTTCAAAATCTGGTAGACTTGTACAGGGATTCACTGGGGTAGTGTCTTCCATAATTCTAGATGAATGGTCTTGGACTTCTGGTTGAAGTGTATCGGAACTCTCTGGAATATCGAGTTTCACAAATGGAAAAGTTTTATGGGGTCTGTTACTGAAGTACCAGGAGTGTTTTTTGAGATTTAGAACGATTCCTGTTTTTTCGATGAAGTCAATTCCAAGCAGAGTATTGTTTCTCTGTGCCTCTGGAATGGCAAAAATCGGCACTGAAAATCTTCTTCCCTCCAGACAGACACTAACGTACGTTTTGTGTACTTCTTTTTCTGACTGGCTGCCATCGGCGAGAGTCATGGTAAGGTTTGACTTTTCAAAACGGGTTCCTTGTTCTCTTAAGAGGTGGAAGAGACTTTCACCAGCGATTGAATGAGTTGCGGCAGTATCTGCATATGCTGTACCCCACATTCCATTGATGTTTACACTGAGGATTGCCATCTGGCTAGATGTTGACAGACTGTTCAGCTCAATACTGTGGGAACGAGTGGGATTCTTTTTTCCAGTCTTGGGACAATTTGGACAGTTCGATTTAATAAATCCTGGCGTGCCACAATTATAGCAGTAAACAGAGGAGTGTTCTTCCTGCTGGGGCTTCTCATGAGCTCTTGCCTTCTCTACTCTCGCTTCTTCAATTTCTTTTTCTTTTGCAATACGTTCCCGTTCAACTTCTTTTTCCTTTGCGATTCGCTCCTGCTCTATTTCTCGTTGTTTAGAGATTTCAGCCTGCTCTTGTGCCTTTTGTGTAGCGATAACTTGTAACTCGGACGCTTTTTCAACTGAAATTCGTTCTTCTATAAGACTGGCTAATAAGTTCTTTGTTAGTTCCTCATCATACCCGTCAGATTTAACAATTAAATCCTTCAGTTGGATGACTTTCAGATTGTCACCTACGTCCAAGCCCAATTCCTGTGCCAACAATCTCAAATCTTCCTTACGTCCTTTTGCTAAGTAAGCCATGTTAAGTCTATTGTGGAATAGTTTAGAGTTTTTGCCAAAGCTTAAATGTCTATGGAAGTTTGATGATCAAAATAATTGTTTGTATAATGTCCTACAAATCCTAACATCAGTAAAACTTACTTTTCTTAAAATTTACTTAAAAACACAAAAAAAAAAGAAGTATACTTTCACTTCCAATTCAATATTATTATTAGGAAATTAAATCTGAAACATTAAACCTAAATCCACATTTTCCGAAGATTTACTTTTAAAAATGTATCAAATAAATTTTAATCATCACATAAAACAATAAAAGCATTGATAGCAATAAAATAATTTCCACTTTGACACGATACTGATCCAAAATAAAAGCTAGGTAACTTAAAAATCATGCACTTCTAAACACATAAAAAGAACACTAATATACGATTCCAGTGTAATAAAAAACTAAAATAAGAGATATAAGAATCCTCTCCAAAAAGCAAAAACATGATTTGTAATTGAATAAAACCTTATTCCAAACACAGGAAATAAAATAAAAAGCAAAGCAGTTCGAGAAAATATAGAGCAACTCTCAATTTGAACTCAATGTCATTTATAAACTGGGTGTGTTCTTGCGTAGGCATATAATGTTCTTACAATAATATATAATATATTTTCATAGTACACAAGGATGTGGATTTATCGAAAAGACTATATTTCAATTCAAGATATGTGAGCACATAACATTTATAAACTGCATTTATATTTAATTATATACACAGTATTACTAGCAAAAGTTATGCTTTTGAAATACGTTATATGAACCATTCGACTACACAATTACACTTGAATATAACACTATTATTAAAATTGTTAACAACGTAAACAACTTTAAAATAACGAAAACATTTAATTGCAAGAATAACGGAAATAGGATTATTCTGTTTACAAGTTAAAGTCAGGTTGACTTATGTTATCAAAACAAAAGTTATATCAAATCAAAATTCACTTATCTGGTAAAATCCGTGATTTGTTTGAAGTGGAGAATCTTCCAAGAACCACTTATCCGTGAGGGTTGGATAATTTTTGGCTGAAAGTAAAATTGAGCCTAACCCCAAATCGAACAATAAACACGTTCAAACACGTTGGGCGCCAATTATGGTGAACGGGTGACTCAAAATAATACCCATCAACGGTGTGATGTTAAAAGTTTAATACGATATAAACACAAAATAATTATTTACAAGTCACACACACACCACAAAATAAACATTAATACAATTATACTGGGAACATATACAATTCTGGGGGGAATTCCTCACCTCACATGTTTACTGTTCGAGTGCTGGAGTTAAACTGAATAATGATCTACACTAAGTAGGTCTTTACTATGTCCATAGATGGCGTTAGTAGTACAGTCCGGGGAAAGAGTTATACAGAGAGTGTCACACAATAAATATTAGTAAATATGTAATTTGTCTGGATAAACCCAACCCAATGTAAAGTTAATTCTTAATCTCAAACCCAAAAAATAAGAATAACGCGACGAAGCACTGAAATGACGAGTAGGGTGGATTTGTAATACTGTTCACAAATACCAACTCAAAAGTCCACAGCACTTTCTGAAATATTCTCAGTCGAAATACGGAAAAATTAGAATGAGCAATAGGAGTGTGCCCACCATGCCTCACATTATCAGTTGCATTTAGCTTTTGTTGAAATTCGTTGTTCTCTTGTCTTTGACAGATATTTAGCCCCTTGTAAATTTTTCGTGGTTGCAAGCGCTGTTAAAACGCTTTTTTCTTTTGCCTGTAATATACTGTATTGGAAAAACCCGACCTCAATTTCGTTCACAAAGAAGAGAAAAATTGACGTGGAAAATCTTAAATTTAAGAAAGATTGGACTGAATTATATACGTTCATTCCAAACAAATACGAACTAAGGACTTGTTTCATCTGCCATGATTTTCATATAAAAATGGTACACAAATCAAATCAAGAAGGAAGTGAAATGCAATAAAAATGGTTCAAAAATGTTTGTATGAAAAGTTTAAATTGGTACTGTTTATATTTATTTTACCCCACTTAAAAAAAAAAATTGCGATTCTGATTAGTGAATGTTTGGTTCTTAGAACAGAAAAGTCTGTCGACCCAGGGCCATCTCGAGAGCACCCCGAGCACTATGCATAGAGTGAGGTAAAGTTATCGATCTAATACAAAATTTTATCTCTCCCATGGCAGTATATAGAGTTTGAAAATATTTTAAAGTAGCAGGCCTGCAGGGGGGGGGGGGGGGGCTGCACGGACGAAGAAAATAAATTCTGGTATGGTTTTATTTATCTATAATTTTAATTTATTCTATGTTTTATTAAAAATGGTATGCGTTTAATATCTAGAGGTTCCACTAGTGTTCCAAACAAGTTGACCGAAGTAGCAAGATGATAAGTAGCAATTTATTCATAAATTTTCTCGAAAATATCATTAATTCTCAAAAAATATTTTTTTTTAAACTTTTTAATTATCATTATAAGTTTACTCATGGCAGACATCATTGTTAACTTCATCTCGTCTCATTACATTGCCTGTTATCATAAATATTTTGAACTGTAGGCATTTAAAATAACCTTTTAAAAGTACAAAGTAAGTTTTTAAGAATTTATCTTATTATGTTGATATTGCCTCCCTTACAGAATTTAAAAGACAAAATTCTTCTATATTTTTTCTACCTGCAAAAGTCTTTTTAATTAGCAGTTAATTCTTCCATGATATAAAATATTTGATTTTGAGACGCAGATATTTGCTAAAATATCATTTCGTGCAAACATGCTAATATGGGTCTGGACGAAATAAGTTGCAGTAATGCGAAAACTGAGCAGAACCAATGGCGGAAGCAGCAAGGGGCGGATGGGGGCGCCGTTGTTTAAAATTAAATAGAAAAAAAATAAAGACGACGGAAAATATTTTATGTGTTGTTTGTCATGATTGTAATAAACAAAAGGCTAACGCTGGTGTCTAAAAGTAACTCATATATTTAGTTATTTAATTTAAATATATAATAAGTTAATAAACATGAGAAAGATTTGAATTAAAAATAAAACCTATGTACTCTATGGTTTTTACAGAGCACGTTTTAACGTACGCTTCTCTCGGGCTATAGATGTAGTCAATTAAGATTTGGTGAATCCGTACTGAACATCTTTGATGTATATGTTCTTATCCCAAGAAATTGAGATGAAAAAGCCGAGGAGAACTTAAAACAACAAAGTGCTGAACAAAATATGTCAGGTTTAATTTTTAAAGACCATGAAATTGGAAGTTTGTTCAATAGTGCACTTCGAGGAAATATGAAGTTTGGTATGAGTTTTGGAAGAATGTTTTAGTAAAAAAAAAAATTACAGTAGTCTTAGAATTCTAAGAGTAATGCGATGCAGGTGTTTTTTTACGAATCTGTAAGCTTCTCGCCCTCCAAGTCACGTTCCCAGTAAATGTTGCTTCAGCTGAACAAATGTTTTCGTTGTTGAAATGCCTTAAACCTTGACTTTGAGAGCGGATAACAGGGGAGAGACTTTCAGAAATAGCATCACATTCATAGTCAGAGACATTTATATTGATGTAAATAATGCGATTGAAAAATTTTCAAAGAAACCAGGATGGTTAGTATTTTTACCATATTTTTTATTTTTTTTTTTAAAGTTGCTTGTTATTAAAAAAAAAAGCAAAATAGTTATAACAAGTTTCGATATAAACTTATTCTATTGGAAATTATTATTTTGGAAATTATTATTTTGGAAATTATCCCATGGTATAGTAATATAACTTAAAGACAAAAAATTTTATCGAAACTATTCAGCAGCCTAAAACAAAAACAAAATTTCCGCCCCCTCCGTAATAAAACTCTGGATCCGCCCTTAAACAGAACATTTATATACCTTGGTAGGAATTTGGCTCGATGAACAAAACAAATACTATTATAAGAAGTATTTGGAATTAATGATTTGACAGACATCGACATACATAGGAAATATACAATTATAGATACCTCAAAATTGAACTTCCATTTAAAGAAAACGTTGCATATTTTGCCAGTCTAAATTTTCAATTTAATAAAATTCTCAATAAATGAAATATTACTAGAATATTTAATTAACTTAAACATAATATTGCAAAAAAGAATTCTCCTGTACAAAAAGATACGGTTCGCAAACATGTTGGGGCTCTTTTACAAAATTTAGTGGCGAAAGTTAGAAGGTACTATACTTTATGAGAAGGAACTTTATGTCGATGTTATTCTTTGAGAGGGGAATATGTAAAGGGTATTTTGATTCTCTATGACAGGGGGCTCTCTATAAAAAGTACTCTACAAGAGGGTATGCGTCAACTCGGTTTGGAAATCATCCCCTCTTCTCTCATTGAATTTTAAACAACCAATAAATGAAAGATATATCTCTCCTCTTTAAACAATTCCCTTCATTATTTCTTTATTATTTATTGATCGAGCTTAAATGCTTAAAAACATCCATTGGATACTAATGGATGTTCAGAATATATTAGATCCCCGTACCAACAGACCAGCTACGCGAGCAGTGCCGAGTTCTGCTTTCCAAATCAAATTCCATTAGCCCCCCCCCCCCCCCCACACCTCAAAAATACACTTACTTCCAAAAGTTAAGCACGGAGAGGGAAATGTTAATTTCCGTAAGCCAATCTGAATTAAAGAAGCTGAAATTTACTTCAAAGCTAGAAGGAAGTATGCAAATATGTTAAGTAACAGCCAATCACGGTTTCGCGTTGAGAAATATGTAAAACAGGCAGTCGTATAAAAAGCCGGCAATATGAAAGGTTACAGGAGTTGCATGTAAGTGCTGATGAAAAGGGTTTAGAACATTCGTACGATTTGTTTTCAAGCTACACGTGTTTCTATGGCTTCCAGAATATGAATGGAAGATTCTGAGGGCTGGCGGGCTATCGGACGCATTGAAGCAGGACAGTCAATCACAGATGTTGCTCTTTTCTTCGGTGTTCATCATTCCGACTTTTCACAATTATGGACACAATTCCAAACTAGCCAAACAGTAGTCCGAAGACCTGTAGCAGCTCGTCCAATGGTTACGACCCCCGCGGAAGATCGGTATATTTCTGTTGTAGCCAAGCGGAATCAAAGATCGACCTCCACGCGTGTGACATCTATGGTTGCAGTGGCCACTGGTAAGACGATATCTCCCACTACTAGAGGTCGGAAATATCGACCAAAATAAATATCGATACTATATCGTTGCATAGAAAAAAATATCGATATATCGATACATGATTTTTTTTATTTAATTTTCAATTTTGCCAGAAACGAAGTTTTTCGGGGTAAATTTCTACTTTTCATGAATTCATGCCAAAAAATTTTTAATAAATAAATTATAAAAATTGCTTTAATAAATAAATTATAAAAATTGTTTTAATAAATAAATCATAAAAATTGTTTTAATTAATAAATTATATTATCAATCAGAATGAATAAAATACATTTGGATGTCAATGCATAAATTCACATTTATTTTTAAAGAAGAAATTTGGAAAAGTAGTTTACCGCATATTTGGCTGATATAAATGTTTTTAATATTTAAAATTATATGCAAATTCCAGGCACACGTTGGCAACAGAAACGGCGCTATGTTAATGACTACTAATAAATGATCTTATCTTTCCATTACATTATGATTTGTTTTTGGTTAGGGTGCCATTTTAACTGTTTCCAAACTAAGTAACAAGTAAACTGTA
Organism: Linyphia triangularis; assembly: GCA_963978545.1. Taxonomy (NCBI): domain Eukaryota; kingdom Metazoa; phylum Arthropoda; class Arachnida; order Araneae; family Linyphiidae; genus Linyphia; species Linyphia triangularis. The sequence continues at coordinate 34,535,051 of OZ021733.1, forward strand.
AGTCCAAACTATAGTTTTGAAGTTTTTGAAAAGGGAATAAAGGAAATCGATAAAACACATGGAACTACAAAACGATCAGCAAATAAAATGAAAATGTTTGAAAATATCGATATATAGGTGACTTGTATAAATATTTTTTAAAAAATATCGATACAAATATCGTCGTATCGATATATCGCCGACCTCTACCCACTACTCTTCGTCGAAGGCTACAAATGAATGGTCTGTACGCCCGGGTACAACGAGTTTGTCTTCCTTTATCCATCCAATCCAAAGGGGCACGATTAAAGTGGTGCCGCAGCATATGAATTGAACTGTGTCTGGTTCGGGCAACGTTATGTTCACAGATAAGTCCAGATTTGCTCTACAACCCGATGATAAGCGTGTAAGGGTCTGGAGGAAACAAAGCACACACAATTGGCCCCAGAGCATAATACATTCCGGGGTGGAAGCATCATGGTCTGGGCAGGAATTTCATTGGGATATCGCACCAACCTGCACATCTTCGGGCAAGGTTCTGTGACGTCTGTATGGTATCGAGATGAAGTCTTAGGCCCCATTGTGAAACTGTACGCTTCAGCAGTTGGTCCTTCTTTCGTTTTAATGGACGGTAATGCGCGTCCCCATAGAGCTGCCATAGTTGCCGACTTTCTGGAGAGTGAGGGGATTGCGCGTATGGAGTGGCCGGCTTACTCTCCGGACCTTAATCCAATTGAAATTCTTTGGGATGCTCTCGGCCGCACTGTATGTAAACGTTTCCCACTTCCAGTCAGTCTCAGAGATTTAGAAACTGCCTTACAGGAGGAATGGCGATTACTGGACTCTGCGGTGGTTGATCACCTCGTAATAAGCATGATCACACACTGTACACTTTGTATGCAGGTGATAGGTGCTCACATACCCTATTAATGTTGGTTTTTGTAGTTTGTTTTGAATTTAAACATCATTTTGTTAATGACACAAATATGACATAATCTTATAGTTTATGAAGATTCAATATTTCTTTTTATCTCTGTAATTCTTTGTTTTGTTTCATGAATAAACATGAAGCTACTTGCAGCATTTCGTGTCAATCAAAGCAGTGCTTAACCATTTTTTTCTATTTTACCGCTCCGTGCTTAACTTTTGGAAGTGATTGTAGAATGCAATATCGAAGTTTGATTAATTCCCCAAAAAGTAACTCCATTAAGCAATCTTAATTGCGCTGGCGGCGCAAGGGTCCTCTATTTTTCTATATTTATGAACAATGTTGGGGTTTTTTTTTATAGAACAATTACAATTAGATGTAATGTCAAACATTAGATGTAATAAAAATATTTTTAGCACCATTAAATTCAACTCTATAAATTGGTATTGCGTGACAATGGCTTAATGTCTATCCTCTGCGGTTGTCGATCCAGCTGAAAAAACCCATCTATACCGAGTTCTAAGCAAATCAAGTATAGTTTAGCCAAGTATTGCTATTTAGCACAATTTGCTGTCAATAAAAAAAAAAAAATGTTTACAACCTTGATATTTTAATTTTATTTGGGTTACTAAATAGTATAATTGCGGTGTTGCAGCAGGGCCCAAGTGTTGCTCTTGCTTCAGAAAAATTAAGCCAATCAACGAAATAGTTTGACTTGGAGAAATGTCACAACTGTACGAAAAAAATCGTTAATCCCATTCATTCAGTAAATCGTTTCCTATCTGAAACTATTTGGTATTTTTTTTTGTCCGCTCAACGACCTATATTTGTGTACCATAACGTCTAATCAGGCCTGTACATGCAACTTAACGTGGATTCATCGAAAATCAATGCATAACCCAGGATTCTACCCGGAAACCTTTAGCATACGAGGCCACAGTACCATCAGGTGAGAAACTCTATGTTACGTCTCAATATGGTCCTACTGCAGCCTTTTGTCAGAAAACTTCAAAACAACCCAATACTGCCTGTCTATCACAAGAATAGCTCCCCCCCCCCACCAGCTTTGTATGTTGCCGTGGATTAAAGACTAGCTTCATTTTCTGTTGCAGATTCCAGAAGAAAGACATCTACTTTATAGGCTTTTGACGCCAATTTTATGCTTGCATTACCACAATTCAAAATCGACGAGTCTTTGTTTCTATGCCCATCTGATGGCTGTGCGGTTAGGGCTCTGGTCACGCATGCCAAAGGTGCCGAGTTCGAATACCGGATTAGGCATGAATGTTCGTTGTGGTTCGGAATCTGCGTTAAGCTGCACATTCCGACCTGATTAGCCGTGCATAAAAAAAAAGGTCATTGAACATATAAACCATCCATCTTTATTTCTATAGCAACCGCCATCAGCCAGACTATCTGGCGGGAGCTATTCTTCCGATAGTAAGACAGTACTAATTTTTAAAGAATGGCTTTGAAGAGCTCTAACACCCTGGAATTCCATAAACCTCCTAAGACACATTCCTCTCTGTTCTCTGTCCCCTTGACCTATACCGATTTTCCAATAACCGAAAAATTCGACAAACCGCAGCGAGAACCGCTTACAACACTGTCATGCTTTCAACCGATAACGAAACCTTTGAGTCACAAAATTAGACATTTTTATAGTAGAACCCTCTTCAGCAAATAATTAGCCAAGGTCGGCCATTCCCGTCACTAAGCTCTTAGGCCCTTCAGGGTATATAGAGCTTACTTTCTCACCAAGCAAGGCCGGTTTTGACCTCACGCGCAAGGTCCGTGGGCGAAATTATGACCAACAAATACTATTCCCCCACTGACACTGTTGTTGATTGAGTGTCGTTCAACACCTTGTCAGTTATATGGGGAACAATAGGTGGACCACCTCCGTCAAAGGCCGATCAACACAATCGAATCTTGGGTTATTTTTGAGCAATTTCCTGGGATAAATTCGATTTTTGTTTGACATTGATATATTATTTTGATTAGTGGTGTGTTTGGGGAGGATATTGATCGAAAAGGGAAATTATGAAAGGAAATGCAGATTTTTTTTTTTTTTTTAAATTACAGGTAAGTGTGAAAAACAAAACAAACTACTTGCAAATTGGCCTTAATCCATTATGTCCAAGGAAATATTGATGCAGCTGTTTTTGCATCATACAAAAAAATCACATTTTTTAATAATGTTTAATGCAACTTTTTTCAACTAATTTAACCTTTTCGCGAACTGTGATGTCAAATGGCATGGGTATCATAAAAATTTCCAATTATTCATACATTTCCTCAATTTCATTGTTTAAAACTTGGCGCAGTATGGCCCAAGTGTTGCCCTTGCGCCGTTAAACTCCAACCAACCAACCATTGTTTAAAACTTCCAATATGTTTTGAAAACTGATAAACAAAGTGTCGGTTTCTATCACCACAAAACTTGCTTAATGTGTGTTAAACGATGTTGCAACAAACTTCCAGAAAAAAATAAATTTCCAGGCACCCTCTTAAAATTCGAAATACTCTCAGCTTCTTACCTTGCTTCGGTTTCAATATAGATCTCCGTTAGCATGCTAGCTTCTAGACCAAGAGGTTGTGGGTTCGAGTCCCGTGTTAGGCATGGATGTTTGTAAATGTATGTTGGCTTGTCTAATGACGAACGTTTCGGCGCATTATAGCCCTCGTGTTGCTGACGGCGCCAGATAATCTGAATACAACCAACCAATATAGCTCTCCTCTCCTGTACCCCCCCCCCTCCCCCGGAAGGCATCTCACTACACACAAATATTGATTTAACACATTAATTGCCAATCACGTGATATCGCGTGATTGACATTCGCTGCCGATCACGTATCTTGTTACTCCGCAGTAGCCAGTCCTGATCGGACTGCACCCGATTGGAGTTTCCATTCATTCCGAAAGTAACTGAGTAACAAAATAATATTTGTCATGTGACATAAATTTCTGGTTGGTTGAACTCCCGGCAGGGAGTGGAAAGGAAGGACTTTGTGAACTAGCACCTGCCTCCTCGTACATATGTGAGAGAACCACCTCTCTGGAACAGGTTGAGGTAAAAAAGAGAACTAAAATAAACCGGGTTATCAAATCATTTCGGTGCAGAAGGAATTTTGTGATGTTGCCATTTCAATGCTTTCTCCGGGTGAGACATAAATTGTTGTTTTTGTTGTTGTTGTTTCTTATCCCAACTGGTCTAGCGGAGCTAGACCAGGTCCATGAGTCCACCCACCCTCAGGGAGTCGAAGAACAAGACTGGGTCGCGCAGAAAATCTTCTTTTTCAAAATGCATGCAGCTAAGGAGGTGAGCCGGGCTAGCTGCACCGGTGAAACACTTATTGCAAGTTGGATAGACTTTTCTTTTATGTTCATACCTCATACACCTTAGGTGACCACTGATAAATCTTGTGTACGCAGTCTGATCACCTCTATCTTCTCTGAAGTTCAAAGCGCGTCCCGGCTTTTCCCCAGAGTACCAGGTGTGCACCGGGGGAACAATCCAGTCCAGCTGTACACGTTTCTTTCTAATGGAGTGAATTTCCGAGGATGTAAGTGCCAAGTTATCTGGCAGGGGTACATACATTTCTGATACATCTTGTCTTTCTCCATAGGGTTAGCTGAAAGCTTGTGTTTTAAAAACAGTTTCATGTAATTCCAGCATGGGTTTTTGTATTTCTTTTTGTTTGTATTTTAATTATTGTTTTCAAAATGGTTACTCCGATGGCGCAGTTTGGCCCTTGTGTTGCCCTTGTGCGAAATAAATTTTAAATACAACCGACCATGTAATTCCAGCAAAGAACGGCAACTCCAACCGGGTGCAGTCTGTTCAGGACAGACTACTGGGGAGTACTAGATATGTGATCGGCAGCGAATGCCAAGCACGTGATATCGCGTGTTAACGATGTTCGAAAGTAGTAAGGCCCTCTTGTGCTACAAGAGGGCCTTACTACTTTCGAACATCGTTAAGTTAGAAAATCCTCAATACAACCAACCTCACAATGAGAACCGATTCTAATGTGATTTTGAAAATGGTTCGTCAAATATGCGTCAGCGGAAAGAAAACCATGGCTAAAAGCTTGTTAGTTATTCGACAGTTTATTTCTCTGTCTCATGCTGAGTTTTCGACAAATCGAAACGATTCTTTGAATATTCAATTCGAAACTAGAATGTTTAAAATAGTTCTAACATTTTCCAGTTACTCATTTCTTTTGCAGTCAACAAATAGTATAATGAATAGGTAAAACGCAACGAAACAATTTCATATTTTCTTTATCTAAATAACAGTGCAAAATAGAGCGTTTGATAAATGACAATTAATCAACGAATACTAATAAATTTGACTATCAAACAACAAATGGTTTCGGAATTCACAATTTCCTCAATTTCAAATATTTAATGAGTCATTTTGAATTACCCCATACATCAACGTAAGAAAAAATAATAAATATTATTTATTAAAATGGAAAGTAGTATCGACTCTTATTCTTTCTTGTGATAATGTTTATATAATCTACTATCGATGCAAATGGGCCAAGGCTTATCAAGTGTCATTCCTCTTTTAACCGTGATCTATTCTATCGTGACTTTTTTAATACATTTAGAGGCTTCCCACCCCTTTCCGGAATGCGAAATATCACTAGCTATTGCATCGCTGCTTTCAATTCCGTAAAAACTCGATTTCAGTATTATTGCCCGGAAGTTGTATTCTGCTACTTTATTTTGAAGGATATTATCAAGTCATTGTGGTTTTCTAGTATTAACATTATTGAAATAGCTATTCATGCATCTAAAATGTATTCCTGACCCTGTATAACTTAAAAGGATGCAGGGAGAGAAGATAGAAAATTTATGTAGGAGGGGAATCAATCATAATTCATTTTTGGTATACAGGGTGTGTCAAAATGAATGACCCTATTATAAATCGTTATGTTTATGGAGCGACGAAGATCTAGTGAATGAAAGTTGTATCGCTGGACGAGGCTTGGCCTAGAGTTTTAGGGGATCTTCTTTCGATGACTCTCCACGTGTGAAAGATTGAGAAATAATCACGAATGTAGTCTGTGGAGAAGATGACAGACATTATTTTTGATACACCCGGTATAATTAACAGCATGTATAAGATAAAAATATTTTCATAACATATGTGTTTTCATGTAGACAAGCAAAACAAAATAAACAATCGAGTTATAGTTTGGTTGTATGGGATTTTTATCCTGCAAAAGCTACATGAGAGCTATATGGTTTTCAAATATCGTAACGTCAATACAGCTGATAGTATTTTTAGGGCAGCATATCTGAAAGAGGCACTGCCAAAACCACTAAGAGTAGTTCTAATTTATATTAGAAAACGCTTTCCGGGTGTTCTTGCATAAGAAACATCTCACATTTGAGTGTCGAATAGGGGAAAAAATGACCTTTTACAAGCTGATTTGGAATTTCCACTGTGATGTGGTCGTTTCGACAGTAAGTAATCTAAAGTATAAATGCATATGATACTTATTTCCACCTCCGCTACGCTACGAAAAAAAAAATAGAATTAATACGAACCATTTCTTGAATAGAAAACATACCAACATCTGTCACTTATATTTTTACAGAAAAAAAATATATATAATTCAGGTAATTAACTATCCGGGAGGAAAATATATTCTAGGCCCTCAACACATAGATTTTCTTCCGCTCCAATGCACTTGATAGTCGCCCCACCTTCATTGGCGGCGCAGAGGAAAATTTCATTGCAGACAGTATATGATTTTTTTCTATCTCAAGGCCTATTCTAAGCAAAATTTACGATAGCCCAATTCCTCCCCCCTCCCCCCAAAACAAAAAAAACGTAGAATCTAGGGTATAATAATGTCGAACAGAGGCATAAGCAGGATATGCATTTGAGGAGAGTGGGCAATTTTCAGATGTTAGATGTTTTGAATTTAGTAATGCGTTGTTCTACGAACTAAACCATTCAAGCATTCCCCACGAACTATAACCCTTGTCTTGTCAGAAAAAGTTTCTCTCGTGAAAAAAGTGTAATAAAGATTCCTTCCTATCTGCCAAAAAGCTTGTTAAAAAATATCATAAAAGTATACTAAATAAATTGCAATTAACGAGTAACAGTTACAATAACACTAAAACATTCTATCAGGTAGAAAATTGAAGAGCTAAGTTGATGAAGGAGAAAGATAAGTATTAAAAAGTAAATTTTAAAGTTTTACCTTTGTTTTTACTTTTAAACAAAAAAGTTTTTACTTTTTTAATTAACATACCTCTTTAATCAGTCGAAATACCCATCAGTGAGTATTTTAGGAAGCAAGGATAAAAGTGTCTGAGAAATTAGCCAAATACACAGTATTTCAGGTATTGTAAAAACTTGGATTTTTTTACTCTTCGAGATTCCAAATTTAGCTTCCTTTTTTAAAATAGCTATGCAAATTTGACACTTTTTGAAGCATTTGTATAAGTAATTTTTTTCTTTCTTTCGTTGAGGAAACTCAAAATATCCATGTTGGGGACTTGGAACTCTCCTAAAATAGCTGCGTTAAAATGTTATAAGTTGCGTCTGATTTTCAATAATAAAACTCTACTTCACATTTAAATGGATTATTCGCTTAACGACCTATTTTTGTGTGCAATACTGCCAAGCAGAATGAGACCTACAGCTTAATGTGGATTTCAAACTGCATTAAACAACCATTCCTAATCCAGGATTCGAATCCAGAACTTTTGGCAAGCGATTCCAGAACTCATTTTGAATTTAGCAATAACTCTATTTTAAATGCGGCTATTTCGTACCCTGCTATATATTTCATATTTATTTAAAAAGGGGCATACCTTTCATTGTGACGTCGCAAGAGACAATTATACCATTGTAAATTCAAAATATTTCACTGTTGAAAGCACACATCAGTGCCATTCCTCCTCTTAAACAACCTGTTGTCATCGACCCCTTAAAAATACACTATAAAAACAAGCAAAAAAAAAAAGTCCCCTTTGAAATCCCATCATTCCAGTAGCCTAACCACATTCCAGGGGGTGGAAATAACGTTGACCGGAAATGGGGGCAGGAGAAAGCGACACAAGACTTATTCAAAGTGGTTCTTTTGCATTTTCTAGTGTCGGTGACTTTCTTTCCAAACTGTGGAAGATGACCTTATTAACCAAGTCCAGCTGAAGAAAAGGGGGTGGTATTTCCGGGGGTCACCTTACACCCCGCCATTCTCTTTTCCCTTCCTCCTCTCTTCACACATAATACACCACATTTTTTTACCAGTTTTATGGCTATCTTGACAGATAAGGATCGGAAGGGTGGTCAAACCTTTTATTTAATACAAGAAACTGTCGAAAAATAAATTTTGTAACTTCAAGGAAATCTCCTATGAGGTCTCATTGTATGGAGGCAAGAGGTGCAGTCTTGGTATGGTTATGGCTGAAAACAAAATGTCGAGTAAAAGACAATCCAAAAGGCAAGTTTCAAGATGATTGGTACAAAGGTATATTCAGTGAAGCTGAAATTTCAAAGAAAGAAGGGTGCATAAACAAATAAAAAAGTCATTTTAGATTTTATTATGATCAAATTCAAATAGATGAATAATAATTGCACTCCTTTAATAAAGTCATATTTTAATTTCCTTGTTTTTCTATTTTTTTTTGCGACTGCCCAATTTTAGATTTAAGACTGCCCCAAAACCATTTACGAATGCCCAAATAGGCCACGACTGCCCGTTAGAATAGACCCTGTTCTATCTCATCATGTTGATTATTTGAATCAAAACTTGCCGAGTAAAAATTTTACTGGTAGATGTATCTAAGGTTTCTATGCTTTAAATGTCTTATTTTTCATTCGTATTTTTATCGCGGTGAAGGAGGTTGATAAAAAAACATTTGAGGTATTTTCCCGAAACGTCCTATTTGCTGTTCCATGTCTACAAAATCCATATGAAGCATTTTGAAGAATAATTTTTATGTAAATTAAGTAGCTGCTAATACATAACTGAAATGCATTTTAATTGGTTTTTCCTCACTTAATTTTCTGAAAACCAAATAATTAATATTGAAATGTCATTACCAGCCCCTGACTATTTTTATAAATTTTGCCTTTCACGGTTGATAGATACTGTCAAAAACTTAATGTATATTTTGAAATATCCCTTTTTTTTTTTATTAAAAATCATATATTTTAATTACAAAAATATGGATCCTTTTCTTTAAAAAGTATCAAAAATATATTACTATGATTTTTTTGTACTTGTCTCTAGCATTTTGTGCTATTATCATTGAATAGATTTTACATCCTGTCTAATAAATGACAATACTAATTCAAATAACATGTAAGCAAAAGCCCTTTTAGGGTTGTGATTAGAATAGGGTTGTGATAATAATACTGTTTAGGAATGTCTTTATATATCTTAGTCAGGGTTTCTGAAGCTTATGGCTAGTAAAAATATTTTTGTTGCTGTCATTATAATCCATAATCCTATTTAATTATATTAAATTCTAGTTAGTCATTATTCTATTTGGTTATTAAATATTCTTTTGTTAGATGAACTTAAGTTCTAAATTTTTAATTTTCAAAAAAAGTTATCATTCGTTACTTTATGATTTCTAAAATATATTGAAACGTCATTAATCCCCATGCCTAATTTTTGATGCCCCTAATTTATTTTTGAATATTTTATAAGACTTAAATATATATTCTATCAATATTTTGAGAAATTAACTTTATTTTGAGTGAAAGTTTTATACTGTCTTATAAAATGTCAGTGTAAAAAAAAACAAAAAAACTGGATGTTTTCCGTTATACAAAAAATAGTGGCTGTACAAAAACACTTTATTAAAAAAAATTCAGTTAGAAATCTACTCTTTAGTGTTAGCATTTATCTTGCTATTACTAATCCATAATTACTGACCTAAAAAACTAATACAATACAAAATTTATATGATATCTGCATGATGCCTATACATGTTCAAGCATAATTATCTTTAAAATAAATTTCATGTTTCATAAACTTTATAGTTTTAAGAAAACGCAGTTCTCAGCTTCCTAAAAATAACCCATTTTGTACATTAAATGAAATCTTCAAAATTTGAAACTTTTGAGGCCTAAAACAAATGTTTCGGAAGAATGACCCATATATATATAAATGATATCAGAAGTGGATATTTGTCTCAGTATGCACTTCAAACTGAAATGAAAATCCGTTGCGACCTTCTTTTAATTAACTACGAGATTAATCCATTCATAAAAAGGATGTATAAAGGTCACTTAACGAAGTAAAGGTATATATGTATTAAGTGACCCTTCGTATGATGATGAGATAAACGTGACAATGCATCGTGTTACTCAGAAGAGACCCAGAAGACATTCTACGAGAATAAGACATTTTATCATCAAATAATAAGAAAATAAAAATTAATGTGTGAAAGAGAGAGAGAGGAGAGAGTCAAACGGTATGTCATTTTCAAAATCATACGAAATCTGATCTCTTAAAGTTTCATTTCATCAGTATTCTCGATATAATGTCATGATAGCATAACAACTTTCTGATCAATTCTTTCAAACCCAAATTTCTAATATCATTTATAAAAAGAGGTCTTTTCCCAACCAGATTGTAACTTTGTTTTCCAATCAGCCAGTTAAAAATTATTAGGGCATTTCACATACATGAAAACAATATGAGAGAGACGTGGGTGGGTGGTCCAAAAATGTTCAATTCGAATTTCTACGTTTATTACCCTTGTTCTTAACAACCTGAAACTAAATAGAAATAAAGTCAGAGCAATAAAGGATCCTTGAAAACGATAACTGATTTACAAATAAAACTTCCTTAAATGAATATGAAGGTAAGCGATTATTAAGAATTGAATGGTAAAATCTTAAATGTGGTAATCTAAATACCATCAAAAGTTATTAAATTGGTATACACTGAGTGAAATCCATATTACACATACACGTTATCCTAATTTTTGATACAATCTTTTATATTTTTCTTGACATTTTGAGATTCATTGTTTTTCCCGATAAATCTAGTTTCTCCATGTTTTCTCTGATAACTCCAGCTTTTCCATATTTTCTCTGATAATTCCAGATTTTCCATACGTTCCCTGTTGTGTTGATGGATATTTGCATATTCAAATGCATCTAACCTGTTTGTAAATTCTGTGTTGTATGACATCCCTAGTAGAACATTATGTTGTTAAACCACCAGGGACGATATACCTGGATTATCAGCAATTATCCCAAGTATATCGTCCAGAGGATAGCACAGCAGTTTCGAGACTCGATTTCAATATAAAATAATGATGAAATTTCAAGGTGCAAAAACTTAACTACAAGTTTGCGTTTTCATTAAGCACCAAAACTGATTGAACAACTTTTTCCGTCAACTTTTAGAGAAAAAAATACAATTGTCACAAAGCTGTACAACAAATATGGTTGGCATTAAACGCATTTTGTGCTTTTCAATTTTTGTTACAGTTTTCCTATTCAGTCGGTATTAAAAGAATTTATTAAAAATTCGAAGAACTTCAAATATGTTAACTAAAGGTGGAAAAATAGGCATAATGGTAGACATAAGAAAAAGTAAGTCATATGTAAATGTTATCTTCAGCTTTAATTACCCGAATATCAAAACATTTAAAATTGATATTTTTATATAGATATCGTATGATTCTTCGAAAAAAATTGTTTCTTCAAAAATTTTACCGAAAGAAGGAAACATGGTTACATATGCGTAAAGGGCCATGTATATATAAATACAGTAGTACTTCAATTATCCGGAAAAATTGGAACCATATCCCATCCGGATAATTGACAAGAAACGGATTTTGTTTCAAGTTTGTGTTGTATGTAAATTCATTTAATATACATTAAACAATTTGTTTCTATTTTTGCTTTTACATTAGAGAAAGCATGAAAACTCCGCCTACTGGGAGTAGATCCATTGAAATTGACACGATTGGTTAATCATCACCTGTATATCCGCAATCGGTGAACGAAGAAAAAAGAAAAAGCTCGCCACATCCAGCACACTTTTTCTTCGGTCACCGATAAGAAACTTTTTAATTGCCGATTTTCCTAAGTTTTTTCTCAAATTTATTCAGACAATAGAGTAGTTCTTCTGTATAGTGTATGGGTCATTCTCCCAAAACATCCACTTTGATGTCCCACGTCTACAAAACCCATAACAAAACATTTCGATGGGTAATTTTTTTTCTCAATATGCCTTTAGAAAGTATCTTTTAGTACACAAATAAAATGCATATTGTTTTCATAAATATTTCTGAAAATCACACAGTTAAAACTTAAATCTCATTACTCTCCACTGTCTCTTTTAACATTAGCGTTTCATAGTCGATGTATAATGTACAAATGTTCCTTTTCACAAATTTGGTCTTTTATGGTTTGTATAAAATTTAATGAATATTTTGAATTATCATTTCTTATTGAATATCAAACATTTAAATTGTAAAAATATCGAGACTTCCTTTAAAAAGTATTTAAAAAAATACTACTGTATAAATAATACAATAAAAGTATACTATGTGAATAAAGCTAATATAACAGTTTTTGCATCCTTTCTTAACTACCGATTCAAATAATATGCTTTGCAAGCAACAGTTATTTTAGGGTTGTGATTGGAATAATAACAACAATGCTTAGAAATACCTTTATATATTTTAGATAGGAATTTTGAAGCTGACGATTAGCAAAAATATTTTTATTGCAGTCATTACCATCCTTAATCTTATTTCATTATACTTATTCTTATGTTATGTCTTTTGTTGGATGGACTTGTGTTTTAAATTTATAATTAAAAAAAAAGCTATCGTTAAGCTTTATGATTGCTAAAATATGGTGGTAATTACCATCCTGATATTTAGAACTTGATGTCCTTAATTTTTTTTTTTTAATATTTTATAGGTAAACTTTTAGAAATGCATTCTATCAATACTTTGAGAAATTTTAAGTAAAAGTTTTTTTTTGTCAAGTACTAAAAAAAAAAAACTATTGTAGAATGGAAAACGTATGTAGTTATAAAAAACTATTTTTTATTTTAAAAAAAAATTAAGCTGAAAATTTACTGTTTGATGTTTATCTTAAGTTACCGTGGCGCAGCATGGCCCTAGTGAAGCCCTTGCGCAATAAAACATCAACCAATCTTAAGTCATGACCACTCCATAATTATTGACCTAAAAAAAACTAATGCAATGCAAAATTTAAATGAGTTTTGCCTATTTTAGGAGGGTAATGATACTTTCAGCCTACTATACATGTTTAAGCATAAATATCTTTAAAATAAATTCATATGTTTCATACACTTTCATAGTTTTATAAGTTCTCAGCTTCCTAGAAATTATCCAAATACACCTTAATTGAAAAATATTAAATTTTGAAGCTTAGAAGGGACATTTCGAAGAAAAACCTATGTCTTTGTGGGTGAATGTGGATCTATTTTTTTATAAAATAAAATATTTATTTTATAAATTTTTAGTTTAATCCAAATAATTTGTACCATAGAATTTACTTTCAGGTTTGAGTAGCAAATATATATACATAAATATAGATGGAAAATATAATTTCTGGAAATGACTTTTATGAAAAAAGTATATTAATAAAAAAACGTATTGAGCAACACTCGATCTTTTCAAATTAAGGTTATTCTCCGAAAAGACGTCAATTTTGGAGAATTTGCAAGTAAAAATAAATGTGCATAAAAAGTATTAATTTTTTTCAAGTATGAATAATATATTTGTCAAACTATGTTTGTGCCAATATCTGTCAAAAACTAATATTGTCTTTAAAAGATATTACACTTGCAGTATTGAGATTATACTTTATTAATAAAATAACAAAGCTCGTATACAGTATATTAGATGAATAGTTAAAAAATTTTAAATTCATTACCAGAACACATATCATAGAAAAAAATGACATATATCAAAGAGTAATGTATAATAACATCGCTAATAAAAATATGTAAACCTTTCAAAGATTTTATAGAAATTATAAAAACAACATCATTTAACAATTGAAATATACAATTTACATTATCACTTTTACACCGTACAAGGAATGTTTGGCCTTTTCCTTCTGAAAACTTAGAAATTAGGACTGTTTTTTTAAATATGCATGCAAATTAAATTTGTTTAAAAATCTTAATGTTGTCATGTCTTGTAATATGTTAATCTAAGCATATTGTATACCGAAAACTATTACATTGGCAATACTGAATTGGTATTTTACAGTATGTAAATCTGAACAGTGTAAAATTCATTTCTTTGTATATTTAAAAATTGTTCCCTTCATAACCTTAAAGCAAATTCATATGACACATTTAAGAAAATACACACTCGAGAATATGAACAACCGACACTAATCAGTTTCAGCGTATCCAAGAACTTTATACTATAAAAGTAATATTCTACGTTGATTAGCTGCACATTAATAGAAACAAAAAGAAAGACAATAGAAACGGTATTAACCATTATTTGAAATAATACAAATAAAATATTTAAAAAACACAAAATAGCATTATGCACTATTTATAACAATGTTTAAGAAATAATAAAAAGTTAGCACAAGGTTCCCACTCAAATCACAGAATGAAAATCAATGACTTTTAAGGACCTAATTAATGTTTTTAAGGACTTATGAAAATTCGCTTTCAGGCATCATATCGATATTTAAAATTTTAATTAAGTATATTCTACCAAAGAAGTTAAATTTGGTGGATGCGCAATACAAATACGTCTGAAAATTTTGATACGGTGCTAATAAGTGGCGGTCACGCGGGGATAGCAAGTCCGAGTTGTATTTTTATAAATTTTGCAGCTGGACAACATCTGTAAAAATTAAGGACTTTTAAGGACCTCTAAGCATTTTCAAGGACTTTTAAGCACCTCTAAGCATTTTCAAGCACTTTCAAGGCCTTGAAAACAAGTTCAAAAATATTAAGCACTTTTAATGACTTTCAATGAACGTGGGAACCCTGTTAGCAGTTGACTAATTGTAATACTTTCAACAGTTAATAGAAAGTAATTAAAAAAAAACACAATTGTATAATACACTTAAAGAAACATTTCAAACAATCATCTTTTTGCCCTAATGGAGAAAGATTGATTTTTTTCCTGTGTTAACTAATGTTATTCAAAATTACATAAATTTTTTGAAAATTTTAGAGCAAAAATTAAATTGCCTTAAAAAATCTTTATTTTTCAAGTAGTATTTGTCAAGCTATGCATTGATCATATAGGTCCAAAATTAGTAGAAAATATTTGATTACATTTAAAATACTGAATTCGCAATTTATTAATATATTTATCAGGGTTATAAACACATTAATATGAATAATTTTACATTTTCATTTCTTTGTAAATTTAAAATTAACCCTAGAACAAGAAAATGCCACAGTATATCAACTCGGAAAAAACAACTAACATTAAATTGGTTCTGCGTACCTAAGAACTTCACAAAATGAAAGTTATATTCTTGGCTAATTAGTAGCAAATCAATACAAATGAAAAATATTTAAAAAACACAAAATTGACAATATGCATTATTTACAACAATGTTTAAGAAATAATAAATAATCAGTAGTTGACAATATGTAATATTTTTAACATTTAATAGACACTAATAATAATTTAAAAAAAAAAAAAAACATAATTATATACAGTTGAAAGAAACATTTCAAACAATAATCTTGATGCCCAAATGGAGAATTTCTGTCCTTTTTCCTCAGTAAACTAATGCAATTAGAAATTATATCATAGTTTGAAAATATGAATGCAAAAATTAATTTGCCTAAAATTTTACTTCTCAAACAGCATTTATCAAATTATGCATTGATTATATAGACCCCAAATTAGTAGAAAATATTATATTATTACAGTTACAGAACTGAATTGGTAATGAAACAACTGACATTAAATTAGTTTTGCGTATCTAAGAACTTCATAAAATAAAATTAATTATTCACATTGATTAGTAGAAAATTAATATCAATTAAAATTAAATCAGTAAATATGATAATAGGTATTATTTGCGATAATACAAACAAAATAATATTCGTATACATTATAATAATTTGAATATTTTAACTTTTTAAAAATTTATTTGTAAACTTAATTCTTTCTTCATAACCATAGAAAAAGAAAATGTCACATTTCATAGAATAACCTTTAAACAACTGACAACAAATAGATGCTGCATATCTCCGACTTTAATAAAATAAAAGTAATTTTCCACTATGATTAATATGAATTAATATAAAAAAACATCAAAATTAATAATATGCATAATTTACAACAATGCATAAGAAACAATAAAGTTGCAGGTGACAATATATCGTTCCATTGCTGTTGACAAGTTTTGAAGCTTTATTATAAATTTCCAATTGAAGTAATATCATGTTTTAACATACCTAAATTTCCAATTGAAGTAATATCATGTTTTAATATACCTTTTCTTTTCTTTGCAATGTTACATAAAAGACGTGTAATGCCAATTATAGTCAATATGTAACATTTGATGAAAGTCCAGCAACATCTATATCAGACTTAGCCACAGCATTTTCTAACTCGATTCCTGGAGGTTTTATCATCATGATTTTCAATTCTATCGGGTGAACTGGGTTCCAACTTGACTTTTGGATCATTTGAGGAACTTGGACCTTTCGAGTTTGCATCCGATGCTTTACGCCCGTGGGTTAAATTGTCAGAACACAAATTTCTGAATACAAGAGACTTAATTTGAGAAGGATCAGCAACTCCAGTATAAATAACTGGCTTGTTGCATTCATCGATTATTTCCTGCAACGTTTTCTTAATCTCTGCAGAGTGATTACATTCAGCACCAGCAACACAGTTAGAATGGTCCCAGTTCTCCACGAAAAAGGAAGTCGGAATAGGAAATTCATAGTTCATTAGTCCTGCATAACTCAAATCTGAGGCATAATTAGTATAAACACTACTTATAATTCTAGTATGAAATGCCGGCTTCCTACATCCTTTAGTTACTGTTAGAACATTGTCTTTAATTTCATCCACTATTGAGTACGTTATATCTCCGGAAACTAGTAATCTTTTGTTAGTTTCATTTTCAGACGATATTTGTTCACCTACTTCTACCACTGATTCCATAAGAACCAACGGCTTCACATCCATAACGCTACGTTCAAATTCGTATGATACGTCTCTTGATTCACATTCTGGAGAGTGTTCTATAGTTATTATAGATTCCACAAATGTACGTTCGTTTGAAAATGATCCACCACTTATTTCTTCAAAATCGTATTGATACACATCCTCTGAACTTTTAAATTTCTTATACACATGACGACATTTATCCATCTTGTTTGAAAGCTATCTGAAAATGAATTAAAGTTCAAATATAATTCAACTTTATTTCACATATAGAAAAATGCATTTAAATAAAAATAACCTTTCAACAAACTCCCATTTTAAAATAAGATTATATAGTGCAATGGCTATGAGTGCCAAAGGGATTCTCTTTGGAAAAAGGGTGAACACTTCCATGTTACTGTTCATTAAGTTGGAATAAGATGGGAGTCACCTAACAAAAACACGAATTTCAACACATAAAAGACAAAGATTTAAATAAATGAAATTTTTTTCAAGAAAAGCACACTCTCTGCATTTAAGAAATAATCGTTTATTTCAGAAACCCTATAATTAGTAACTTTTTATATAAAAAAAAATTGAGCTTTTCAGTAATAATCGATTCCTCAGGAGTCGACGAAGAGGAACCACAAATGGCGTTTCGAGGCAGAGGAAGTATCATTCATTCTATAAATTGTTCTGTGTGGCAAGAGCTTTGGCCTCGCAAGTTGATTGCATTTTGGAATCCATTATAATCTGTAGGAATACTGATCAGCCATTACTATCTGTAGTCATTGACTCCTTGAGTGTAGTAACTTAATATTTCAAAAATTCCACTCGTCAGGAACAATTTTTAATGATTTCTCAATAATAGCTGTCAGAAGACTATTGGGCAATTCCGTGGTAACTGGTCCAGCTCATCTCAAAAATTAGTTTTGGAATAATGGAAAAAAAAATCAAGTGACATCTTACTCAATATAAACGATATTTTGATATCTAATGGGTATTTTCTTTATAAGTAACTTGTTTATATGATTTTTTTTTTTTACTTTTAATGTAAAATTTAGATATTGATTTAGATTAGATTTTGCGGAGAGGACACTGCTGTGATATGGATTTTTCTATTTTAAAGGATATTTTACTTGTAATTTAAAACTCAATCATAAGCAAAATTTTTACTGCATGAAACTCAATATATTTGGGTTAAAATATTATAACTAAACTCCAAAAAATATTTTTTAAAAAATGCATTTGTTAAAAGTATGGTGTCCCCTCTACTACATTTTTTAATAAATTTTTTTTACTTTGAAGTATGTTGAGTTTTATCATGCAAATTTTTGCTTGAAATAATTTCTAATTAATTAAATATTAGTTTTCAAAAATTGTTACGGAGGAAACATTTTATGTTGCGGAGGGGACATATTATTTATTTCTGATATGTGCATTCCTAAACCCACTAGCAAAGTGGAATTTTTAATTTTAAATGTGTTCAATAGATAATAGCTACCGAGGGAAACCTTTTCTTTACACACTACGTCACGGTAGCTGGGCTGATAAGCGCATGTGTATGTAATCAATTCAAATTTGAAATGGGAATGAAATATCATTTACAATGACATTATCGAGCCATTTAAGCTGAGCAAAAGTGGATGTTCCATTGGCTACGTGGCAACCATCAGTTGCTAAATGTGCATTTCAGTCAGTATTTTTACGCAGATAAAAGTTTTCAATTAAATAAGAACAGATTACAAAAACTGTTCTTACGGATAGCATTTTCTTCCGGCGTTCACGGCAAATTCCACAAATTCATCCTTGTCAAGTAAAGTAAATAAAGGCGAAATTATTTGATATTTGAGAATATAATAGTGTATGTTGTTGAGCCTAGCACGGCAAAAGATAAAACATTGGAACCAAAAAGATAGGTAAAAATAACCGCGTTTGCCATGAAAAATAACAATCACGCATGCGCGACAATCGTTTTAAGACTAACATAGTGACAGCTAAAATTAACACCGATTGCGATAGTGTTCGCTCCCCCCCCCCCCCCCTCTTAAAAAATCCCCTTTTTGACAAAACTGCGCTAGTACCTTAGCGCCGATTTTGTTTTCGTCCTACAATCGGGCAGCATCTAGTTTCTTAGAAAAAGTCGCTTTAGCCCAAAATTAGTTGAAGGTTTAACATAAAATAGTCGCTTTGGGCTCCTTGGCTACTAAAATAGTCTCTTTAGTAGCCTTTTTAGTCACCAATGGAAGCCCTGCGTTAGTATAAAGACTCATAGATTGTGCTGTTTTGTGCTTCCTCTGGTCTTTCTTTTAATTAAGTAAATAAAGTACTGCATTTCTTACAGGTGATAAGGGTTCAAATCTGCTATTTTTCTGATTGTTATACCACGCGACGAAGAGTAAACCGCAACCCGAAAGCTATTACTGTGAAATGAACTAGGGGTGTGGAACATCGCACAACTGTCAATTACACTATAATACTGACGTGGATTTGTGTCATTCACCATTTTTATATTTTCATCATTCATTTAGCAAAAATGGCCAGTTTGGCGATATTTTTTGCCATAATTCTAGAATGGGAATTAAAAAAAAAAAAACTGCCAAAATGATGATTTGGGCGATATACTTTTCGGTAATCATTAAATTATCCTTTCTTATAAGTGAAACTGAGGAGAGATTAAAAAACGATCGTTGTGGAGGCATGCTCAAGGAAAGATAACTCTTGTGTTAAAGGCATTCGTTTTTCAACTTTTAAGCCATTAAAGCTTTTTTACGGGAATTTCGAAGGTGGGGATGTTTAGAATACCTTAAGAGGCATTACCACAGTGAATTTGAACAAGATTGTTAGAGCCATTTTTTAGCAATTGCTGAAAAACACGAATTTTTCAATGGCAGCTACCTTATGCGCATGCGTGGTTTTGACGAAAACCTCCATGGTATGTACAACCTGCACACCAAATTTAAAAATCATATGTCAGTTTGTTCGGGAGTTATGCTGACCACGAACACACAGGCAAACATTTTCTCTAGATCACTTTTTTGAAATCAGGATGTTCCAAAACGTGGAGAAATGCGAAAAAAAAAAAAAAAAAAAAAGAAAAAAAAAAAAAAAAAAAGGGGGGGGGGGGGGCGATTTTTTTTGTTGTTGATCGAATACTATACTTTCATTACCCTATGTATATATGGGTAATTGAAAGTAATTATAAAATTGTAGAAAAAGTGAAAAATCTCGGGAAAAAAAAAGCGGAAATTGAAGCGGAAGATTTCCACCTGTTTTTCAGGCAATTTGCTTTCAGCGAGTGCTTTTCACACATTTTTACAAGAAAATGTCATATGAACTATTAAATTTTCAGAACGCAGTTGTGCGTTCTGAAAAAAATTATTGAACTTCTTAGAAGAAAACTTGAATCTGAAAGAAATTCCCTAACTTTTCCAGTAAATATCAAATTTTTTAGTTCCTATGACATTTTCTAGGCATTTCCCCTGACACTTTAAGATTTTCCGTGTTTTCCAGGTGCGTGGCCACCCTGGTCATTGTTAATACGCATTTTAAATTTGTTTGAATCCGCAACAAAAATTCTGTAATTGTTTATAATTCATTCGACAATAGTAAGTAGTTATTGAAGATTAGAGATTTTGAGCAAATTTGAATTAAAATAATGAATTTAATTAAAAATAGTCGACAAAGAAGAAAAACTTAAACAAATCCGGTTTTAACTTTTGTTTAACAAAAAATTATTTGGCTGTGAATTTATCAAGGATTTTTCGCAACCGAAAAAAGTTTTGGAAAGTAGGCTTAAAGGTTGATACAATTTTCCTTTTTATCAAAATTCAATTTACTTTTCCTCAAACGAAGAACAGGGAATCCACAAACTTGCCAGATAACAAAATGAATATTTATCGGCCAATAATAACCAGTTAATAAATTCATGCAAATAATAATAATAAAAAACATTTGCCATTGAACAAGAAATTTTAGCATCTGAAAATAAAGGTGTTAAAAACAGTGTCACTTCCCTTTCAATAAAAAATCAATTTGGACATAACACAGAATGCAAAAATTTGCAGTAACATATTTATGAACGAACAACGAAAACCATTTAGAGTACTAAGAAAATCAAACAAATCATGAGTCTATATACTACATCGATTTAAGTTCTGTTTGTATCATCGGCTTAGCATTTTAATTCAATAAATCCTGCAAATAATAATAATAAAAAAAAATTGTCATTGAACAAGAAATTTTAGCATCCGAAAATAAAGGTGTTAAAAAAAGTGTCACTTCCCTTTCAATAAAAAATCAATTTGGACATAACACAGAATGCAAAAATTTGCAGTAACATATTTATGAATGAACAACGAAAACCATTTAGAGTACTAAAAAATCAAACACATCATGAGTCTATATACTACATCGATTTAAGTTCTGTTTGTATCATCGGCTTAGCATTTTAATTCAATAAATCCTGCAAATAATAATAATAAAAAAAAATTGTCATTGAACAAGAAATTTTAGCATCCGAAAATAAAGGTGTTAAAAAAAGTGTCACTTCCCTTTCAATAAAAAATCAATTTGGACATAACACAGAATGCAAAAATTTGCAGTAACATATTTATGAACGAACAACGAAAACCATTTAGAGTACTTAAAAAATCAAACACATCATGAGTCTATATACTACATCGATTTAAGTTCTGTTTGTATCATCGGCTTAGCATTTTAATTCAAGCAAAAAGAAAACGACGGTAAAATGAACAAGCATTTCATTAAGTGTAAAAAAAAAAAAAAAAAAAAAAAAACATTCGTAAGGTATACGAAATGATTTTTTCATTACCCCTCCGATCAAAAACCAATTTGTGTTTCCTTTCAACACGGAACACAGAATCCAAAAACTTGCGAGATAAGAACAGGCTTCTGCGATTGGCGAAAAAGAAAAAAAAGAAGAAAAAAGTGAGCGAAAAACCGAAACGCCGGACATTCTCCGTTGCGTTGCGCAAGTTGCGCTCGCATAAAAGCGCTCTCCGTGTTCCGTCCCTGATCAGTATTCCATCATGGAGACATACCTGAACAGCAGCGAAAACGCGACTGCCGGCGTTGTGCAAGCGCCCGTCCTCAAAACAGCCCATGATATACTCATAGTGGTGCTATTGGTAGCGGTCATGTTTGCTATGGGGTGTCATATTACGTGGGAACAAGTAAGTCAAGTTTTTTTTAATAATTATTTAGTTTTAAACAATTAGAGGACATAAACATTTAGAAAATAGTTCGAAATTTCGATTTTTATCAAGCCCTGTTATGTGCCATTACTTTTTGCTTGACAGCGTTTGGTTTTTTAAAGGTTTTGTATTATGATGATATATAGATATTCTGTCAATAGCTTTATTTTTATTGCTGAATAAAGTTTTTTCCCCAAGAAAAAATTTCTTGATTGCACTGTGCAGTATATAAAGCTCTAAAGTCCCCCTTTCCCCACACATTTCATTAGTATCATAGAGCAATTTATTGGAAGTATATTAGATATTTAAAAGATTTATTAGTTGATTTTAAGTAATACCCTGATTAAATATATTTATGGAAAAACCAGGGGAAATATTTTGGGTTGATATTACCCAGTTTTATTTATGATTCACAAAAACATTTCTATCAATATTTATTTGTCACATTTTATCTGGAAAAGTATATTAGCGTGCCCATTTTCAAATTAATTTTAATCAAATCGTAATTTTCACGAGATCAATTTTATGGAAAGCTCATTTGAATGAAATTATAAGGGAAAAGTTTAGAGTTGAATTGACATTATTTTACCGAAGACGCAGAAATATAAAGAATCAATTTCATAATAAGCAATTGAAAGAAAATTCTAGCAATTTTAATTCATCGTGTGTATTAGAATACACAGAATGCAGTGCCATCGTGTGTATTAGAATACTTTACACATTAGAATACAGTATATATTTTATTTGAGAAAATTTTAAATAATGACTTAGATTAAATATCCCTGAAAAATGTTTGCACCGAACCAATCAACTTTGAAACAACAAGGAAAAAGATAAGACTTTTAATCTTAACACTGAAAGTATCTGTTTTACACAAAGAAAAAAAAATGGCAGTCCTATTTAATTAGTCACTGAAAAACAACATCAAAATGTACTAACACAACTAGGGCAGTTGAATCGTGTTTAATTCTCCTTAACGCTTTCAGATTTAACCACAATATTGCTTTCTGACATTTTATTTGAACTTTATGGCAAGAATTTAGACCGATTCTTGAAGTGAAATTTAACTTACAGAAAACAAATTACTTAGTGGGAAAACTTGTAAGAGCGACAACTTTTCTTACATAAAACTAAATTTAAACCAGTTGAAAAACTGATTGAAAAAGTTTTATAATTATTTAATTTATACTTAAAGTTGAGATGCAACCCAATACTTCCGCAAGGACTTAATTCAGTTTTGATAAGGTTACATAGCTTCTTGAAATTCTGTGCACATTTGTGTGCGGCGTTCTTTTCTGTTTGGCAGAATGTTCTAAAGAAATTAGGACCTATTATACACGAAAATTCACGTTGTATTTAAAATAAATAATTAATTTTATTGATTAAATAATGTAATATAATATTTCGTTTACGATTTTATAATTGAATCCATTTAGGGGACACAGTACCGTAAAATTATCCAAATTTTCAATTTTGTTTTTATTTGCTATAATTATAGTTAGGAATCTTCTAAATACACATGAAAAATATTAAAACTGCATCTACGTTTTTTAAAGAGTTGTTTGACATTTTATGCTAGATGACAGGAGAAAAAACGTAAACAAACGCCGCACGTCATCTGATATCCTTTGGACAATAGATTCATTTACAGCTATTGCCAGTAGCTTTAATTTGAAGTGAAGTGATTTAACTTGAATTGCTTCAAATGCTTTTACTTGTTTACATTCCAAAAACGTGCTTTTTTCCTCGAGGTTCTTTTAAATTACTTTGATCACTTTACGATTTACTGCTTCCATTTTCGTGCCAACTAGTAATTTATCTTAATAAGTATTACTTTTTAGTTTAATTTTTATCTGCATTAATAATTGTTAACCCTTAAATGCATAGCGATGTAGATCAGCATCTATGTTTAAAACCTCATATCTCATAATGTAGCAACCTTTGCATAGTGGTTTTAATTTTACCGAAACTATTTTATCGTTTCCGAAAGCAACTAGAATCTTCTTGGCAGTTAATTTCTTTATCTGTGACAATTTCATTTCGGCGGGAGTTACGAATTACGATAGTTTATATAAAAGTAATAAAACACTCAGGAAAAGTTGTTTTCGGATAGAAACAAGGTAGTAATAACGAATAGTATTTATGTTTTTGCATATACTGATAAATTTATGCAAGAAAAATGTAGCTTTTTTGTGGTGTAAAAATACATCAATATACAAAGTTCTTATGTTGTTTTTTTTTTTTTTGGCAGTTTTTCAATTAACTTCACATGTTTTCGGGTTGATTTTACTATTTAAAAATAAAAATTCGGGCGTTTAAGGGTTAAAAATCTTAAGAAAAAACCAAAACAAAAACGCTCGCTGTTTGCCGGGAAGCAGAATTCTATAAATAGATGGTCAAGATGATATTAGTTTCGGATTCAAATATCGATACTAATGCAAGATTTTCTTCAGTGTCAAACAGCTTTAATGAGACATTAAAATCTGATTGTGATACCGTGTAATGTGATCCGGTTAAATCTCTCAATTATGCCGTAGTTGATGTTGAAATGCTAGTAAAACTTTTCAGCAATCAACTATGCAACACCTATAAATCCACTGAATTACGTGTAGCGTTGAGCAGAAAATTTGGTATTTGCCATGAACTGAAGGTCACTTGTGAGTTTTGTGACATCTTCAGTAAATGTGTATAATGTGACTCTTGATAGCCATAAATGCTGAATACGTAACTTGTTCAAATGCGGACCCTTTGTAAAATGTCAAGTAGTAAAATACTCAATTCCAATATCTTTACCATTTAACTTTATGTATCAATTATATAAAAATTAGTTAAAAACATTTTGAAAAATGCTTTGTAACAATGCTATCTATAACATATTTAAATTTGATAACTGTATATGGGTCTTAAATTATTTTTTTCAAGAAATGAAAACTTTAAATCGAGTTTTCTCACTGTTTGTTTTTTCTTGTTATTAGGTTTTTCGAAACGCTAAACTTTTTTTCTAATTAATGGAGAAAACTGAAACTTGTAAAAGCATTTTGTAGTTTTCAATTTTTTAACGCTCAAGTTCAATGATTGCAGATTTATAGATTTTTTTGTGTCATTATGAATAAACATTTATATTATAATTAATAACTATGAGTAATCCAGATTTTAATGCCAATTCTTATAATGTAATATAGTTCAAAGATTTTTTTTTTGAAAAAATTTTAGTACTTAAAAAAGTTTTCGTTTTAAAAAATATGAAATTTTTAAAAAAATGAAAAGATTTTTTTTTTTTTTTGTAAAATATTGTTCTTTCATATAAATTCAATAATAGAAATAAAAGTTTAGGTGGTACTATGTCCCATTAAGGTGTTTTATTTTAAAAATTTCTTAACAACTCGCCCGATTTTCATGTGACGGCCATCAATGACCAATTTTTAAGCACATAATGGTTAATCAAGCCAAGACCTACAGCTTAACGTGGATTCCAAACCACAACAAACATTCATACCTTCTCTAGGATTCGAATCTGTTACTTTTGGCATGCGAGGTCGTACACACTGCCATCAAGTGGAACCGATCTTCGAATGAACTACTGTACATAAAAATTTAATTTTATTAAATTTTTGTCTAGCAAAATGAGTGATTAGTGGAAATATTGAACACTTTAACGCTTTTCTGAGAAAAATATTTTAATGAAATCTAGTATATTAATCAAAAGCTATGATATGTTTCATTGTAACTGAATGATAGTTTTCACATGTATTTCAAAAAAAAAAAAACAAAAAAAAAAAAAAAAAAACTACATTTTTAATTCATTAGCAATCGCTAAATTCATCAATATCTTTACATAAACTACTACAGATTATTCAATTTTGTACTACGATTTAGTTTTTTTAAACTGAACAAATCGTTCCGTTATGACCAACAGTATGGTTTCCTTTTCACAGTCAACACAAAGACATAACATTCGGAGAAAAAAAATTAAATCCGTGTCATATTCTCGATTCACATAAAATTTTCAATTTAATAAGGAAAAAAAAAAAAAAAAAAAAAAAACGCAATACACAGTAGAAATGGTAACACATTTAATGAAACAAATAATCTTTTTAAAAAAACTGCTCCCAAAATCAGACATCGTCTGCAAATAAAACTAGGCTATTCTTATTCAAAACATTTGTTAAACTGTCAATTGATTGGAAGATTTAGATTAATAGTTTTTATCTCTTCCTACCTAAATAAATGACAATTTGAATGCATAAAAAACAGGTCTCTACCAACAACTAACCTTTTCTGGTAGTAGAACTGATATTGAAAGGTAATATCCCAGTTTCGTCCATTTCGCTAGGTTATAGTTCATTCGCGTTAGTGTAACTTGCAGGGTTTGACACATCTTATAATGCTTTGCTATATTCATTCTCGTTCTTACATTTTAAAAATTGTTGTCTGATGTCCGCACTTTTATGTTTAAACTCAAAACCGGTGGAATATATTTTAATGTAAATATAACGGTTTATAGAATATATACGAGGTGGCCATAAATAAAAGGAAATAATTAAGAGCAGGATGGAGAGTTTGGAAATCAACAAATCTTCATTAAACTTTGTAAATATACTACCGAGTCCATCAGAAAATGTTCTCTCTCTCAAAAATCAACAATTACAAAAAGTTCTATTTTTCGCATATGACACGTCGAAGACATGTATATTCAAAACGTTATCACATGGATTTCTTTTTGTTCCAAAATTTAATTTACAATTTTCCTGATCAGGATTCACCAAAAATGTTAACTTGTACGCAAATCTAAAAGTACTACACTTTCAACTATTGGTGAAAATTTGAACTGATGTGCATTATTTTAGTGTTCCGTACCCTAAGGATAAAAAATGAAACATCCATAGAATCATTTCAGTGACTTTCCGTCCGAAAAGATAAAAGTTGAATAACGCAGAAATCGTTTGGACGATATAAATAAAATTTTCCACACATTTAGTCACGATATACCCAAATATAGGTTGTAAAATATTATATATATATATATATATATATATATATATATATATATATATATATATATATATATATATATATATATATATATATATATATATATATATATATATATATATATACATACAAGTATGTAAGAAATACTTTCTCCTTTTATTAGTGTTTTATTAGAACCAAATGATAATTTATTCTTTGTTTAGCAATTCGAGAAAATATATTCTTATATTATAGTGAAGTAGTTCTTCGATTGAAGAATATCAAAATTAATTATGTTCATTCGAAAAGGTTCAAGAAGATTCTAAGCAAGTAAAGCTAAATTATGGCCACCAGTTCTAAAGATAAATTAATGTTAAAATTATTTATTTTATAGGTATTTTCTAATGCATTTCGATATCACGCACAGTTCTCGCGCTTGATGGTTTCGTAAAAAATTTAGGAATATTAGGTCACTTCAGAATAAGCGTTGTACATTTTTGTTCGACTCTTTATGTTACCTGTCACTAGTCGTAAGATAAAAAAAAAAGTTGTTAAGAATTTATCTTATAACTTTTCCATTGCGGTAAAACTTTTCGGGGCAATAAAGTTCGTGAAATACTTTGAAGAGTTTTACAACTTTTGTTAAAGATTACAATTTCTCTAGGACAATGAAGTCTAAAAGCATTAATAATTGTGCGTAGTTGCAGATACGACAAATTGACTTAAAAATTGTAGATACGTCTTTTAATATCTAGATACTGTAATGAATATTCAAAGGCCATACTTTTGTTTTTAAGTGTCCCTACGTTTTAGGTCAAATTTTGAACATTTATACACTGAATGCCTGTCCAACCGAAAGAATAAAAGTTAAATAACGATGGAATTAGTTGGACGATCAAATAAAATTTTACACATAGCTAGTCTATTTGTACCTAAGCATATAGTTTTTTTTTCTTCTAAATATTACAGTTTTGAGATTTTGCATTGTTTCAGAAAAGTTCTTTCTTTAATAACATTATGATTCTTACCAAATGAAAGCTAAAGATGTTAAGATTTAAAAAATATTTTACAGGTGTAGCTTGCTACAATACTTTTACATAAATATCCATAAATTTTGTTAGAAGATACCTATATTTTAATTCTGAAACTTACAAATAGAAATTTTTAAACAATTAGGCAAGTCGAAAATTTACAGGAAAATTATTATGATTTATTAACTTAGAGTAAAAGAAATATAATAATAAGTTTAATAGTTGAGCTGTCTTTAAATGATTAAAAAAAAAATGAAAAATAATGTATATCTAGGAACACGGTAGTGTTCTGCCGCAAAGTCTGATGTCAAAGCGGCAGAATTTGCAAGTGTATATTATGTTGATCGTGATTATGCCGGTTTTCGCCCTCTTACAGTTCATCTTCAATTAGTTACAGCCTTGATTTTTCTGCCATCGTGTTTTCGAAAAAGTAGACGAAAAATAACCACATGGTAGTTAACATTGAACAAGAGAGCAGTGCTAAAAAATTCCTTTGAAATTTGCCAAAGTCAACGGATTTTTGTTATTCTTATTGCTATTGCTGTTTAGACAGGCCAACAGCTAAAACTATTTGATGAATTTTGGCCATCATTATTATTATTTTTTTCATTCTTTATGGCTTGAAAAAAGTAAGCGTCATTTGTATGATTTAATGGGTATGAGAGCCGACCAAACGGTATAGTGGTTAGCGTGCTAGCTTTTAGACCGCGAGGTTGTGAGTTCGAGTCCCGTGTTAGGCATGGGTGTTTGTAAATGTATGTTGGCTTGTCTAATGACGAATGTTTCGGCGCATTATAGCCCTCGTGTTGCTGACGGCGCCAGATAATCTGAAAACAACCAACCTAATAGGTATGAGGGTTCGTATCCCCGAAAATGATCCCGAAAGTTGGGAATAATTTTAGCCATGGTAATGACTGATACAAATGAGTCAACGGATTTTAGATAATCATCTTTTGTGCAGTTTCAAGAAGTAACTTTGACACTTAAAGTTGAACTATTAAAACAGTGTAATTAGAAACAAGTAAAATTTACTTGTTTTTCAATTAAACAGCATTTCATCAAAAACATGTGTTTCAACTTTGAGTTAGAAAACCACTTTCATTTTAAAATAAAGTTTTAATACATCAAGGTGCCTGGTAAGTTTTGAACCATATACCTTCTGATCACTGATCTTCAGTATTAACAACTGAGCAACCGATGATTGCTTAAATTTTCCTCAAACTGATAACGAATCTTAGTTTTCAAACTTAAAGTTACTTTAAAACATTTTTGAATATCTATTCGTATGCAAAGTTGGATATCCGCAAGCTGATCGCTGCCCTAACAAATTCACCTAGGCAAAAGTTGAAATCCAGAAAGATTAAAGCATATAATTTATTAAATGGGTAATGAAATATCTCTCTCCCCCCCCCCCCCCCCCTGAACAAAAAAATAATTTTTCCAACAGTAAGAGAAAGTATGTGAGCCACCCATTTACGAAAATCAAAAGGGTATGTTGCTAAAGGCACTTCGTAGAAATTTAGATAAAAAGATATTTTTGAGGGGAAATATGAATCGTCATTTTCAACATTAAACCTTTCACTCCTGGACCTATTTTAATGTAATTTCATTTATCAGTGATTACTTAAAAAATAAAGAATTTAAATATGCCTCTGGTGCCGTTTGTGCTTGTTTGCACTGAGTGCTTGTTCTTCAAATTATTTTCAAAAGCTCTTTGAATTACCAAAATTTTGTTTAGCTATAAAGTATAATTAAAAGTTGTAAATTTAGATGACCTTATTTAGTATCCCTGGCCATGAAAGGAAACTTGAACGCTAGTACAACACAATACCATCTAAGCCAGTATGTAGACGAGTAGGAATTTGAAATACAGCTTATTGTTTAGCCATTAAACATCAGTTCAAATATTAAAGACGTATAACACGTTGAGCGCCTCACGAATTCTTATAGACTGAGAGGCGATTGCAATTTTTGGACCCCATCGAACATCATTCTGAATTTTTTATACAAATTGGAGAAAAGAGAGTAGATTACGAATCCACTGGTCTGTCGTGGCAAAAATGGCCGAAACTGGTTAAAAATCGACTTTTAATAAGTTGAACTAAATCCAATTGCCAAATGCGCCATAACTTGCCAAATAATGAGCATTTTTTTTATTTGGTAACCCTCACTCTTTAATTTTCAATTAAGAAGGTTGCAGACGATTCAGATATCTGGCGATGGTCTACTTGTATCTATTAAAAGGGAGCCAAGTTGGCCAAAAATATTACGTCACTTATGACGTAACTGATGTCGCCAATTTGGTTTACTTTTAAAAGATACAAGTTTTCCGAGCCAGAGATCAGAAATCGTTTGCGCTTTTTCTCATTGAAAATCAAAATGCAGTGGG
The DNA here is from genome assembly GCA_963978545.1 of Linyphia triangularis. Taxonomy (NCBI): domain Eukaryota; kingdom Metazoa; phylum Arthropoda; class Arachnida; order Araneae; family Linyphiidae; genus Linyphia; species Linyphia triangularis. The sequence goes on from OZ021733.1 coordinate 34,565,699, forward strand.
TTGCCAGACGAAAAAGTTTGCTCTTTTTGGCAAGTTATGACATATTTGGCAATCGGATTTTAGTTCAACTCATTCCAAGTCGATTATTGATCAGTTGCGGCCATTTTTGCCACGGCAGACCAGTGGATTCCTAATCTACTCACTTTTCTCCGATTTCTATAAAAAATTCAGAATGATGTTCGATGGGGTCCAAAAATTGCAGTCGCCTCTTGGACTAATAAGGAAATCCCCTTCAGGGCCACACGCAGTAGTGCGCTTCGCATTAATATACCGCAATACCAGAGCATCGCTGCTAACAGATTGAAATTTACTCGATACAGTTGAGTAAATATATTAGGGATATAGTTTCTTATCGCAGTAGAAGATATTAACGCTTACAATGAAATGCTTATAGACATTCATTCCACACGTTTACGCAGCGTTACCAGACCTCGGACTTAAAATTCTTAGGTAGGCAATTTTTCACAAGGGCATTTTGGACATAGTATATTGAATAATATTTTTATCTATTGAAATATCAATAGTACTTCAGAAACTAAGATTTCCTGCACTTAAAAAGTACTAAGAAAGGCACAATGTCAAATTATAGGTGTGGGGTAAAAAACAGCCAAATATTGCTTTGAATACGAGTCGGGTGGAATTAAGCAGAGGTCCATTTCTGTTTGTTTACTTTTTTTTTTGCTGACAACTTGGTTGGGAATTATTTTTACCACTTGTGATTTTTGTAAATTATATATTATATAATAAGAATCAGATTATAAAATAAAACTATCTTACCGATAGTGTTAATGTTAACACGCTGCAAATTAGTCACGCTAGAAAAGAAGAATATAAAGGTAAGGCATCTCTAAATATAATGTACTGGTTAAAGTTTGTTGATAAAAATATACATTAAGAAATGGTGATGTAATTTTTGTTAATTATTTATTATATTATAAGAATCAGATTATAATATAAAGTATCTTACCAATAGTGTTAATCACCCGCTGCAAATTAGTCCTCCAGACTCTACTAACGACGTAACACAAATACGCTAGAAAAGAAGAATATAAAGGTAAGGCATCTCTAAGTATAAAACACTGGTTCAAGTTTGTTGACAAAAATACACATTAAGAAATGCTGACAGAAAACGTATGACAATATTTTTGTTCGTATCATATATTTGACCATTGACTATTATCAAGTGAATCGCATTACACGTGTTTCATGGAAATATTAATACACCATATAAATTTAACGTTTAATCGATCACCATTAAAATTTGCACGCACATATCATAACAAATTATATTTAGCTTCAGGATGATCGCTGTCCATACAAATCCAACCAAGACAAGAGTTAAAATCGACAAAGATTAAAGCATATTATTAATTAGGCAATAAGATAAAAAATAAAATTGCATCGTTGAGAAATTTTAGTCGAACAGTGAGAGAAACTATGCGAACCTTCATTAAACTCACAGGAAAAGCAAAAAATGCTACCCCTCCCCCCCCCCCCATTGCTTTCGAAGAATTTTATGCAAAAACTCTCATTAGTTTGCTATTTTTTTATAATTGAATAATCAAGCGCATACATTTAAATATCCTACTAACTCGTCATTTCATAACATGCATCGAGCTGAAAATTTTGTACACGTCTTCTGCCAAAATTATCCTTATTAATACTTCGCTCACCCAATGAATGTGTGGTAATCACTCTGCCTCGCAGTCAAAGGTACCTGTATCGAATCCAGGGTTAGGCAAAGATGTTAATTGTGATTCGGAATCCGTGTTAAGCTGTATATCCCGGCCTGATTGCCAGTTAATATTGAAAAAAATAGGTCGTTGCGCGTATAAAGCAAACCCTCTTTGTTTGTAAATTTGTCTGTATATAACAACCTGTATTGGTACACAGTGTGTCTTGCAAAAGTGTCCTTATTCAATTTGATTTCCGCTTAAATTCCTAGTGAGAATATTTTTATACCAATGCCTGTGGCTATTTACTTTTAAAAATTATCGTTAGTTTTTCTGACCCTATAAATTGTCCCATGCTATTCAAAATTATGAAGTCTTTCAGTATAACAGTCATGTTTTTTCGTAAAATATTTCCACATGATCCTTAGATTGACGAGTCATTAAATTGATTGAAAATTATCCTCTGGTCTTGCAAATAGCCCTAGAAAGAATTTTAGTTATTTAGTCACTATTTTTTCTAAAGCATGTTCATTATATTCATTGGCTCTGAAATTTGTCTAGAAATCCTTGCCTCTCTCTCTCTCAAAATTATTCCGGAGGGAATTTTAGCAAAAAAGCAATTACTTTATTTTTTTGAAGTTTTTTTCTGAATCTGCAAATTTGTTTTAAAAATCCTTGAAAATTGCCCAAGAGATCCTTCAAAATTATCCTAGAAACCCTTGACATTTATTTCCTGTACCACAAAAATGTCTTAGATAAAACTAAGCATATACCAGTTAATATTTTTTTAGAACATTATCATTAGTTTCCCTGACCCTGAAATTTGAATCCTGCCTCACAGATGTTTTACTGTCAAATACTAGGGTAAAATATACTTCAATAACTTAACCTTAAATAATTTTCAGGAATAAATTATAAGGAAAATTATTGTTTCAAATGTTACAAGGGAAATAAAAAGATATTGTTTAGGTTAAAGGTCAAGGTTATAAAAATGTTACAACGTTCAGAAACGAAAGTACGCGTCCTTTGTCAACAAATGATACGCAAACCCCTTTATGCCAAGAGTCCAAAAGGTTAAACTACTATCTCTGAAAGGTCTCAGATGGTTGAAATAAAATCGTCCCAAATGACACACCTGCACAACTTTCACTTTCGTACCCAAACAATCTCCACGATAAATAAATTGAGCTTGAACGGTGCCATTAACGGGTTAAACTTTCGTCAGAGCATTGTTTCGAACGATGCGTCTGACCTCGTTTTCCCTTTTCACGCCTTGAGCTATGGGTCAAGCCAGATCTTACGGCATTACCGCCAGGTAAGGCACGGTACCAGCATAACTGATGTCAACAAAGTCTGTGTGAAGTATGGACGGAACGTAATTAAGAATAGCAAATGGGCATTTAAGTCATAGTAGTGAATATTACTCTTCTAAATAGATTCAAAAGAATGGGGCTGAGATTGCACATTTGATGTGATGGAAATTTCATTGCAGTGACCTAAGTAGTACAGAGTTATTTTACAGTATGCTCGGTAGAATTTAGAAGCATTGAAGAATGCGTTAACCCATCGTATTAAAGAAATATGGGCAAGTGTATAAGCATGCAAACACTGATGAGAAAAAGTATTCCATACTCCATTCCACCAATAATTGAGAACTCCAGTAATTAAATCAGAAATACATTACAAAGACACCTTGCAGATCATATTATAAATTGATAGAAGTACTGCTGTTTTCCCATCATCTTGAATATTCAACGTATACAATTAATTTCTTGACATATAAATGAGCAATTCTCTGGGGCTGACGCAGGGGATATTTCGCCCTTCTCAGGTAGCACAGCGATATTGGCCAACGTCGGAAAAAGGGATTCTAGGAAGATTGACCAGTCCATGCCGAATCTCGACCATCGTTCTAAAATACATAATTTTTTAAAAAATAAACACGTCAAATCCATCACATTTTTTTTTTTACCTCTCCGTCCATTCTTATTACATTATATTTCAATTTACAAACTCTGCTTCAACATTTCAAAATTTCACGTATATTTTGCCCAGCACTAGGCGAGATTGGACAAGATTCGTAGCAACGTCCAATCTACAACGGTCCACATCGGGATTGGCCGGTGTCGACCCGATATTGACCAGCGGATTTATACTACTGGTTTTTTTTCTAATCGTAAACAGATTATCGTGTCCCGTGAGTCAACTGGTTATAAATGCATATTAGTCTAGTTATTATTTTTCCATATAAGTTTGTCACCAACTAATAGTATACAAAACAAAAACGTAACTACTATATTCGTCATAATTTTGCAATTCTAATCTTTTTGCGAATAGAAAAAAAGCTCCAAAATGTCCGTGTGTACACCAGAGAATTAACCAAATAAATTAAGCTATCCCAAATAATTCTGTTAAATTAGTGGGTCGGCAACTTTTCAACAATGAAGAGCCGCAAAATTTAATGAAATTTCCTCAAGGCGAAGAGTCGCATCTAAAATTCGTTTTCGAATATCCAAAATTTTCTGGGAATAATATCCAAAATTCTTTGTGACGTGTTTAGGTTAAAAAATGCCAATGAAATACGAACGCGCAACCACAAGAGGTCAAATAATAATCCCCAATTACAAAAAATTAACTACTGTATTCTCATGCTATGGCAGTACCTACAGTAGTATATCTAGATTTCGCTTGCATAATAGATATCAAAACAACACTAATTAAATACGCTATTACATTATCTAAAGCACAGAAAAAGCTTATCTAAAATGTGTGCTTCCAGCTTGTTTCAGTTACTTTTCTAGCTTCAGGGAAAGTTGTGAATGTCGAATATAAACTAGGATTGCAAACTTTTCTTGCAGTTAAATCACGTTTTTTTCCGCAGTTGACACTTGGACTTAAAGAACAAAGCACGTCTTAATTTTGATCATATTAAAGGCTTCTTTTAAGATAACCTTAAAAACACCTTTTTTGAGTGCTGTCATTTTTCTCAAAAAGTATCGCATAATATAAGGTAATATTGGGTATAATATTGGGTGTTCACAAATTAGTTGGGCTATGGCGTTCAAATAGATCTGCATAACTCTTAATGACTAGGTTTATAAACCATTATTTTTTCTCAACTAATTTATGTTCACTATGTCATTCTGTATAGGAAAAAAAGTTGTTTATTATGCCTAATTATTAAGAGTTATACATATCTATTTGAGCTCCATTGTCCAACTAATTTGAGAACACACTGTACTTGATAAGGTTTTTATATTTAGTAATAATATTTTAAAATTAGGTTTGAAAATATTCTTTTGAAAAAATGGCAAATCCAATATTTTTAAGTGCAGCATATATTTTTGATTACTTAAAAGGTTGTTTCTGCCCATGTCTACTTTGTAACAGTATCGCATACTTATGAGTAATAAACTGAACTTATTGAGATAAATGTTCCCAAATTCTGAAAAGCTAGCATTGAAACATAGAGATGTTAAATGGGCTAGCGCAATACGGATATAATGAGCTGTTTTTCACACTAAAATGCCTCTTGTTAAATATAGTTAACGATTCACATTTTAAGAATTGAGCGCTTTTGTCTCTCTTAACATAATCATGAGTGGCTTACATGTGCAAGAAATGGAGGCATTAGAAATTCCTAGAGCTAGGAGTAAACTGATTATATGACTTCATTACAAATACCTCCAACATGGAATATTCTGAAAGAGACAAAATAATGACGAAGCAGAATAACCATCAATGCAGTTACCGGTGCTATTTGAGTGGGTGGTTGAATATATAAGTAAAAAAATATCTCTAAATTAAAAAAAAAGATGCCAAATAATAACTAACAAAACGTCACTAGCAGTTAAATAAGTGGTGTCTCAAGAAGAATTTTTGGTGTGGGGGCGGGGGGACTTTAAAATAAAAACGTAAGTCTACTTTTCTATTCAAGTGTAATTTTTTATTTTATAAGTAAATTAATCCGTATTTAATTACAATTCAGTAGTTTCAACGCATTTTCTGTTATACTTAAAAATTTCTTTATTCAATTTTAATAAGTAAATTACATCCAATATTAGAGCTTCGTCTTAGACAGAGTAGAGTATTGCGGTTTTTAATGTTGGATATTATCTGTATTGCTTTAATAGACATTAGAAGTATGTATTAAATTCGTAACTTTAAGCAATTTATAAAAATTTAATACGGAAATGAAATTATAGTTAATTGATAACACTGATACAAGTCTAAAAAAATAAAATCACACGATTCAATTAGAAAATGGAGTAATGAAGTCTTTATGAACAACATTGTTGTGATAAATATAGTCGATATAGAAGATTTATGCTATCAAGACATGTATAGTCAGTTAAATAACACTATTGGTAAGTTGAATTAAAACAAGATATAATCAAAAATAAAGGGGTGTATTAATAATGTTCAAGTTTTAATTAACCCTTTCACTTTATGTACGTCTTTAAGTGCTTTATATTGAGTTATTCACAGAACAAATATTACATGAATCAATGGATGTATAACATATTACAAGAAGAAAATAATAAACTGCATTGAGGAACAATGGAACTCATTGACTATTGACACACGATACGAATTTAGAACGGTATAGAAATATCCAACTTTGAATGTAATGGTATATGCATTGGCTAACTACGCTGAATTTATCTGGTGAGATGTTTAGTAACAGAAAAAGTTTAGAATGACAAAACAGGAGACAATTATTTATAAATGTTTGCTTTTAGCCAATCATAAAATAATGAAAAGGTTTCAAAATTTCATGGCGAATGGATTGTAAATAAATGCAATCCAAAACGTTGCAAAAGCATTGGAATTTCGCTTTAATTAAATTATTTGTTTACTAATTAAAAGAAAACAAGCGTAATCAAAATGTGTGTAAATACATTCAGTTCCTGAAATTTATGTGTTGAAATATATGTTTTCTAATCTATATAACTCACAGAAAAAATTAAAAAAAAAACATTCTGTTGTAAAATGCTAATAGAAACGGTTAAAATTTTCGCTGCAAGATGGAAATATTACATTTTAAAAACCAACATGGAAGTTAACTTTACAGACTCAATCATATTAAGAAAGTTGTGAATGAAGTTTTACACCAAAAGAAAACAATTTAAACAAAATTTCAAACGAATGTCATATAATTGACATTCTTGAAGCTTCTTTAACGAAAATTTTAAAAAACAAAATCCTTCAGGGAGATGTTTTTAGAAATAATTTCCGCGTGTGTAGTCACCCTATTAGTTTTAAAAAGAGCTGTTGATTTCTACAGGTTCCAGAGTTATCTAAACAGCGTCATTTTAGTTATGGCTACACTATAGTTCTACATCAAACCTGCGTCATAACAGAGCTTGGCGTGATGGTCTATTTGCGACGTGATTAGACAAATAGTCTACTGCTATACTCAACCCTCACACCTCATTGTTTAAAACCTTGTGTACCCTTTTAACCAATACAAACTATTGTTGCCAAAATATTCATTACAGAGGTCTAATTAACGCGTCATAATTTCAATCATTCCCTACTGAAATCCCGGTATCGCAAAATTAGATGTTGCCATTATTGCCTCCTTTACTAGACGATAGATGTCAATATTAAATTAGATTGCTATTTTTGACATAAGAGCTACAAGAAAGCTATACTGACATAAGTCGGAATATATTTACAGCAAGATCCGGACTACTAGGAGTATCAAGAGTAAAGCGTCATCTGGGTTATCTGCCAAGGTTAAACTGTCCCACTTTGCGTCTCGAATGAAGAAAACCCGCAAATGCACAAGGCCGTCTATCGATGTGTCTATTTATATTAAAATCAGATATGCCAGACAGCCTATGAGTGAATTGAATTTGAGTTCTTTCGTTTGCTGGGTGAATTTTTTTTTCTCAAAACCGTGTTGAAGGTAATATAATTTGCGCTCTATTAATCTATATACATAAAGTGAAAGTATTTATGTCCGACAATAAACATATGGAAGCTACGTTAGGGATTGATAGAAATTCGGTAAACCGATTCCAATGCACGTGGGGCAACATTCACTTTCAAAATGTGTCACCTAGTCTTAGAGGCGATGAAGATGGTACAGAAACTTGAGGCACGACCATTTCCTTCATTGAAATGTGATTGCTAACTAAATTATTTGAGAAGAAAAGTAATTTAAATTCATTAACTGACGTATTCCTTCGTGATTCTTATCCAAACTAAATCAGTAGTGAATAAAAGAAAACGCAACAGGCTGCATGCAAAATCTAAAATATGGAATAATTAAAACGAACAAAGGCTTTGCTCTTTCTTTGCACAGTAAAAGTATTGCTCGCACTTGGCACATTTTCCTCTTTGATATATACAATAAACATAAGCGGCAATTTTTCTCCAAAAATGTCAAGAATAAGCATTCAGCTGTTGGAAAATGTTTCATTTGCATGAACTCTCAGCATACGATCCACTTGGAAATAGACATCACTCACTTGCAATGAAAACCCTAACAAATACCCGTTTCTTTTGTTGGTGCGGCATCCTAGGATTTACGAGACATCTCATGGCCACAGATTTTAATCAGCTGATAGTTGTTGAGGAAGTAGTTTGCACTGAACTACTTTCAGTTAGCTAGCAGGTGTCTGAAACTACTTGAAATGTTTAGTTTAATACAAATAGCTGAATATATATGGGTGGTTTGTTGTTAGATTTTTCATAGTGAAAGAGCTATTCGATGGTTACACCCTGACGAAGCATCATAACAGCAGTTATTTTAGGACTAGGAAAATCACCGAAAATATGTTACTAGCTCAGTAATAGTTGCTTTTCTAAAAAGGTAACTAGTTCAGTTATAAGTAATTTTACTTAAAAAATAATTAAATAGAAGTAACGTTATTCAAAATTTAACTAGTTAAAAGTTAAATTATCACAAAAGCAATTAGTTAACTATTCCGCAAAATGTTACCAGTTACAAATTGTTAATAATAAATTGTTAATTCAAACAATCCCAAAACTTTCCATTTATCAACAAAATCGCATGAACTTCCTCAACATAAAATTAATAATTTATAGTGTATCTAAAACTCACATTGCATAGGAGCTCAACTAACGCCCATCGCAGTTGCTAATGAAGTCATAATTAGCTTTCTTGCAAAATACTTGTTTTGCTGTGATTAATTAGCCGTAGTATTTCCGGGAAAACAGAAAAGATTTTTTTTCTCGGTGTTACTTTTCACATAAACTAGAAAATAGCATAATCTACTGAAAATATATAACTAGTTGAATTTAATGAAAGAAGTAACTAGTTAATTTTATTAATTACTAGAAACTAGTTCTTTCCAAGTCTGCAACCAATGCATTAAAAATGTACATTTTCTTTATTACAATCAAACAACATTTGCATTACTTAGCAAATTTAACACCTTGAAATAATGTGCATTTTATCTTTCTAGTACAACATGCTATAATTTGTCGAAGCTTAAGAGCATTAGCCTATTTATGTTCCAACAAGCAAACAATCCCTTTCCATTAGCATTCGCTTCCAAGTCACCAAGAATTGCGCACTTTCTGTAAACTACACAAGATGCAATGGGGGTGACAAAGAAAGTACTCTAAACCTTTTAAATACTGACTTGACAAACCGGTTAAAACCAGCCCATGGCAGTTTACTCTTACTTAACTTTCAAAATTACATTGCTCTCAATCTGATTTACTTTACCCTATAAACCTCATAAAATGATACAGCATACAAATGGTATCAATTGAAAAGGTATGTCAATAAAATTATTCCTCTCAGGCTGCGATGTGGGATGATTTTTTACAAACATGAGGCATGCATAAATTCTATCGTTAAACAAAAAATTAACATGATCGATAATTGATTAAATTTAAGCATTAATTCATCCACTCGGCTGTACGATATTTAAATCTAATATCTGTATTTCATTTACCCTGCAGATACACTAAGACTAGGTTTGTAACTAGGACAGTCGCCCTGCTGTAATACTAAAACTATTTGTGAGTGCACAAACTAATGATAAATCTATACCCCAAAATCCCTACTTTAAGTTGTATTAGTCTAAGGATGCATAAAACCATGTGTTAGGTCAGAATGGCTAGAGAATTTGAGAAACAAAATTCCATGACATTTCCCCGATTTCCATAAAAATTCCCTGTTGTGCGCTATAATTCAAAAAACAAAATAATGGCCAATTTAAAAATACAAAAATTTAATAAGTAAATATAATTCTAAATAGTCAAAGTATAATTGCACCATAATAAATTCATGGTAAAAATCAAAACTTCTTTCTTTAGAGAAATCTTTAGAGCTAGAGTATGAAAAAGAATGGAAAACATTAATTAAAAAATACAAAATTTACCAAATACAGCTATACTTGCTAACTTAAAGGTAAAGCGCCGACCAAACGGTATAGTGGTTAGCGTGCTAGCTTCTAGACCGCGAGGTTGCGGGTTCGAGTCCCGTGTAAGGCATGGATGTTTGTAAATGTGTGTTGGTTTGTCTAATGACGAATGTTTCGGCGCATTATAGCCCTCGTGTTGCTGACGGCGCCAGATAATCTGAATACAAGCAACCAACCGACCAAACAGTATAGTGGTTTCGTGCTAGCTTCTAGACCGCGAGGGTGAGGGTTCGAGTCCCGTGTAAGGCATGGGTGTTTGTAAATGGTCCCGTGTAAGGCATGGGTGTTTGTAAATGCATGATGGCTTGTCAAATGACGAATGTTTCAGTGCATTATAGCCCACGTATTGCTGACGGCGCCAGATAATTTGAAAACAACCAACCAATCAAGGTAAAGCAAAACCAGTACAATACTTTTCTTTTTAATTTAAAAAATAACACAAATAAAACATGTTATTTTCTTTAATATATGTCATATGCTGTTTCCTGTTCATAGCATAAACTTAAATTCCTGTCCTAATCCTAAATATTTACTGAATTTGAGCATGCATGTGCATAAAACTTAAATAATCAGCATTTTATTATTCTGTCAAAAATTTCACTTGGTACATATCTTTTATGAAAAATTGTGTCTTTTGAAGTCGACTAAAGATAAACAACATTTAATGTATGAAAGAAAAAGCCTGAAATTAACAGCTTCTTATAAAAATTAATTACTCATAGATGTATAGAAATAAAATTTTGTACAATAAAAATATTATCTCAAACCGCAAAAGTACAGTTTAAATGAGACAAAAAATCGTTTTTATAAAACACGACTAGCACAAAGTTCATAATTTTTTGGCAGAATAAAAATGCGATGACTTTTAAAAAAAGACAGACTTTTTAGACACACTTTAAAAAGTACATGCTAAAAAAACTGTATTCTGAGTGATGACATCATAGAATCCACTGCACGTAATGCGAACCGAGGTAGATATCCACATGGGGCATGCGATAAGGGAAACTCCAAAATTTCAAATTTCCCTGATTAAAGGGTAATTTTACAAAATTCTCTGACATTTCCCTGATTTCTATGAATTCCAGGTTCTGTAGCCACCCTGTAGGTTTATAATAAAATTATAAATTTAATTAGAAATAATTTTAAGCTTGCATTAATACACTTTAATATAGATGAATTAATTATACTTCGTATCCAGAATGACAAGGAGAAGGCGAATCTAACAGAAATTTTATGTTATAGTTGTATTAGAAAAAATAATATCGATGGCGAAAAGCACAATCATTATATGTCCATTTATTGACCCAAATGAGATATTGGTATAAATTAAAGTGAAATCTAGCGCTTTCCTATAGCACACATATTCTATGTCGTTATGTTACGAAAAGGTATTTGATGTGAATCTCACGTGTTTATCATGTTCCACTAAAAAGTTCCAGGTAATAATTTTCTAAATACTTGAAAGCCGTCCAAACGGTATAGTGGTTAGCGTGCTAGCTTCTAGACAGCGAGGTTGCGGGTTCGAGTCCCGTGTTAGGCATGGGTGTTTGTAAATGTATGTTGGCTTGTCTAGACACTTAAAATATGACATTGGAGATTTATGACACTTAAGTGAAGTATGGATTGAAATAAAAGACAAAAAATACAGTCTGATTATATTAATATAGTAAATAAAGATTCGCAATATTTACCGATGTTTATTAAGTTTTCCCACCAATGAAAAGTACGATGAATTGCTATCGATGTAACCTCTAACATGGAACTAATACTTTGTTACCATGCTCATAGATGCAATTACAGCTGCACAACGACGGTTCATTTAGACGATAAGAGTCTTAAGATCACCCATAGTGAACTTATTCCACTTCTCCAGCAATTTCTCGAAACATTCTGCACTATTTGAATATTTAGGTATTGACCATTATGTCCAGTTTATGCCGTATGTTCTCCAAGGGATTTAGGTCTGATCATAGGGCTGGCCAATTCATGACGCGAATCCTTATGAAAGAAAATCATATCTTCACATGTAGGTTGTGTTTTCTATAATGCTGAAAAACCTAGCGTTGAACCATGGCAGAACTTGAGCCGTTAAATTCCAAGCAACCAACCTAGCGTTGAACCAATTTGGTCAAATATGGTAAAAAAAAATAATTGCGAGATATCTCTGCATACTGTATATAACCGCACACAATACCCTGAATTTTAAGTAGGGGGCGAACTCCAACTGCCGAAAATCCTCTCTATACCATCACAAATCCATAACTGTGTTTACTTGAAGGAATTTGGTATTTTGCATGATATCTTTTAACATAATGTTTTCGCACTTACTGTATCACCTTTACGAAATAGTTCGAACTTTGACTCATCACACATAAAGATATTTGACTGAAAATCTTGGCGTGTCCTTTATTTTTAATTTTTTTAAATTAAAAGTTACTTCACGGCAACTCTACCAAACAATCCAGTATCGTGAAGACGGCGATAAATTACTACCACTGACAATACCATGTAGACCGAGAAGTGACTGCAAGTTTAGTTACCCCATCGAACATCATTCTGAATTTTTTTTTATAGAATGTGGAGAAAAGTTAGTAGATTACGAATCCACTGGTCTGCCGTGGCAAAAATGGCCGAAACTGGTCAAACATCGGCTTTGAAGGAGTTGAACTAAATCCGATTGCCAAACATGTCATAAAACTTGCCAAAAAGATAACACACTTTTTCGTCTGGTACAGTACCCAAAAAAAACCACAGAACGATGGCTATATCTTTTGTTCTAATTGTTGAAATAACAAACAAAAGGTACCGTTGTAAATCGTGAAAGGTTTTTAATAATTGTATGTAGTTTTTTTTATTATGAGGGGTCATCTACATATTAAAACAGAACCAAACTTTAAAAAGTTCAATAGCAACCTCATAATATTATTCCATATTTGGATTCAGCATTAAAAAATAATGCGAAATACAAAAATTCGTAATTTTCTAATGAATGGTTTGTAATTTAAATGATAAAAAGAAAATGATAAATTAATGTTAAATAAAAAAGTTGGTTTTTTGGCCATAAATACTTAATATACTTCAGTAATTTGTTTTTCAAAAGGTAGTTTGTAAATGGCCAAACATAAATAGCAATCAGCTTTTGAATCAATTTCTTTTTTAATAATTAATTATTAATTAATAAAGCAATTAAAAATTTTTTTGAATAGAAACATATATTTTTTTTGCTTTCATTGGATTTACCATGGTCTAAAACCCCCCCATAATTTTTTTCTTTCCATTTTGACTATTAGTTCTCGATTTTTTAGAGAAAATGTAAAAAACGCTCACTTTAAGGGACCGTATAATAGAGGACTTTTGAAAACTATCAAAGATTAATTCAAGGTAAACTAGAGGTGTGGAAAATCGCATAACGTTCAGTTATCGTATAACCGATAGTTTAAAAACTAAGAAACACGCTTTAATAGGAAAGTGAACTAAAAAGTAGAAGATAATTTTAAATAAGTTTGAAATAAGAATAGTGATTAACAAGAAATATTTATTTTATCGTAAAAAAGCGTGGGGTGCTTGATGTCAATTTTTGTAAATACTTAATGACAGATATTGGTAAAAGTAGAGCCATTATGAAAATATCTTAAAAAGCACCCCAAGCTTTTGTACGATAAAATAAATATTTCTTGTTAATCACTCTATTCTTATTTCAAACTTATTTAAAATTATCTTCTACTTTTTAGTTCACTTTTCTATTAAAGCGTGTTTCTTAGTTTTTTAATCTATTGATTATTTTCTACTTTTTAGTTGATTTTCTATTAAAGCGTGTTTTTTAAATTATTAATTATTTTTTCTGTAAACTATAATTTTTTTTTTTTTAATTTGCTTTCTTAAATTCCATTTATTTAAAACAACATTTTTTAAGCAATTTCAATAAGTTATCCTTTAAAAATTTTACTGAATCATGTGACTTTTTCATTTTATAAATAATTTCAACGATCTAGTTACATTTGTGTTTATAGTGAAATATTTCTGTAAAATATTCATGCTTTGCTAAATACTGTTTACTAATGCCTACATTTAATATTTATTAATTTTCTAATTATCAGTAGTATTCGTTATATTTCTGCAATTACAGTTTTCGATATTTTATTTATTTCGTGTGAAGAATGCACATCTTTAATGTTGTAAATAAATTATGTTACTTTTGCGTTTACTTGCTATTTTTGTATTAATCTTAAAACATGACACTATAAATCCAAGTAGTTTCTATGCAATTTTAGACTAATACTTGTATTTTTTAATCTTCGTGAAACGCGCCACATTGACCGTTCTATTTCTCCTGCTGTGAAGAAGAACCTTAAAAATAGCTTTCGTTTTATGCAAATTCTCCCTGAAGATCGGTCAAAAAATGGTCGAAATATTTTCGCTCATAAGTGACGTGTTTTTCAACATAATGCATTGAAATTTGGTATACAGGGTAAATGATGTATTCTGAATCGAATGAAATGATAAAAAATAAGGGTTCGTATTGAAATTTTCGAAGATAGCGTTACTTTTACTTAGTAAACGGTCCCTCAAGAAAAAAATATTGCATCAGATCTATAGAAAATCGTAAGCAAAACATTTTGGTGCAAACCGTAAGATTCTACGATGATTAGAACCGAAGATATAGCCATCGTTCTGTTTTGTTTTTTTTGCGTACTGTACCAAGCGCACTTCTATTTTCAATGAGAAAGAGCGCAGACGATTTCCGACTCGGAAAACTGGCATACTTTAAAAGTAAGCTAAAGTGGTGACAGCAGTTACATCATCAGTGATGTAATATTTATTGCCAGCTTGGCTCACTTATCTGAATTGTCTGAAACTTTCTTAATTGAAAATTAAAGAGCGATGGGTTACCAAATAAAAAGAATGCTCATTATTTGGCAATCAGATTTAGTTCAAACCCTTCAAAGTTGATTTTGAACCAGTTTCGGCCGTTTTTGACTCGGCAAACCAGTGGATTCGTAATCAACTTAATTTTTCTCCACATTCTATAAAAAAATTCAGAATGATGTCGATGGGGGTACCTGAACTTGCAGTCGCTTCTCGAACTAATGCTTTTCGTAAGTCCTTAGTTATTTCAAGCAGTCTTACGTGCATCAGCAATTGACTTGGGTTTTATAATCCTATGTACGTGGATAGTAGGGTTTCTCAGTATCTTTCACTTCGAGGCATGTCTTGCAGCCCATATCCAGATAATACCTTTTTTTTTTTTAAATGTCGTTCGTTCTGAGTGGACTTATCAATTGTTAGAAGGCTAGCCTTTACCCTTTTCAGACAAAATAATTACACTTTTATGAAAATATATTTTAGAACTGCATATTTTCAACAACCAAATAAACAAATACGTTGAAAATGGATATTCATCAATAAGAATAAAAGTATAATATAAGATTTATATTAATAATCATAACTTTGTATACAAATCCTTTTCTAGATGTTTGTTAAAACAGTTATATTTACTATTTTTAAAAAAGTTATATATCTCTATATTTTTTGGTTCGTCTAACAAGTTTGTACGTTACTGTATATGCGTGAAAAGAGGCTTTCATATTTAGTTTCATGAATGGAATCAACCTGTTTTAACACGTGCGATTTCTCTTTACGTTTCTCATACGCTCGATTGCTTTCTCTATTTTAACAACCCGAGTCACGCGGCAGTTATTATGCTTGACTATTTGTAGTATGCAAAAAAAAAAAAAAAAAAAAAAAAAAAAAAAAAAAAAAAGTCCGAACGATGGTTATATGTTGTATTCTAATTGATAAAATAAAAAAAAGAAAAGTAAAGATGTATTTCGTGTCAGGCTTTGAATAACTGTAAATAGTTTTATTTGTCATAAGTGGTCATATACATATCAAAACTGAATCCAACTTTAAAAAGTTTAATGGCAATCCTATAATTTTATGCCATATTTAGATTCAGTATCCGAAAAAAAAGGCGAAATTTGAAAGTTCATAATTATCCCAAGAATAGTTAGTAATTCAAATAATGGCAAGGGAAAGACAACTAATGTTAAAAATTTTTATTTCTTTTTCCACCCATTAATGTTAAATAATTAATATATTTTAGTAATTTTTTTTCAAACGATAGGTTTATTAAAGGCCAAGCATAAATAGCAGGGAAATTTTACATTAAACAATTTTTTAATAATTATACATATTTTAAAATTTTTTAAATACAAACATATATTTCTCTTTTTTGTTTTAATCAGATAAATCAGGGTAAAAATATTTCAGAATTTTTTTTCTTTGCATTTTGTTTTCAGTATTTTAACAAAAATTTAAAAAGGGCTACTTTTAATGACCGTATTCTACTTGAAATCAATTAAAGTTTAATTTCGGTGAAACAAATGTTTCAATATAAATATTTTATATATTTATTTTATCTTTCAAACTGTAGGAAACATAGGCGGTAAATTTTTATATTTTTCATTAGTAAATTCAGATACAAACGAATATTGAAATGTGCTATACATTTTACAACTCGAATTTTTCAATTTTTCTCGGAATTTAATTCACTTTTTTTTTTTTTCCGTGCTCTACATTACATATCGCAACACATATGAAACAATCAAACTTGAAACTCAAACATTATAAATTTTTGCGAGAACGAAGAAGAGCAATGCCATAGTTAGATAATTGGAATCATAAGCAGCAAAATACTGGTTAACAAGACAAGAAACAATGTTGTTTGAAATATTGTACACTGTTAAAAATTTAGATCCACCTTGCACCAAAAATTGGTTCCCATTTGGCTGCAACCAATATTTGATGCTTAGTTTCACGATTAAATGGTGCTACCTCGGATCGTAAACATCATTAAGTCATGAAACTAAGCACCAACTATTGGTTGCAAGATTTCAGCTAAATGGGAAACAATTTTTGGTGAAAGGTGGAAGAAATTTTTTTACAGTGTACGTAGATCGTGATCGATCATTAAATCGTGAAACTAAGCACCAAATGTTGGTTGCATGATTGCAGCTAAATGGGAACCAAGTTTTGGTGAAAGGTGAAGAACATTTTTAGAAGTGTATGTTTGATATCACTGGTTCACCTTTAAATTGCGGTGTTAGAATTTTCTTTTCTCAATTCGATTGGGATTTGCAGCTAGGGTAAGAATTGAACTAGAATAATTGGAGAAGGTTCAACATCCCTGTGAATATGAAACACTTATTGCGCTAAAAACAAAGGAGAATAATCTGAATGGAAAACTGACAGCTTCAACTTTCAAATGGATGATATTGACTTCAACTTTTCAAATGGATGGTGTATCGTAAACCAAAACCCTATTTTTTCCCCTTGGAAGAAGCAAAAGAAAAAAATAATTTAATTTAGTATTTAAAGTGGAATTTCGTAATCTTGCTACATAATCGGCTTATGTGACTTAATTTTATTCAAAGCCGTTGTAGTAAAATCTCGAATAAAATTATTTAAATCTGACATCAAGCCTATTTCAATGCTTATTTTGCCGAGGAAGCAGATTTCGATACCTTGATCTAAGGTACATCGTCATCGCCATATATTTAATCGAATTGCTGATATAAGTATTTAGAGTTGTATAGGACGTGTGCAATTAAAACAAAATTTGTGTGTGTCATAATAGTAAAATTAATTTTTCCTTTTTTCATGTGCTTCAGTGTGACATAACAGTTTTCCTTCTTAAATATGTATTACAGTTTACAGACTTGTAGTATTCTAAAATACACGGCATGTCAGAAAAAAAAAAAGGAAAAAAAAAAAAAAAAAAAGATTAATGTAGGTCAATTATCTCACTCAAAACTACAACAAATATTTTAGTAATGGAATAAACAAAATATATTTTCTAGTTGCAAGATATGGTATTATAGGAGTATTTTTGTAATTTACATTAATAGACCTCAAATTCTTTAATTATGGAGTTGCCCAAAGTAAGATTTTAGACCATATTGTATTTGTATAGCTATGGGTTGGTACGTTTTAAAATTCATGTATCGGTTACCAATTCTCAATTTTCTAAAACATACAAAATTAATTTTCAAATTAAAAAACAATATTCACTGTTAGAGAATAACAGCAAATATAAGTGCACATCGGGAATTTTTCCAATCGTATCTAACAAACTAGCGAGGGAGACAAGAAACTAGGACATAAAAATAAAGGTAAAGAGCGTAAGACACAATTAACTTTGACATCCCTGAAAGTATGTTAGAAATGAGATCATAGTTACGATGATAAATCGAAATTACCAAGTTTCAATTCTAAACTAAATATTTTGAGGATGCGATTTTGCACTCTAATGTTTTTAAATGATTTGGAAATTAAAGTTGCAGGTTTCCATAATTTAAACAACGGCATCCTTTTGAAATTTTAAAAGGAGAAAGTGACCTAACAGAATTCATTTTGAATCGATTAAATCAAATTTTCTCAACAACCTATCGACTAATTTGTGACACATGGGAAATCGGGTCAAGTAAATAATGCATGAAACGTGCCTTATCTTATCTAGATAAAGAAAATATTATCATTGGACAATTCTATTTAGGGCATGTTGAAGAATTAAAAAGGTATTGTTTTATTTTTCTCTTTAAAACTGCGAATCTTGCAATAACACTTTTCGATAAATTTCATAATAAAAAAAAATTAAAGTCTATCTATTTGCTAATCTATCTAATCTATTTGCTAATATAAGTAGAATTTCCATTATTTTATAAATATCTGACTATAAAATTAAATGTTGAAATTGGTGCATCAAGTAACAGTGGCAGGTATAGGGTGCAAACGATCGCTAAACTTGAAGGGGAAGGGGGAGGGGGTACAGAATTAAGACGATTATTTTATTTACGGGGGGGAATATGCTTCAAACCATCTAAATCTTCTCTGGTTAATCGTCTTTCCTGTAAGTCAGTTGGATCCTTAACAAATGTGGAAAGATAGGAATCGGCTTAACATTTAGCTTCTCAATTCCTAATGCGGATGACGCGTAAGTAAAATTAACAGTAATCCTTTCAAATAGTATTTATATTGTGAAATTAGTATTTTCGATTAAAGAAAGTTCAGGAAATAGAATTTCAGAAGCGTCAATCGAAATGAATTTCAAAAACTATATTGTATAGAATACAATGTACATTAATGAATAAGAATGTTACAAAAAAGTTAGAATGTTACAAAAGAGTAGCAGAAAGTTTATCAAGTTATAGTTCATACGACACATTTCTGTTGCATTTACCGGATTTGAGTAACCTAACTTTAGAGATGAAAAGTATGCTAACATTTTCAATCTAGAGTTAGCATTGAAAAATTTCACTGAAGTTTTTTAGAACTTTGTTTACAACTTTACATCGGCGTCCTTTTATTTATTGTAAGCAAATTTTAATGAAACATTGGTGCAAAACTTTTTAAGCAAGAGTACTTTAGTTTTTAAACAAAACTACCCTAAACATTCTTGTATAACATTTTAAGTTTTTGTCTGTACTGTTAACAATGATTTGAAGAGAATAGCAACAAATAGGTAAATTTCAACATCAAGTTTTTCTTATTTATATTCACCTTGATTTCGTACAATAGTACCGCTCTTTTTTTTTTCTTCTTAATATTTCTTTTTTAGTAGATCTTTTTTGTTAGTTCCGTTTTAGATATAGTGATATTGCCCTATTTGCTGACAATGTTTGTGTCAGTGACAATCGTTTCCGAAAGTACACGTTGACGTATGCAAAGCGTGAAGCACATCCGTGGACATCGGTTTTCTTCCAGGAAGAGTGATGATGACAATGATGACAAGTAAAAGCGAAAAATACTCGAAACATTGGTTTTGCTTCTTGAAGCGGAACCAAAAACAAAACATACCTTTTATGACACGTATTTTTGAAATGTACTTCACTTGTCACATTCCGCCTACGATATTGTTTACACAATATTAATGCGTTAAGGAAGTGCTTAATCGTGATTAGGAATATTGCAAAATAAAGACTATTTTGTTTTGTATTTCGCAAGTTAAATCTTAAATCTCACCGATTTTTTTTTATCATACTTTCATCTTCCACCAAAATTTGCCAAAAAAAACCCAACAAATAAATTTAACCATTGAAATGAAAAAATTTTATCATGCATATACGCCATCACAAAAATCAGATTTTAATTTTAGCTAGGACATTGAAATTTTCTTCAACATGTAAATATCCTGTTACAGGGCAGAAAATCTCAGCTTTTCATAAAATAAAAAAAATTAATGCGAATAAGGAAAAAAAATGAATGTATTTTTACTGATTGTTAGTAAGTGAATATAAATTAAATGTTTTCTTGGCTATAACTGTTAGTTGTGAAGCAAGCCATAATGTTACTAAGCGAAATTTAGTTTTGGGTCAAGATTTCCATTTTCACTCACTGTCACTAAAAGTCCACTTCTACAAATTAGATACAAACCAGATACTTTCAAAAACTAAAGAACTAACTAGTACTTGTAAAGAAGAAGGGTTATGATCAGATATTAAAAATAACTAAGGACCTAAAGTTAAATTAGGAGCTTAGTGTTTATTTAGGAGCATAATTTCTCATTAAGAATGTACCTAATTTATGATTCAAAATTTACTCCCCAGATGTTTTAAACACAGGTGATGACAGTCACTGTCAATAAAAGCCCGCTTCTACATACGTTTCAATTTTCTTTTTCAGTATATCAGGTCTAGATACCAAGTATGTACAATTTGGCGACATTTAATGACAGAAAATATCCCTTAAGATTGACGTTTGGCGTAATATCCGGTTGAATATTGGTGTAGGAATTTAGATCAAAATTTGACGTATAGCAAGTGTCTGTAGGCATAGATTGGTCCGGGAATGTTGAACTCAGACAGAGCTTTTGTATCTGCTTCATACTACATCGGTGTAAAAGCTCAAAGTGTGAAGATAAAATAAACATTTTTAAACAAATTAAGCCATACCCATTTATAAGTGGCCATGACTACTCATGACTATTACATAAATACCATACATAGAAGGATAAATAAGGGTTGCCAGAATTTCGTTTATATTTTTTAAATAAATTTAGTGCATTAATGACTATCATGATTGGGAAAAAATTAATTTTAAGCACGCGTGGAATTTTTTTTAATATAAAATTCAGTTTATTCAAAGCAGCATAGTGCCAACGTAAGGGTTGTGTGCATTTGCATATCAGTCGCATTGTATAAATTTGTGTTAAGTGCCAACATTAAGTTTTTATACGAGCTTAGTAAATTTGCAACGGAAACTTTAACTCGAAGCAAAGTATCGATGTTTTTCCGCATTGTCAAACAGTTCGTTGTAAACGGTCTACCATTTCGCTCATCGTCTTCCAGCTATTCAGGTCCATTATTAATCACTGGAATCACTCGTACACAGATTTGCTTAAAGATTCAGCGCCGTAAATAATAACGATGCTTTTCATATTTTCAGTTTCAGGTTTTCCAAGCTAGCACAAAAATTTAATACTTGCACGTTGCTGAAATTTAGACATTCTGTTGACATGCAACACTTGCCTAACTTCGACAGCCACTTGAAGGATAAATAATGTAACGCTAAATTTACGTAGGTCAACTCAAAAATAACAAGGTGCAAAGACGGTAGTTGATGAAATATAAACCAATCGTCAACGATGATGATAGTAAATAGAAAAACAACTAAAAGTCAAAGATGGTGAATGCTAATCTGAACGAGACTCATCCCAATTTTTTCTTCTAGTAGGCTTCATGTCCCTTGAGTGGAATCTTTTTTCCACACCTTTGACTTCAGTTCTTTGACAACCCACTGTGTTAATCTGACTCAACGGAACTACAAGAAAATTGTTCCATACTAGTAAAATAAACCACTCTTTTCCTTCACGATTGCTGTTACTCAATGCATAAACCGACTTAAAGGCTCTGTCTACTTAGGATGCATGAAAAAAAAAAAAAAAAAACGCTATTTTTATTAATTTATTTTAAGAATACTGTTATGTTTATTGATATAAAACTAGTTAGGCTAAACAAAAACATTCGTAAATTACTTAAAAAAATTATTGATTTTAACCACTTTTTTAGTGTGAAAATGCCAGGTAAACAGGAGTCCTCAAAAAGTAGGTAAGTGTGCGCTGTTGAAAAAATCTGAACAACGGCTCATCAGAAACAAAAAAATTGAATGGTTTTAGGTTTAGTATGACAGTGGCTATATCCGGTACGTCTAATACTAATTTATATGCAAAAATAACAAAATGGCGGACAAAAAAAATTAAAAAACGCTTTTTTTGCATGTTTTTTGCCAAAAAAATAGTATAAATTTAAATTTTGCAATAATTCTGGTAAGGGATATAGCAATAAGTGTACAGAATATGTGGTTAAAATTTCATAAGGATCAGTTCAGTAGTTTCTGAGATTTTTTCAACAGCGCAACCTTTTGAGGACTCTTGTTTACCTGGCATTTTCACACTAAAAAAGTGGTTAAAATCAATAAATTATTATTATTATAATAATTATTATTTTTTTTTTTGTAATTTACGAATGTTTTTGTTAAGCCTAACAAGTCTTATATCAAAAAACATAACAGTATTCTTAAAAAAAAATTAATAAAAATGGCGTTTTTTTCATGCATCCAAAGTAGATAGAGCCTTAACAAATAATGTAAAATTCGTGAACTTCTTGATCCTCCCACGTACGCATTTTATCTAATAGACATAAAATCACAGACGGATGTGATTGAGGGGCTTTCCCGAGCGGAAAAGACATTGATATTGACATTTTGCGAAAACACTTATGCGAAACGGCCTTCAAGTTCTGCGTGATAGAAGTAAAGAGGAAAAATAGCGAAATAGAATCGATTTTTAATATATTTCTCAATACTGGTTTAGTATAACACAATAGATTGACATAGAAGAGCGAGATAATATTATAAATATCAAATAACTCTATTCTAAGTTTTAACGTAGAACAGAAAACGATTAAATATCCATTCAAATTGGATCCCAAACAATAGAATATCCTCTAAAGAGTGGAGCTTCTTTTTAGTTCTTGCTCTAAATAACATAAATTCCGCTCACGAAAAAAATAATAATGAGAGGTATCTAGTTGCCAAACGAAAAATAAACGCTATTTTAGGACATCAAATAAAATTGGGCTGAAAGATTAAATTATTGCGAATTCCATGTTATGCACCACGTATAAATATCATAGAAATACGACACTTGATCATGTTAAATACTTATAAAAAATTTTTTAACGACTCTGCAAAGCTTTTACTCAAAAATTCTTAGAAAAAATAAGATTTCTGAAAATTCTAAAAATAAATTACGATTCGATAACAAGTCATTGGATTTTTACAAAGCCAATGGAAATTGAAAATGTAATCGATTGTCGTACAATTGATATGAAATTTTTTTCGATTTTATCACCTTCGAAAAAATGTACTAAAATATTAAAGCGTAATAATTTAGTGGCAAATATAAATTCACACTTCGTACTGATGTCACTATTTTGATTCAACAATCTCTCGCGTTAAAAACTAAAAGACACTATAAGTAATCAGTTCTATTAAATGTATAAAAATAACCACAAAAAAATAATCTTATTGACTGATAAAACAGACAATGCTATGAAGGCATTATATATATTAACGTTATTGAATTGGTAAAAACTTAATCTTAAAATTATGTCAAAATTTTTTCTACAAGTCTAAAAATTATTGGTTTATAAAACAATTAAAAATATTTTTTCCAAGAAAGGACTAAAGGTTCAGAAAACTTTATATCACGAAATGCTTTTACGGTAGAAATACTCAAGAATAGAATAGATTCACAAACCTAATCAAGTGTTACAGTTCAACAGGTGTATAACGCATACTGGGAACTCGATTTATCTTTTTATTTTGTCACAACAAAAAAGTGACTCGAAAAACTTTATAGGAACATAAAGGAAGCCGCAAAACATTTAAAACTATTAACTGAAATCCCTAGAGAACATTGATTATTTCTCAGCAATTACCACCCAAATAACTCCCAAACATTCTACCTAAACATTTGCGATTGTATATAACCCTGTTCCGACCAGAATTAAATTCGAGTGGTAAAACCTTGGTATTGAAACATAAAATGGTTTCAAATATAAATTAAATTCGCATAAACTTAATTGGTTTTTTTAGTCGCTATCATGCCCGGCACAATCAAACGGGACGAGAGCATTAACCCTACCACACTAGGTGGGTTCAAGAAATGAATAATAAATTTAGTACTTAATGAGTATGTGGATTGACTTAATGAGTATGCGGATTGACTTCATGGTTGGTTGTATTCAGATTATCTGGCGCCGTCAGCAACACGAGGGATATAATGCGCCGAAACATTCGTCACTAGACAAGCCAACATACACTTACAAACACCCATGCCTAACACGGGACTCGAGCCCGCAACCTCGCGGTTTAGAAGCTAGGTTTGACTTCATGAGTATGCGGATTGATTAAATGGTAAGTACTACAGGTGGATCAAAACGTAAAAACCATTTCGATATGAATGGAATATAATGTAATCTATTTTTACCAATGCAAGTGTGCCGACCACACGGTATAGTGGTTAGCGTGCTAGCTTCTAGACCGCGAGGTTGCGGGTTCGAGTCCCGTGTTGGCATGGGTGTTTGTAAATGTATGTTGGCTTGTCTAATGACGAAATGTTTCGGCGCATTATAGCCCTCGTGTTGCTGACGGCGCCAGATAATCTGAATACAACCAACCAACCAATGCAAGTGATTTAGGAACTTAGAACTATAAATTGTTTTGTCTAACAACCAAACTAATTTTAAACAAAAAAGTATCTAAATTAAGATATAACAAAGCAACTAAAAAAAGTTAACAGTTAAAAATATATGAAATGTATGTGAAGAAACTCTACAATTCACTGACCATTTCAAATTAGAAAAACCCACCATTCAATTCATAATTCCTTTTATTTCATGTCTCATCAAATTGAATTAAGCAATGCGAATTGATCATTTTCATGATTTAAAAGCCTTGTTTAATAAGACTAATGATATATTATCGTGAAAGACTTGCCTTGATGCCAGGGTACGCAATGCGCCACACTACCAGTAAAGGCCAAAAAAAAAAAAAAAAAAAAAAAAAAAATATTTTACAAATTGTTTTCCCTCGAGAAAGATGGCATTTCAATACCTTTTCATCATTTCAATGATAAATGGGAAGTACAAAAGGGTTTTATAAACCTTACTTGTGAGGGAGGCAACTGACAATAAAGGTCATTCGTGAAAGATTATCTTGCTCTCTAATGTAACGTGAGAGCGTTTCTTTAACTGAAGTCTTCATATCACGTCGTAAAATAATCGATATTAAAATTTTAATTCAAATGCGCAGTCACTCGTCTAATACTTCGTAAAATCCATCCTCTTGAAATATTTTTAAAGTCACAAATCAGTTGTTTAAATATTACAATTGAATATTTATACTTTTTCAACATACCAACCATAAAAGCAATTTGAAAACGAATGCATTATAGTAGCTAAAATAAATGCATAGAATCTAATGGACAATTCTCGGAGTTGGATATCCATGCAATTTCTAAATAATGTTTTCTATAAAAGAACATACAAGTGTGATGTTATGATATTCACAATAAAATATTTATTATCTATAAAAAAAATAATACTAAAACTATTTTCAATTTTATTCCGTGTTATTATTAATATCCATAATTTCATGTGTTCATAATGTGAAGCTCAAATGCTGTTGAAAACTTAGAATCAAGATTTTTCAAAATTTAAAAGATAATTTTTTTTTATCATCAAAATTGTTTTATATAAAATAATTAATCTAGTGATATAAGGGAAGCTTATATCAAGTAGTTCTATAATATATGTCTTCTTGCTATATTAAACATGTGGCGGTTTGAAGTTCATGGAGTCTACTTTTAGATGTGTTTATTCTTCAAAAAATATTTTATGAAATACAATTTTCAGCAATAGTTTATGTCAACTAGTTTTTAAATAAGAATAAAAGATGACTGAGTTGCAAGAAAATGTTCATTTTTAAAGAATGATTCATAACACGTTTAATTCAATAAAACTTGATCGGTGTTCTTTGTTTAAAGTAACTCTTAATTAAAAAAAATAAAATTGAAAGACCTGTTCCACCGCAATATTAACAAACAAGTTTAAACTCATTTAATGATAACTAGATTTTAATAGTCACTTTCGCTTTTGAGGTCAAAACCCTACCTAAAATGTGAACATATGAAAAAGTCGATTCGAAGTAGGACAAGTAAGGAAAGTGTAAAAAGAAAATTACTTATATTAGAACAAGCATACTCACAAGCGTATAATTCATTTCTATTTGTTTATTGTTTGACTCCCGTACATCTAAATAGTTTCATGAAATATGAGACGAAAAGATTTTTCATTGGCGAATGTCGCAAATAGAACAATGACGTGATTATGTACTTAACAATGCAGCTCACAAAAATGTAAAATATGGTATATAATAAAACGAGATAAAAGACAAGTAGAAATTATGTCCATTAAGGTAAAAGCGTCATATAATAAAGTACTATAAAAAGTAAGGAGTTTGGATCTAAAAAGACAAATGCAAGGGAAAGTACTTTGGCAACCCTACTTGTGAAAATTAAAACAAAACGAGCTTACCTATGAACGGACGGAAAATATCCAGTTGAATCTGTATTTGAAATTTTAAAATGAATGTTTAGTTAGCTGCTGTAAGTAAAGATCTGAATCATCGAATAATTGAAATATTTCTCTTCATAAGCGTGAATTAAATAATACTTGACCATGTTTTCTTGTAAATAGCAATATGGGTTTATTCAATGAAATCTCAATTAAAGTAAGTGATTATAGATTTGAACTCATCATTGAAATATAAGAGAAGAGAATGCAGTTTCTATATTTGCTGTAGAAACAACACTCGTCGATTTAGAGTAGAGTTAACGGTAATCCATGCAGGGAATTGATGGCCTAAAAGGTTGTAATACGGATTATTCGTCTTCTTGTACTTACCCCTCCACCACTCAAAATCGACTTGCTTCTGCAGCGACCGCCACCAATCAAACCATTTGACGGGCGCTATTCTTCAGATAGACAAATAGTAAGAGTGTTTGCAACTTCGTCAGTAGGTAGCTTGAAGCCCTTTAATTACAATGAAAGTGTTTTCCATAGACATGATGAAATGCCGTGGTGGTTGATCTGCTTAGTGTTTTCATCCATTCGAGATATAGATATTGGGCAGTTCCCCTTTGAAGACCTTATGGAGGGCATACTCTTTTGAAATTCTGAATCATGTCGTAACGAATCCAGTGTAGCCCTCGTGTATCTCTTGTACAAATACAAAACAACCTAAATATATATTTAGGCGTAAATTATACTAAAACACAAATTTTAAAAATTTCAATATTATTGTGATTATGTTATTTTAAAGTTATTTTCATTGTCATTAAACGATCCACAGAGATTTTTAGTAGAATAACAAAGCTTAAGTATTTGTATAGAAATTTTTTTGGCTTTTTTGACGATAGTCAAAAGCTATTCCGTATGTTTATACACAGTATTTTTTTTTTTTTTTTTTTAATTATCAACTACTGGAAGGGCATCAATCACTGGCTTGGTCACCCTACATGCAAGTTACAACAAAAAAAGTTCCTTACGGTAAGTAAAGAAACAAGACTGTAAGTGTTAGCTACATTTGACAAAATACTGACATAACAAATTTTAGAGACTGAACTAAATGAAGAAAGTGGAACAGAAAACTACAAAACAACCACAGCACTACGATAGATTCTGGAGCGCAAAAACCTCTAACACAACTTTTTCAAATCGCATTTTAGAAAACATAAACAAAGAAAGGGAAATCTCAAGGTCGTAGCGGTAGTTAACCCTATTTCCAAAGAGGCCTTCCGCGGTAGGAAGTATAATTACTTCGGTAT
Organism: Linyphia triangularis; assembly: GCA_963978545.1. Lineage (NCBI taxonomy): Eukaryota > Metazoa > Arthropoda > Arachnida > Araneae > Linyphiidae > Linyphia > Linyphia triangularis. The sequence continues at coordinate 34,593,727 of OZ021733.1, forward strand.
GAATTGTTTATTAAAGTCTGAATGAAGAAAGACACTCCTATATGACTAACCCTAAAGGGCATATTCCCGATTCAAAACTCAAGGTGAGGATTTTGTTGCACTGGTGGAAGACCCAGGAACCTTCGTTGAGAGGCCATCTACAGAAACGAAACAAGCTGTCATCAATTTTAATGGCGAAACAGCAGAGGGCATTGCTCTTTAGTGGCCAACTTCAAGGTGAAGATGGTTTCAATGAAAGTTGGTTTCGATGTTAGGGGTCAAAGAGCAGTATCTACAGGGAAACGTTTAAAGATGACTCGAGTGTCATTGAGTTTTTAAACTTAATTTTGCTCAATAACAAAACTGAATAAACGACACTGAAGATAAATTATTTGTTAACAATTATGAAACATAATTAAACGACGAAATGCAAAAACCGGACAAACGATAGATTCCCAAAATACTCTCCATCTTAATTAACTAATTAACTTAATCAATCTCTTTTTGTTCCCCTTCTTCTTCTGTAAGATTAACTCTTTTAAATTTAATGCTGGACACTTGGCTCAGTGGCAAAAAGGTTGAGATGGACAGATCTCAGTATCAAGCCCCGCTAGGCGCTCTTCAATCTCTGTATTTTAAATTAGACACGACGATTGTGACATATGGTCTTTTGTCAATTGGCGTTCTGCTTCGTGTAGCTCTTCTATTACTACATCCTATATAAATTTTAATAAAGTGCGCTTGAATTTCCAAACTCGAAAGTGCTTGACGAGACTTTTCATAATTGAAACGTTTGCACAGAAATGAACTATTTTAAAGAAAAACAGCGTTCATGACTCAGCTTATATCTGTGGATAAACTTATTTAAAACTGGAAGACATTTAAAATTTTATTATATCCATAACTGAGCATAAGTTTCTCGAAGTTCTTTAAACTTAGAACGATTGATATACATATATGTAATGTTTGATATTCTATTTCAGTTATGGACGCATATACGACGACCCATAGGCATTATCATTGGCATGCTGAGTCAATTCGTCTTACTTCCACTCTCAGCATTTATCCTCATCAAAGTTCTAAACCTATCAATCCTACATGCAACAGGACTTCTTTTGTTGGCATGCAGTCCAGGCGGAGTAACGTCTAACATCTTTACCTACTTCTGTGATGGTGACATTTCTCTCAGGTAATCTAACAATGTTAAGATACCGTTCTGCATATTGTTATTAGTGTTTCATGCCTCAAAAGTCAAAAACGGAACAATTATAAAACCACTTTAACGTCTGTCCATGGTCCAAAGTTGAAAGTGTTACCACTCTTTCATGAAATTGATCTATTAAGGTCATTCTTGATTGATTAAGGCGATAACCATCCATTTAGTTTAAATGTGATTTTTCAAGCAGCTAAAATAACATCCAAAATTAGATAATGTTTTTTTTTAATTGGCATTTTAAAATTTTATATTCAAATTTGAGGATAACTAGTTTTCTTCAATTACATCATGTTTGATACTAAATGAAAGTTACAGATGAAAGATATTTCAAAAATATATCACTACTATTAATAAAACATACCATTAACAGTCCTTAAAAATAAAAAATAAATTCAAATTGCGTACAATAAAAAACAAATAGAAGTTGGGAACTAATAGAGGTGCAAGACAATGATGGAAAAAATAACTTTAGTCCACTTTTTAATGAAATTGAACTGTAAGTGTCAAGAAATCGTACAGTCAATCAGGGTAACATTGAACCACATTTTCAGTATTTTCTTCTTCCCCACTTATGTTTTTATAGTATTTTCAGACTTAATGGCCTAAAATGAAAGAATAAACCCTAAATTATATTTTAATTTACTCAAATTAGTAAATGTTGATGATGAAAGCACCAAATAATTGGAAAATAACCCGGTGCAAAGTTATCCTGGCATTTAGGGTAACTTTGAACCACTATCAGAAGTTTCATATAAAATACCTTTTTTTTTATTCAGTCTAGGACTATTCAATATTTGAACTAGTAAAATTAAGTTTCTAAATATTTGAAACATCATCAGCTGCAGTTTTCAACATCCTAAAGTTTGTATATTTTAAATAATACTACAAAGAATATATTAGGTCGGAACAATGGATGATGAACCACATGAATATATTGCAAAAAAACCTATTTATTGTTCAGTTTAAACATACAAATATAGTGAAAAAACAATCTTCAGTTCATTCACTTAAATATAAACTTATTTTATCAATTAAAAATTGAAAAGATGAATAGAAAATAATAAAACTGATAGGCCGCCCTTATGCAATTAGTTAAGTACTATGGTGTTTGCAAGTCACAATGTGGCACAAATACGAATATTATATTCTTAATGTTAGAAATAGTATGACAATATAAAAATAAAGTTCAAACTTCATAAAATTCCACTTTGGCATTTTTCAGATTAATAGTTTTGCATCAAAGAAAGAATTATTGATCTAGAAAACTTCTCGTCTTCTAGGCTGGAATAATAATTTCTGGAGACAATTTTTTTAAACACTCCTAATTTTTCATACTACAGATCCCCATTGATATTGGGCCATTTCCAATATGCACCAGATTTCTTCATGAACCACCAAATATCACGTTGTCTTTTAAGTCAATTTGATCTGGGTACATTTCTCCATCGTATTGAATAATTATGTGGTCGTAAACTTTGCATATGCCATAACCAAAATCTAAAACACTTGCATGCTTTGTGTATAAAATTCCTTTCTCATTGATGTGTTCAACAGCCACCACTTGAACAATCTCCGATTTTTCAGTAACATTCTCCACAACAATTTCAACAGTATAAACCTCTATCATGTCCTTATTGTCCAACTTTCACCTTCTCTGAAAATGATAGTGTTGCATATACACTGTCATCTGCACCATCTAGTTCAGGTTGGTTGGTTTATACGCTCAACCACCTACAGCTTAAAGTGGATTCCGAACTACAACGAACTTCCGTGACTAACCCGGGATTTGAACCCGGCACCTTTGGCATGCGGGGCCTGAGCTCTAGCCACACAGCCATCAGGTGGATCACCTGGTTTAGGACTTATACTCTTGCTGTCTACCAGGAGTTCATATAGTAGAGGATTTTGGACGATCCCCTCATGTCCTTGCTATACATATTCCTTTACGATTTATTTTTTTGCATAGAAATTTTTCACTTCCTCAAATGAAACGCTTTTAACAACCATCACAGGTAGGCAGATTTTTTTTTTTAGGTCTGGTAAGGACTGCTAGATCATTATTTCTAATATTTTTAGGTACTTTTTGAATTCACTCTCAATATTTTCATTTTATCGGATTTTGCATACAAGGGAAGATTCCATAAATTAAATTGCATTTGTATGTATATAAATGTATTTAAAAGCAAAAACAAAAATAAATTGGAATAAAATATGAATTGTATGAGCAGTGTACTCATTATACACTGTTATCAGCCTAACTTTGAACCGGCTCAAAGTTACACTGAATACGTGGTAAAATGGTAGTGCCTTAGTTTTTTGCTTTTTACCAAATGTTAGTAAATAAATAACCATCAGCTACTAACAATTTCACTATTTCCAGAAAATTATATAACTTATAAAGTGGTAAGTTGATGCTTACTTGCATAAATTAGTTGATTTACATCAACTTCAAATAAGCATTTAAATGGAACTTGCAAACAGTACTTCAGAAAAGCAACTGAATGGCCAAATAAATTATGTACTATTTTGCCAATTCATATTCTAAACTATAGAGCAAAAATCCAATTTCATAATCTTGCCAGCATTTTGCAGCAGTGGATCATTAGCAGCTCTTTAAAACCAAAAATACTGAAAACTAGGAAGTGGCGCAAAGTTATACCCTATGGCTCAAAGTTACCCTGAATGACTGTACATAAGTTTGAATTTAAAGGTATGCTATAATTTAATGTGAAAAACAACGTCAATCTACATAAAATTAGCTACAAGAAAAATTTTAACACGCTTTTTATACTAAACTTTCATTTGCATTTTTCTCTGAATTGAATCTTATGGACATAAGTTTTTTTCTTAAACCCTTCAAATTGTACTGCAGTTTGATTGTGGAAATATATAACTTCAGATCGAAAAAGCTAAATGAACTAACAATTACTAGATTTACTATATAATTTTTTTACATTTGATCCAATTTTTGTGTTTAAATCAACAGCGATAGATTTTAAACAGTGTGTTTCGCGAAATTTAAAAACGCAATTAATAAACCTAATAAGCATTAATTGTGAGTGCAAGATTAATCAGTATTTCGGAAATAAGTTTCCATCAGGAACCCTCCAAACAAAAGTCTATGGGGGAATTTCACAGTTCAAATAAATAATAAAAATCTCCTAAGCAATAATATAAACAAATAATAAAATCTCCTAAGCGATAATATAAACAAATAATAAAAATCTCCTAAGCAATAATATAAATAAATAATAAAAATCTTCTAAGCAATAATATAAACAAATAATAAAAATCTCCTAAGCAATAATATAAACAAATAATAAAAATCTCCTAAGCAATAATATAAACAAATAATAAAAATCTCCTAAGCAATAACATAAACAAATAATAAAAATCTTCTCAACAGTATAGCTATGACAACGTGCTCAACCCTGGTTGCACTTGGAATGATGCCTCTCAATCTCTACATGTACGGACAAAATCTCAGGACGGAGTCTGACGTTGTTATTCCTTACGGAAAGATGGCTCTTTCACTGGTTGCTGTCACATGCCCGGTATTGTTGGGAATGCTCCTGCACTGGAAGTGCCCGAAAGTAGCAAGTTACCTCACTAAGGTAATTATTTCATTTAGTTAGTTTGAATAGAATTTACATCAGAAGATACCAACCATTGCTTGTGTATTGAAATTGTATTGTGTATTGTTCTTTGAGAGGAATAGCTCATTGCAATTTCCTTACGATTCAGCTCACCATGCTCTGATCCAATTCCTGCGAATCTAACTTCAGCACATATTCCCAAGTATCGCAAATTAAGTAAATGAAAATAGCATTAGAGGACGTTCAATTGAAGACGTTACTTTATAACCAAATGTCACCCTTTCAAAGATCCCTTCTCCAGAAGCACAACAATGTTGGCTAATATCGTTCTACATCGGTCAATCCCGATGTGTAACAACTCTTCCACCCACATACACACAAAATCGAAAATAATATAACGGATTTAAAAAACAGCAAATTTTTTTCATCAAATTTTCTGAAATACTAGTTTATAACTTTAAAAAGAAACTATAATATTCAATTACAAAATAAAAGACATACTTTCACTTTAAATAGTATAGAGATGGTACAGAACATTTTTTTCTCAAAATTAATGAAAAAGTAGCCTTTTAAAACTACTTAATAGATAGCCAAAAAAATTTAAAATTTCGTGCAAAAAATCTTTTTTTTTCAACTTTTGTATATATAACAAATAGGATAGGGGGAAGGTACAGAGTACCAGTACAGATTACCAGATACCAAATTCTACAGGTTTTTAAGACGAGTTTATTGAGATATAACAAGAGATTCGAATCTGTCAATTTTAAATGCCGCCAACCCTCTGAACCATCGTGTTTCGTTCGATAACTGCGCATAAAATGTGGAAAATTTGCCAAAATTTTAAATGTGTTCCAAGATTATTCAACGGTCTTTGTGGAAACCTAAATATCAGGGAAAAGACCACACTCCAAAAGGTATATTTAAATATATATATACTTTGTGATTTTTCAAACCATCTCCCATTCCTTCCACTACAATCTTCCTATTACTAGCTTTCGAACAATTCCTTTCACAAATAAAAAATATCGAATGTTTAACAACAAAAAGAAAAGAAAGAAAATAATTAATAGTTTAAAAAACTAAAAAAATACGCTTTTATAGAAAAGTGAACTAAAAAGTAGAAAATAATTTTAAATAAGTTTGAAATAAGAATAGAGTGATTAACAAGAAATATTTATTTTATCGTAAAAAAGCGTGGGGTGCTTTTTAAGATATTTTCAACAATTGACATCAAGCACCCCACGCTTTTTTACGATAAAATAAATATTTCTTGTTAATCACTCTATTCTTATTTCAAACTTATTTAAAATTATTTTCTACTTTTTAGTTCACTTTTCTATAAAAGCGTATTTTTTTAGTTTTTTAAACTATTAATTATTTTCTACTTTTTAGTTCACTTTTCTATAAAAGCGTGTTATTTTTAGTTTTTAAACTATTAATTATTTTTTCTGTAAACTATAATTTTTTTTTAGTTAGTGTATAAAACTCTCCAGTTGTTTCTGTCAATAGTCACATGCTTGTCTCAAATTTAAGTCATGTGTTGCCTTAGTACACACCGTATTACTTGGCACAAAACACTACCGTGTCTCTGAATATGAAAAATCACTAATTCTGAAGATCCTGGTAAGGATAATGCGACTAAAAAAAACACGCTTTGTATAACTGTCGTTTCAAACGGCACACCAGGATTCGATTCCGGAGAAGGTTGGTTGGTAGGAATTTAACTGCGCAAGGGCAACACGAGTTAATCCTTGTGATAAAGCGACAAACGTATTGAATTATTGAATTGTCATCGGTCCTTAATAAGTATGCCAAATTTCGAGTTAATTCGACGTTTTGAAGGGGGTCAAAATCATGTTCAAAGATTCCGTTACATACATACATCTGAAGCTAATAAAAGCGTATTAAAAAAAAACTATATTTTGTGTTCATTTTAATCGAAATAAGATTCAAGCACAACAGCTCAAGGGAAATTAGATTTTATGCTTTCAAACTGAGCATTCAAAATAATCAATTACTTATATTTAAACAATTAACTTTTACACTATATATATTTTTTTTAAACTGCAATTTATCCGTAGAAAATGAAAAGACAAAACTATCACAAGAGGAATAAAAAAAATGAGAATACCCCATTTTTAAGTCGAAAACTTATCGAAACTTTTGAATATACCAGATAAATCTTCTCCGCTTCATAAAAAAACCACATGTGCGTGCGGTCTGTCACAAGGTAAATCGTTTCACCTCATCCAAGGTTAACAATATATGCATCATTAACAGACTGTTCCGTAAACACCGACAAGGTTCCGTTGACCTCAATCTTGGCTCTGACAGACCCATCTACCACTAGGTTAATAATTTTAATCTTCAATTAAATTGATGCATTTTTTAACGAGAATCGTTTCATGTCGGCAACTGAGATATTGGCAGTTAAAAATTAGGTATTTCTTTATTGAAGGGAAAGATAAACGAAATGCACCGTGTCTTTTCAATTACAAACCATTTGATTCTACAAATGGATTGGACAGAAGCGTACTGAGACATAAAAAAGGCTCGGCGATATTTGATTTAGGCCGGCCCAAATTTTTAATATAATCATTACTCCAAATTTTAATAATTATTGTTAATAATAAAATAATTCCAATAATTAATTTTAATGATTAAATAATTTATTTTAATGATTAAATAATTTAATGTTTAATTTAGTTAAATGTTTAATTTATTTTAATGTTTTATTTATTTTAATGATTAAATAGTAAATTTTAATGATTAAATAGTTAATTTTAATAATTAAATAGTTTTAATAATTGATATATTTTATTTTTAAAAATATTTCAATTCAATAATTTGTTTCAATAACTAAATAGTTTTATTTATTAATTCATTTTAATAATTCAATTGTTTTAATAATTAGTTTAAATAAATTTTCTCTGCCTAATATATAAATCTAAACTGCACCGGACCAGCCCATTTTTTACATACACTGACTGGCCCGGTAATTGCACCGGACAACCCTATGATCAGTACGACCCTAGGATCGTACATGTTTCGTACAAAGGAGAAAAGTAACAATGGAAAAGTCTCTGTGTTTAGGTCACAGGTAGAATGGCAAAAGTGAATAATGTATTAGGAAGAGCGCACACAAAGTATCCGACAATAGGAGCTATTAAAATCAATTGAACAGAATAAAAACATTTTATCTCTCACTTCAATTAAAGAGGTTTCTCTTTGAAAAATTACATTGCTATGTCAAAGTCCACCTTTCAGTGCCTGCATTTTTTTTACCAATACCAATACTTTTAAACTCAACCCCACCCCACCAATAGATTTTAAATTCCTTTCTCCCACCCTCCCCCCGAAAAAAAAAATAACGAGGATACTTTACGACAAACATATCTTTGTAAATAACAGCCGCAAAAAAACTATTACATAGCATACCGAAAACATGTAAAAAGTTTTATAGCGCATGTAGCCACAAAATCAATCGGCCACGTAAATAAAAAAAATAAAGTTTTCTTTATTACAAATAGGTTTAAGGAGTGAAAGTTTTTTCGAGGTATTGTACATAATCTTTAAAGGTATATTATATTTTGTTAGTTTACATGTTAAACCGGAAATAAAACTGTTTGGAATTTTTGGTTTCCAATATTACTATCTACTTTTGGATGTAGTGAAAACGAGCACTATTTAATATTTTAGATCGGAAGTTACGCAGGAATTCTTATCATCGTGATTTGCCAAACAATGGAGTTCTTCATTTTTCCCGACATCTTCGTAGCTGTACCCTGGCAGCTGTATTTTGCCGTCATTCTTCTCCCATGCATAGGTTTCAGTCTTGGCTACTCTTCAGCATGGGTCTGTCGACAGAAACCCCAAGTCAGAAGAACCATCTCTATTGAATCAGGAGTGCAAAATGTTGGGACTGCACTCACTGTAGCTTCCCTTTCCTTTCCATTTCATGTAAGTATCATCTTTGTTAACATACGAGTATTAACCCTTTGTACTCCAGGTCTTTTTCGCGCGGAGGGACCAGCAACTCGAGATGTTTCCTGCCATTTTTGGTTGCTTCGCGGTTACAGATCCGCTTCAAGGAAACTAAACGCAGTCATTATCCTTGCATCGAATTTCTGCATCAAATCTAGTGGTCCTCTCGAGCTGCGGCATCAAATCATTTGGCGAGTGAGAGTCACCTTAGAGTGCAAAGGGTTAAAAAAAGCAACGGGTGGGTTGGGGAATTACATAAATTATGTCACGTACAGAGAAGTGACGGAGGGGGTTTGTCCAAAATGATCGTCACGTTGGACAATCACCCTTCAGGCGATTACTCCCCCCTCCCCAACAGAGGTAAGGGGGAGGGTACTAATTACTTTCGTGACGGACCAATTTCAATTTTGGGGGGCAAATTTAATAATGTTTTTTATTAGTTAAAAAAAAAATTTCAATCACTTGGATAATTCATTTAACCACGAATAACAGTAGCAAAAGTTTATTTGAAATAAGAGAAGGGAGAAAGGGGGGGGGGGGGAGGGAGAGGCAACAACTTGACTTAATTTTATGAGAGGGGTAGGGAGGGGGGGGGGTAGGGTCATTCCAACGTGACTGAGCGTAACATAAGGAGCGGAGTTGTTAAAAAAATTTTGTTTCTGCTTTTTTGGTAGTATTCTCATCACTTATTTAGTAGACAATTGAAAGAATTTCTTATATGTGTTCAGAACAAGTATTATATATCAAAGAATATTTGCTTTTCTTCAAACGTTCCCCCCCCCCCACATTTTCAAAAATCAGTACACAGATAACGTCGAGTCAATTGTAGGGCTTTCCGTGTTTTCTCCTATTCGATACGTAAATGAGGGATATTTTCCTCTTAAAAGATCTCCTGAAAAATGATGCTCCTTACATTCTATAGTTTCATTGATGTTTTGATGCAGTATTACCCTAGTGTTTGCGCTTGACAACTCCTAAATCAACCATCTAACCCAAAATTTCCACTCAACAGTTGTGTTACGTATTATTGTGTATTACGTGTTTACGTATTAGAACACAGCTTTTAATTTACATTTTCAACTAAAATGTTGTTTAAACGTCTCAATTCTATCTCTGAAAATTTACACAAGCATCATACGGCATGAATACTTTATAAAATAAAAATAAATGTCTGATTAGAAATTTTAAATTCCGACTTAAAATTAATTATTTTGAGCTATGTAATTTTTAAGAAAAAATACGCTTTTAGTAGCGGCCTTCGATATGAAGTAAAATTTTTGAAATTGAAATATGGGACACTTCTACGGTGTTAAAAGGTTGCCTAGCCGTTAAAACTTGAAATCGGCCAAACATTAAGTGCAAACAATCTTTAAAATCCCTTTATTGTATTATCAGATGTAATTTAAATAATGTTTTAAAACTTAAAAATTACTAAACGTTTAGCTGATTTCTTTGAATTAGACAGATGCTTATTATTCAATATGTGGCAATATTTAAAAACGCCTGGTAAATAACGAAGAATAACAATGAATACAGAACAGAGTAAATTTATGCTATTTTTTACTAATACAAAAAAAGGAAATAAAAGTAAAGAAAATCAGAAATTCCATAGAAAAACCCATCATTACTTGCAACAACCACTCTATTTGCTCAATCACCAACCAATTAATGGTTTTCATAAATGACCTTTACAAAATACCCAAGATTCCTTGCTATTAACGACTAGACCACAGAAAATAGCAATTGCTTCACGTGTTATTAAATTTTCAAGTGATCACGCTTTAAAAATAAGATGACACAATTCATTTGATACCAAGAGCGGGAAATTCCGTGCAGCAAGGAACTGCAACAAAGCTGCCCTTTCGCAAAGTGGAAACACCAAGGTAACATTTTTTAACAATCCTTCAAAAGGTGGGCAGAGCTTTTAAATATTGAAACCACATTGTGTTTATGACAAAGGTCTCAGACAGTTGAAGCATATAATTTTTGTCATGCCTGACCGTAAGAATTCTCGCCCTAACGAGAAAAATAACGCTTCAGCAGTTGAGTGATAATCCTGATACCTTTAACCTTTTAAAAAAAATCGCAATTAGTCAATTCTTTATTCAGGATTGTCTTTCAGGGTTCCCACTCAAATCGTAGAATGAAAATCAATAACTTTTAAGGACTTTAATAATGTTTTTAAGGACCTTTGAAAATTTGTTTCAGGCATATATAAATTTTTAATAAAGTATATTCACCAAAAAAATTACAAGTTGGTGCATGCGTAATACAAATATGTCAGATAATTCCTATAGGGTGCGGATAAGTGGCGGTCAAGCGGGGATAGCAAGTCTGAGTTGTATTCTTATAAATTTTGCAGTTGGGCACACAACATCCGCAAAAATTAAGGACTTCTAAGCATTTTCAAGGCCTTGAAAACAAGTTCAAAAATATTAAGCACTTTTAATGATCGAGGGAACCCTGTCTTAATATAAATTTCAAAACTTAACACTCCCTCCCAAGAATCCTCAATTCCAAATTTTGGTCGTTTGTCCAAAGTGAAAAAAATAAAATAAAAAATATACTGTTTTCCAAAACTTGGGCTCTTATACTCCACTAACCATACGATCGCGGATGCTCCATAGCCACACAATAAGAAACATTTCCTTCGTGATAGGATATCCATCCTGTCAAAATGCCAGCTAGACAGTCAAGGGATGGATTAATTTCAAAATTAATAAATGATCAGACAGAAGTATGCATCATTTAAATGACAGCAAGTGTATACAGCATTTGAAGGCGAAATTATATCTGTTCCGCATAGGTGAAGGGCACCATCTCCATTTTCAGATTATGATTTCCATATTAGGTGTATTTCGTTTTTTCTATAGCAGTTGGTGAACAAACTATTTTCATTTCCGACCTACCATTTTGTCATGATCCTTGGATAGACTATAAACGTTTTTTTAATCGTCAACGTAGATAAAGTTCAATTATTTCTGGAATTTTCGCTAACACACTTCTGCTTTATTAGAGTTTATCTATCTATTATAACTAATACTACACAATTACATATTTTCTTGGGATTGATTAATCACGTGCGGCAACCACGTGGGTAGGAAATGAACTATCTGAATAAATCAGGTATATTTGCAGCTAATTCAGACGAGAATCAATGAAAAGGAAACAATCATAAGAGAAACATCATTCTTTTCAAATCCTTTAAATTAACCTCGATTTTGTTTGAGTGTGGGCGTGACGTATTTGTGGTAGGTAAGTCTGCGGAGGACTAAGTAACCCACTTGCCACCAATCAATCGAACTGAAATTTGACAAGTAGATTAATTTAAGAATGCATTTTATTAAGTTTTGGGAACTGTCCCTAGAAGATCACTTTTACACACGCTTCTTTTGCAGCTATTGATGACTAATTAACCCACTTACGGTCATTCGATCGAACTGAAACTGGGAAGATAGATTCTTTGCTGATGAGAATGTATTTTATCAAGTTATTGAATAAAAAAAGAATTAGTCCATGGCACGGAATTGGTGGTTTTCTTCGTAGTAGTCAAACATCATGGAAAGTCGATAAAAGCTTAAAATCACTTATATAAGTTGCAATTGCACATAAGGGATTTATGCTAAAAACTTTGTTTTTATAAGTAATTTTTTTACAAATTGAATTTGCTTTCTATTTAAAATAAAAAATACAATGCTCCTCAAGTAAAAATTTGCACATGGTAATCGAAGCCATTAAAATTAGGGGAAATGGAGATACGTGCTTTACCTCTTTGGTGCAGGTATAAATTAGAAAGAATAAATTGTTATTAATCCAGAATTAATCACGATTTATTAATTAAATAAGTTAAATAGAGAAGTCAAAAAAATATTAGTAGTAAATAAAGAGAATTTCCAATAAGAAATTTTCTTATAAATACGATTTCTAGGTGGTGCTAGTAATCGCATTTATGTGGTTAGTTAGAAAAAATATGCTGGTTATTGCCAGGGGTGTATACTCATTCATGCATTCAATTTTTCAAACATTCACGGTAAAACATGCTTAAGAAAAACCAATTTCATAGAGTATAAAAATTGACTTGTATGTAAAATTGTCAAAATATATTTAGTACAATTTATTTAACTGTTCAATTACATTTTATGCAATCCTTGAAACATGCTTATAAATGAGGGCCTGAGAAGCAAAGGGGTCCAAGTGACTTTTCTTAACTTTTGGGGAAATACACATTAAAGTTTCTTATTTATATTAAATTTGTATAAAAATTATTTATTGTTCAAATACTAACCTCTGGAATGAAGATATCACTAGTTTGCATAGAACTTAATATAAATAAACTTTAAAGTGTACTTTCTCAAAAGTTAAGAAAAGTCACTTAGACCCCTTTGCTTCCGAGTCCTTCAAATGCAATGGAAATATTAAATATTTCCATAGCATATTAGGCGATAGTAATAAGACGATTCAATTCTGAAATAATTTCAGAATTGAATCGTCTATTTTGAAAATTGGCAGTGTGAAAAAAAATCGATATCTTTTTTATGCAAAACTTTCTTCAGAATTTATAGGCGCACATGCTATAGAAGTGATTGACGATATTTTACGATTATGTTTGACATTCCAACTTTTATTATTAGCTAATACAATACTTATTTTATAAACAAAAAGTTTTAAAATTATTTTTCAATCAATTTTTGGCGTGATTGGTATACGTTATTGTAAAACCAATCAAAACCCATTTGTCTAAAATCCTACCAAGATATAAAAATCACAATCCATCACAGCGTCGGCAGTTTTAATTCAAACATTTGATTGGAGCATCTTCTTTCTCCTTTTGAGTTTCTAAAAACGCTAGTTACTTTTCTCACATATTCTATCCAATTCGTAGAAAAATTTACGTGTAACTAGTGCCAATGTTATCACTTAGATATCCTCCTGTTCTAAGAACTAAATGATTTTTTCGTTAAGTTATAGGTTTACGGTGAATAACCTACAGAGGTCGGAACTAATGTTCCGTTAATATTAGCTGACGCCCATCTTTTCCTGTCTGTTTCCTGTTTCAAAAGTATCCGCTTTTTTCAATGTTACATTCGAAATCCTTATCACATTGTCAAACAAGATACAAAAGATTAAAAGCATTAGGTTTCCTATAGACTAACCCCTTAGAAATTTCCCATATGTTCTTAAAATCTATGCCCAAAATTTTACGTATCTAAGATCACATTCTAACTTGCAACACATCGGACTAGTTAAGGGGGTATACAAAAATCTAACATTTTAAAGTGATTGTTCTGAAATTTTTTGGATAAGCGTATTTTAATTAACGTAGTTGAATAAACTATACATTAAAATAGCACTTTTTGAAAATTTAAATTTGTGTAAAATTGCGACTATTTTTTTTTGTATAAGTCAAAAACTTATTGTTCAATTTGCAATTTTTTTTTAAACTAAATTCATAGAATTAATCATCTCTTTAAGTTTTCTTAAGCATCATTCGAATAAAGTTTAGCTCCAAAACTGGGTTGCATTGATTTATACTACGGGGAAAATATCTCCCAACAAGAAAACTGGAATTAAAAGTTTTGGAATAGAATAGTTGAGAAGCATCTGTCATGGCGCTAATTACTCAATATTAAAAGTTGTAATTCAGGTAGAGTTTAACTTATGATTTCATTCAACTCACATCTATCTATATTCCTTTTTAAAACAATAACAAAAAAATTGGGGAAATTTTACGAACGTGTGCAAACCCCAATAAGCTTATAACTGTGCTTCACCCGTTTTAAATGAATGCCCATAATTGATAAAATGGCAAAATCAGAAAGTGACAGTCTATATTTGGCAATAAAACATTTTGTTTTCCATCATTTGCAGGCCAGCAGTCACAGTTGCGAACATTCTGACTAAACAACACATTTGAACTTTGCCTGGCTAAAATTCCAGTCTTATAAGAGTTCGCTTCCCAGCCAACTCTTTACACACGCTGCTCTAAAAAAAAACAAAAAAAAACTATAGACACGATGGCTGTAGAGGATGCATTATCTGTTCTCACTTGTAGCGCTTTATTAAAAATGTTTTCTTTCTTTAAAAAAAAAAAATCAGGGGAATTTTCTTTAAATTACCTTCGAATAACGTGAAAAACGTAAAAGAATCGTCTATTGTTCAAACTTCAAATGCATATGTTCACAAAAATCAATTTTTACAGTTTATTGTTATAAATACTTTTGCACTATTAGTGCTTAGAGTTATTTTTAAGTCGTCCTCTTAGGTATGAGCCTCCCTCAGATACGTTAATAAAAGATTTATCCAGTATAAGTGCGCCCTTACTACAGTAAATTCAAAATTCACGGTTAAGTGCTAATTCTAATATAGCCTTTACATACACAGTCTACCTTATCTGTTCTGTCACATTTTCCACCAAATCGACCGGCATAAAAAAAAAACTTCCTAACAGGAATAACTACAACACAGAAAGAAAAGGAGATACTATTGGAACATTTCTTTGAGAATAATACCTCATCATTTGAAACAGTGGCTTTATTAAAAACAAAGTTTATGTACCAAGATATGAAAATCAAACTTCCG
The DNA here is from genome assembly GCA_963978545.1 of Linyphia triangularis. NCBI lineage: Eukaryota > Metazoa > Arthropoda > Arachnida > Araneae > Linyphiidae > Linyphia > Linyphia triangularis. Next base: position 34,609,081 of record OZ021733.1, read on the forward strand.
ATTGTCTATGGATAAGCTCTGGTCTAGTTCATGGTGCATAAAAATTGATAACTTTAGCATAACTTAATAATAAACTAGTACACAATTCAATATAAAAAAGACAGAATTCATTCACATGCTATAGGAGATTTACAGGATATCCCAAGAACACTAACTATTATTCACTTTTGAAAACCGTTAATGTTAAAAAAAAAAATCTTGAAGCCAATTTACTTGGCAGAGTATAAATTTCTTTTTCTGTGTACCTGGTTTTACTTCAAATAGGTTCCGAAAGATGGTGCAAAGCTCAAAAAGCGTAAATCAATAATAATTGAAAATTAAGCAATTTTCTAATTTATGAACATTCTTTTACAAAAATTCAGAATTATCTATCAACGAAAGCAATCACGTGGAAAAATTTTGATGCTATTTTTATTTATTTTTCACTGATTTGCATCTTCTGCGCCTTTTTAAACCTCAGAGGCAATGGTGGTACAGTTTTTATTAGATAAAAACTATTATTTATTCTCTTTTCCAAGGCTCACAAAATTTCTCCGCACAACTTTGCAAGCACTCTCAAGCTTCAACACAAGCTTTCGTAAAAACAACTTCGAATACAGCGATAATTCAGGCACACTCCAATAAGTAAACAAAGCGCTCGTCTACTTTTATCGAGATCCGAAATCAAAACTGATTGCCGATTTTAGCTGCGACCTAATTTATAGATGCGCGTGGGAACTTTCTCGAAATATCCAGTTAACCGGTCAATTGATAGAAACGAAACATCCCGAAATTTCCCGATTGCTTTAGATGTTGAAACCGTTTCTAACCTGTATTATAGCAGTTAACAAATAAAATAAGATAAAATACAATAGAACTTTAAATGAATACACGTCACTATTTACAACTATATACCGAAAATTTGTACAACACTAAAATCAAGTATATAAATCAAAATAATTTATTCCCTGTCAAATGAATTTGGGGCAAGTAAATTTAACCTTAATAATTTTCCTTTAAAAGAAACGTCTGTCTTTTCAAAGCATCTTGCAAGAATTACGATGAATGTATAAAGAATCACTTAAAAACAATTACGAGCCTAAGTGATCATCTTTATTTTTCTGCCTTATTATACTACTTCTAATACTAAATGTATTAGATCATAATATCTGCCAAAATATTACTTAAAAGCAATTTTTTTTTAAATTTACCAAAAATACCAAAAGAAATCTAACCAAGATTTTCTCCGTTTATAGAATCTTGAAAAGGTGCTGCTATTCCCCTGGTTGTATGCATTCTCCATGACTGGGGTATGTATTGTCATCTCTGCAGGCTATCAGATCTACTTAAGACAATCCAAGCTATCCAAATCCGTTGAAACCCTCCCAGGTGAGTAAGCAATCAAAGTCAATTCGTTTAAAATTTAATTGACACCGCTGAAAACTTCATTTAGTATATCATAACTAAAACCATAAGACTCATCTTGAATTGTATGCCTGCAATATTTGAACTGGGGATGTATTCGTCGGGGTTATTCGTAACGGGGATGAATTCGTAAACAGGGAGATTGCTTTGCAATCTCCAAGTCGACCGCTCGCCAAACTCCGAGCTCACAGATTTGCAGATTGCTACTAAAAATACATAACTGAAATCCGTTCTCCAGTGAAAGCATTGTGACCTGATCCTGGCAATTACTATTCTTAAAATATCGAGCACATGGTCTTCGCAAACAATAGCATTCAAATCAATCTTAAAACCAAGGTTGCAATAGTATTTTTTTAATATTATCTGACAAAAAAAACAACATTTTGCATATTAAATACAATATCATTTGAAATTTGTTGAATACTTATGAGTTACTTGTGACGTAGCCATCCATAATCCTCATTTAACAGTAGTATTTAAAATACTACAGCTGGCAACACTTTAGTCTCTCACTCTTCTTTATAAAAGATGGGAGGAGATAAAGGCGAAGTAATAATAATAATAATAAAAAATAAAAAAAACTATTTTTTACCAACTTAAATTATTTACATCCGCGTCGCTATTTTAACAAACCGAGTTGATTTTTTTTAATTGAATCCTGATAATTTGTTCTTAAGTCATGCTAAAACTTGTTACATGGGATAATTACTGTCGGAAAATATTGCTTTAATCATGCCATAAATCATATTTCCAGAAAACTATCAACACCATCATCATGCGAGTTTTAATTTCCGAAAAGTAACAATCTCAACAAACCAATAATTGCGACAGTAAATTATCGCTAACCATTTACCCAAAATTAAGTTTATTTTTCTATCATAATACTTCGATAACAGTTGAATCAAAATTCATTTTCAGGAAAAAGAAAATTATACAGTGTGATAAATCTGGAGGGATACAAAAAAAAAACGAACAATTTTAAATGGAAAGTTAAATTGGAACAAGTTAATTATTCTATGGGGCTTTAGGTTTTTTATGCACTTTCCTCGAGAAGGGTCACTAAGTCTAAAATATTCAGGTCAAAAATATATAAATCAATCCCACTTTCCATCGGGCTTTTAAAATAACTTCTGACTTCATTTAGGTTCTAGTATTTTCTTAAATTTATATTTAAAAAAAGCTATCTTGCATCAGACGCTAAGCTTTCATAATTATTGAAGCTATATTAGAAACAATTACCCTATAAATTTTCTCAATATTTTTTTGTTTGAGTATTCTGCCGTCATAAGCTAAGAGTCCTAAATCCAAAAAAAATCAAATGAGTATTTTGACGCTTTTGGTTGATCCTTTGAATTAATTTTTTTTTTTTATATATATGTTTGTATCACATAAGAACTTGCATCATTCAATGATATAAAAAGATTATTTTCTAATGATTAATCAGAAAGTGTCAAAATATGCAATTACATTTTTTTGGATTAAGGGCTTTATAACTTATGACGGTAGTATTGAAATTTTGATTGCGTCGAGATTCTGTTGTTACGCCTTCGGCCCCTTTGGTATTATAGTTTGACGGATATCAGGTACATCAGGACATTTGATAGACCTTATTTAGAAATGTTGGTAGCCATTTTTCTAAAATGGATCTGGCTCATTTTAAAAGCTCTCTTAAGATACATTTCAGCAGGGGCATAGCCAAAGATTTTTTCGGGAGGGGATATGAAATTATACTTCGCAGTGGTAGAAGTGAGAAAAAAAAGGTGGGGGGACGGCCAAATGTTGATGACAAGTACACTCTCTCAACGATAAATTTTATAATTTCGTTTCTAATAACAATAAATTTATAACAATTAAATAAATAACAATTAACTAGTACAAAGGAAACAATTTTCAACACGAACAAGGGTCCAAAATTTATTGTTATTATAATGAATATTCTGCGACTTAGTTTTTTTACCAGGAAGTAAGAGATGAAGTGAAGTAATAATTCAACATTATATACATAACTGTTTATTTAGATTCAAATATTGCCTCTAAATAAGCATACTTTCATAAAATTAAATTAATAAGGAATTCTATTTTTTTTAAATACTTTGTCTTTATATTTTTTTCTAGTTCCTTCAAAGTTAAAATTTGACTAAGTGAAAATACCTATATCTTTATACAAAGTAGTATAATACATTTTTATAACACTATGACATAAATAGTTTTTTTTTTTCAGTGCCATTACATTTCGCATTTCCCTACATGCTTGGTATATTTTTTAAGAAAATCTATGCTTAATTAATTTTAGTACTATCTAATATCCTATGCCTAGTATTGCTTAATGTTCAAAGAAATATATAAACAAAATTAGTGATAAAAACTGAAAAATATAGTCGGGTATAAATAAAAAAAATTATATAATTTTGAATTACATGACTCGGAAGACAGTGATAAGATGAATTTGTTTCAACAATTTTGGCATTGATAGTATATATCATCTTTCTCGTTTGGCTTCATGGATAATTTTTCCTGCACATTTATGAGTTTTACTGGTTTTGTGTTTAAAAATCTGCTTTCTTAAGGATTCTCGTTAGTCAAATTCCTTGTCTCCATGTGGCAAAATGTTACACCCTACCCATTCGTTAGAAAGTTTCAAACCTTGTTTTTTTTCTGGTTCCAAGCTTTTTAGCAGCCTTTTGTATGTATTGCATCCAAGTTTTTGTTCTTCACAAATAAGCCATGGATACTCGTTGTATTTCTGAAGGTGCGTATCATTTTGTGTCCAATACTTTGGATAATCATTACTGCAGTGCGTTTTTGCTTACTGTTGCTGCCACGTGCTAGATTCTCTCTCCACGTGGTCTCTTCAACTTAATGCACTTGCACATTTTCCACTGCTCCTTCCTCAACGTTCTGTAGTGTATCGGAGTCATTTTTCTTACAGTTTTGAAGTCAAATATATCAATCTCTTCTTGTTTTGTACTAGATGGATTACGAATACAAATGCCGTTTAGAATCAGTTAGTAAGAGTTAATCATTAAGTTGGAGGAATACACGGTTTTCTACTAATAATCAACAAAACGCAAAACATTTTAAAGTAAATGGTCGAGGACAAAACAGGAAATGATAGTGCAATAAATGTCTTTTTCTATCCACTCCTCAATAATCCCAGACAACGGGCGTCGAAACTCGCCGCGCATTTCCAAGAAAAATTGACTGAATCTGCTTTAAACAAAACAAAAATGAAAGTATATAAAATAACAAACAGCCAGAAAAAGCAGAAGTAATGAAAATGGTTAATTCAGGGGTGGGAAGTGCAAAAGCCCAGTTTGGAGCAATTTTGGAGCAGCAAAATTTAGCATTTGGAGCAGATTCGCAAAAAATTGGAGCAGCAAAATTTAACTTTCGGAGCAGAATAAGAGAAAATGTAGCAGCAAAATTCGAAGATATTAGTAGCAGAAATATAATAAATTGTATCTGATTTAATTTTTCTACATAAAACACATATTAATAAATATAAAATTATAAGATATACATAAAATTACAACAAAAAATATAATTTGTAAATTTAAAAAAAAAAAAAAAAAAACATTTATACTTATTAGCATTTGACACTTCACGAACGGGTTTGCTATGCAAAACCAAGCTCTCTTTGCACACTAAAAGTTTCATTGTAACACAAACACAGCTCGCTTAGATCTCTGAAAAGTTTAATTGCTACTCAAGCACAAGCTCGCTGAAAATTTATTGCTATGCAAGGACAGGCTCGCTTCACTCTCTAGAAGGTTCATTAGAGCCCCCTCCCCATCGAGAACCGAAAAATGTGCCCACCGATACAATAACACAACCCCAATCACCCCTCTGAATTATTTTTACAAATATTTATGAAAAGCAAAATTAGAAGGCAAAAACTACTTATGTTGAAAATTTCAGAGCTCTAGATCTATTAGAAGTCGCTTTGTAAAAATATTAATTAAAAACAAATTAAAATTTTTAAATTCTGTGTTTCAAAAGTCTAATTAGAAGTCCAAACCTACATAGGTTGAAAATTTCAGAAGTGTACCAATATTTTAAATCGCTTCGTAAAAAAAAAAATTATTAAAAAAAAAAAAAAAAATTAAAATTTTGACATTCTGTTTGTCAAATGTACAATCTGAAGGTCAAAACTACTTACGCTGAAAATTTCTGAGTTGTAGCCTTATTAGAAGTCGTTTTGTAATTTTTTTTAATTAAAAAAATTAGTTAAAAAACTAATTAAATTTTAACATTCCGTTTTTAAGAAGTCAAACTAAAAAAAGACCAAAACTACTTATGTTGAAAATTTCAGAGCTGTACCTCTATTTGAAGTCGGTTGGCAAAAAAAAATAATTAAAAATTAACTAATTAAAATTTTAACATTCCGTTTATCAAAGTACAATCAGAAGGCCAAAACTACTTATGTAAAAAATTTTATGTTAAGTTATACACCTATTTTAAGTAGCTTTCTACAGATCCACACGCTCTTTGTTTTATTATTATAACTCATTTAAATAAAAATAGCAATTTGCAAGCCTTAACTTTCCAAAAATAGCAATACCGTAAAATGGGGTGAATCGGAACACTTTTCAACTTTCAAAGTAATAATCGGTTGTAATAAGATCGTTAAGGAACATATTTTTGACATAGAAACTTGGGTCTTACCTTCTTCTTTGAGAATTAACCCAAAAATTTTTGTAAAAACTAGGACTTTAATTTATTTTGAATTTTTTCATGGTGTTCCGATTCACCCCGCAGAAAGGGGTGAATCGGAACACTCGTTACAATTTATGTCTGATCTTATTTAAATGTTTACAGGGTGGCAAAAAACAAATAATAATGCATTGTGGTGAATAGGAACATAAAATTATTATAAAAAAATCATTTAATATGCCGGATAAAATTTGTGTTTGTCAATTATTGTCAAAAAACAAATCATATGTTTGAAAGCGTATCAACTCTTATATAACTCTCCTATAACTCATCCAAATAGTCGTTAAAATCAAAAATACTTTTTAATCCACTTTATGTTTGCGTGTCGTATGATTGCAAATTCTTTAAAATATCTTGAGAAAGGAGAAAAGCATCCTCATTTGTTTCAGAAAATCTCTTCGTTCGTAAGCGCTTTTTGTAAAACACATTTATATAGCAATAATCTTGTGGGTGTAAAACTTTTCTCACATAGAGTCTTCATACATTTTTCCATAGAACTTAGAGATAACGAAGTCATGTAGAGAAAAAAACACTGGAACAATCGGGTTTTCTGCCATGCGGAAACTAGGCTCCTCTTATGACATTTATTCAAGCCTGCAATCTTGATTACTGTCTTGAAGGGAGTAATTAGACTCTTATTCAGTCGTTGAATCTTGTGTGAAACATAATCTTGTCAAAAACAGTTTTTTAATATCACTTTTCAAGTGTTCCGATTCACCCCGCAAATCTCAAAATCGAGACGAGGCAAAACATAAAAATTCGTAAAATAAAAAGTTTTTAAAACCAAGTTAAATTAAGTATGGCATGCTGTTGTGGATGTTTATACTTATCTAAAAATATATTAGTTAAGTCTATAACTGGTACATATTATTAATTACGGGATAAGTTTTGGAGAGGTTAAAACTCATTGGATTGTATGCAAGCTGTTTCAGAATTTTTTTTTAAAAAAAAGGACAGTGTTGAAAACCCCACAAAACATGTTCCAAGATTAAAAGCATGTTAACCAAATGAAAAATATATATATAATTAATAAAACTGCTTTATTTGTGTAAAATAATAATTTCTTTGTAATTTCATGAAGTTTCATTCCGATTCACTCCATTTTACGGTACAATAAAATTAAAATAAGAATGTTTCTAAATTTGTGTGTATGTTCTAAAATTTTGTGAATTTTTTTATTTTCCTAATCGGGTCAAATTCTACGTCAAAATGGCGATTTTACCCTACATGCCGTTCTATAAACTTATAAAAAAAGTATTATTTTTATTTTTTTGAAATCGGAAACATTCCGGGATTTTGATTACATTTCAGTGATACTTTATTTCAAATGTAAAACGGACGTTTAAAAGTTAATTACCAACAGCCAACAAGTAAAAATTACAAAAAACAACCCTAAATTTAATAGAAGGCATCGTCATTACGCAAATCCGAGCGGAAATATTCTTTTTAAATGCTTAGTAAAAACATTTGATGGTTAACCATCAAATGTCTACTTTATTTAGAGCAAGAGGATGTGATAAAAATCCGGCGAAACACACTTAATCAAGGTACGTGCGAAATGGTCATCCGTGCTAATTAGAAATCGGAAATTTTGAGGCTGCCCCTTAAATTCTATCTAGCAATGACGCACGTGATATCAGCACTCGGCGATTTCAATTTGTCCCGTTGCAAGACGCGTTTGAACATGAATGCGCATGCGTAAATGCCGATTTCAGAGATTGCACGTGATTTTCCACATATTGCATTCTGTTGGGGGAAAAATCGAATGTTTTGCAAATTCGTACGAAAACGGCCATTGAGGTTGCCGTAATTTCGTCTCCACATAGATTTGACATGCGCGAGATGGTTTGGCGCTTTAGCGTGCGCGTTTAAAAGAAGATTTAAAGCAAAATTGGCGCAGAATTGTGCTTAAATGTGGTTTTGTAGCAGGTTGGCGCAGGATACCACTTTTGGCGCGCGCTGGCGCAATTGGCGCAGAATTCCCACCCCTGTTAATTCTATCCCCCCCCCCCTCCCCTTTTAGTTTTTAAACGGATTGAATGTTTGTTTTTTTAAATTGGGGGAATAGATTTCGTTAGTTTTAGAAGTGGGGAGATGGATTTCAGTGTTTTTAGAAGTGGGGAGACGCATGGGTATTTTCTGGACAAGTGGGGGGACGCGTCACCCCGCGTCTACCCACACTTCTAGCACTGATACTTCGACAAATTACAATAATTTTTGTTATTAATGACAAATATCTTTAGTTACAAGTACTTTTCCTACGTATATTAAGAAATTTAAAAACATTTTAAATAAATTTATCATTTTAAATAAAATATCGTTTGGTTTTTTTGCATTCTGAAATGAAACTGAAAAATTTCGGGTGGGGATATATCCCCATATACCTCCCCCTGCATTTCAGTATGAATACAGAGCATTATCTTTTATCTTCCTTGAAGTTGTTCAGTTATTAAAATACGTAGTAGCAGTACAGCTTGGATGAGCTAATACCAAAAATATTTAATATACAAGGGTAGACCTAAACTGCTTGACACATTAAAAAATTATATAAAACCAACACATTAGATCATGAGTGGGTTGTTTGTTATATAACGACAATTGGGCAGAAATTTTTTCCAGGAGATAACTTTGTTAAAAATTTAATACAGAGATGGCGCTGAGTGTAATTTAAGGTAAAAATCCAACAAATGTCGTTTTTATTAATTTCTCTCCCATATATAAAAGCGTTTTTTGAATGCATATAAAATTATATTTAAAGCAGCGCCATCTATTGATGAAAACTCCAACTAATTCTCTAATAAAAAGAACCATCCACACAAATTAACTGCAATATGCCCTTTCACACACCAATTTGTTGATTTTATTCATTTTTAAAATGTGTCAAGAACTTTTGAGACATTCTAACTATAATCAATTTGAACTGGATTTTTTTAGGGTGTATGATCAAAAGCCCACAAATATTTGAGCCGGAGCAACGTTGAGAGTTACTGTAATAATAAAGCAGTGAGATAAGGAAATTTCTATGCCTATTATACAGGGTGATTACATTTTTTTTTGCCTATTTACGATCGTAGTTGACGCCGCGATGAAAGAATGTGTCCCTACATAGTCTGTTTCACTGTAAAACGACATTTATTAAACAAAATTGGAAATGAGTTCATTTACAGAACACATTTCCAGCATCGTTATTAATTAGAATGAATTGTAGTGACGCACATATGTTGTTGTCGCGTTACGCCGTATGATTGGAGTTTCTGATATCCAGGATAGTAGAGCTAAAAAAAATTGTACCAGTACGCTAACTCCTCGATCGTGGCGGTAACCTGGCTGGAGCTGGGATTTTTTAAATATAAAATGCAAATTCACAATATTTTGCATAATTTACCATAGAAAAACAAGCTAAATACTCTTTATTCAAGTTTATTTTAATTTATTATTTTCTAACTTATACCACAATACATACATAAAAATTTATGAGTTACTATTAATTAGTTAAAAAAAAAAGTACCAGCAGGCCGTACTGGTCCCACTACATCCATCGCACCGTACCTCTGTGAAAGCAAATGAGCGCTTTTCTGACTTTATTTATCTATTTTTTGTGCGTACTGTTTCCACGTATAGTGTTAAGCAGAAAATTTACTTAACGAGTAATTTTAAAATAAATATCGGTTTGAATAAATTAATGGTTATTTTGATTACTTTTTACAGCTGAAAGAGAAGTCAGTGCAGTACGATATGCTGAAGAAGGTGGAAAAGCAAATGGAGCCTATATTGGAGATTCAACAAAAATGTGATTATTTCATGAGGTCTGTATTTGCAAAAGAAGACATTCGTAACCTTAAAATAGCTGAATTCATTGCCTCTCCCCACCACTCCAAACCAGTGATTTACTCACTAGCCATTACATTTATGCAAACTTTGCTTGTGGTCGTGTCAAGGCAAAATTCTAGTATTACCAGCGCCTGTATTACTCGAGTGATACAATCAATATTAAATCTGCAAATACGAAGCTTAGCATATCGAGGAAAACGACATGCTTTCACCGTTAACCCCATCTCCCCATTTTTTAGAAGGTGAAGGGGGGGGGGGGGTAATTTTTACTAAGAATTGTAAAACACATTAATTAACTGTGTTTTAGAAAGTGTTCAATAGTTGGAAATAGAGTTCAGCCATTGTAAAAAAAAATACCAATTGTGGATCGAAAATAATTACAATAAAACTTATCCGTACCATCTTGGGTGGATGTTACAGTAAAAAAGAACTTCACAGTGCCGCATGTGAAAAAATCCTTTAACCAAATTTGCAGAATCATTCCTAGAACTCTGGTGAAATGTTTTCGTCAGTTCAACACAGTGGAATTATGTTTTGTTGCACCATCCATCGAACTATTCATAAATACCTCCATCTCATATAATGCACATATTTATGAATACTTTTACCACAAAAAGTAAATTTTTCAAGGACCGTGGGTTCCGTTTCTCACTTTTAAACACATTTGAAATCATAGTTACTGAAAACAGAGTTGTCTTAGCAATCGTGGCGAACATAAAAGGAGACCGAAAATAAGACTTTCACATTAAAAAAAAAGGACTTTCTTATTCTGCTTCATTCCTCACAAATACTGGATATTTTAGCAGCATTAAACACGTACCACTCAAGAAATACTAGGATTTTGCCCAACCACGCCCACAATAAACTTTAGCTTAAATATTCTAGAGTTTCTAATTTATTTGTCAGGGTGTACTTATCAACTACAACACAACTTAATGCAAATTACAATTAAAAATAAATTTATAACATTTCAAATAGCAATGTAATTTAACTGCATTACAAAAATCTAATAGTAGGTACATCATTTGGCAAATTTTAGTTGGCTTCTAAAACAAAGGGCTTTATAAAAGACTACTTGTTTAAAAAAAAAAAAAAAAAAAAAAAAAAAAAACCTGAAAATTAATTAAAACTGTCATGTCTTTTAAAATATCTGGTCGGGATATTACTTAATTATGATTATTATGACTATTTTTATATTCCCTAATCCTTACATTTGGAATGTCTATAACTTTCAATATGAAAACGTTTTTAGAACACGTTTAATGACTTTTTCGACACACTATTAACTGTCTAGTAGCAGTTAGGGAAACACTTATCTAAAGAAGGAAAAAAATATTTGTAAAATTTAGCTGAAATACTTTTTAGAAATTTTCCTTCGCTGGTATTTCTGACGATGGAATTTTAGTCATCATCTACAGGTTTGTAATTTAAAATCGTTCAAGATCAAAACATGGCATTAAAGTTACTTTAAGAAATACCACTTGTACGAGGTAAGAAACATTGATAATATTTCAATAATCGTAAACGGAATATCAAAGGATCAAATAATACTGGTGAGTATTACTTAATATTATTACAGCATAAAATTACAAATATTGAAAATGCTTTTTTTTCTTCTCAAAATCAACTTTGAAAGGAAGCGTTCCAACTAAAATATATATACATTATGCTCTTCATTTTACTTCTTAAGTGCAGAGTGTAATATTAGTTTGTGATTTGCCAACTATGAGTCACACCCTTGACTTTTTTAAATACCTTCCTAAAAGGACACATGTTTTCGAACTATTACATCCATCGATAATTACATCAGGATTGGTTGCAGGCAGTTCCTACGCATTTGCCGTAGTAGCAACGTTCTAGAGACTTATTGAATTACATAATCAGCTCTTTCATCAAATAAATGTGGAATTTTTTGACATACATTGTGACCAAAAAAATCATTTTGTTCCCTTCTCTCTACCACTCTTCGTATAGTACCACATTTTTTAAACACTTTTTTTTATCATCAAAATAAGAATCACAATTATGTATGCAATAAAAAAAAAAATTCTTTTAGCATATTGTGTAAAAAACATTTATATTTCTATTTAGGTTATTAGTGATGGGGCAAAGCATTTACAGGCCAAGGTCAGTCCATGTTGTATAAAGCAAGATCTGGGAGCTACTTAGTATTGATAAAGTGTAAAAATTAGTTGGAAAAAAAGAAATTCAAAATCATGAACATTCCAGTATCAAAGATGAATGACTTTTTTTAGGAAAACATTAACATGCTATATTCTAAAAATAAGGATAAGCCACGAAAGATGCATTTCAATGCCTATATAAGAGCTTTTCAAGTATTTGTGACGGTGATCATCCGAAAAAGCCAGTTCGAAGGAGTTGAAGCTCTGTGATACAATTTGTAAAAAATTAATGCATTTTATATTTATACAGCTATGTACTACTCATCCTCACTTTAAACCATATTATACATTCCTTTCAGTCCATGTTAGACAATCATTGTGGTTTTATAGATCAAAATGTATTTATTAAAATGTGCTTAAACTATGATGTTAATGTTTTCATTGGTTATCACATTTTTTACATTTTATTGCAAATCTATTGTGCGCATTTAATGTTTTTTTATTGATCAATGGAACATTGAATGTCATTTACCCAAATCTGTAGCTTAGAAGGTTATCAGTCACAGAATAGCGTTGAAGTGTCTCAAAACATAATTTGCAGATATTAAATTAGTTTAAAATAGTAGCCTAATAAAAATGTTATCTTTTTTTATGTCATTGCCAAAATGTCAGATTAACCACCATTAAGTTACTCCTCTGCAAAGAGAGCATTTAACGGTTACTGTCACAACTGTTCAAAACCGAATCTACAGGGTTTATAGATTTGTATGCTTGAAAACACTTTCTTATCCTGTGATCACACTCCATCATGCTACCCTAAGTTTGGATGTACAAGAATAGAAAATGCACGAGAAGTTAATAGACCAACGTTCTTTTTTTACTTTACATTTTTAATAGAGGTATAAAAATGTTGTGCGTGATTGGCCATTTCTTCTCCATTTGCCATACACTTTTATTTCAAGCTAAAGGGGGCTTGTGACCAGATGTTAGAAAATACAGACAAAGGTTAAAACATTAGTCAGCTATTTTCAGTTAGTAGCTGTTCAATTTAAGTTCCAGATGAGTAGCTTTTATCATGCAATTAATTAAATCAGATTGTTTAAAATACATATTAATTTATATTATGATGCTATCCTAAGACTAGTCTTCTATTTCAAATCTTTGAAAATTGATTTTTAAAGTTGGAAACAGCATTTTGAGACACTTCAGTGGCTTTCTATATTTTGCTATTATGTGATCACATTTTAGAAATTTCATTATTTTGTTCGGTATTGCAACTTTAGTAGTGACTTAATTCAAGTTTTGTATTAAACAAAAAGTCTAAAAATATATTTTTAAAGAATTTTTTGCACTGCAAGTGACTAGTTGGATTAGATATTTCTGATGCAAAAGCGATAATGAGCCAGATCATTATAACAGCAAGGTCTGGAATGCTATGAGTAGTTGGAGTGGACAATTTAGTAGCTTATTTTCAAAAGGGAACATTTCAACAGGATTCGCATTGCAAATGCACTTTTTTTTAAAATAAGCTCGTTAAAAAAAGAATACCTTACAAGAGGTCTTTAGATTGTAACTGCCAAACATTTGTGTATCGAAAGGGAGAAAACCCAAAAATTCCTACCAGACATACAACAAAAGATTATCCATAATTTTTCTAGCGAGTCTACCCATTTTTGATATCAGACTTGACACCCATGGCCATGCATAGAATCAAACCCGAGACCTCTTGCATTCAAGACAAGTCTCCGAGTAGTGTTTGTCGGTATTACGAGTGCATTATTCATTAGTTGCTGATGTATGGTAAATACATTTATATGCATCACACTACAGTTAGTTACAAAAAATTAAGACTTATTAAAATGCCATATGTAAAATACAAGTTAGTTAGATACAGTAACTCATGAAAAAGCAATTTTTACACACATTATTTCTCCATGGCATCATGCAATTTGGCATGTACAATTTGGCAAAATATTTAATGACAGATATCTCTCTCAGTAAGGTTGATGATCAGTGTTTAAGCTGCAATAACATTATTTCTTTAGCAAAAAAGCTTATCACAATTTTTCTTTTTAGCAAAATGGTTACAAGTTCTATTATTTGATGTTAATATAAAACAATCAAAGAACATTTTGTTATAAAATCATTAATGACTTATCTAAAGCTATTTTATACCAAGTATCAACTGGCAAAATACCTATCAACTTTCAGCTTGTTTGTTCTTTTAGGTTAATGACTAATCTTCAGATAAGAAAAATTATGATTTTAAAATTTTGTGGCTAAATGTTTTAGCAAAAGAACTTAATCCCAATTTGTAAGTTTTTTTTAGCATTTTGCTAAAAATGCACCTGCAGCTTAATCCCTGTTGATATGAAGGGAAAAAAAGACTAGTTGGAGATTTTTTCATAAGTATGTCGAGAAATGTTGTCAGCGAATATTTAAGTTCCAATCTGATATCTCCATCTGTAACCAAGAGGGGAACTTTCCATAGAATTATAATGAAAGCACTTTTTAAATCCAATTTTCAAGAACTATCAGTGAAATTTTAGGATATCTAACTAATATTATAGAGCAGGGGTTTCCGAACCTTTAAACATTACGACCCTCTTTTTAGAAAACCAAACTTGTAGCGACCCACTCTATCTTAGATGCATTAAACATTTCAGACATAATACACATGCTTTCCAAACGAGGCTTTATGAGCTGAATAAAAGATTTTGCAAAGAAAACATACTATAAAATATAATTTTACAAAAATATTTTTAATAAGACTTGTATAAAGAGTGTGCTTGTTTTTGAATACTGTTGAAGATAGCAATGAAATCCAGAGAAATTTGAGTTATTAGGTACAAGGAGTTAGACAATTACAGCTTGTTTTGATACTTCGTTTTAATTCTTACTAATGCTGAAATCCAAATTCATTAAGGTTTAAAGATGTAAAAAGGAACAATATCTTCAAAACTTCAGAGAAAAAAGAATTTAAAATTTATGTAGGACAGATAAACAAAATTGTGTCAATTTACTACCATTAAAATTCAGTTTTAATAATGTATTCTTGAATAGGTCGATAAGTTTTTCATTAGCTTTCAATGATAAGCTTATAGTAGTAGTAGGAAGGGATGAGCAATCCAGTTTTCTCCTTAGTTGTTTTTCATTTCCTTAGTAAAGTAGCAAAAAATAGTTTTAAATGTTTTAAGATCTCACAAATTATGCTATCAAAAATGCTTACATTAATTTAGATTATAATTGTTTGTGATAAGCTTATAGTAGTAGTAGGAAGGGATGTGCAATCCAGTTTTCTCCTTAGTTGTTTTTCATTTCCTTAGTAAAGTAGCAAAAAATAGTTTTAAATGTTTTAAGATCTCACAAATTATGCTATCAAAAATGCTTACATTAATTTAGATTATAATTGTTTGAAATGTTTCAATACTCTAATATTTCTGGTCTTGTCACAACCCACCAAAAATTGATTCACGACCCACAATTTGGGTTGATTGGTATGCTCAACAACCTATTTTTTGTACAATGACTGTTAATCAAGCCGGAACCTACAGCTTAACGTGGATTCCGAGCCACAACAAACATTCATGCATAACCCATGATTCGAAACTAGCACCTTTGATATGTGAGGCTAGAGTGTTAACACCAGTTTGGGAAATGCTATTAGTCCTTCAAACTGATATGACATGTCTAACATTTCTAGTCTAGATTTAACGAATTGACTTATAGTCGCCATTTTCTGTTGAATTTTATATGGGAACTGGTCATACAGACACATCTATCTAACATACTGCATGTCTGTAATTTTCTCTGGGGATAATGATCACGGACAGAAACTTTACACAACCATCTTGCAACATTAGTTTGATGTAGAAGCTAAAAATTTACAAAATGTTTACTTTTTAAAGATGTATTCGAATGTTGATGGATCAAGAAGTACACACTGTGTTAAAAGTTTGATAACAGCGCTGTTGGAAAATAAACTAAATTTCTGACACGCAATCAATGAGGCTTTTTAAATGAATCTACCCCATCTGTCCATTTCAACTAGGAGAAACCCCATACCAGGTCACCTGTCAATCTGTGTAAGACTATCACAATCATATCAACTCATTTTTAAAGCAAGATTTAAAGAGGTCTAAAGCCAATTTTTTGAAGATGCCAAATTGTAAAAAGAAATTTAAATTTATAATAGCAGCAACAATGCCAATATATTTTGATTAATTGATCTTGTATACATTTAGCCATCCTTCCACATCAGTTCAACAAAAAAAAATTTAACCCATTGATTTTCATGAAATTTGCTCATCAAAAATCTTGGATTCATATTTTGGGTATTTTTTTTTTAATCAGCTCATTAAGTTTGTTGCTTATATTAGTAATTTGAAAATAGTCACGACACAATTTTAATGAATATGTTGTTTCCACAGAATGAAAATCAATGACTATTCAAGGACTTTTAAGGACCTAAATAATATATTATAAGGACCTTCAAAAATTTGTTTTCAGGCATCAGGTCTTTAATGCATAACTTTACAGCTGCTTCGCCCATGCAGCTAATATCAAAATCTTTCATGTACAATTTGCATTTTGCAGTATGAACAGACTTTCATGATGTTGCAATCCATTTTTCATATACACTATGCATTAGTCATAGCACATTAAATGAGCAATTTGTAGGCAAAAAAAATCCCAGTAGTCGCTGTTACAAACGCTTTTACGTTGTAAAACAAACACTGCTCCCATGTGCTCATCTAAATACAGTGCGTAATTAAAACTCAGTTCAAATTCCACTCCGCCAATATTAGCAAATATGAACCAAACCACACAAAGTTGACGCATGTACAATACAGATGTACTCAAATTTTCCGGTGCAGGGCGGATAAGTGAAAGTCCAGTGGAAATACGCAAGTCAGAGGCAAGTTTTATAAACATTACAGTCGAGCACACAACACAAGCGAAAATTAAAAACATCTAAGCATTTTCCCCTTGAAGGCCAGGAAAACAAGTTAAACGTTAAGCACTTTTAATGTCCGTGGGAACCCTGGTTAACATACGGAAATGAAACTATTTCATTCGGTCAAAAAAAATTTATATAATTTTTACATTTCTCATGTTTTGGAACGTAGAGTTAAAAATGTTTTTTAAAAAATGGCTCAAACAATTTGAATCAAATTAAGGAGTTCTAAACATCCCCACCTCTGAAATTCCAGTAGAATGTAATAAAAGCTTAAAATGATGTCTTTAGCACAGAGCTCTCTTTGCTTGAGCATCGCAAATAAAAGACTTTGTCCTCTGTTTAAATTAGCTGAAAGGATAATTTTAGGTTTATATCAGGGCAATTCCATGGTAATTGGTCCTGATCATCTCAAATATTAATTTTGGAATAATGAAAAAAAAATTAGGTGCCATATTACTCAACATAAATGATATTTTGATATCTAATAGGTATTTTCTTTAGAAGTAACTTTCTTTACATGATTTTTCTTACTTTTAATGTAAAATTTGGATATTTACTGTTGCGGAGGGGATGCTGCTGTGACATAGATTTTCCTATTTTAAAGGATATTTTACTTGCGATTTAAAACTTAATCAAAAGCAAAATTTTTACTGTATAAAACTAAATCTATTCGAGTTAAAATATTATAACTAGTCTTTAAAACAATATAAAAAAAATACATTTGTTGAAAGTGGGATTTTTTTTTACTTTGAAACTATAAAAATAAAAAGAATTATCAAATAAATTTATTTCTACTTATAAAAAAAATATGTTGAGCTTTAGCATGCCAATTTCTGCTTGAAATAATTTCTAATTAATTAAATATTAATTTACAAAAATTGTTGCAGGAGGGGAGGGGGAAATTTTATGTTGCGGAGAGGACATATTATAGGGGACTGATATGTCCATTCCTAAACCTACTAGCAAAGTATAACTTTTAATTTTAAATGTGTCCAATAGATAATAGATACCAAGAGAAACCTTTTTTTACATTTGAAGACCCAAGTCACCACATTAGGTCATAGTAGCTGTCATAAGCACATGTAGCCAATGCAAATTTGAAATGTGAATAATGGACTACTTTCTAAAAATAATTTGATATATAATTTTTTTATTTCTTAAAAATACTTAATACTCAATCAATAAAGTATTAAATAAGAAACAGTCTTTTAAATATGGAGAAAATCCCAACAAAAAGATCTCACGAGTTTAGAAAAAAATTTAAGTCCACAATTTCAAATAGAACTGAAAGCCAAAAGCGTTTAAGATGGGGAAAAAATCCTCTAGAAGAAAAGTTAAAACTAAGACATCTTTAGAAATATTTATTAAAAAAGAAAGTTTAAGAAAGGCAAATTGGAGATAGGAAAAATGCTTAATTCAACAAGAAAATTATCCAGTTTAATCCCCTCCATCAGCACTTGGGAAAAGCTGTTGCTAAAATGAAACTAAAATTTCCAAAAGAATCTGAAAAGAAGTTAGCAGCAATAGCTAAAATAATTGCAGATTTGTCACCATCAAAGAAAAATCCTTTACTGCACTAACCAGCTTCAAAAAAGTCCAAACAAGCTTTGAAAAGTCATTCCCAGACTGGAAAGACAAGATCAATTACTTTGCCAGAAACTGGAAAGGAAGTACAATTATTTTTTTGAGAGAGATGACCATTAGTAGACTGTGTTCTGAACAAAAAGATATTGTGATAATTCAAAATGATAAAGCCAAAACAAGTATGCAAAAACATATTGTTTATTACAAAAGCCGAATTAATACTTAATTGTGCATCAGCACATCTCAAAAGTGGATGGCAGAAATCTGTGCCTCGCACTCTTCATTGCGTAAACCTTTGGATAAATATAAATTAATAATTTTGAGTAATTCACCACTTTCACTTACAGAAGATGACAAATTCACAATGTTTATGTGAAAAAAAAAAGATAATATAACTTAGATCCGACATTCACAAGTCATGCAAAACTTGTCTGAACCAACATTTGATGGGAAAAAAAATTCAATTATAAATTTTCAGAATGTGTAGCCATTATATACAATTGAACCCTTCGAAGAAAAACTAACATTTTTAAGTGCAAATAGTAATTTTGCATGCTTTATACGAAATGGTCCCTATGTCCCCTCCGCAACGTGAAAACATAATTTCAAAAATAAATTACAAGTGAAATAGATTTCAGATTTTTTTCACAGTAACGAAATAATCAATAATTCAAATAACATTTTTTTTACTGATCTAAGTATACTGACAGTTCACTTATCAGCTGGAATATATGCTCCAAGTAAGAAGTTAAATTTTTCAGTCCCCTCCACAGCAGTTTGTTTTTATTTAAAAAAAAAATTAATTTATGCAAAAAACTTACTATCAATTGTTTTACTAACTTACCTTAGTACAAGGACTTAGTTAAAAAATATAAAAACATAATACGCTTTACATTTTTTTAATGAGAAATATAAAATGATCGAAAATGTCCCCTTTGAAACATTAGTTACCACGGAATCGCCCATCAGGGTTTAAAAAATCAGATAAATAACAATTTAAAACATCTTATTCAAACGCCATATAATAAAAAACATTCAAGTACCTAGTACTAAATTGTCATAAAAGAATTGTCGTTAACAATGTTATACCTTCATTGAGTAACATTGATTTTTAAGTAATCCAAAATGAAATAAACAAATACAAGACACTATTTTAACATTGTGGTTGAATGTTTAAAAACAGTATATGCAGTTATGAAGCGAGAAACCATTATACAGTAAAAGACTGATTATCGGGAAATTAGAATTTCTGGATAATTGAATTTTCCGGTTACTAATTGAAAGTCGATGTTATATCACCAACTCTTAATTTTAACAACACATGTTAAACTGCAAATAACGCAAGTGGTGATACTTAACATTCAAAACATACCATCCGGAATATTTAAAAAATAATCTAGGTGAAGTTTTAGTTACAATATTATATGTTACCCTAACAATCAGCAATAATGTGAAATCTGTTACAAAAATTAAATGATTTTCATACCTTAAATTCTGCAAAAAAAAAAGACTGGAACACTAAGCATTGTAAAATATATAAAGAAATACGTTATGTCAGATTCTGAGAATACTGGAAGAGTGGCTTTTGAGTGTAGAAGCCCCGAGATTCCAGATGTATCGATATTATATATGGGTCATTCCACGTCAAATCAACACACCTATTTTACCTCACCATCTCAGATTTTGATGAAATTTGGCGTAGAGGTTACATACATATAGACTAAGAAAAATGCAAATTTTTTTTTAAATATATCGACTCGTTTTGAAAATACAGCTATTTAAAAATTTTAAATTTAGGCAAAAATTACAAATTGACATGTTTTCAAATTGTCATAACTGGTTTTCTATTTAAGCTAGAGAGGTAGTTCAGGTGCCAATATTTAGCAATTTGTATGGCCTTTAATATGATATGCAACACAGTTGTGATTAAACATCTTTTTTAAAAAAATTTATAATTCAAAATTTCAATTTTAAATTTAAAAAAAATTGTGTCTTCAAAAATTTTAGTTTATATTAATGTTTAATGAACAACAAAGTTTCAGAGTGGGATGTTCATGGGTTCATAGATAAAAGAAATTAATGGGCACTTCGTTAAAATTTAGGTTAACAAATAGGAAGGACACATTGTCGTAACTGGTTTTCTAACAAAGCTATAGAGATGGTTCAGGTGTCAATTTCTAAAATTTTTTATGGCCTTTAAAATGATGTGTAGCACAACTGTGATTTATTTATTTTTAAAAAATTAATTCCAATTTTAAATTTAAAAGAGTGTTTTTTTTTTAATTATTCTAATAATTAGTTTATACTAATATTTAATGATTAACAAAGTTTTAGAGTGGAATGGTTTTGTAGGTATTAACATTAATATGGTAATAAAAATATAATAGCTTTTACATACTTGATATCATATTGTTCGATAATTAATGAAAGCCTCATTAATTTTTGAAGTGTAACTTTCAGATAAAATATATAGTCTTCCAGTTGGTGTCACTGGATATACTTTACGCAATACTTGTGTGAGAGGCAGCCATAACACATTTAGCTCCTTTGGATAAAAAAATGAATTGGATGGTCCTGCTGGATGAAGGAAAGTTAGTTTCATTTCATCAAGTTCTTCGTTTTTTTTCAAGCACATATGCTATCCACCATTTTCCGTCATACACTGCAGTGACATAACCATTCACGTCTTCTAATTTTAATTGATCTGCTAATCGTGAAACAGTTACTTCTGATGACTTTATAGCATCAGAAAATGTTTTGACAGTAATTTTGGATGTGCTGCCATCAATAGGTATAAAAGCATGGTATTGTTGAGTCCCTTGGATGGTAATTGCCTGAGCAAAACGATTGCTTAAGAATAATTCTGACTTAACATAATCTTCTTGAAGTGAAGTGAATGGCAGAAATATTTTCTTCAGCCCATTCATAAAGTTGGCGAGGGGTCAATATTTGCTTTTCATAGGGACGTTGTAAACTAGATCTTGCAGCCAATCTCCTTATAGACCCTCCAACTCCATCACATGGCCCTTTTCCATGTGCTGTTGCTGAAAAATTCCATTCTGCATCAATGCCAGTCTTGCTTGTGACAGTACAAGTTAGTGAAATTTTTTTTGGTTTTTATACTGGGCAGCACACCCATCAGAGAAGTATACTACCTTTGCAGGAGTTTTTCCAAATTTTTCCGTCAGGAAAGAAATAAGTTTTCTTTGAAATGTGTAAACAGCAACAGTGTTGTGTTGAAGGCAATTGGAAATCACAACGTAGCTTAAATGCTGCACTTTTTTTCCTTCTTTATAATAAATTACAAAGGGGTGTATTGTGGCTTGTCCACTAGCCCAGTGATAACTTTGAGCCTCATCTTGCACAACCATAGTATAATTTTCTGAGAAGTCAAGAGTCACTGCAAATTCAAATTCTCTTAAATTTTCTTTAACATGATTCATGTAAGATGCCTGTTGTTTTGCAATAAAGTCATGTCTAATTAGGAGTGTAAATTTGTTACAAAATAAATCTAAAAAATCAGTTGATGACTTTTGCAGAGTCTCTAAATTACACCTATCTACGGAAATCTATTGCCTAAATGTAATTTTTTCTATCAGATTTTCTTAAAAAGATGTTTAAAGAATTTTTCTTATTTCAGCATCACCAGGACAAGATATGCAATTACCCATATTGCACTCAATTGATGATGGATTACACATCATTTTGGATATGCAATCTTTGTAGGTTTTTAGTTCATTTGTTAGAATCCCTAATCTGGCATTTTCAATCATCAGTTTAACATTTTGATGCGTTGTGCAAACACATACTGTGTGTGTTCCACTTGAACCTGCTAAAATACAGTACTTTGGTCGAAGCTCAGCAAATTTTGAAAATCCTATTTTCATATTTGGAAATTTCTCCTTGAATAATAAATATGCTTCTTTAAGGTTGCATAAGAGTCTTTTAGAAATTTTTAATTTGTTTCCATTTGGTTCAATAACTGTTATACAGTCTTTAACACCTGGCATAGCTCTACTGACTTCATCACTTTTGTAAAACTTGTGAATATTTTCAACCATTTCTTTAGAAAGGCTTTTACCTGGTTTAGGGTTAGACTTTCCAAAATTCCTTTTTCTTTCAGTAGTTTTTTGATTGTCGTACCATGTAGTTTGGAGCTTTAAACTCTTGCATTATTTTTCTTATTCCCCAGCTTTCAGGTAGGCAAGATAAAATCATTATCTTCTTGTTTCTGCTTGTAGCTTTTAAAAAATTAAATTTAAGATTCTTTAAAACTGAATCCTTCAGATCTTCACCATTTTCAGAAGAATCTTCATCTGACACTAAAAGTTTTCTTTTTACTGCCAAATAAATTTTTTTTGCTTTCTTGCTGGCATAAAGTTTCGATTTGATTTTTTTCCTATCTACTGGAGATTCACCTAGCTCTTGCAGTGAAGTGTTTAGTGTCTTAATCATTTCTGGTGATGCAGTAAAATTGGGATCTTGATCCGATTCTGAACTTGATTCCTGGTGTTGATGAGTAGAGCTAGAAGCAGCATTTTGATTTCTTAATTCACTAATTTCTTTTCTACAAATATCACAAATTTTTGCTGTCTTTGGCATTTTAGAAAACAAAATACACATCCAATCAGTAACATTTCTTAACTTTTTTTGTCTCTAATAGTATGATTTTCTTAAAAGGATTGAAATACTACAATCTCGTGAATTCTTTACTCTGCGCCATGTTTTACTATTACTTGTTCATCCTTTTCAGACAGGTTTTTAACTTCACAAACAATAAAAACAGTATTGGATATTCAGTAGTAATCCAAGTTGGGAATAAGACCTAACTGTTCAGCCATCTGAAAATGTGTTTACAGCATGACACTCCCATAGAGAATAAAAGAATCCCTGAAAGAGCATTCCCCACACACACAAAATTAAAGATCTGTAGAAAAAGAATTTTGATAAAAACAACAACACTGCTCCCTCATTCTCAACCATGTGGTCTCATAAATAATCCTATGGCCCCCATCTTAGTGATACCAGTAATATACAAAATTCCATACATTTGAAGACACCCACCCACAAGGTCAAAGGTTGCTTCCTTAGGTAATCCCTTAGGAGGGAGAGAAAATTTACAAGTTTGTTTATCTTAGAGAATATGGGGTGGGATGGAAAGGAATTGCAAGAAATTCTCTCCTCTGTACACAAGTGGGTGGTCCTCTTAACATGGATGTTTTATCCAATGTGCACTAAAAACTTATAATTTTATAACTATGTACCAAAATATTAAAGTATACATACCAAAACCATTTACTTGTAGAAAGTTAAAATCAGAGCTGAAATTCCATTTTTTTTTTTTTTTAAACATTTTTTTTACTAAATAGAAATATTGAAAGTAAAGAAGTAAGTAGATGAATATAAATACTGAATGAACTGCAGTATTCTGTTTTTCAGCTTTGAGTTTTCATTTAAGGTGGGATACCTTCAAAGGATGCATTTAATGATCCATGATCACCTTCCCACTCTGGCATTTTGTAGATCATAATCTTAAGTATAAACTATTTTTTAGAATGTTTAAAAAAAAAAAATTTTAATTAATTTTTTTTTTTAAATTGAAACCACAATTGTGTTGCATATCATTTTAAAGGCCACAAAAAATGCTAAAAATTGGCACCCAAACCATCTCTCTAGATTTATTAGAAAACTAGCTATGACCATTTGTCTTTCTAATTCATAAGCCAGAAATTTAACGAAGTGCACATTAATATTTTTTTATCTGTGAACCCATTAGCATCCCACTCTGAAACTTTGTTGATCGTTAAACATTAATATAAACTAAATTTTAGAATTTTTTTAAAGATGCACTTTTTTTAAAATTCAAAATTGAAATTTTAAAATTTAATTTTTTTTTTAAATATTTAAATTACACCTATGTTACATATTATATTAAAGGTCATACAAAATGCTAAACATTGGCACCTAAACCACCTCTCTATCTTAAATAGAAAACCAGTTACGGCAATTTGAAAATATGTCAATTTGTGATTTTTGGCTAAATTTTAAATAGCAGTATTTTCAAAACGAGTCGATATATTTTAATAAAATTTGGCATTTTTCTAAGTCTACATATATGTAACCTTTCTACCAAATTTCATCAAAATCTGAGATGGCGAGGTAAAATTTTTGCAAAAAGTGTGTTGATTTGACACGGAATGACCCATATGATAAAACACATTTGTTACATACAGCTTCAAATTTGACGAAGAATATGCTCCATTTGTAGATCTAGCCTACAAACTGAATTCCAGAATGATTTTTTTTTTTTTTTTTGGATTTTGGTGCAACTATTACAAAAATTAAACTTGGGGCTTTGAATAATCTAATCAATATTTGCCGGATGCCAGTGGCGGCTGGTGCAGGGGGGGCCCGGGCCCCCTCACTTTTTGGGACCCTGATCCCATTTATATATACTTGATAATGTTATGGAATTTCTGTAAAATATTTAAAAAATGCAAGACTAATGAAAGCAGTTATTAACCTCACAATATTAATTATTGTACGTGGAGCAATAGAAAATGTCAATCAATCGCAACCATTTCAATAAACACACACTCCCGTCTATCCCTCCTCTCAAAGACCCCATCATAATGACCTTGAAGTCTATCCGCGGGGACGCAATTCTTGAGGGATAAACGACCCCTTTCTCGGAGACCTTGAAAAGAACATAGATTAAAGCTTGTAACGAGGTCCTTCACTTCCTATGTTGTTGTTGTTTTTTTGTTTTTTTTTGGGGGGGGGGGGGTCTTTCTCCTCCAGGGGTATCAATTTAGTGCAATTCTATAAGGCAGTGATTCTCAACCACTGTGCCGCGGCACTTTTGTGTGCCGCCAAATTCTTAAAGTGTGCCGCCAAATTTTAGAAATGTATACTTGTAATTAATCCATTAATTTCTGTTAGTACATATTATATTATTTTATTTTACATTCCAAATTATTATCAAAAACTATTTTACACAGTGTATAATAGGTGTATTACAGTGTGTTATGGGTAGTATTATAGGTAGGTAAAGTAAACAGCTTTTAAACTTATCTTTTTCTTTGTGTGCCGCCAAATTTTGAAATCGTTAAAAGTGTGCCGCGACAAAAAAAAGGTTGAGAATCACTGCTATAAAGGAATGGTCCACTTTTTGTGAGCCGACCAAACGGTATAGTGGTTAGAGTGCTAGCTTCTAGACCGCGAGGTTGCGGGTTCGAGTCCCGTGTTAGGCATGGGTGTTTGTAAATGTATGTTGGCTTGTCTAATGATAATGTTTCGGCGCATTATAGCCCTCGTGTTGCTGACGGCGCCAGATAATCTGAATACAACCAACCACTTTTTGTGTTGGGCAAAAGTAGTCGATCTCGAGCTTGAACTGTCGAAAAGAAGTGTTGGAATTTTCTACAGCGCAAGCATACAAGGGAATGACGGTGAATTAAATTGGGAGAGCCAGAGAAAATAGACAGAAAACTACAATTATACATGGTGAAGAGGGAATTAATTTTCAACAAAAAACTCGGTGAGATCGTTTAATTTTACCCTTTATACTTCAAATATAAGCGTAAGCTTTCCTTAATAAATAAATTTTGAAACAGAATCGTGATTTTTCAAAAAATATTTAGATACGCATTTTGTCCAGGTAATCCTAGGTCCCTTCGCATGGATGAGCTCAATTGGTTATGTATTTCATTATCTTAATTATCATACAGAATATAATTTGTTCTTCTTAATTCATTCGATTTTAGAAGTGATTAGGTAAATGAGTTATACAGCAAGTAAAATTAGGCAGATCTTATCTCCCTCCTCCCATCCTATTTCACAACCCAATTGCTGTTATAATAATAAAAAATGATCATCAAAGCAACCTCACTGACTTGACTGACGTCTAAATCCGCTTCTGAGTATGCAGACATAGGACCCACAATACCTTCAGCAGCTTTTTACTTTGGTATAGCAATGAAACTTCATTTTATGGGTTAACAAAAAACAAGATTTATTTTATTATTTTTTTGCAATTAAAACATTATTTTAATTCATATAAATGTGTTTGACATTCCCCACACAGAATATTAGCTATCTTTAACTCATTCAGTTGCCTGAAATATCCATTTATAAGGACAACAATAAAGGAATTTTTTGTGGTACATTCCACAAGTGACAAAAGGTCTCTGACTGAACAGTAAACAACCAAAAATTTTAAAAAGTAAAAATATAAGATTGAAAATATTTTTTCTGTTGAGTAATGAAATTTTGAACTGAAATATTAATGAATCAATATGCATAAATTTTATGTTTAAATAAATAATTTAAAATCCATACTTTTCTGAAAATTTCACCACTTTTCTTCTCTTCATTTTTAAATTTTCGAAAGTCATGAGCCGTAAAAGTTCGAAAGCCATAGGACATGGGGTTCATTTTCCTAAGCCATTGGCTCAAACGAAATGCTGCAGTGTGGAATTTGTGTTATAATAATTTATTTTATTAAAACATATATTTTATTAAAAATTATTTGGATAATTTGTTTAAGGGGACTTGGTACCCTTCAAACTTTTTTATTTTTTATTTAACCATTTAAAATTATAATTTTTGCATATTTGGAAGTATTACTAAGTTAAAATTTAATTTTATAAAAAAAAAAAAAAAAAAAGTTAACATAGTGCTCTAAATTTTCTAAATTTAAACAAAAATTCATCAAATTTAAAATTTTATTTCCTTTTACATCCATATTTTGTCCTCATTTTAAAAAAAAAAATTTTTCTAGTAATACTGTGCAACTTTTTAGGCATCGGATTTAGAATAAGTAAAACAGTTTTCAAGAAAAACGATAATTACTGTACCTATATGTAAAAAATGGTATTTTCCAACAATTAAATTTGTAAAAAAAAAAAAAAAATTCATTTTATTCAATAATCCATGCCTATTTTCCTCAAATAGGTATTAAGAATGACACAAAAAAAATTTCAAGTCATTTCATTCATATTTGCTGCAGTTTTAGCATTTTGAGTAAGGTAGGAATTTCAAAAATCCCGTTCTGAGAAAAAATGCGTTCGAAAGTTAAAAGGAGCTATTACAGCAATGCTAATATTCTCCATAAAAATATAGTTTTTCTGCAATTGCAGTTATCAGCTCAGCTCAATAACTTATCAGAATAAGAAGGTATCAAAGATTATAAAAACGTAAAAATTA
Organism: Linyphia triangularis; assembly: GCA_963978545.1. NCBI lineage: Eukaryota > Metazoa > Arthropoda > Arachnida > Araneae > Linyphiidae > Linyphia > Linyphia triangularis. The sequence goes on from OZ021733.1 coordinate 34,636,903, forward strand.
GAAAATTTATATTTTTATTATTTTTTGTGAAAACAAGGGGTACCAAGTCCCCTTAACTGCTCTTATAGCTTTGTTTTATGTGCATTTGAATAACATTTAATTGTATGAAACTCGTGTATTTTAAAATTTGCACTCATCCCCCCCCCCCTCTCCTTTCCTAAAAAAAACAATACCATTGTTAATTTGGGCCCCCTCACTTTTACTACTCACGAGCCGCCACTGCCGGATGAGAAAATAATTTCAAGTGGCAAATTACCTTTCTCTAGTATAATTATATTATAGTCAATAGGATTGGTAAATATTATGAATTCCATACATTGATACTGGATCTACAAATTACATAAATTCCGGAAGCAATAATAAATAGATGCAAGATGCGTACATTTCTTTTTGATATGAGAATTTCGGATAAACCAGACTTTTGCGGAAAATTTATCTGCTGGTGCATTTTTTCCAGATGCTTTGGACTTGCATATTTAGATCAATATATATATATATATATATATATATATATATATATATATATATATATATATATATATATATATATATATTAGATTTAAAAATTCAAAATTTTTATTAATATTAATTATTCTTTGCTGAAAATTCACTTAAAAACAGACTTAATAAGACACTTCAACATTGCATATCTACCGGAATTTTGCACACACACAATCGCTTTATATAATCACACATTCATTTTTTAACCAGTGCAAATTCAGCTAAGTATTTTTCCCATTAAGAATTAAAAAACATCAAAATCGAGAACAAAAACCCTTAATTGACTTTGAAATCTCAAATACAATTATAAAAAAAATAATTTACATTTAAAACTTAGCGTCGCTTTTTGACGAAATAGCGCCAATTTTCTCACCAGACTTGATTTTCAAGAAATTCCGCTTGAATTTTTAAATGAATAAATGGAGGATGATCAGGCTTTTACTGTATATGTACTATTGCCCAGCTCCTGCTAGTTAGCAGAGAGAAAAGCAAAAATAAACCAGTTTGGCTCAGTTGCTGACAATAGAAAAAAAGTTGGAATCAGTGTACCCCATATTGGCCAGTATAGCCACTCGCATGACATCACTTTTTTAATAAAATACAAATATTTACTTTCGGAAAAGTATTTTTGATTAAATATTTATTTACATATGCCCAGAAGAACATGAAAGATGAAAAGGTATACGTCCAATCTGAAATATTACATGCTCCAGGAGGCACATTGGGCAATATAATTTTAAGGCCCCGATTTATAGTGTTATAAATAACTTGTAGAGGAATTGAATAAGGAAACGTATATTAAATTGTGTTGTATTTGTATTTTTAAGCAATAAGCAGCAAACTTGAATGAGCTGAAAAAAAATTACTCAAGACCTAAGACTTTAGACAAGTTATTTTTTCACATAAGCAGGGGGGCCAGTGAGTTTTCTAAAAAAAAATTAGGTAGGGATTTTAGAAACGACTCCAAAAATTTTTAGGGATAGTTAAAAATAGTTTTAAAGCTGACATAGGATCCTAACATAGACATATTCTTTGTAAAGTATGCTTCACTACCTGAAAAAAAAAATGGAAATTTTTTAAAAATTGAACGTCAAACAACTTTTTAGCTAAACAACAATTATATAATCAAACATGATATTTTTTAATTAAATCCACTTATTTAATTTTTAAGCAACATTCCAAACAATTCAAACAGAATATTGCTACAACTTTAAAACTAATACGAGTTTGACTACAATTTAAAATTGTTTGTCAATAATTAAGGTTTTAATTAAAATTTCAGAAATTTTTTTGTCTTCTAGACAAATAACTGGGTTTTTTTACATTGATTTGAGGAAAATCTGGGAATTCAATGTTTTTACTTTTTTTAATTATCGAAAAATGGAATTTTAGGGCAAATGCGATCCCAAACATAAGAGAAGCTTTGCAACAAATTTCATGAAAATACGAGTTACAGGGTTCATACTCAATCTATGATAGTAAAATTCAGGAGTTACTAAGGAGTTTTTCAGGAGTTAACAGGGAAAAAAATTACGTCTAATAATATATTTTCCCTCAACGCACCAGGTTGTCAAGAATTGTGGTGCATTCTGGGACTGTTCTAAAGGTTTTTCTTTGCGGCTGTAGTGACAAAGCACATGCGCAGTAGACTATAAAGTAGGGCAAGAATTTTGGAGACGTTTTATGCAGTATAAAAATACTATGTTTTAAGGTTCTACTAAATTTTTTACCCTTCGATGAAAAAATTTTAAGGAGATAAAAAGGAATATCAAGAGTAGAAACACAATTTTTAGGAGTTATAAGGGCCCTTATAAAAAAAAAGCAAATTTCTGGAGTTTTTCAGGAGGCGTACGAACCCTGGATTTAATAGGCTACCTGGCCTGGTGTAACTGACGTGGAATGACCTTTACATCAAATTTTTGCTAAGGAATTTGTAGCTTTGCTTAAGTTCCGAATCTTTTTATAACTTTAATACTATGCATAAACTTTAAAATCAAATATTATCCCCCCCCCCCCTCCAAAAAAAAAGACTACCTTTTCAACGTATTATAATATACTGGATAATTCAATAAACATATATACATGGCCATCATTTTCTTAGAAAATATTCTAATTCATATCTACAAATGTTTTTTTCTTTTTAGATTCATTAAGTTATAAGAAAATTATATATTAAAAGTTAAATACTCTTGCATTTGATATAATTTAAGTAATAATGCCAATGTTAAGTATTTTCAAGTATTTAATACTTTTACTATTTATATTATAAAACAAAAGTACAAAAAGAAATCAGATAAAAGACAAATATATAATTTTTTATTAACAATCAACTTGCAAGTCACCATGCTTATTTTCCTTTCCTATAAACAACACAGGGGCTGATAAACTAAAATTTTCTTACCACTACAGCATAAACAGTCAATTGGATTGATAAATTGTCAAACAGGCTGTAGTAAAGTGAGGATTTACCTGGAAAAAGAGCCTGACATTGCAGACCAATTAATTATCGATGGTCAATATAGTAAATGCATATTGAGAACTTGCAGTACTTATAATGTCGACCATCTAATCCAAAATTGGAAACTCTCAAAGTGTAGGAAAAAGCAGCAAGAAAACTATAGACATGCCAACCCCTTCCTTCATCTGATAAAAAATAAACCACTGAAACCAGTTCAAAAACATTTACATAGAATAATTATCTTGATATTTAATGGAAGGATAGATCTATCTCAAGACTAGCTGTGTTTGGTACTTGGCAGTGAATATTACATGGACACTAAATTGAAATATATTAAAAATAAAATATTTAATTCTTGCTTATTAAACTAAGAAAAGAAAATGGGCTTTTAAAATAATTTAAATGATAAATAAAATTGTACTTTACATACAAGACGGCATTTAATTCGAAAACATTCACATAAAATAATTATCTTGATATTTAATGAAAGGATAGACCTATCTTAAGTTTTCATACATAATAAAAAACAAGATGCTACCAGAAGCTGAAATTCTCAAGAGTTGTCAGTTCGCACTGCGATCTTTTCTCCTCCCTATCCCAGGGTGGCTACAGAATTTGAGAAATAGAATTCCCTGACACTTCCCTGATTTCCAGAAGATTTCTTCAAAAATTCTCTGATGTGCGCTATAATTCAAAAAACCAAATAATGGAGAATTTAAAAAAATAAATAAATTAATAAGTAAATTTAATTCAAAATAGTCAAAGTATAATTGCGCCACAATAAATTTATGGTAAAAATCAAAACAAACATCTTTAGATGAAAAAGAATGGAAAACATTAATTAAATACAAAATTCCCCAACTTCAGCATACTTGCTAACTTCAAGGTAAAGCAAAACCAGTACAATACTTTTTTTTTTAATTTCAAAAATTACACAAATAAAACATGTTATTTTCTTTAATATATGTCACATGCTGTTTCCTGTTCATAGCATAATAGCTGCGCTGCTAAGTTATAGGATCATCAGAAATCTAACAGAAATAATTTTTTCAGACATAATAATGATCCCAGATAATAAAAAAAAAAGAGAAAAGAACAAGCGGAACATCAACAGGCGGTTGTGGGCGGGATATCGATGGTTTGGATTGGTTGCTGAGAGAAGAAAAAGTTCGGAATCGTCATTCTCCCAAATCGGCCAAGTAGCCAGATATTGAGGGCTTTTTAGACGAACTTAAAAAAAGTACATAAAAAAAAACTGTATTCAATGCAGTGACATCACAGTATCCACTTCAAGTGACGCGAGCAGAGGTAGATATCCGTACGGGGCATGAGAGAATGGAAATTCAAATTCCCTGATTAAAGGGTAATTTTATAAAATTCCCAGACATTTCCATGATTTTTCCAGAAGAGTGAAATTCCCCGACATTTCCCTGATTTTCATGAATTCCAGGTTCTGTAGCCACCCTGCTATCCCTTTTTCTAATTTCAGATCAACCTAAGCATAATAAACTTCATCAAGAAATGAAGGTGCAAGTATTCTGGAGATAAAATTTATATAAAATGTATCAAAAGAGGTAATTAACATTATTTTTCATGTTCATTTTGAATTTATTTGTAAACTTAAATAACTTATTGTTAAATCACTTTCCAATTACAATCTATGAACAGTTTGAAAGAACAAACATGATCACAAGAATTCTCATGAAACACTACACAATATCAGTTTTTCTTCTCCGAGAGAAGAAAACCGATGTAAAATCGGCTTCAAATTCAAAGAATCAAACCAAACTGAATTGTTTTCCGGATTGGCTATTAAATATTCTATTTAAGACACAATCCGACTATTATTCCTCCTGCTCTATTCAACAAATTCTAACCCAGTTAATTTTCCAAATGAAATCACAGTTATGATCAATTCAGTTCTGGGTTGTTGCACAATCAGGAGGAAGAAACATAAAATTTAAAAAGCTATTTGTACAATCCTACAAAATAACTGAAATTCACAGACAGAACCGCTTAATCAAAAAAGGTAGGTTATGTTACAAGGACGACTCTTAGCTAAAAACACTACACATGATACTTACCTTTAAGTTATGAGGACACAAAAATAAAGGATTATGCTTAAAACATTAAAAAAACAAAAAAAAAACATACCCTTCGGACAGTCTACAATTGAAGGGAAGAAAGGGGTTTGCTAAGACATTTTGTTAAAAATAAAATACTTAAATTCTCTTTATGATTAATATTTTTATGTAAATAAAAAAAACTTCAATAACATACCAATAATAAGCATTTTCCAGGAAGCAAGGTTTAACGACTCAGAAAAATCAATAAAATAAAATGTTTTAATACTTTTGTTGGAAAAATGCTTAATGAAAGATTTCTTGCATTGATCATTAGGATTTGTAAATTGGTGTTAGCACAACTATTTCTATTTATCGCGAGTAATGTAGGGAGAAGTACGCTCAATACAGCACTTCAGACTATTTCATTCAGATGCTATCATGAGACTTTGCATAGAAACAGGACTGCAGTGTAAAAGTAGTAGCTAGAGTGTGAATTTTAAAAAGTTTTGAACATTTAATCTATTCTATATGTATAAGTGTAATAATATTGTCATAAAGACATTCATTTAATTTCTTTATGGTTCACAAAACATTTAAATTTTGTTCATAAAAATGCACCAAAAAGTAAAGAAAAATATTTTCAATAGTGGGACTTTTTCCGATATTTCTACTTCAAACTAAAATTGAATACTCAAATAGCCAATCTGCTATTTTAGTTCAAAATCCAAAATTTATTTATTACTATGAAATTATGGGAACATTGTTGATTGAAGAATACACACGTGTAAATATATAAAACTTTTCTGCACTAGTGATTCCAAATGACATTGTCAAAAAAATCCCAACTTTTCATTAATTTTCAGCATTTAATTTTTTTTTTCAGCATTTAGAACTATATTGAGAAACAAATAACAGGGTGGCCACAAAATTCAGGGAAAAAAGTTCCCTGATTTCAATGACAGATTTCTAAAAAATGTCCTGATTTTAGGACACACTTTTTTTTCAAATTTCACCAATTATCTTAGGTTTTACAGATGTCTAAACACCTTGATCAAATAGAACATGCATGCTAAAGAGATAATATGCAATTTTTAAAAAAATAGTTTTGCTGGCAATGAAAAGTTTAAATTATTCCGTAACATTAAACTTCTAACGATTACCACCACAAATCTCCGTGTAAATAGCGCCAAAATATGGATGAACGTGCCTTAAACAATACAAAATTTCTCCAATTTTCATGAAATTAAAAAAAATTCCCTGACATTTCCCCGATTTTTTCGAGAATCAAAAAGCTCCACGACATTTCCCCGATTTCCAGGTTCTGTGGCCACTCTGAATAAAGTACCCATTTCTGTAAGAGATATTGGATGGTTTCTTTGTAAACTAATAATTGATAAGCTACCCTGCATCCAAATAGAGTATATGTCCTGAAAAGTTTAAATACTAATTTTAACAAAAAAAATATTGAAGAATAAATATTTTCAATTATATTACCTTAACATAATAATCATATAATATAATAATGAAATAATTTTAGAAAAATAATTTTAAGCATAAATATATATACTAGTAATACATTCAGATTTTTCGGATAAGCTAAAAGGGTTGTTTAGTAATACAGTTAATTTTTGCATAATTTTTCCTGTAGTTTTTTTTTTTTTTTTAATTATAAATTTCTGATTCCACCTTTAATTTTTATTACAACTTACAATGGTACAATAACTGTCTGACTTGCACATTTATTACATTTTACAATTAAGAAATTCCCAAAATGATGATATTGGAGAACTCATGAAACAATTGCTCGAAAGAAGCAAAAAAAAAATTTTTAGTGAACGTAAGTGAACCTTAAGAAAAAAGACAAAATTTCAATCTGCAACTACACCTAAAAAATTTGCATTTCTTTTGAAACAGAATTACATCACAGCAACAAAAGAGCTGCTTTTAGTTAAGAAAATGAATTTTAAGAAAATAATTAATCAACATGCATGTACAATCAATACAAAAAGTACTTATCAAAGCAATAAAATATGCCATGTTCAAAATAGTCAAATTAAAATAGTTTTTGATGAACCTTTAAAATGTCCAACTTACAATGCAAATCACACAATCCAACTACAATAGTAATATAACCTGCTACGATGTTCCGAAGGCCCGAGATAACTCTGATTCATATTTAATCAACCGAAGCAAAAAAGTGACACTGTCACAGCAAATAAAAAAGATGTTGCAGTAAAAAATTTGTCACTCAGCCATTTTTACGGCAGTAGAAGACAATGTTTCCAAAAGAGAAAATTAAACATTAAAAAAAAGTGCCTCTAGTTTCTGAAAAGAAGCGAATTCATATTAACCCTAAACGGAACGTGTAGGTTGTATGGGTGGTTTTGTCAAACGATAATTAAAAAAAAAGTTTCAGAAATTTAAATTTAATTTTAAATAACTTATAAGGGGTAAAACTTCATGAAACTATTACATTAATTACAAATATTTAACTCCTTTCACAATATTTATAATCCAGGGCTCAAAAATTATATTGCCTGACATGTAAAAATTTAGATCGGCAAGTACTTTTTTCTCATAGATGCTCGGCCGGACATGTAAATATTTCATCAAAAATACCTTTCAAAAGATAAATATTTTGTATTTACACAACAAAATCGGGGACTTTATTGTGTAATGCGAAAATATTTTTTTTATGTTAATATAGTGTCTTTGCTTATTTCATTTTAGTGTAAGCATAGATCAATGTCAATGTATATATGTTGTTAACAACAATTTTTTTTTTGGCTTGTCAGTACTAGATACATGAATATGAATGAAATGTTCGGGCATATAAAAGTTTTATTTGGGCATGCATTTTCTAGACTAACATGCCCGACAGGATACATAAAATTTTTGAGGTTTTTCGTGCCCTTTTAAACACTTGCTAAAATTTCTAAAAGTAAGCAGTGCACACGCTTCACATTCTAAAAGGGAAAAGTACAACTTATTTTGTTGTCCTAATGGTCAATTGAACCTAAAAAATACCCTTACCTATTTATGGCAGTTGCTTGTAGCATCTCGCCCCTAAAATCACTTGGTATTGTAAAACTCTCTAAAAAGTAAGGTGTGTGCGCACTTCGCGTCCTAACACTCATATTTCATAAACTATTTTGGTGGCCGTGCGGCCACCAAAATATAGTTCCGATTTTTATTGGTATATGATTTTAATCCCAACACAAACTCTATAAATGAAAAGTTATGTTTAATGCAATCCACACCTAGATCTTTCATCCATTCTCCCGGAAGGTAATATATAATTATACATTAAATAACAAGCACACAAAATATAATAAAGGTTTCTCAAATCGCAATCTAAATTAAAAAATTTTAAATAAAAAGCTTTTCCCAATGCCATATTAACAAAATCAGAAATTTGAAAAACAGTGTTTTTTATATTCTTAAAATCCTATGGATACTAAACTCTTTTCTGGGTAAAGTTTCCAAAGTAACAAAAGATTATTATATTAGCATACGCTAGCAGTTCAATGCAAGTGACCTCATATATTTTAAGAGCTGCTATTATTAAAAATCTAGGTTTTAAAACATGGTTTCTGCATTCTCACCAATAAAAAATACCCACAAATAACTCAAATTTACGACTTTCTTCAAACGATAAACACTGAAATGAAGAGGAAAACATAACTCATGCAGTTTGCCATATTTGTAACTACAGTAAAATATCCAAAATTCGGACTTCTAAAATCCAGAAATATCCAAGATCCGGACCTTTTCCAGCACTGTTATTTAAAAAAAATAAAATAAAGGGTTTGTCCGCATTCGAAAGTGACGAAAGTGAAATCGAAGGGGTTAAGGATATACATTCCCTGGGAGCAATTGGTTAGAATTATCCGGCACTGCAATTAAAGGACTAGAGCAAAGAGACAATGTCAGAATCGGAAATAACGGGGATTCAAGAAACAGGAGAAAAGTTTAGCCAAAGTGTTAAAACTATTAAAACAGCTTACCTTAAAACAAATGTTTTTCAAAACCACATCAAGTTATACAAGGTATTTTCTTAGTTTATACCCTTTATGTATTTTCTTTCATTGATTTTGTGTATGAACAATGATATGTTCTAAAATCCAGAATTTTCCAAAATCCGGTATCGCCAAAGACCCAGTGATTCCGGATTTGGGATACTCTACTGTATATCAATCGGCACCAGATAAAATTAAGCCTTTTTTTGGCGAAAAGAGGATGTGTTTGGCGTTAACCCCCATGCAAAATTAATTCTAACCAATCGCGACTCAGGATTATCATTGATGACAGCGAAATAAAATTTTTTGCCAGTTTCCAAGGACTAGAAAATTATCTTTGCCATCATACAACACACTTCATCCCATTTGGCGATGAGAAAAATTGCTAATATAAAAAATATGGTAACTAAAATAATATGAACACTAAATTTAATAACAAAATTAAGTTAATATATAACAATAAAATAAATTAAAACCAGTTGCCAGAAACTGCATTTATCTGGAAAAAAAACGCTGAATAAAATCAAGTCAAAATTCATAAAACTAAATAGCTATACCTAAGCATTATAATTAGTCTAGAATTAACTATCTTTCGTTAAACACAAATTTTTATCCCTCTAACATGAAATTTTTACAATAGAAACACGGACTGTCTGAAAAAAAAAAAAAAAATCGATAACAAGCTTCGTGTCTTTACTTATAGAAATAAGGTAAAAATAAAAATTGCAAAATTTTTCGACAAATAGCAAGAAATCCTGAACGAAATATTTTTAATTTACTTTCAACTTTGACCCTTCTGCCGAAATAGTAACAAGTTAGTCGGGCAGTAATGTTAACCTCAAACACGTAAGCCCTTTGTCTGACTCCATTGTTGAGTAGAAGCAAAACACACATAAAGAAACGGTATCTTGATTTCTCTTCCATGCTAGGAAAGTAATCAGTCGAATTTCAAACAATTAGTTTTATCATCTAGATCATATATAGGTCTTTTATTTGTCAGAATTTTACTCAAACCGGCATCTGAAACTTTTGCCTAGTGGCGTAAACACCCGAAACGAAAGTAAAATTGGTATGGCGAAATGCTTACTTTAATAACACACACATCTTATCTCGATTTGACACTCAAATTTTTTTAATGAAATCAAAATTAGTCAAATTACAAAAGATTAGCACTTACCTGATTTAACTAGGATTTTTTGAAGCAACGAAAAATATTTCACAGGACACTGACTGAAGATTTCGAAACTTAGCTTTCAAATAAAAGCATGGAATAGTGTTCTGTTGCCATATATAAAGTTATTAACTTGTTTTAGACCAGTTTTGTGAGCAAATGACTTATTTAATTTTATTTAAGCCTACCATTAATGAATTATATCAGAAAATTCAGATTTTGTAATTTCTTCTCAAATTAAGTTGTTTTGGAATATCTGAACATTTGAAAAATTTCTGAACATATATTTTAATTTGTTATATTTGACCAACTTAAAAGCAATATTCTATATTTAGGAAGATTATTTTTTGAAAATTAATACCTAAAATTACTCATTAGTTATTTACACAATTTTAAAAAAAAATTAACTTTGCTAAATACCGTATCACACTGCACCCGTTAAACCTATCAAAGTGAAACTAACAGAAATAAACAATTTGATATCGAAAAATTCTGCTCTCTCATGTGAGCGAAGCGCTACCGGTATTTACCGAGGTCCATGACTTCCTCCAAAATGTGTCTAGACTTCGTCTCGTTTTTGTGAATAATTCTGTCTGACTTCTTTTGAATGTGTCTAGACTTCGTTGGGTGTTATTTGCCTGACCAGTTTAGCAAACGGATTAGTCGTTTCGTACGACTATGGCTGCGTTAGGTTTGTTAAATTGTAAGTTTTTGATTTTACTTTTTAAAGCTCTAATGTTCAGTAAAACATAACTAAATCATGTAGTCTAATTAAGTTTTACCTATGGCTCTGTTTACCGTTGAGCAAGTTGAACTCATACGGCGATTAAGGAGTAGCGGTATAACAAGAGAGCAAGTTTTAATAGCCTTTACTGAACTTGAGCGATTGGAAGCAGAATTTGGCAGATCATACTCGTATACAGAACAGATGCAAAATCATAATATGGAATTTTCATTTAGCAGTACCTCTGTTGTTCGAAGCAATTGCACGGCATCAGTTTTCGCAAGTTCCGATGCTCCAAACATGACTACTGTTCCTAATGTAAACGGAGATTCTATGAGTATCCCATTCAAACAAAATGATTATTTCAATTCCCCACATTTATCAAGCAATGGTTCCAGTATGCATGAGGAAGTTTCCAATTCGACCGTTTTAAATGGTGACTGTTCATTAAATACAAGTGACTTGCCATCAAAACTAGAAAATGAACTTGTTATGCCACCATCAGTTAATGATACCTATCACCCTGTGTCTTGTTCTGAATCAGTTACTCAAAATGCTTATAGCAGTTCTTTTAACTGTTCACTGTATCCTATGGAGGTCCATTCTGGAGAACTTGCAGAACTTCATGAATTAAAGAAGTAAGTGTATTTTTTCCTATCAAAACAGCTTATATGATTTTTGAAAACTACATCAGCTATCAAATAAATTGTTATGTGACTGCAATCATTAAAGCTATCACTCATTGAATTAAATTTCCAGAGATTATTAAAATTTATGTGAAACAGGTAGCTATATTGGAGTGCCTGATAATTTTAATAATTTTTTTGATGGAGGCAAAAAAGAAAAGTACAGTGGAAAGTGCATCAGGTTCTTGCTGTTGCAAAACTTTTTGGAAAATGAAAATTAAAGAGTAATAACATAAACTTATCTTTTGAAAAAAATTATCAAAAATTCTTAATTGTTTGTAATTGAGCTATCCTATTTATTTTTAAATTTTAGTTAAAAAAGTTAAATAAGATTAATCAATCAATAAATAAATGAATATTATTAAAATATCTATACATTTATGAGATCTGTTGTGAGCGATAAATATGAAGAAGTCATTTATAATTTTTATTTAAAATTCTGATACTAAATCTTTTCCGGATATTTGAATGAAAATCTAATGTTACTTTAACAGTGCTGTATTATTATGTAAATTTGTAATCTGATTGTTTCACTTTCTAATTTGGTTATTGCATTTAAGATAGGTTTTTGTAATAAATATCCATTTTTTATTTATTTTTTTGTAAATTTTACACAGATTTTATAAAACAAATTTAAATGTTCAAAAGACTTAATTAACCAAAAATTAATCATTGAAAAAACATGAAAAGTGACTAAAAAAAATGTCGTATGGAAACATGCATCTCAACAAAATATAGAAATATGTATTTATACATATTTTAGCTTTAAAATGTCATTTTTTCAGGTGTAGAATTTAGTGAGGAATCACTTTTTCAGGGATGGAATTTTGTGAAGGAGACTTTTTTAGATGTACTCTTTCAACAATTTTTTTTTTTTTTTTTCCAAAATTAAAATCTTGTGAATGTCCAAATTTTTCATAAACAGGGTTGAGAGTTTATTTTTCAAAAAAAAAAAAAAAAAACTTTTGCAGATTTTTATTAAACTTTTTATTTGAAAGGTAAAAATTAAATTTAGTATTTAAGAATTTTTATTTTCTGTTCTGTACATAAATGTTTTACTAAGAATTCTAAATTATTTTTAGATTTTCAGAAGAAGAAATTTCATCACAGTTTGACAATCTTCAAACTTAAAACAATCAACAGTTAAATGAGAACTGAATTGATTGAACTCTTATTTTACAAATTAGACCTTCAGTACTTTATTGCAAGTATTTGGCCTTGAGGATATTTCTTTAAAATTTTGAAAATTTACAAAAGTTAATATTGGATTTCAAATGCCTACAGTTTTAAAAATGTGACAGCTCTAAAGATGCAGAAAAAGTTTTTCAACTAAGAGATATGATAAAACTACAACTTTTCATTTGTTAAAAAAAAAAACTTAAAATGAATTATTGCTGATGAATTACATATGGATTCTAATGGTTAATATTTTATCAATGCATTGTTTTATCATTAGAATGAAATATTAGTACCTATAGTCTGTTAAAGGAAAGAAGATACTCAGACAGACAAGGAGGGTTGCTATGCCATTAATATTACAAATTGGTAAATTTTAGCTTCCTCATATTATATAATAACCTGTATTTTATAAATTTAAAATACTTATTTTGTAAATCATATATGAAAGATGGAGAATCAGTACTGATTGGATTAACATTTATAATAATAGGAACAACTGCATAATCAATAAAAACTGTCATAAGTCAGAAAAATACTGTTTATGGTGTTTGGCATTTTACGTGATTGACTGTCATTTTTGGTGCTTCATTGTTTACTTCTGGTCTCTCCTTTCGGCAAACAGACTATAGTGCTAACAACTGATTTTTTTGTGTAAGAAGAAACTTCAATGTGGAAGACCACAAGACACCTAAAATTATTTTGCTGTGCTCAGGTAAATTTCTATATTATGAAAGTAAATGTATATTATAATGAGATATATAAAAACAAACAGTTATTTTTATTTGTCAGTGCACTTTTTATAATTTTAACCTTTAATTGACCATTTATACATATTGTTTTGGGATTCATGGCTTCTTTATAAGATGATTAGAAAATTAGACTAGTTTATTACTTTTATATGTTACTTAACCATTTCATCTCTTTTATTTTTGAATTTACTAAGAAATCATTAAATAACAACTTAGTGATAGGAACTGACTCTTATTTCTCATTTAGTGAAATTTTAAAAAATGTGGGAAAGCAAAATTAATAAATGGATGGAAATTTCGATGATACCATTTGACATCATTATTGAATGGTGGAACAGCCAGTCGGACTATTTTATTCAATTGATATGCTGGTGTCAATAATTGTCCTAAAAATTAATAAGTATTAGGGTCTAGTAATAAAATCTTTTCTGAATCAGAATTTTTTTTTCATTTTTATTATATAGAAACTACAAGTCTAGATTTTTGGGTGTTTTTAAAACTTGCAAATTGAAAAATTGTCAACTTAAGCAAAATTTTTAACTTTATAATTTATGTTCTAGTTTTAAGGATTCATTTTTTATCGTATTAATTCACTATATTTATGGAGATTAGTGTATGGGTAACATTAACAACAGAATGCTTAAATTATGAAGCAAATGAGGAAAACATTATTGAAGAAATAGTGGGTAGCTTTTTTTATAAAAAATAAATGCAAAAATATGGAAAGAAGAATTATTTTGCAAATTATTATTGCATTGTTCATGTGCTAACTTTATATTCAATATGGGGAATAAGAATGTATCGTATTACAGATTTTTTTTAAAATGATGTACGTTATACATTTCAAAGATGCAGTATTCTTCAGCTTTGCGTCAATGTTCCATTTGTTTAGTATTGGTAGAACTAATGAGAAGTTGTCGTATGAAAATCCAATTAAAATGAAATCTTGTACCCAAATTTAAAATCTTGTACCCAAATTTAAAATCTTTTACCAGTGTAAAACTAGGCAGACTTGCTGTTCAAAGTAATAACTTCTATATTTGGAAACTACTCTCTTTATGCATGATTGTTGTGCTCTTCATTTTGGTACTTTTCTATATCCATCTGTTATGGTATAATACTAACTGAACAATTTTTATTTACAAAAGAAGTAACACAAAATTGATGTTTTATTCTCATATAAACTCATTCAACTTGAGAAAAGGTTGCAATCTGGAATAAGTATTATCTTGTCTATACCTAAGGGTCGAAAACTTTTATTTTGTAAGAATATTAACCACTTTTATTGAATGTAAACTTCAATAGAGCAATTTGCAAAGGGTATTTTCTTAAAAATTATTTTTTACTAGTCTCTATCTGAATCAATTATGCATATTATGACCAAATTATGCTGTTTTATTGCTTAAACTGTGGTTTATGATAGTATACTGTCTGAGAAAAGAATCTGAATTTTGTTAACTTGACTTCATTTGCTTATTATGATTATAAAATTAACAAATATTTTAGAATATGTTATTAAGAGTTTCAAGTATATAAGTTACTTATACAGCTATATTTTAAAATTAGTTAGGTTTATTCACTTCTAAAAATTGAGTGTCGCCCATAAGTAATATTTGGCATTAATTCTTATGACCTCATTAGCTACAAATTTCTTCTGACTGCAGTATTTATTCTAAAGACCTTGTAAAATGTATTGTCAAACGGTGAATGCATTTTGTAATTAGAAGATTCTTTTAATTTGCATTATGAACTTATAAATACCAATTTGTCTAACATGCATTTTTAAAAATGAAATGGATATTTATTTACAAGAGATTAGTATGAAGTGATTCAACTAGTACAAGTATAAAAAATGTGCAGATCAACTACTTTTTCCAAATGAAGAAAGTTCAGATAAAAAAGAAAGTGGAAATAAGATTGATGTGGCATTCTTTTTAGTGGTTTATGGTTAGCAGTTGAGGCAATTCAACAAGTATTATGTACACAATATTGCCTACTCAGCATGCCTGCCTTCACTCTTCACAAATACAGTCAATTTAATTGAAAACCAAAAATAAATTGCTTTTTTACAAAAATAACAATATCAAATATCAAATTGTGCATCTCTCATCACACTAGAACTCTTTTATTCTTTATTTTGATTAAATAAGCCATGAAAGGTTTAATTTTCAAGCAGACATATTTTTGCTTGTTTATGGAAACTGTGAATTGCATTGGGCTTAAACGACTAGAAATCAAGTTTGATTCTTTGCAAAATTGCAATTATTTCTCTGTATAAAGAAAGAGATCTAGAACAGCAGTTAATATAGAAACACTAGCTTATCAAATAAATTAAAATACTATCGAAATATCTCCATTGATATTAAGGACATTATTTTTGGAATGGGGATGTTTTGTGCTGAATACCTATTTAATTGCAGTAGGTACCCAAAGTCGTTTTTAATAAGCTATGGTCAATGTCACCTCATAGTGATGTCCCTCTAATGATAAAGTAATTGTAATTAAAATTAAACCAATAT
This sequence comes from Linyphia triangularis, assembly GCA_963978545.1. NCBI lineage: Eukaryota > Metazoa > Arthropoda > Arachnida > Araneae > Linyphiidae > Linyphia > Linyphia triangularis. The sequence continues at coordinate 34,652,975 of OZ021733.1, forward strand.
TGTTTATAAAAATGAATATCTGTAAATAATTTTAAGAAAATTATTCAGAAATTGCCAAGTTCAATGTTGTGTCTCAGATACTAATATCAAAATTGTAATATGGAAGTAAACAATATTATTTAAAAGCTACACCTATGCCACTTAACTTAAGGTAACTATCAGTTTTACTCTAAACGGTCCAGATAGTATTTATAATTCTTTTTGCATGACTTTGAAGTGTATTGCCAATATTTGAGTTGATATCAATTCAACAATCAGTATTAAAATAAATAAATAAAAATTGTTGAAAAGTAGTTGAGAATGAGCATTTCCTACCTTGTTTGAAGGTAGGGTACTACCATTTGGAATATTTTCCTTATGCCCTCTCCAGAAAAAGTTGCTTGCTATGTTTTCCCAAACTGTTGCGTTTAATTCCTTTTATTATAATTTTTCAGTTGCCATTACTTATTTCTAATTGGTATACTATAAAATTTGAATTGGTGTTTTGATTTATATCACTTTACAAGACAGCTGCAAAGCTTTAAGTTAAATGGTACAAAGCCATTTATTAAATTAACTTGTTTTCTTTTTTTATTGTTTATTTTTAATCTTAAATTATTCCTAGATTTCTTTTTATAGTTTCATATTGTTAACTTACAGGAAAGAGAACCCTATAGCAGATGGATATGGAAAAAAAGTTGAATCTTTCAATATTTCCTTCAAATGATTGAATACTCTTTCCATTACAAACCGCGGTGCAATCATGCATAATGAGTTACAAACTGGAGACAGCATATGTACTAACTATAAGATCTTTACAAAAGGTAATTATCTAAAACTTTTTGAATTAGTCGAAAATGCTTTACATTAAAGCACTTTACTAACGGATCAGCTTATTACTACCTAAGCCATGAATCCCAGAACAGAAACCCTAGAATTCATTCAGATTTTTCAAGTATTTCCTACTTTACCGGATAGAATATGCTTTATTTCATTATTTTAAGCATTAGTGTTTTCCAAGTCAAGTCAAAATGACAAAAATTAATCTTGTTCTAAGGAATTTCAAGACTGAATGCCAAATATATTTTCATATTTATAAATTGTATTATGCTGGGATGGAATGCACACACATTTCAATTTTGTTTGTTCTTGAATATTTTTTGTCCAAGAATTTACACAGGTCTAGTCTGATTGGTATTTGAAAATAAAAAATATATTAACATACTAATTCTCTAATTGATATATTTAGCTTAGTGCTTATCTTTTGTTACTTTTCAGGAAAGGTGATATGGCTATACTTTCTGAGATAAGAAATTTTGTGATGACTTACAACATTAAACAGACTTTAATAGCTGAGATGACTAAAATGAGTCAGCCATATGTAAGTCGATTTTTTCGTGGTGATATTCAGGATATGCCTGATCGCACGAAGAATACCTTTTTCATGTGGTACCTAACCTGCAAAAATAACCCTTTAAAATTAGGTGAGTTCTACAGACTGCAATGATCACATAGATTAGCATCAGAAATACTTCTTTTGAAAGAAGTGATATTAATATATATGAATATATTTAATGAATATTAACATTTGATCACAATTACTAAAATTTTAAGACACATAATTGTTATCAATTCCACCTTTATTGTTTGTTATTTTTTTTATCAGGAATTAAAAAATATATATTTTTTGATGTTTAATATTTTTATGCTGTTTAATTAAAATGCATTTTGATTTATATATTGAAATTAATTAAACTTATTTTTAAGCATGTTTAAAATCTATTTTCCCTTTAACCCTTTTACCTCCTGACTGTATTAATGCATATATATACATATGTGAAGTGAGATTATAACCCCTTTTTCTGTTTAAATGAAACAAATTAAAAGCATTTTTTATAAAGGACTATTTTTGGTTATTTAAAACAACTGTTAAGACAACAATCATAATTTCCAGACGTTCGTAGTACACGGTTTTAAATTTTTTGCTGCTTGAAATATAAAAGAGGGTCCTTAGACTAATCTTTTGTCCAATTGACACTAAATCTAAATATCTGTAACTCCTTTAAATATAATTATGTAACATTTAAAAACTTGTTAATATGTTTATCAGCACATATTGCTATACCCTTACTTGCACAAAAAGTTTAGGGTTTCTAGGCTAAATTCTGATCAAGGCAAGCCACATCCTACCATATGACACTGTATTAATTAAACAAACATTACCATTAGTCTATTTTTGAACTGGATAAACAAACTGTAACATCATACCTTATTATTTACTTTAGGTATATATGCATTAAATAGTAGTCCATGATAACATCACATAATGTATACAGTGTGTGTAATGGAGGTGAAAGGAGTTGCAATAAGATTGTGTAACTATTCTTGCCTGCATGTAATAAACACAAACTTTTTATTATAATTTATTTCTCTCAAATTCACTGCATATAGTAAAATATATATTTTATCAATTACCTTTTGTCTTTTTACAATTAGTTCAAAATATTTTGAAATGTTATGCAAAGTTTTCCTGCTGTTTGTCAATCAAATGCTCAATTGATATAAGCATTATAAATAGGATTAATCTTTTCTAATTACAACTATTGTGATGAAATACTTTTTTTTTTATTTAAGTATGACACAGTTTAATAGTTTTCTTTTTTGCAAAACAATGGCTTACAGGTGCAAAAAGTCATATGCCCTCTCCCTCTTCCCCCTCAAAAAATTTAATTTTTCAACAATTCAGTGTCCATAACATTCCTGTCTTGAAATACCTGATTTAATTGTTAAATAAATATATATATATTTGTATCGAATTTAATTTCTCTAAATATCCTTAACTGGAGCTGCAAAATTTCATGTATGTAGTTTTGGTGTCAATCTGCACAGAATTTTTTTTAGATACCCTGTTTCTCTGTATTGATAAATGTCTCTTAAAAAATATTCAATCGTAAAACAATCAAAGGTATTGAACATCATTTACTATGCTGTTTAAATAGGCAATGATCATATCTGTATTAATGTATCAATATGTTAATTTTATTTATTTTTTATTTGGTAACAAAGAGAAATTAACATTTCTGTACCCTTTTAAGTGCCACACTTTACCACCTTGTAGATGAATTATTTGTGCCTTTGAACATGACCATAGTTATTCACAAAATGTTTTGTAGGCAGATCCAACAAAAATACTAATTTCTATGAACTGTTCTTTCTATGCACAACTATTAAAGACTAATTACATTTTAATATATCTGCAAGTTAACAGATACTGTCCCAAATGTTCTTTTAAGTAAAATGTTGATGTTTGTTAGCAGTAATCACTGGTAGGTTAAAGGCAGCTTAGTCTAACCCATTCATACTTTTTAACCATATGGTGGAAGCTATACTCCATCAAATTAAGTGATAATTCGCAATGTGATATATTTTAGTTTTAATGAGCTAGGATATGTTTGAATTGTATGTAGATTTAATTTATGTTAATAAAGATTGAAGAATAATACTGTGAAAATTGAGTGGCACAAATATTGTAGAGACATGCTTACAAGATAAACTGTTTACAATCCTGTTGATTGCAATCGATAAAGCTGTTATCTATTTTCAATGTTTCTTGTACTTTTGTTGCCTGTAAATAAAGTTTTCCTTTTTATATGATGTTTTATTTGATGTTGGTTAATATTTAGCCATTATGTTTTTATGTGAACAATATGCCAGATATATTTTTCACAAAACCAACTATTTCGATTGTACCGTCTTTAAATCACACAATAAAACACTTGAAAAACATGTTTAGTGTTAAGAGTAAAATCATCCATCATCAGATCAAATCATTCATAAAAATATTGTCAGAGAACTAGAAATCTTTATACTTAATTATACTTTCTTCAGTTATTAAGTTTATCTTTATGTGTATATTTTATAAAGTAGCTTGAGTTAAAGTTTAAAAAGTCATTTTTATATTTCCTAAATTCTGTTTTTATATTACACAGTTTTCATTGAATGCATTGTCCTAATCACAAAAGGTCAAAACCCATAACATGAAAATAAAAAAAGTTCATAGGTATATATCATATGCCTTTCTCAATTACTATGTCTCACTTTACAGGCTTGGGTGCTAATTTCAACAGAACTATTCAGCAGTGTAATGGTGGTAAAACTAACCAACCTATATAATATTTATTTTAAAGTACAATATTAGTGATCTGGCAATATACCTACAATTATATTATTTTTATGTATTGGGTTTTATCTCATTTGAGTCAAATGCAGGCAATTTCCCCTTGAAATACTTCTTGGAAGACGTACTCCCTTGATACTTGGACTACTTTCAGCTGTCCAGAACTTATTCTAATGGTGTTTCTGTGTAGCATAGCTCCCATATAGTGTGCCAGAAAATATCTAATACAATCAACCAACATTTGTCCATGCATTCAATTTATACTACTTACTTGTCTGTTAAGATAATATTCCATTTTCCTGCAAATTTTATTCTAATTTATTTTAAATTACTATATTTACCTTTTTGAAATTTAAACTAAATATTTTAGTAAGTATACTTCAATATGAATATCTGTATGAGTAAAATGATACATGAAGCATTTAATATGTTGAAATTGAAATTCCTTCAGATTGAAAAGTTCATAGTATTTAACCCCTTGCCTGTGGAATATATTTGAAAACCCATTTGCGTTGCCCAAACAGTTCGGGCATCACAGGCAATGGATTATATTAAATGTGATCCCCTATAGTAATTTCAGAAATATTTATTTAAATTATCAATTTTTATCTTGCGGTCACTAAACAATATATTAGTTTAGAAGGAAATTTGCTACACTTCTTCAGATTTTGAATATCATATACAAAATACAATTAAAGTTGAGTGCTTTAATTTCTAATTATGTTAGGAAACTTAGTATCAGAATTAGCATTCAAATTAGCCTTAAATTTTATAAATTGTCAATTTTAGTAGGTGTTTGTTATAAAATGTATCAAAAATATATCTTGGGCAAGCAGCATTTAAAAAAAAAAATATTAATATTTGAAGTAGAATACTTTCAACCCACATACTTCAATTACAAGTTTCTTTTTTTATCAAAGCTGCTTTATAAATTATTTCAAATATAGATAAACAATTTTATTTTAAAAGGAGGTATTGTTTCAAATTTATAAAAATGTTGAAAAAGTAAACCAATCTATTATTTATCTCTATATTTATTGGCTCATCTTGGAGTAAAGTGGTTTGCACTCGATTGCCTCATGTTCAAAGGATTGGTTTGAATTCTGTTCAGTTAATTAATTTGAGAAAAAAGATATTTACCTCTGTTGGCATAAGTACTACATGCATAATTGACGCATTAAAAAACAAACCTTATAAAATGTTAATGTAATTTTTTTTTTGTTTAAACATATGTTATCAAAAATTTACATTCAGGTATCTAGAAATAAGAGAAAAATCAAACATTGAATTTGAGATTGAAAACTTTTCAGAAACATTACAAGTTAAATGTAATAAAGTGGATTTGTATTATAATATAAATTATATCTATAATCATGCATTTCAGTTCACAATTTAATGGAGACTTCAATAAAATATCTATACAAACTTTATCTCACTTTTCCCTTAGTTAATAATAAAAATTCATTGTTTCACTAAATTAACAAACTCTTATTATTTTCCCTTGCATCTAACTTTCTATTGCATCCTTTATTTTTCCAAGTATGCAACTGTTATGGTAATTAAGCAGCACTTCAGAGAAATATGTTACATCCTGTATTTAATAAATGCATCTTGTTTAGCTTTTTCCTTCAGTTTTACAATAATACAGATTGTCCCAATTATGCTAACATGAGTTTGAACAGAAAAGAAAGGTTAAACTACTGCTGAATAGTTCTGTTGAAATTAGCACCCAAGCCTGTAAAGTGAGACATAGTAATTGAGAAAGGCATATGATATATACCTATGAACTTTTTTTATTTTCATGTTATGGGTTTTGACCTTTTGTGATTAGGACAATGCATTCAATGAAAATGGGAAATTTTGATAGTTAGACTTTAAAATTATTTTACTTGTTTGATAAAAAGTTTCAAACCATTCATATTAGAAAATGCTGAACCATTTTGAAAATTTTTCAAAACATTTATACTCATAAATACATAACTAGCTTAAATATATAATTTCTTTTTAAAGGTTATGCAATAATACATATATTAATTATAACTTGTTTAATTTGCTTTTTTTAAATAAATACATTGTTACTCCAATATAAGTTTGAAAAAGTATTTAAGGAAAAGTAGCCTACAGTCATGCTACAGCTAACAATATTCCACATCATAAAAAAAGTTTTAGAAATGTGCTTTTCACAATACTTTATATTTGATATTCTCATATTAAACCTTCTACCAAATCAAATAAATTAACACTTGAAATCTTTACTGATTGCATTTATCAAAATATAAAATACGAGTTGTGTGTTGCACCTTTTAGCACTACAGTCAAGAAACATTTTGAAATTTAATTTCTTTTTCACTAAAACAATTCAATTACTTTTATGAATTTCTTGAGAATTCAATTAAATAACAGGAGCATATATAATTCTGCAATGAAAGGTCATGCAAAACAAGATGGAAATTGAGAAGATATTTGAAAAACCTCCACTTTGTTCAGTTATTTAAATTATTGAATCCACCAGATATGAAGTATCTAAAATTGAAAACTGCCTAATATTATAAGAGTTTAGGCTCTTTATATATATAACATTGTAGCCCTATTTAATATTAATATTTTTCAGAATCAAGTTCTTAGTTACTTAATTCTTAAAATACTAAATAGCATTTTTTAGTATTGCAAAAATAGACCCAATTCAAATACCCCTTTAAAATGAAACAATTATTGGTTTTCTAGCATATTAGTATTATTTTTCTTATACTTATACTTTTAGAAGTAAAGGGAAAATGAAAATCTGCATAATTAGTATCATTATATTAAAAGAAATAAATTTTTCAAAATATTTTTGTTTATAAAAAATCTGTTATGAGTTACCTCCATGCCCTTGAGTACATCATACAAATAAGAAAAGTTTCAAAACAACTGCATACATTCAAGTCATAATATTATACAATGGTTTAGGTTTATACAGCACATGCTGAGGTGCATTCTCTATGTACTCGAAATAAAAAGCATTAGAAACTCAAATAATTTCAATGAAATCATTTGATCTTGACTAGTGGTGTGAGTGTCATCAAATCAGGTATGCGGACAAATATATTGGAATGTAACCTCTGTATTCAATAAGAGAATTAAATTACCTTTACAGTTATTAAGAAAGATTTTATTAACTTCTGATAGCTTACATTAAATTATTAAAAAGACATCCCGAATAACACTTTCCAAGTTTCTTTTTTTAATATATCTACACATATATGCACACATATGTAAAACATTCATATACATTAAGGATAGCTATTGGTATAGCTTTTTAAAAATTTATATCACTATATGTTTTTGTAAAAAGAAAGCATATCGTCACCTCCATGCTGCTATATCTAGATGATTCCTAATTAGTCATTTTTTAGATATATGCATGACAAGTCATGAACTACCCTCTTTTATTGTATGCCACAAGTAGACAACTGTAGAAAGGTTCCATTCTGTTTATATTAAAGCCATTAGTAGTACCATTTAAAGGACTTGAAAACTTTTCAAATGTGTTTTTCTCAAACCTATTTGATGCATTTATCTAGTACATGGTATAGCAGTTATCTATTTGTAGCATTAGTGTAATGAGATGTTATTGTTATTTATTGTATGTTTCTGATTCATCATGAATTTTTTTTGTATCTGGGATTTTGAGCTGGGAGTTATTAGTGGATTAGCATAAGCGGATCTTTATTTAATCAATTCCCTCTGGAATCTTTGGTTGAATTTTGAAAATCCTTGATAGTGTTCCCCAACATTCTTATAATACATTCTAGTATTCTTTATTAATTTATTTTCTTAAATACTTTCATCAAAGCAGAATTAACTTTGGAAATTTAAATAATTAAAATTTACATAATCTTTTCTTTATTTACTCAGCTTCAATAGAACTTTAAACAAATAAAATTTTATTTCATAATACAGAAATTGTACAATGTCATGAATCATATTTATAGTAAGAAATTTGTATGAAGAATTGTGCAATGTTTGAACTAAACCAGTTTTTAATTATTCTTACAAAATATTACTGCTCATTAACTTTCATTTAAAAATGAATATACAGTAAGATTTATACTTTGTTCTTATTTTAAAATAAATTACCTAGAGTTTGAAATATTTTTATTTTCTTTATTACTTTTAGCTCAAATGTGTCCAAGTTCTGGTATTAAAAGGATGGTTTCAGAATCTGGGGACTTGATTCCACTAAAGCGTGAAAGATTTACATTTAAAGGTTCCCATCTAGCTGTCCTAGAGCAATATTATGAGCAAGATCCTTATCCTGATACACAAGTTAGAGAAATTATTGTTGAACAGTGTAACAAAGCAGCAGAAAAATGCGGTAAATATATTTAAGTTAGCATACAAATATTGATTTTTCCCAACCTTTATGGAAATGTATAACAGGTGTTCTTTTAAAATATTAAAATATTTTTTTTTAAATAATTGGAATTATTTTTTTATTATTTTTGTTGCTTTTGTTATTATGGTCATCTGTATTTTAATGAAGTAAACTTATACCCTATCTAATGAAGATAGTGGACTCTCAATTCATATTCTAAATATAATCAATTACACGTCCGAGATGAAAAAAATTACTTAAAAATAGTGTTTTATAGTTTTTGGATGGTAGTTACAAGAAAAATAATTTAAAAAACCCATCACATACAATTTTGTTACAAATCACAAGTATAGAGTGTTTGAATTTTGTATACTTAAGAGAAACTTGTTACATCATAATCTCACTCCCACCGATGTCCATCTTAGTTTAGTGCTATACATGAATTTAACCCTCTGAGCGTCAAGGGAATGGGCAAAATTATACAGTTGTTTTCCCTGCAATAATTTTTAAATTTTATTTCTGATCCAAATATATAATTTTTTTTAATTATTTTTTATTTATTTTGTTTTAAGTAGGTTCTAAACTATCATTATAATAAAAAGATTAAAAAAATATTTTATTTTACATTTTATTTATAAATTTAAAAAGGTTGTGTATTGCTGGAAAAACTGGGGATCAAATGACGGATATATACACCTGTGACCCTCAGAAGGTTAAAATTCCAAGCTTTGGCAAGAAATATTTTTACTTTTAGTTTGTATTGTGGAAGATACAGGTTTCAGAGGATTTTTTTAATTACTAAAAGGACTGTATTAATTTACCTTCAGATGATAATTACTTTTGCTATGCTTGGGGTAGCTATGCAATAGAAACATTTCGGATTTTGCAGAAGTGTACCTTGCTTGTTTTGACATGGAATTGGGGGATCAAAACAAGTTTTGAGCACTACTGAAGTTTCTTCTGTTTGTGAAAAAGAATAAACACATTGGTTTCTAAGTAAAAAAACAATTTGTTCAGTTTGGTGGTTTGGAGAGAGTCGTAACATCATACCCAAGACTGCTATTTTTATGCATGCAATGTAAAAGGTTTCAATATTAAAAACGAAAAGGAGATATCGTAACCTAAAATTCTATTTTTCATATCCCTGTCTCACATGAATTAGGTTTATTGGTTTTATACCCTTCCCCAACAGATAAGTTGTCAATTTTTGATGATTTAGAAACAGTATGTCTATGATGATGATGGATATGACCACAGCTGCAATAAACCTTAACTTTTTACACATTTTGAAGTAAATAATTCAGAAGCTTAGATCTTCTTAAGAAATTGGCACAGGTTTTAGTTTCAGACTGAATTAAAAAAATTTTGATTCCTGGTATGTCATTTTCTTGGTTTTGAAGCAGAGAAGAAGAGTAAGTTCTCTTTTCTCTCAAAAGGTTGAACTTGTTTATTGCTTTGATGGTTCCAGGCTTCATAACATCTTTCAATATGTATTACAAATCTCACAAAAGGAGTTTATTTGTTGATTTTTCAAAAAGTTAAAAGAGTGCTATAAAAATCTTAAATTGAGACAAAGTTTGTGGTATTTTGAAGTTAATATCTATGTTGCTTGGTCAAAAAGAGTGGTCACGTGTAATTCATGGGGGTTTTTTTAGGGGGGGGGGGGGAATGAAACTTTATGATGTGAAGAAAAATTTCTCAAAAGAAAGACATTGAAACCCTAAGTCAAAAATATTCAAAGGAGAAGTTTGATTAATCAAAATGCTGCTGCTATATAATAAAGCATTATAAAACAATATGTTAAGAGAATGTTTTAAATACATTAGTGAACAGTTACTGTGTTTCTCCAAAGTAAAGGTGATGGAAGGAGCAATTGTAAGGACATGAAAAAAAGTGATAAGAATAAAAAAAATCTTAACCCTTTAAATCCCACGGAGTCAGCGTTGTGGGTTTCACAAAAACCCAATGACTTTCCATTCTCCATTCGAAAAAACTGAAAATGAACTCGCCCGACTCGTTCTCCTGTAGGCCACACCTGGGTTTCCTGTGGGGGTCACTGTCGACCATTAAAAGATCATTACTATATGTCTACAACTTGCAATAGGGTTGTGCATTGGGTCATCTACTTTATATGTCGGAGCATTTAGTCAGCATCTTATCAATGAATGAAACGCCACCGCTAAGTACTTAACAAGATTCGCATACAAGAAAAATCCTGACTATCTTACTCAGTGTCCAAAGGGTGGGGCAGTTTCACAATGATTACTCTAAACCCATGGCTCCCCTTTACATGCTCCACAATAGCCTATTGTTGAGGATCGTCACGCTTCAACCACTGCCGGGAAGATTCACCACAGTTTGAAATATCCGTATCCCCCCAGACCGACCAAGGGCGACTGGCTGGGAATTTTTCTACAAGGCGATTTAGGGCGGGTCAGGATTTAAAGTGTTAAGCTCACATGGAAGACAAATGAGAGAAAAGCCTATAAATCTTTCGAATTAGCAGTAACCAACTTTCTTGGAAACATCTTAGTCGGTAAACAACATTTAACAACAGTAAACAACATTTCTTGGTCGGTAAATTTCATGGTACTATATGGTTGTGATATGAGCTTAAAAGCTTGTTTTCTCTATTAATGCCTGGTTAAATTTCCTAAAACTTAACGTGCAGTCAGCCAGGAACAATGTGAAAGTTTTTCCCAAGACAGAGAGAAAGTGGAAAGGCAATATCAAAGAACGCAGAATATTAGCATGATATCCTACTACTGCTAGATGTTAAAAGGAGACAATCCAAGTAAATTTACAAGAAGAAAAGTGGAAAAGAAGTTATGAGGAAAAGAAAAAAGCACTGCTAACAAGATTTCTAATCACTTTTATGAACTCATAGTTTGAATGATGACATAACTAAGATATAAATATAAATTATAAGCTGTGTGGCCCTGTGTTACAGAGGACCATGATTGTGTATATGTTTCAGCTTTGACACTTGGCAAACCATTTTTGCTTCCTAGGTTCATTGCTATGGGAACTTGCTTTGCTCACTAAAAAGGTAATTGTTGCTTGAGCGTAGGCTTGCCTTGGTCGCTAAAAAGTACATTGCTACGTGAACCCTTATTATTAGAAACCCACTCCTCCCATCGCGAAACAAAACAAAATTCTGGTTATTACAATTCTGGCATGTTTCGGCTGCACTAACATTTCTGACCACGGGCCGCCACTGACCTTGAGTACAAGAAAAAGAAATTTCAACCTCGTATGACAAAAGCTCACAAAGCAACTTGGTTATCCTGGGGAAAAGAAAAAGAACATTGAAACTGAAGTGACAAGTAGAAGACAGAAGTGTTCAGCATTAAAAAAAAAATTCATTTTGGATGATCCTACTGGTTGGCGTTACTACTTGCATGATCTCCATAAGAAGGAACAAATTTGCTAAAAAATATAGCAAGGTGGTGGATCCCTAATGGTGTATGGTTCGTTTTGATACAATGGGAAAATAAACCTTGCATGTCCAATGGGGCATATAAAGGTGACTGACTACCAAGAGCTAATCTTTTGTCCTTTTGGAAAGCAATTGGTGGGACATGTTTGATCTACCAACAAGGCAATGCTTCAATTCACATTGCTAAATCAAATCGGGAATGGCTTCTTAATAATGGTATGAATACAATGAACCGACCCACTATTTCCTCTGACCTGAACCTAACGAAAAATGTACTTCTTTCCAGGGTTGTTTATGAAAATGGCAGTCAATAATAATAGTTTTTGCAAGTAGCCTTTATATCTGCATTGAAAATCATTGAATGTATAGTGCTACAGAGGCTTATATATGAATGCCAAGTCGCTTTTTTTTGCAGTGGGAGTCAATTAGGAAGTATTTGTGGGACATTATGTGGGCTGAGGTCATCTTTTTGCAAAACTTTAAATGTTCTTTTTTTGTTATTTAATTCCAATAAAATTCATTACACCTGAATCTATGTGTCTTTCATTTGGTTTCAATAACACATTTTACTGTATACCAACTGCAGTTCTTAGCATTACATACTCTAAAGTAAAACAAAATAAATTGGGTGAGGTCAACATTTTGCAAAACACTTTCTCTAAAGTCACAAGGATAGACCCACAAACTTACACACTTTGTTTTATTATTAAAGATGCATTTCTTAGGTGATAAAATAAAATTTCAAAATATTTCCTTCAAATTGTGAAATTATTTTGTGAAAAAACCTTACACGATGCAAAAAATGGATTTAATTTTTGGAATCAGCATGAAATGTGATATAAAATCAGTTATCAAAGCTAAAATAATTTTTAAACATTTTTGGTAAATCTGTGGTATTTAAATCATTCAAAATCTTGTTTCCCTTGGTGTTAAATAATGCACTTATAAAATTGAGCTCTGTTTCAGAGTGGCCTTTATCTGATAGAGATACAGTGACACTTCCAGTGGTAAATAACTGGTTCAATAATAGAAGAAAAGATGCAAAGAAACAAATGAGAATGAAGCATGGTAATTAATGTCCAATATTGAATTTATAAATGTGTTTTTCTTTAAATACTTTCATTTGCAACTCTTAGAGTTTTGAATTGATGTGAATCTGCATAATTTCAGGATAACATTTGCATGAATATTTGATTTTTGTTTTGTTTAACTAGATTTTATATTAATTTTGAATTCATAATATATTTTGTAATTTAATAAAAAATTTATTACAAAAATGTATTTATAAATATTGTTGCTTTTCCATGCCATGTGCTAATAGGTTTGGTAATATCAGTGATCATCCCCAAGCTTTTTTCAAGGGTGGGCGTGCCCTGCCTTCCCTTTTTCTTTAAAAATAGCACCCTTCCTGCATTTTTTAGAAAAAATGCCACCCTGCACAAATTCACAAAACTTTTTCCTCCCCCCCTAACTGTATGTAATATGCCTGTCTCCCCTACTGAAATTGCCCGTCACCGCATGCACATTCCTATTCAAATGTGCAATGCACAGATTAGGGAGTAAAATCTTTGAAAGGATGCCGAAACCACATGCGTCATTAGTAGGTGAATGGATTATAGGGAGCCGTCTCAAATTTTTTTAGTGCTAGTTAGCATGGATAGCCATCGTTTGTTAGCATAGATAGCCATCGTTCTTTTGCATAGATTCACCATTTCGGTGTTTGATTAAGAGTATTTCACTGGATTTTAACCATGCCTTCTTACTCCAAATAGAGAAGAAAGGAATTTGAAAGGGTTTATTAAGTTAGTTAAAGGTGTATAACCATCAAATGTTTACACTAAGCTTTTAAAAAGAATATTTCCATTTGGACATGAGTATAATTGCGATGCCTATTAAAATTGGGGAATATTTTTTGTAGTTTTAGGAAACTTTGCAAGGGTTGTGAAAAGTTCTTGCCTAAATATTCATTGTATCAAAACATTCTTATCTTGATTTTACAGTATTATAAATTGATATTTTTATGAAAATGAATATTTAATGAAAATTTTACTGTGTAGGTGGTTTTTAATAATTTTCTTTGTCTCATTCTAGCAGAAGTAGAACAGCAGCATTTGATCAGTATTTTGATATTGTTAAGAGTTTCTTGAGCACGTTTTTAATTCGCTGCCTTTTAAGCACTATAAATTTTTTAAAAAAAAATCAAAAATATTCACTCTGGTCGAAAAGTAAAACAATATTAGAAATTATGGGCAGATGCAAATTTCTGCAATTTATCATAACAGTGCCCTCGGAAACAGGATGTTGCTCTTTTTTAGAAAATAGTACCCTGCACTTTTTCATTTCTAGGATGAACCCTGGTAATATAAAACAGTTGTATTGTTTGAATTTTAAGATAAGTATTTGCATTAATCAAATAATTTATTTACAAGATTAAATCAGCTTCATTATTTAGTTAAATTGAAGTGTTTTCTATGTACTCTTAAAAATATTTTGTTTTATAAGCAGTAAGTGGAAACAATACACATGCGATTTTTACATTGGCAAATCTGGTTTATAATTGTTTGGAAAAATAATGAGCCACCATAGAAATTGCAGTTAAATTATATCTGTCAACTATCCTTTTTGCAATTAGAAAAAAAATAATCTTTCCAGACATTTTTTCAACATAAATTATGTATTTTCTAAACGTTCAACCAAATAGAATGAGGTTCAAGTACTTTAAATAAGTAAAAATATTTATCAATTGTTTCTCTTTTTTCAGGCCTTACCAATATGAATGTTCACTCTTCTTATCAAACATCGTATCCCAATGTTCTTCCCATGGGAAAATGGTCTCCAGGATCTATGTCATCATCTTCATCATCTTTTAATTATCATACACTTTCCAACGAAGTAACAGAAAGTGATAGCTCATCTACTTCAGAACGAATAATAGACAATGACACTTGTTTAAAGAATGATGTCATTGAACAAGAATCTTGTGATATAAAACTTATTTTATAGTATTAAGTTTTAAGGTTAGTATATTTTTCTCACTACTTCAAAGTGTCAATAATTAGCATTTAAAATAATTCTTATGCCTCTAAACTTTTTTCAAATACCCATTAAATGTTTTAATAAAAGCAACTTATAACAATGATTATTACTTATATTTCATAACATCTGAAAAGTAAAATTAAAAAGCTATGCAGATACTTGATTAAAATCTTAAGACTAAGGATAGTTTTGAATTCTATAATTTGTATTTATGTGGAGATCTGTTGATTTCAATTATTAGTTACAGTTTATTCAATTTCATTTACATTTAAGATAACAAATAGTATGAATTGGTGGAATTGAGTAAAGAAACAAAATTTTGTTTTGATCTGATGCAAATATATCTTGAGTGTGACTTATCTTTTGTGATTGAACAACCACTTCTATGTTCTATTATAATTAGAGTTTTTAACAGGTGCCGCAAGTTTTCAACCACTGGGATATCTTTGGTTAAGCACAAGATCGTTATGACCATCTATTTAGAGAAATTATAATATTTAATTCCCATGTTTTCTCTTGCCTGTACTATGTGTGCATAAAGACAAATGACCCTTTACATCAGTTATTGTGATAGAATTTTATGAATACAAATGTATGCCACTTGTAAGTGTGCAACTCTGTTTATATTTTGAATGTATATACAACAATGTATATTCCTGTAAAGTTATTGAATTTGAAGTTACTCTAGTTCATTAAAAAATGTTTCATTTTAGATTTAACAAAGATTAAAGTTTTGGTATCAAAAGTTAGTTGGATAATTTTCTTTTAGAGTTCTATGCTTGCATCATCATTTGTCCTATTAAGTTTTACATAGGATGTCACAACCTTAATTATCAGCATCCACATCTTTTTCATAAGAAAAAGATGATATTTCTTGTACAAGGTTATAGTTTAATAATTATTCAGGTTGTATAATTAACATTAAAAAAGACAAACCAACCTCTGAGAATATAACTTATAAAAAAATAACATGTAATTTGTACCATTTGTATAAAATCTTTTCAGAGTATTTTTTACAGTAGAAAGTATAAAAGTTTTGAAAGATAAATTCTTGATATGAAGTTGACAGGCAATTTAACATATGTAAGCATAAGTGTTCCACAAATTTATTGGAATTTTACTAATAATTATTGCACACACTATTTATTTTAAAATTATTTTTTGAACAGCTTATTAGCAGTTATACCTAATTAATGGTTCATTTACTAATTTCACTATAATTGCATCATAAAAACCTAAAGTTCCTTTAACTCATTATTGGTTAAAAACATAGATATGGTAATAAACTTAACAAATAAAATCGGTTTTAAAAACTCACCCTTTTCAAAGAAATTAATTGCTTTCAATACTATAGAAAATAAATACCTATCAATCAGTGCCATTTCAATGATTAGTCAAATCATTCAAGTATAAAAGCGTAGGCAATATTTAGTGACCTTGTTTTTAAAATGTTATATTTTGCTTGTTATAATTTAGAATTTAAAGTTCAAACCTATGTAAGCAATATTAATTAGGAGATTTAAAAAGGGAAAATATGGGCTTATCCTTTAAAGTACAGCTTTAATATATAGAAAATTATGAACACATACTCAGCTGAATTGCCTTCTATAAAATATAAAAAAAGCCTACTTGAATTTCACTCAGATTTCTGATGTCATTGATTAGATTACATGGTTTTACCCATTTACGACAGTTTAAATTAGGTTGTTTGAGCAATTATAAAAACAAGCACAATACTATGTAGTGGTATAAAGAACAGTTTGGTTGACTTTTGTGTTGGTAAATTTGCCAATTTCAACACTATTTGTAAAAAAATGTATTTTGCAATTGACAAAATTATTATTTTTTGCATAAATTATGCAAAAAATAATAATTTTGTCAATTTGAAAATATACTTTTTTAAACTTTGATATTTCAAAATCAGTTTGAGTATAACTAAATTTCTGAAAACAAATACAAAAAGACCGTAAATCTAGAATGTTTTGAAGACTTTTTATAACATTAAGTAATCATAGTTTATGCTAAAGGTTTAGTGAACTAAAAATTACAAGACTTTTATATTGGTATTTAAGAGCAGTTCAATTAGTAGTTTTTGAGGAAACAAACTATTCAACTTGTAATAAATCTAAAATTATTCTAAAAAGTATCCCCAAATTACAGAATCTGTCCTTTATACAAATTCTAATTTCTAAAATAATCAAGTCTGTACATTAACTATGACTGAAAATTAGATACACCAAAATGTTTTGCTAGTTTTAAAAGGAGAAGCTGATATTCATTATAAAAACAGCAGTTTACTAACCTTGCAAATTTTTGTATTCTATTAACTACTTTTTGGTGACACAAATCCAATTAAATAAAGATTTCAACAAATGGGAACTGTTTTAACGTGTTGTTCTATGATAAAAATGTTGAAGAAATAAAGGTTTTCAACAATATAGAATACTTACAAAATTTTTATTTTTTTTTATCCATGTTTAGCATTTGGTAGAAAATGCATCTTGGATAACAATGCAATATACATTTGGTGTAGGAATGATTGCATAGAGACTAGATGAATTTTTGCCTAGTTACAATCAATGCTTATATTTCTCACTTGACTGCAACATAAGCTATGATCACGGAAGTCACCCCAGCCTCCATTTCCTTTTGGGGCTTTGAATGGCTTCCTGAAACTTTGGTGAACTAGTAAAGTTTCTGGAAAAAGATATTGACTGGAAGAACTCAAGACTCTCATGACTTTGTGCACAACACGATCACTGCTACAATCTTTACCTCTGTGATGAACTCCACTAAAAGTACAATATAATATTTGAAATAGGAAACTTTTGAAATATGATTTATAATAAATATTAGTATCTAAAGTACATAATATCAAGTTATCTTTTTCATAACGTACATTTTACAATTTACTACACGGACTATAATATATCTAAATATAAGCCAGTACAAGTGTGTTTTAAGAGATACCATGCTGGTTAAGTAGAATTTCACTTGTAATAACTTTTTAGGTGTTTACTGATATCCATCGGATTGAAACACCTATTAGAAACCGTAAAAAAGTATGTTTTACCATTCTTTTCTAATCTGGCTCTCATTATGTGAACTGCAATGAAGTGTAGCATATAAATAATAATTTGAGTAAAAGCAGTTGTTATTTTAATTAATTTGGAGGAATTAAAATCAAAAGTACATCCTCGACCTTTACGAACACCTCAAATCAATAACAAAAAATCCAATAAGGATGAAGCTAAATGCAACATTAATTTATCAAATAAGTAATTAACAGGAGAAAACTGAAATTAAATGTTTTCTGCTTTATTATATATCCTGTCTTATTATATACCTTAATTGTTTTCAACTATAATCAATCTCTAGTGTGTTATATCACTCCCTAATATTCACAGACAACACGTTTTGCATCTTCTCCTACTCAATTGACAATTCAACTAGAGTTAATAGTTTTGTTAGGTTACAATTTTTAGAGACTTGACTTATCGGGCGATTATAAATACTGATGTTAAATTAAGTTCGATACAAAAACAAAATTATAAGATATTGGATAAGTAATTAAATAGATACATACCACTCTCCAATATGAAAAACACGAGGAGCAATGGCTACCATGGCAGTTAATGGGGATGGTAGGCATGTAGCACTCACATGTTGCAATGACCAATCCCAATTATAGTCATCAAAGGAACAAAATGCCTGATAATAAAAACATTTTAAAGTTGCATTTTACAACACTAAAATTATATACATACCTAGAATTGCACAAATGGGAACAAGCTAATTTTCTGCATACTTTAAGACTATTGTGGTAATTTAGATACTTTTGAGCTTCCTAAACATGCAGAGTTATAAAAAAAACTATAACTTTTTAATCAGTTGTACATACCTTGGCACACTTTTTTATTTGATCCCACAAGGTTCGATTTATTACCATTCCCATATTATGCTTGCTAGATAGCCACTTGACGATTTCTATCTAAAATTAACAATAGAAAAAAGTTCAATTATTTATAGCAAATATATTACATTAACTATTTTTATGAACTGATAATTTAAATTTTTAAGTATGCCATTAAATAAGTCAAAATTTTAAATATTGAAATACATTTTTTTACATGCTAAATTACTTTTTTCTATAGTACAGTCTGAACTAGTTTATCCTAAGGATTTCAGGATATATATTTTTGGTTAGGTGTTACTAGTTTATCCTAACTATTTTATCCTTATTAGCTATAACTATTTTGGACACAACATCGTCTACAATGAAACAATTAGATTCAAACCAGCATCTTTGGATTGAAAATCAACACCTTTAGCATAAAATGCTCTAACATTAGCATCATGCTTTCTGTTCAAGCTTAAATGGCAGAAGATTGCTTTTATTAAAAAAAATTATGATGAAAGCACTTAAATTTGCATAAGAAAAACCATATTAGTAATTTTTTTTAGAGTTTTAAATTGTAAACCATTCCATTGGACATAGGAGGTTTAGAAGAGGATGCACATGATTTTGTTTATGGATGGAAGTAAATGTACAATGAATGTAATTAAAGTTTAAAGAAATGTCATTGAAGGTTTTTATTTTTGGATGTGCAACCATGGTTTTGCCTCTTGAAACATTATTACATCTTCACTGTAAAGCAATAAAGTACCTTAATATGAATTATGGTTTTGGTATTACAACAGCAGAAACAAACAATAACTTCTTGGCCAAACTTAGTTATAAAAAGACAATTTCTATTAAGTATCATTCCAAAGAATAAGAAATCCTAAAAAGTCTTGCCAAAAGTTTCAGTTCATACAGGTTTTAAATTCATACAAGTAAAAGATTATTAATTTTCAAAACTTTTACAAATGGATAGCATAAGCACTTTCTTGTTAAAAATAACAAAAAACAAATTGCTTAAATGCTCCCAAACGATATACCTACATAAAAAACACCTCATTAAAAGAAACAATAAATAAAGTGATGAACTATATCTCACCCATAAAAAGCAATAAAACATTTTATGATGAGTTAGTTCACCAGTAACAGACATGGTACAGCTCCTAAGCAATAAAAGCTGAACTTCATGCAAAAGCAATATAAACCAACTAAAAACATAGAATTTTCAAAACATTTTAGAAATCAAACCAACTTAAAATAGTTATACTAGTATATTTTCAAACAGGTGAGTCAAATTAAAACCAATTTCCTAATTTTTAGAGCTACATTCAAAGTAATAAAATTTGGATAAAAAAAGATGAAATTGGTGTACCCGCTGAACTGTATCATGACTGCAGTAGTAACTTTGAAAGGCACCTTCCTAATAATCATATGTTGGAGGAATAGTTTATATTATGGCAATTTTTAACTATAAAAATCAATCCTATTTTTTTTTTTTTTTAATATTTTTAATAGTTATAAAAATTAAAAGATGTACGAGTTATAAGCAGGGCCAGTAAAAAATTTTGAAACGAAAGCATGTTTCTATAGGATGCATAATACAGATAGCATGTCATAGTCTAAATATTCACTTTTAAGTGTAAAAGTATCAAATTAGGTAACTTTTCATTTCCTTCACAAAAAAAAAAAAAAAAAAAAAAATTATCAACACAATCAATATGCATGTCTGTGGCAGTAATTTTAATTTTATAGTATAGATATTAAAATGTTATAAATAGTTTCTTCACTAGTTGACTTGTCTTTGACCAGTTCATATATAATTCTGTTCATTCTTATTGTGTTTGTTTTTATAGAGTATTAAGCCCTCCTGTATTTGCTTTCAAATCAATGAAAGCAATCAGGGATGAAGGTAAAAATTTAATTTAACAGTTCGATGCAATAAAAATTGTGTTTCAAATAATACCGAAAAGCAGGATTTTGCCAACTCCAAGGGAAGAAACATTTTTTTCATATAATTTACATTTTGCTCATTCCGTTACCTATGAAACAGGTAGCAAAACAGTTTGACATCTGGAAATTGTTTTTGCTTTGATTTTCATAGTTTTAATCAAATATAATATTCATTTTGAAATGTTGAGAGATTTCAAAAATAAAAATATTGAACTTCAAGAATTTTTTTTGAAGAATGCACGCAAACTTTAAAATATTATAACTTTAAATTTAGAGGGCTGCAAACCTTCCCACCCATTGGTATGGAGTTAGTGAAACAGTTGAAAGTTTATAGGCTGTTTCTAATTATATCAATATCAAATTTTGGGAGAATGTGAATGTTTGAAGCCCATGAACATAAAAATGATAAAGTTCTTTTTAAGTAGTAGGAATGTGTGAAAGTTAGGAAAAAAAATTTACAGAAATTTTGTTTAAGGAGTTGGTAATAAAAGGTAAATAGTAGTGAAGAAAATCAAGACTTCATTTAATGATTTGTTAATTAAGCACACAAGTTTCACATTAACTATTTTAGAGACCAACCAAATCAATACATTAATTAAACATACACTAATCAAATCAACTAAACTTTTGCTGAAAAAGAATTGTAATAACAGTTTGTCCAGCAAAATTTCTGATAAAAATTCAAGCATACATCAAGGCTCATCCCAAAAATTTTCATAGACCCCTCTGCAACAATTTAATTACCACCATATTTTCTAAAGTATACCCTCACCCTGTTAAATGCCCAAAAAATTTTAGAAATAAAAAAATATGAAATTAAGAAATAACTTATCATCATATAAGAATTAGATTGTTATTTTAAAAACAGAAAGAGATGATTTTTTGAAGACTCTTTCTGGAGAATGAAAAAAGATGGAATAAAATTGTTTACCACGTGATTTTTCAAGCTAAAACAAACAAATTACATACAATAACAGTTTAAATAAGGATATACAAACAGTAAAATCAGGTAATTGGGACTAGTTTCTGGCACAAAATTAAATTCAAATTAAAAGACGAAACAGATCATCACACAGACACTAACCACTGACCTAGTGGCAATTACATCAATGAAATCCTAGACTAATGACACCAAAACTATGTTCCAAATCTCGGCAATATCGCGACAAATGGTTTAACCTAGGTGGAAATTACTACTGCTCCAACTTAAATAACGGCGATAGCCAATATCAGACCGGCGCAAATCTCAGCAATTACAATAAATCAATAATCAGCAAAAATGAACATCCCACCAATGTAAATATCAGCATTAGCACCCAATATATTGCTGGAAATATCTGCACAAAATTGTCAACCATAACCACGTACATTTCTGCAATAGTGACCCCTACAGACACGCAAATCTTTTGGAATAGTGGCTTTTATATGGATGCAACACAAACCGAAAATGAACATCACAACAACGTAAAAATCGTCGATTGCATTTGCTGTAGAAGCAGCATCTTGTCAAAGGCTTTACGTCAGCAAAACAAACTGGGCTGTCAGTCTGCAGGAAAAGTAGTCATTATATCAGAGGATTGGAGACGTCTGAATGTACGCAGGTTCCGTGGTTGTCAGATTTGGAAGCAAGTCCTATTAAATTGTCATGCAGATTTGTATAAACCTCAGGAATGATCAAAATTTCAGTAAAAAAAGATGAAATCAGCTTTTTAGCTAAACTATAACACGTCTGACAGGTGCAAATCTTTGTAATAGAGTCAGTGACTATTATATTAGCGTAACACCTGACCAAAATGATTATCACAAAGCAATTCTCGGCAATAGTGCTCACCGTAATCGCTGTAATAGTGGCCATTTCATCACAGTAATACTCAACAAAATGACCATCACATACCAATGCAAATAATGCTGATAAAAGCTATGACATCAGAGAAAAATGCAGGGGGGGGGGGGGGAAGTACTCATTCCATCAATACTTTTTTGAGTAAGTCTGAATGTATGCAGATTTTGTTTTGAATTCTTTGTTACCTGTTGAAAAAACATGAACTCAAATGCGACTTGTTACACTTCCGAAATTGAAAATAAAAATTTACAGAAATCCGTAAGAATACTAAAAATGTTCACCCATGGTAGTAAGATATCCAAGAACATTTTTTAACTCTCCCAAATGGCTTGTCCAACATCTCAACTAATTTTGTTGAAAGAAGTTGACATTTTATTTAAAGAAAGTGTGATTTCCTTTTCTTTTTTATAGTATTGTTTGAAAATGATTTATAAATAATGACAGCATTTTTTTTTACAATATATTAAAAGATTAAAGAAGGATAATCTTTTAATATTGAGGAAACAGGATATATGTTCTTTCCGTCCAGTGCGTCAGCAGTACCAGTGTTTAAGCCTCTGGTTTTGAGTTTGCAGAGTGTGAAATTTATATTCAGTGCAAAAGAAATGATTTTTGATAAACTAATGTTGAAGTTGCTTAACAGTTTCTATAAAAACAGTTTTGATTTTTTCTTAACTCTGCTGAAAAGCCTGGATTATGAAAACCCCAAAACAATATGTCAAGGACGTGCAAACACAAGATATTTACACTATCATACATAAATGTTAAGGCAATTCATCTTCTATTAAAATGCAAAAAAATTGTAAGATACTATGCCAAATTCAAATATATAATAAAACCAAGAGCCTGTCAGTCTGATACTACAAAGTGACTTCCAATATCCTCCCGAGACCCACAACTGTTTGAAACATGATTTAAAGCTAATTTTTATGTATATTATTCTTTTGGGTTATGTAACGTACTTTTTAAGTTCAGAACTAATCGATGCACTTTAAGTGCACTTAAACAAAAAATTACTATCTCCTTAAGCTTGCAAAAATTCTGAAATTTAATTGTTCAGATGTGAAATTTAATCATGAAAGGCTGCAAAACAATTTCGTGAGGACGTGACACATAAATATACTTTACAGTTAGTGCAAAAAAATTTGTTCGCGCTGAACATCCAGACATTCGACAATGCGAGGAAAAAGTTTTAGTGTCCATTGCTGGCATATGCTTTGCACCAACTTTTCGTGACGCCTCTACTGTCAGTGGAACTGTTTTTTGCTGTTTCTTTATAGGCTCTACTTTGTCACAATGGGTGGAACTGTTATTAGCTGTAGGACTGAATTCGGCTACAAAAATTATGCGCCTAAAATCCGATGTGCATTTAAATGTACGCGGGGTCTCAGAAGGATATGTGAAGAACTTTGAAATTTTAAACATAAGTAGTTTTGGTCTTTTAATCGTGCTTTTGACAAACAATGTTGAAATTTTAATGAGTTTTTTTTAATTAATTTTTTAAAAGTTCTTTTTATAAAGTGATTTTTTGTAGGCGTAGGGCTCTGAAATCTTCAACACATAATTAGTTTTGGCCTTATAATTTTGATTATGCTTAGCAGAATGTTACAATTTTATGTTTAAAATTTTTTTTTAAAATTTTTACCACATTCTTCCAATGTGTCGAATATGTCAAACAGGACAATGGAAATGAACCTTGGGCGAGGAGAGAAAGAAGTCAGCAATGTGAAAGGGTAGGTAACATTTTGTCCTTGTTAAGAGGCTAGAAGAGGGGGAGGAAAAGGGGAGCGAGTTTTCAACATGGTAATTGCGTTTTTTTTTTTTTTTTTTTGCTTTGTAGGTCAGGATTATGCTTTTTTTTCATGACAAAAATGTAATATTTATAATATTATTAAAAGTTATGCAGTATGTGGCTAGAAGAAAACAGTCTTTTAGTTGCAGTCAGATATTCATTAAGTTACTTAAGGAGAGAGACACAAGATAGCACAGAGGATAGAGATTAAATGAACGATCGTCTCGTGAGAAGCACTGGAAACTAGCATTGTATAGAACCATGGAAATTGTGATGAGCTTAGTGGAAATTAAAATACCAAGGGTGTGTGAAACTAAAATCGTCTGACACGATGAGCAATATTGAATAATAATTAAGGAACTCACTGTTGGGAAAATGCTGACGAAAACAAATCTCACCTGAATGGATTGTTGAAAACTTGGGAATAAAATTGAAGATTGGTGAAGGGATTAAAAATAGGATATATACTTTGAAAGCAAAACATTTATTTAATGTTAAAATTTTAATTTTGTTTTCTTCCAATGGATTTTTAACGTTTTCTATAAAGTGACTTCCAATATGGGCTAAACTTTGAAATTGAGAAGGGGGGGGGGGGGAGTAGGGAGGGGAGGAGTAAGGGTTTAAAACCAATTCTCGGAGGTGGGATAAGTTGTATCATTGTATTAACTTAATGGGGAAAAAAATTTATAAGTCATAACGGAGGTGATCTTATAAAAGACTCTCCATAGCAATGGCCCTTTTAGCAAGCAAAGCAAGCCTGTGTTTGCATAGAAATTAATGTTTCAGCAAACAAAGCCTGTCCTTGCATACCAATAAAATTTTTCAGCGAGCAAAGCGAGTCTGTGCTTATGTGGCAATTAAACTTTTAGCAAGTGAAACAAGCTTTGGTTTGCGAAGCAATAATTCTTTCAGTGAGCAATGTGAGGCTGATTCGCAAAGCGTCAAAAGTTGGGAACTTTACGTAATAAAGGGTCAATGCGGTGCCACGCAACTAGTTTAAAAAATATTTCTAAAGGTTTTTAAACAACAAAGTGTTTTAAATTTTAAAAACAATTTTACGTAATTATTGTTCACATAATGCTGTATACAATTAAACTATTTTTATTACATACAAAATCCTCAGGCAAGAAGGCAATTTCACTCCTGATCAGAATCAAAAAAGATATGCATAATTATGTACTTTCCCAAAGTCAGCAAAAATATTCAAACATTTGTCATCATGAAAATCAACAAAAACACTATGCCAAACAAGCAGTTTTTACTCAATCAGCACTAAATAGCTGCAGAGCCTCCTACAACATAAGATACAAGATTTGAATCAGGAAAAACATATAACAAAATGGCGATTTTGTTTTGCCAAACCTAACAGAAACTATCCCTTGCTGAATCTTTAATAAATGTTTATTCTAGTTGAAGCTCATACAAGAAAACTTATGCAAAATCAGCACAAAAATAGAAGTTTTTTAAGTGAATCCTATGACTTTTTTTAAGTTACAATTTAAATATGAAATTCTTCAGCAGAACTATTATAGATGTAGGAAATTTTCATTTCCCATTTCCATTGTCAGAAAAAGTGATGCCGAAAGATAACAATTTTCCAGTGTATGTCAGTACTGTTTTTAAGCTGATGATCTAAGGCCTTTATAATCAAAGCCAAAGAGAGAAAAATAAATAGATTAGAATTTAAAATTTTATAAAGAAAACATAATAAATTTGTCAAAAAGAGAAGGGAGAGGGGACTACAATTCTGATGAAATGAAAATTCTACTAACTGAAAAATGCATATAAAAAAAAGATATACAAAAATTTATGTGAAAATTAGCGGGGGCATTATTTTGAAAATTAACTGTAAATTTATAAAAACTAATTAATAAAAACAGAAATATTATTGGTTATTATTATTTTAGTTTTGGGGACCATGAAAATTTGTTGAAAAAAATCTGTGCAATTTAATAAACTGCTATTCATAAAACCATACATACATACACAACAGTTGACAATCTTATACTGTACAGCTAATCCATACAAATTGGCAAATATGTAATTAGTCTTGGGATAAATTGTGCGATTTGAATGAGAATATGATAATTCAAGTTCAGAAAAATTATAATACAAATCATGTGTAGCACTGGGTGATGTTAAATATATTAGACAAATAACTTATACTTGTCAAGGAAATCAAGGCATAAAACATGTCGATAGGAAACTTACTTTTTTGGTAAAGGCAGCATAATTGTAAGATTTTACATAAGTTCCTAAACACAATATATTACATTGAGGGCACTTCCTGTAAAAAATAAAAACTTGAGAGTTAGTATAATTAGAGTAGAATATTAATAATATTAGGTTTGATATGAAAGGGGGTTGAAAATTTTAGTGATAGGAAAAGGAAAGAATGAACTATGAACTTATTTCTTTTAGATCTTGGATATTGTTAGATGGTTCTATCTCCAAGCATCTTGATAAAAACATGTTTATCACAATGACTTAACAGATCTACAGCTTCAATATTAAGGAATGATAAATGAATATGAAATTTATGAACAACAATAAACCTCTATGCTTAAATGGAATAGGAACAAAGCATCTTTAACATACAAGGGCATATTAGTTAATATTAATGCAATTAAAATGAACAGATATTGGTTGGTTGTATTCAGATTATCTGGCGCCGTCAGCAACACGAGGGCTATAATGCGCCGAAACATTTCGTCATTTAACAAATCAACATACATTTACAAACACCCATGCCTACACGGGACTCGAACCCGCAACCTCGCGGTCTAGAAGCCAGCACGCTAACCACTATACCGTTTGGTCGGCGAACAGATATTGGATTTGCAACATTTAAAAAAATAAATAAATAAACTGAAAAAAAAAAAATTATAACAAAAAAATAAAACCAAATGATTGGGTATTAATTTCAAGAAAAGCCAAAGCCAGTCCTTACATTGACTTTACAGTTAAGTGAAGAAATTTTTTTAAATGTTGCAAATACTTTTTCTAATGTTCTGTTTAATACAAGTTCCAGAAATTTCAATAAAATTCTAATAGCTACACTAATCTTGCTCAAAATTCTGAAGATATTATTTTACAAATTGAGAATTATTAGAAAAGATATGGCTAATGATAATATTACCTTCATTTCAGTTTTCTTTAAATGGTAGCAATAGCAAATTTCAATAAAAAAAGTTATTTATGAAGCAATTTAAGTATAAAAATAAGATATCCAAAATATATGAAAATAGAAAATAATGTACGTTATTTTAAGCTTTTCCATCATTTGAAGAATATAAAGGAAGTCTGGTGCAACATAATGATCCTCCTCAAGAAAAAGAACAGGTCCAACATGGTTATTTGTAATAAGCAACCCATCCATAAGATGATTAACCTGCAAATAATTTGTGTATTGTAATCAAAGTTAAGATATTGAACGCTTGTAACTTTCAAATCTAAAATAAGGCTGTGAAGATCCTCAATAATAAACAGGGGTTATTATCAAAAAATGCCTGTTTAGATTTGTTCAGAGCCTACACTATTTAATACAATACTATAAAATTTAGTAAGCATTATCATTCAAACCATGAAGAAATGAAAAAAAAATCTCTAAAATTTTTTGTCACACGGTGGAAATGTATCACTAATGTTTTTGCAGAAAAAGGAAAGTTGTGAATGAAATTTTTATACCAAGAAGAAAAGAATTTATCAAAGTGTGCATACTTGTCATATAATAATTTTAATCTTTGTTGCAACATTTGCAATGAGTTGATTTAAAAAAAAAAAAAAAATATATATAATTAAAAAAAAAAAATCAAAATCATTTACTCACATAAAACTTTATAATATCAATAAATTGTTATGCTTTAAGCTGAAATAATTACCTTCCACCACCAGTGGTGCTTTGTTTGTGTGAATTTAGCTTCTCTATAGTGCCCATACAAATCTGGGTAATTAGCATTATTACAGTGTTTCTTTAAAGCCCTAAAACAAAATTATATAATTAAAACCAAGCTATATAATTAAAAACTTGTAACACAAGAAGGAATATACTTTTTAATAGAAAACATTATACTGTTATAAAATTTTAACCAATACCATGAAGTAATAAAACATAGAGTAAACATAGGTAGCTTTTGAAATATATACTCAACTCAGTGATATAAATATCCAAGAATGAACAATTCCCGCATTTTTTTTTTAATTCAATTCTTAATGTTTCAAAAAGGCCACAAAGATAAAAATTTCTGCTCTCTGCGCTTTTTCTTTTTTTCACAATAACCATAGAGTACAAGACAGAGTGAAGGATTACATCACCGAAGGGAAGGATGTCGTGACGTCACAGCTAATAATGGAGTTTTTTGGCGGGACATAGTTTTGAGGCATTTTTTTTTCTTAATATTTAAAAAACTATTTTTTTTAAAGAATCTTTATTTGAATACTTGAAATCAGAAAGAAATTCTTCATAAAAATAAACAAGTTTAACTCGTTTTTAAAAAATGCGGGAAATGTCTATTAACACTTGCTGTATTCCAACTGATTTCAAAGAGCAATATGACTTTTGCACGTATGCAAAATTAGCGAATCTCAAAATTAGTATAAATAATAAAGAATATTTTTATAGGAATCTTTCTAAAATAAAAACATTCAATTCAATTTCGTGGTTCAGGTATTTTTCATGGTAATTAATAACAAAAATAATTTAGACACTTTCTATGGCTGTAATTCTCCAATGATTTATAATAGTTAGTGTAACACAGAAAAATATTGCCCTCACTTACGAACAACTACTTTCTAACAAAAAACAGGTCCTGTGCAAGATTATAGAAAAAAAAAAAAATTCCTAAAAGTATAATCCTTTAATAAAGATAAAATTTATTCAAATTTGCAACATGGTGACCAATATAACTTTATTAGAATTTGGCAAATAAATGCAATTTAATATGTAATAACTATTAGTTTGAAAAAATAAGGATATAATTGAATATGTTAAGGTAGAATTATTTTATTTCATTTGCATAATAGAACATAAAAAAAAACCAGGTAATTAGTTCTAAACATCTAATGACAGTAAAAAATGTGAATAGGAAGATTACAAAGAAAACATTGTAAACAAAATTATTGCAGTAATTTGACAAATTCCAATCCAATCCTAACTAAACAAAAGCTACAGATAGTAAAAAATTATTATTATTATAAATATTAGGAAATTATCATAAAAATTTAATTGTGATTAGCATGTTTTATAAAATTATTTTAATCAAATAACAATCATTGAAATATCTAAATTTACTTTTGGATTTTTTTCAATTATCAGAATAGTTTGTAAAGAAAACAGTCAAGCTAATATTTTTTAAACTTATTCAATGATATTTTAAGCAAATTTTTTGAGAAAACTCAATTTGAAGAAATTAGCTCTGTACTGCCCACAAGATATTTATCAAAGCAGTTTTTCTCTTCATATTTCAGAAGTACTTTATTCCTGCTGTGTTATTAACCCATTAATGACGACTTTGAAATGGATAAACAGTCATTGTTTTTAAGTTTTACCATGTTTATTTAGATTATTTAAGGTATATTTCGAATTTTTCAGATTTTTTCGGAACATTATTTTTACGATTTTTAAAAAATACAAAGTGGAACCACAATCGCAATTTATTAGCAAAGAAAAAAACTAAAATGATGATTGGCAAGTTTTCTTCCCAACCATCGTTAATGGGTTAAGACAAAAATATTTTCCCTTATTTTATTATCTTTTAAAAATGGGCAGTTATATTCCATGAAAAACTAAACGAAAAAAATGCATTAGTCAATTTTCAAATACGTATCAAACTAAAGTAGCATTAGAAAGTGCATAACGTACACTGCAACACAAAAGTTTAACACAAATTTACAGATTTTAAAATATATTTAATCAATTTTCGTAATACAGCTTTGATTTAATATGTTATGTCACCTTACAATATGTATAACAATACAGGGTTGAGTTGGGTAAAAAACAAAAAAGCTGAAAACAAAAATCCAAAAATTTTATGTGTAAAACACATTTTAAGCTACACTTAAAATTGTGGTTTTCCATGTATTTATAACACTGCAACGTCTCTGTCTGTTTGTGAACAAAAAATAGTTCAAAATACGGGCACTTAGATGTAGAGATACACACTTTGTGCTGTCATCAGGCATGGTATAGTTCCAAAGAAAGAAAAAAAAAAGCAGAAATTCCTGTGAAAGCGATGAAAAAGACAAAAAAACATAACATTTCCCACAAGTCAAACAATTTTAAGCAATTATACCATACAAACATGCCAAACTAATTAAATCCAGTTTTCTAAATTATAAGTACTAAAATTTTTTTTTTTTAATTTAAAACTATTATTTATATCATTAAGCTTGTTCAATAAAATAAAAAATAACAAACAATTTTACATGCAATTGCAGTTAAAATAACAATTTTAAACACAGATTATTAAGAAAAATTACAATTGGGACTAATTTTCAGAATATTTTTATACATTTTTCATAAGAATTCCAAATTATTTAAAAAAAAAAGTTTAGTAATTCTGCATAGATTCAAAACAAAAGGGCGAAATCAATGATGTGAAATTAAAAATTTAACCATACAGTAGTAGTAAATATCTTTGAAGAATTTGGGATGTAAAAGTTTGTTGAAAGTCTGAAAAAATATCTGTTGCAGAGTGCACATTTGTATCAAAATAACACTAATAAGATTTTTACCAATAAGTTACACCTGATAATTTTTGCTAAGTTTTCTAACAATTTGAGTTTGCCATATCTCTTCTAAACACACACACAAACCTGCACAGCCCCATAGTCCTTCCTCATGAAAATATATTTTATTAAAATATATTATATTGCTTCCATAAAAATATAATTTCAAGGGGGGGGGGGGGGATTGCTTAAATGATTGGGCTTTCATATGCATCCATAGAGAAATTGATGTCAATTTGAAAGAATATCAACAGTTAAAGAAGAAGTCCTTAATTAACCTTCCAAAAAACGTCGAAAATTATGCTTCACATTCATAATTATACGGCAAAAATATGTGCTTTAAGCTATGTGATTTGTGTGGTTTTAAATGTTTTGATAGTATAAATCTATTTACTAGAATTGTAAAATGTTATTGTTTTTCAGTTTGATGAATCCTTTAAATATTTGAGGACAGTTGACTTCTCTTGAAGGACTGTTATTTTTTATTGATCTCCATTTCTCAGTTTTAACTGTCTTAGAATGAAAGTAAGTTTTAGATAATTACTTAAAAATAATTAAATTGTTGTTGGCCAGCATTGGCATTGTAATAGACGTATGGGATTTACTTTCTAGTTTTGCTTGATAGATTGTCTGGAGTGAGTTTTTAAGCTTTTTCATATTCAAGATTTCCTTTTAAAAAAAGGCCTCGCTATCTTGAATTTTAGAGATGATGTCATTACAGTGAGAATGACACTCATGTAGACAGAAATGTTCCAAAGCAATCAATCAAAGCAACCTTACCATGCTAAAAAAATATGTCATCTATAAATATATACAATTTTTGTCAAAATTCCATTATAGCTGGACTTTTTTTACGGATATCTATTTTTAAGCATTTAAAAAGATTTAAGTGAAAACCCTTTTTACACAATAACTTAGGTAGAATTTTTGCAACTACCTGAGAAGTTTTTCAGGCAATTTATTTTTCAAATTGTGGGATACTTTTTGTTTCTGTGGATTTGATTAAAACGAAGGAACCTTTTTCATTGTTATTTTCAACATGTTTAAAAAAAAGGTAACTGCAGACAAAAAACAAAAAGTTTGTAGATAAAAATACTACCACTACCCTTTAATTTTTTACTTTTATTTATTTCCTTTGAATAGTGATAATATTAAGGGATTTAAGTACTTTTCACTATTCATACTTCTGCCTTCTTATTTAGGATTCTACTAATGTCACATCCATTATTTTTCAAAGCAGTAACATTTTATGCAATTATTTTTATTAATTTTAAGTTTCTGGCATTGTAGGATAGCCTTTCTGATTTAACACAATCAGTGCCATTTATCTTCGACCTAATTTTATGTCGTTTTTAATTGAAAGTTTTACTTCCTGGCATCCTAACCTCTAGTTTTCCTATGAAAATTTTAAATTAAAATTCATTTCGATTGTTTTACTAATAAATCTTTAATTGAAAAATCTTTATCTATAGATTGACTTCAGTAAAAATTAATCAAGACAGAAGAATTACCATTATATTTTGAAAATTTCTCATGTAGAGTGTTTAGATACTCTGCATCATAGCGTGTTTCATCTACAAAATGTATTATTAAGCTACTACAAAGCCAATAGTTTTAGTAACATATTGAAATTTCTCTTTATATTATTTTAAATAAATTTTTCATTCAGAAAAGGGATTACTTCTGAATAAAAAATCTTTTTAAAACATCAAAAGGAGAAACTTGAGATACTTCAATATGTTAATTAAATTATTCACTTTGTAGTAGTTTAATTATAAATTTTGTAGATGCAATGTACTAAATATGCGGTGTTAGCCAGGCAAATCACACAAAAATATATTTCAACAGAAGCACAAGTCTAATTCGTTGCAGTACATTTCGGCCAAATAAAATGACTTGTCTCGGTTATTCTAGATATTATTCTGCACAATCGAGTTAAATGCAAGTAAAATTTGTTTCGTGATGACATCACTTGATTTAGATGTACTATTTAAAAAAAAAAAAGAAGTTAATTAGCAGTTTTGAAGGGAAAAATTAAATATGACAATTTAAAATTTTGTTCAATCGTTTGATGTTTATTGCTCTTCCATAAATTAAACATTGTTTATTGCTGCTCAATCATTTAATGAAGGTGTTTTGTGTTGTTCTTTTATAGGAGTAGCACATTTACAAAGACTTCACTTCAGCCAGGGTGCTGTGACAGATGGTCTTAACTCAATTGATGGACTGCCTAGTAAAAGTTTTCCAGGATTTTTCTCGTATTAGAGACAAAAATATTAGACAGTTTCCCCTTGAAAGACCTTCTGGGAGGCATTTTCACACGCAATTGTGAATTATCCAACAAGGCTTTGTGAAACTGTTGCAACAAGAAAAATTCAATACATACAACAGGCTTGAATGCGATTGAATTGAAATGTCAAAACAGAAAAAAAATTTAATTGTGGACTGCACCACAGAAATATCAAATTTAAAGTGCTGTGTAAAATAAAGTTATTTAGTTATTCAAGTTCTACTGAACATTTTTTTTAACCCTTGGTTAGTCCCGTGGTTGACAAATGTCCCCCACAAAAATTATTTTTACAATTTCTCGATAGACATTAGTAGAAGTGGTGGGAAAAAAAGTGGGGGGGGGGGGGATGCCCATAAGTTGGTGACAAATGCACCCCTCCCCCCTCTATCTTCAAAGATAAATTTTATAATTTCATAACTTATAGTAAATATATTAACTGGTAAGGAAATAATTTATACTTCCTAATACTAGTATTGAACAAAGATCTAAAATTTATTGTTATTGTAATGAATATTCTTCGAATTAGTTTTTTTGACTTGGAGTTATGTGAAGTTATAATTCAACCTTATATACATAACTGTTTATATTTAAACAGTGCTTATAAATGTGCATACTTTCATGAAATTAATATAGAACTTTTTTTTTTTTAAATAGCTTTTTTTTTTGTATGAAACAAGAATAGAAATTTAACTTAAAAGAAATTTCCTCCAAAGTTAAAAGTTGATAAAGTGTAAAAGTATTTGTTAATAAAAATACTTATATCTTTATACAAAGTAGTATAATACATTTTTATAATAGTATGATATATATAACATATATAAATTTAAAGTTTTCAAATGTAAAAAAAAATCACTTTTCTCAGTATATCTAGATTTAAAGGTTAATGTTATTTTTCATTAGAAGTTCCTATGCGAATTGAGTGTTTTTAAAAGTGTGGAACGCATGTGTATTTTCTTGAAAAGTGGGGGGATGCGCCACCCCACGTCTACCCACATTTCTAGCACTGCCGATAGATAGCAGCCCATGATCAAAGCCCGTTCCCAGTACCTTTCTATCTAACCTTGAAGTTTCTCTAGGTGTATTCATTCAGTTCCACTTGTACACTCAGGCGACACAGAACCTATTTGGTTGACATTTAAATATCATCCTGCACACGACCAACCCTGTATTCTAATTTTGGTAGCTAATCTAAAAGTTTGATAGTACAATGATTTGTGATAGGGGCATGTTATTTTTTATGATATGATTTGACTGATACTTTATTTCTCAGCAATGAAAAAAAATTATGCAATTTTTTTACGTGAATTCACTTTTTTTAATTTTTAGTTTTTTTAGATTTCAAGTAATACTGTAAATGATAAACTGTGACAAATGGTTCTGCAAGGACTATTTAATTTAGATTAAGATATATGTAAATTGAGCAGATGTTTAAGAGGACAATGAATGACTTTTTATGATATTGTTTTTATAAAACTTTAAATGTAAATTTCTATTTTCACAATAGTTTTATCAATAATGTTTAATGTGATTATGCTTATTGTGTTATAAAACTATTTTAAAAATAAATTTGAATCTTCACCAAGCACATTTCAATAACATGCTTTTTATTCTTATAGTCTTTTTCAAGTTATTTTAAAAAATATGTTTTACTTTTATTCTGTTCAATAATGTGGTTTTTTTAATTAAAATACCCACTTACTTTGATATTTGATCACGAATTTGATGGTATGCATGAAAATTTGAATTTGGGGGACATTTGTCCCCCACACGACAAACCGCTAGACAAAAGGTTGTATGATTAACCAAAGGCTAATAATTTATTTTCAATAATTAAAACACAACAATCAATTTTTATTAATCAAATTTTATGATACTTTTCAATTTAATTATTTAAAGTTAGTATGCTCTATTACCCTAATTATATAACTTAATCTTTAATCATTCATATTAATGCGATAAATATATATATATTTAAGAATGACAAAATTTACATTTTTTACAATGTTACTATATCATATGAAGCAACATAAATTCTGGTTGTGTCATATGTTACGCATAATTTTACTTTTAGTAAAATTGGGTATACTATTTAATTAAATCCTTAATTAACCAAGATAGAATACAGATTTAAGTTTTGATAAAGTGTGTCTTGACTACCTGAAAAAACTTAAAGTGTTTCTCTTTCTGAATTTAAATCATTATTTGACTATTTATAGAGCCTTATATGAATAAATCTTAATTCTATGACCAATCATAAGTTCAAATATAGATCTGCCCATATATCTAGGCTCATATCTGACCATATCTGGATTTATATCTAGGTTCATATCTGACCATATCTAGGTTCATATCTAGGTTGATATCTGACCATATCTAATTCCATATATGAATCATATCTGAAAGTGGGCCAATTTCTGATATGATGCATTTATGGAACACTAGCTGCGTGGCCCCATGCTGCTGGGGACCCATTGAAGGACATATATCAGTTATGTGTTACATAGACTTGGAATTTCTCCGGAATAATTGTTGTTGGTGATCAGCTTCCAATCTACTATAACATATGCATGGTTTCGTTCATTGTAACAGCGTGCACTGTCATCCCCAGTCGATGATGTTTTTGCAGCGGTGATTCCCTAGCTCTCTCAGCAGCAGATGCTCTATACTTTGCACTTCGACATATTAACAAATGTCGAAATGATTTGAAAGTTTTCAGTGAATTCCAATAATCTTTGCTGAATCTAAGTTTGAGGCTGCAAGTGATGAAGTCAAATTGAGTCTAAATAATTGTATATTTTGACTCACTCTCATCAAATGAAGTTAGATCCATAATTTAAATTAATTCAGTCAGAAAAATTTGACCATTAAAATAATATTAGCACTATTGTTTAAAAGAATTTTGTATTTCTTTTAATACGTACAAAACGCCTGCAAACATTTTCAACAAAATATGCCTGGAGTCTATAGTGCAGCTCCAGCTTCTATTTAAAAAATAATCATGAAAATATGTTGTACCAAGCTCTTAATTTTTGAGCACAGTTATAGTGTAGGACCTCATTGAAGACTATTTCTGGTTGGATTGGTGCTTTTTACACTTCTGGCTACCCATCCTTCCTACACGAGGTCCCGTAGGTTTTAATCAGGCAACACTTGCAGTTTTGGTGATTTTAATTTGTATTGGCGCTATGCATTTGTAGGATTTATTTCTCTACTGGCTGACCTATTCCATCTTGCTTGGTGCTTTCTTGTAGTCACCAAGCAAAAAGTCGTCAATGGGGTCCTATACTATAGCTGTACCATTTTTTTTAAATAAAACAATATCTGAACTAAGAGAAAAATTAACAGGCATTGAAACGATACGTTATCTACCAAATTGTTCGCCAACAGAAAAATTATTGCCAAGTGGCATAGTTATGGTATCCAATATTGGTCAACGCGGTGGTACACAACACACCTAATGATGTACGTAGGTGTTTCACATTAGAATACCTTCTAACATTTAAACTTGTAAAGGACACAATCTGGAAAAAAGATACAATAGATTTATTAAGTAGATAAAAGTCCGACCGAAAATTTCCCAAAACGGCACCAACGTATAGTGGTAAATTATGTTGGTAAACAAACTTTTAGATGTTAGATATATATGATAACTGCTATGTAGAAGATATTTGCTAATAAAATACAAAGGAATTAAATGAATTTATTTCGTTTAAATGTTATTAATACTCATTAAATAAAATCAAAATGTCAATACCAGCTGTGCACAATACGTCTTTGATAACACAAAATGTAAACAAAAACAGGAATTTAAAACGTAGAAAAACAAAACGATGCATAAAAAGAATGCTTTAAAACTGCACATGTGCAGAAGATGTTTAAGGTATCAACTGACAGTAAATATATTGAAATATTGCAATAATATTCGAAATTTTTATCGGACAGACGATTGTAATACATAAAAATAATCAGAAAAAATAAGGGGGGCACATTAAAATAACTTTTGGTTTTATTCTGATGTAATAAAAAAATATTGTTGCCATTCCAAGATTTTTTTTTCATGTCATTAAATTTTAATGAAAGAAAATTTTAATCGAATTTAAAAGGTGTTCTCTACAATCTCCATGTACTAAAGCCTCTATGTACCAAATTTCATACCTCTAGGTGCAAAACTGTGGATTTGTATAAGGTTCAGATGTACAGACAACTTAGTTTTATTGATATATGGAATTAGACATGGTCAGATATGATTTTTTCAGTAAGGGTATTATATTGAGTAATACTCAGCGAAAATATTAACAATCTAAATCACAGCAATAACGCACGTCAAAGTCACACAAATCTCAGCAGTTTTGTGGATGTCAGGCTTGAAAGCAAGAGCATTTATAGAAAAAGTGGGGAAAAATGGGTTATTTTTTCAGGAATAAGAAAAACGGAACTTTCTTTGAAAAAGCGGAATTCTTTCTTTTCAAAAAAATTAAAAAAGCGGAATTTCGCTACAAAGCGGAAAAAATTCATCCCTGAACAATAAAAGTTAATTTTCATATTGTGAGTTATTAATTGGTAACAAAACCACAGTAATATTGTCTCAAAAGTTTAGACAAAAATTGAATGAAATTAAAATAAACAGGATTTAAAACCTAATTGAGCATCCATTATTTTTTATTAGTTCATAAATACGAGTTTACATCAAAGAAACTAAATCTTTCATGATTTGGGGTTCCATTTCATACCATACATCCTTAATAGATATCTTAAGTTCATTTGCAGAAGAGTATTGTCTAATATTCCTGCAAGCTTCGCGGCACATGATGCAGCAAAGAGTATCTATTGAGTTAAGATCTGGGCTACACGCTGATCACTCAAGAATTTTTAGATACAGAGAATTAAACCAGACTTTTGTATTGGTTGCAGCATGAATCGAGCATTGTCTAGCTGAAATTCTGACCGAGGATGCCCCAGAAGCTCAGCAAATGGCAGCAGGTTATACTCCAATGTCTTAGTATAATGCTGTGATGTTTAGTGACCACTGGTAAAGATCAGAGACATTTGGCAAACATAAAGAAAAAGGCTTCACAAATCATCACCAAGCTACCACCTTGTCAACGACTTAAAAAATATTGACATTCCTTGTGTATGTGCAAGTCATGCCAGTACGATGCCCAACCATCTGGACCATCCAAAATTTGGTTGATATGACATGATTTCGAGACCACAACATTCTTAGAGATTTATGATCTGGCTTCAAAGCTGTTTTCTTTTTCATTTTGCAATAAACCATTGTTTTTGTTTCCAGAATTTGTCAACGAATCATATCCTTTTATACTAAGAGTCCTGATGACCATTGAATTTCACGAACAATCATTTGTTGGGCACTCAGATCAGCGTTTTGCTTCGTATTTGCATCCGGATAAAACTCAATAGATTTCTTTGATCGATTAATAATAATTGAAATTTTTTAAACGAACTTACCTTCAGTTTTTAACTACCAATTTTTTTTAACCTTATCCCCTTCAGGGCTGTATTCAAGGGAGGGGTTAATAGGAATCAAATCCCACCCAAAATATTTTCCATTGTATGTAATACATTAAACTACATGCATAAAACTAACATGTGATATATTAAACTACTAGGTATATAATTTCGAACTTCTAAATAAAAACAATGGATATAGACTCTGATTTTACACAACTTCTTTCATGTTTATGTAGGCCCCCTCTCTCCGAAATAAAAATATAGTATTATTGTTTGCAGAACTTAAGTATTCAATGTCTGTGATGTCATTTCTTTTAAATTTGTAAACCCTAAAGAAATTTGCAGAATCTTGTGATCCTGTACAATAACCGCATTTATGTTTCCCCCAAAAATTAGAAGTACAGCAAATCAAACAACTGTGTTTTTGGATTATACTATTTTAAAAGAGTTTTTGAATATGTTTAAAGGCTTTTGAAGTTGTACCATCACAATTCTAAATTTTAAAGCCAAATAACGTCATTGTTCAAACTTTTGCATCACAGTGTAAAGTAACAAAATGAATAAATAGTACATGGATATAAGACAAACTCACTCTTCTTTTTTCATATTTCTTGGACAATCTCGTGGGTCATGACCAGGAAATTCATTTGGATGCAGCTGTATTGAATTTGGATAGAAAATTTGTACAACCTGTAAAATAATTTCCTTCCATAACAAAAACAGTTATAATTTTGGGATAAATGACAAATCTTATTTAATGTGCATCTTATTTTAAATTTTAGTATTGGTTACTATTGCAGAGAAGAGGAGCAGGGTAGTTCAGTAAAAAATCTATGGGATAGTTGTAGTGCCTGCCTGTGAAGGTTGATTAAGAGGGATTATAAGCCTGTCACAGACAAATACTTCTTTTTTGAGTAAGAATAACCATCAAAGTACAGCTTTAAAATAAGTGAAATGTTTTACCTGGTATAATAACAGCAATAAAAGCTCATTAATCATATTTGAAAGCGAAATAACTAGTGTTTTTTTTTTTTTTTTTTTTTTAGTTTTATAACCTAGTATATAATTTTTTCCTTAAAGTGTAAGAAAAAAATCCAGTTATTTTCCTCTCAAAATTTGTTGTAAGCTTTTATTATTATTGTTATATCTGGAAAAAAAAAATCGTATGTTTTGAAGCAACAAGCAGACACTGTAGCCCAAAAATTAAGCATTAAAATTGTGGGCCATGGATAGGTTGCAAATCCCTTTTGTTTTTAAATGAGATATTAGAAAGAGTAGCATAGCCATATACATTTGGGCCAGATCTACCCATTGTACCCCTTATATAAAAAATTCCAAATATATAATCAATGGTAAACCAAAGAAACCTGTAGCCTTGCAAAAAGTCTAATGAGGGGACATTACAAGTTTACTAACATAAGGTTTATAACATCACAGGTTTTGTACCTTAGGCCTGTAAAAATATGTCATTGGTCAAATACATGCTATATTGTTTCAGTTGAGGTCCCTAACCCTCAGTGAAATTTATCCTAGACATTTTACATTGTCAGAGACGGATTTATTAAAGATGTAGTTAATTGAACTATATTCACTATTAAAAAATAAGTTTTAATTAAATAAAAAATACTCACTTTTGTAAAATCTATCCTTTGTATAAGAGCATTAATGTGAGCATCAAACAAATCATGACTAAAAACTAGAAGTGTTTGATTAATATGTTGTGCTTGGCGAAGAGACTCTATTAATGCATATAGATATTGAGCTCGGTTATGCACTTGTATCACAATAACCACATCATTTTGATTCAGGGGTCCAAATTTTTCAATGTTATTTACTTCTTGAAGAGCATTTATTTCTTCAATTGCATCAGAAAGCAGCAAAATATTAGGAGGTGCAGTAGTATTCACAGAATTTACAATGGCACTGAAATTGGCAAAAAATGCCAATTCGGGGTCACTATAATGGTTCTTCTGAGACATAAATAGATCTGGCTTCAAATTGACTATTCTCAATTGAAGCCATAAAAATGAAACAACAAATAATAGAATGAAAGTTTTGAAAATATGAGAGGAACACCTTCTCAGCATTGTAACGCAAAGCCATCCTTTTGCCATACCGTCATAATCTAAAAGGAAGAAAAAACTTCTTAGTATACAAGATATTTCAAGCAAACTTTAAGGAGTTCTAGGAAATAAACTTAGTACAACCAAATAAAATGTTAACATGCCATTTATGCACCACAACATTATGTCTTTTTAAGGTCATGTGATGCATAAAGGCATATTAACATTCGCATTGAATTTCTAAGGTACTTCTTTGGTACTAAGTTTCTGGTTTATAAGAGTGAATTAAGAATGATTGTCATTCTTTTTCTGCTTGAACCTACTGCAGTAGTTTAAGGAATACCATGTGTGTTGAAATGTGAAATATTTCTTCAGAATATTTAAAATTCAAATCAGATAGAACAACAGCATTGCATTCAATTTAATACCAATTTAATAGAAATTATAAGTTTTAATTCAAAAATAAAATTTCAAAAATGTCAAGTGATAGTGTTTTTCAAAATAAAAACACATCACTGATTATCTTTTATGTCTTCTAATGTCTGAAACATAAAAAATAGCACAAAATTTAAAAAAAAAAGTGTTATCCTTCAAAATCTATTAGAATCATCTCTCTTCTACTATTAGTATATTTCATAAACAGTTTCATAAGCTCTGTAGCAATATTTTGGTAGACAATGCATGTGGAAAAATAAAGGCATTAGATTTTTGTGAAGCAGGAAAAGACAAGTCATTCCTCTTAACAACTAGGATTGTTTGCGTTTGCAAGTTGTTTATTTTTTATTTTAATTTTAATATTGATGCCCTTTTTCTATTGGTGCAAATTTCAGTAAATTATTCAGTTCTTGTAAATTCTTTAAAAAAAACTATGTTATTAATTTCTAACTGGCTAATCATATTCATCCTCATCTATTCATCTGACAAAAATATGAAAGGGCTATTAGTGTCTTTGAGTGCTAGCACATAGAACAGACATTCAAATTTAGGACCTCATCATGCTTTTGAAGAAACTGATATTAATTACAAAAAAAATTCAAAGAATAAAATGGGCAGACCACAAAATTTAGATGAAAGATAACTTTTTTTCTCAAATCTTTGGGAACTAAGGCTACAAAACAACCCAATCTCAGACGAGTTTGATACCAAGAAAAATATTTCACTATGCTGAAGGTAAAAAACTGTAGCATAATGGCCTAAAAAAATTTATCATAAAACATAAAAGGCCAAGGACCTTAGCTAAGAGAGAAATAAAAATTCCTTTTCCTTGAGTTCAAATAAAAATTCATGAACTGACAATGGCATGTTTACTCATGTTACCAATAAACAACTATTTTCACACTTCTTTGTATTGTCTACTTACAAATATGTTAGTAATAATTTTTTTTACTACACATTGTATTGTGGGAAAAAGGTTTAATTTTATTGTTTAAAAAAATTTGGTGAGAATCTAATACTTTAAATAAAATGGATGGGGTGAAATTTGGTTACTCGTGTTACCAGAAAAGATCATGGAAAGTAGAAGAAAAAAAAAACCCGTATAAATATCAAATTTCATAACATTCCAATGAGTGGCTAGTAATTTAAATGAGGTCCAAGAATTGACAAATTAATGTTAAAAGAAAATATTACTTTTTCGGCCATATATTGCTAAATAAATAATATATTTTAGTACTTTTTGTTTCAAACAATAGTTTGTTAAATGCCAAACATATATAGTGATCAACTTTTGCACCAAACATTGATTTAATAATTAATTAATAAAACAAGTTTTACATTTTTTTTTTAAAAATAGAAACATGTTTTTTTTTTCTTTTCTTTTTTTAATACTTTCATTAGATTTATCATGGTTGAAAACCCCTCCAGAATTTTTTTCAGTCCATTTTGACTTTTGGTACTCAATTCTTTAACAAAAATGTAAAAAAGCTCACTTTAAGGGATCGTGTAATACAGCAATTCCCAAACCATGGGCCGCGAGTAGCGTAGTACTGGGGTGTGGAAGTTGGTCGGGAATCTAAGCCAAGATAAATATTATAAGAGATGGAGGGGTAGAGATGGGAACAATTAAGTCACTCAATTGTTAGCCACAATCGAATAACTCAATTGCATTCTTCGATGGTGTAAATAGAGAGTAATAAGTGAATTCAACAGCATGGCTAAAACTATCCAGTTATAATCCAGGTATTGACTTCCTCGCCAGGAACAAACAATGTCAAAAATCCAATTCTTTTTTTTTTTAACTTTTGACCACTTGTATTGTCTTTATGCGTTGTGACAGCATAGTGATTACAATAAAATTCCTTTCTTTATATAAAAAATATTTTTAAAATCCTTCTTGTACAGTACGTTTTACTAATTACTTACGCAAGCACATATGATATTAGCTAGTGGGCCTCGAAGCTTTTTTTACAAAATAGGTGGTCGGCACAACTAAAAACGTTGGGAACCACTGGTGTAAAAGATTACGTCTTGAAGCACGTAGACATTTTATCCTTCCCCGCTTTAAAGTGATTTTTCCTGAAGATCGGCCAAAACATTTTCGCTCATAAGTGACATGTTTCTCAACATAATGAACTGAAATTTGGATTTAGGGTATATGAAGTATTCTAAATTGAATGAAAACATAAAAAATAGGGGTTCACATTGAAATTTTCAAAGATCGATTTAAATTTACTTAGTAAACAACCTCTTAAGAAAAAAATTTGCACCAGACAAATAGAAAATCGTAAACAAAACATTTTGGTACAAACCGCAAGATTCTACGATAATTAGAACCGAAGATATAGCCATCATTTGGATTTTTTTGCGTACTGTACCATTATACTTACATAACATGGGTCATCATCTTACATAATGCGGGTCATTATCTTACATAACATGGGTCATCACCTTGGCTGATTATTTCTTATGGATAAAATTTAGATTCATATTCTACTAATAAATATTCTCCAGGCACAAAATTATTTTTTTAACATGTGACCAAGATGCTTTCCATCAGGAACTTGAAAGTCCTACATTTTAGAAATCCCTTTTATGGGAGAAGATTAATTAAAAAGTGCATTAAAATTTAATTTTCTTTTTTGAATAGCTCCAGGTTTGAAGCTATTAACTTCCATTTATGTAGGTAAAGAACTCTTTGTTCTAGTATTTGCTTTACCAAGAGAAGATTTATTGACATATGGAAT
Source organism: Linyphia triangularis (assembly GCA_963978545.1). NCBI lineage: Eukaryota > Metazoa > Arthropoda > Arachnida > Araneae > Linyphiidae > Linyphia > Linyphia triangularis. The sequence goes on from OZ021733.1 coordinate 34,697,182, forward strand.
ATGTTTATCTATAATTCTGTATTACAATTATTCATAAGTTTGAAACATTTAATTGAAATCTCTCATTAAAGACCTCTTTAGTGGTAATTAATACTACGTAAATTAATATTTTGTTTACTGTAAACATTAATTTAACTAGAATTAATAACAGCAAACGCTTTTTCAAAAATGAAATATAATGAATTCAAATTAGGATTTTTAAAACATGTGAAAAATTATAACAAGTACTTACAAAAGCCACCAAAAATCAGCTATTCTTTTGTATCAACCCTGAGATATCTTTAAAGAAAGTTTTTGAAAGTAAAAACAAATTGTCGAATATCCAGTGCAGCACTATTGTTTCTAGATAACACAATTGTTCCTGAGGTGAGTTGTATGGTTGAAACATCATAAAAAATGTTTAGTGTTGCCATTAGAATGAGTTAAAACAATTGTTATAAAAAAAAATAGCATAACACATTAATTAACCAGTTTCACTGAGTGGTTATGTTTGATAAACGACTCACAATGGTTACTTAAGTTATATACAATTGATAGCTATGTATGTTACATATTTAAATTTTAAATTATAGACACTATCTCAACAGATAATAAAGACATCTGATAAGTTTTAATTTATTTTGTTAACTTGAACTTAATTTTAGAACATTAAATTTATGTTTTTGGTTCTTCATGTTAACATCAAAGGTATCAGTTAAAATAACACTGCATCCCACCAAAATTTAATTTGACCATAGATTTCTTTTTTTTTCTTCTTCAAATAGCAGTAAATGTATAGTATATTACTAAGGTACAGAATCTGCTAGGAAAAATAAATGTATTTTAATTTAATGTAAAACTAATTGAATTGACATCATTGCTGAAAAAAATAAAAGTGCTTTTCAAAGATTACATAAAAAAAACCAAGCCATTTAAAGTTTAAAAAACCCTCTTAAATTAATGTACTTTGAATATTTATCTATAAAATGATACCCAACACAAAATCGTAGCATGAAAACAAAAAATGTCCCCCCTTGTGTCCAATGACAGTCTAAGGTGCAATCTCCCTTGCTTTAGCAGACAGCTATCCATAGCCCAACTGCCTTTTATCAAACTTTAGAAACATATTTTATGGCAATTTCTTAAAGATCATACAAAATTCGGCACACAATATTTTTTTTTTGCATGTACATACATTAAATCTAATTTAAATTTATGATTATATTTTTGAAAAGAAATTATTGAATAATTTATAAAAAGAGAATACATCAAAAGACTTTTTATAATTTTGCTAGGACATACAGAAAAATTTCTAGGGCGGCCATCAAACCCAATTTGATTACAAACATGGCTAAAGTTAAAAAATTTCCCGATTCAGAAAAAATAATGGTATGCATTATACAGCACATTCAAGGTGCTCCACTTATGAAAAAATTAGGTAGAGTATATTAAACTCCAATAGAATTTATTAAAGCACCATGATTCTACATCATCTGAAAGATAAACGATAAACAAGATGTTCCATTGAATAATAGAAATGACTGTCATGCATCTTAACAAGGTATTGTCTGAAAATGCACACTTCAAGCTACAATAAACACATCTTTAGTTACACAAAAGGGTATTGTTTACAAAAGAGTGTTTCATCATTTGAACAAATCTGAAGACCTTGATATATTACTCGTAGAAGACTCAAATTTTTTTATGCTTAGTACTTTAGTACAAAATAACTCCAATTTATCTCAATAAAACTTAACTCAAAAGGAAAAACATGCAAAATATTAACAAATAAGTTAATTTATTATATACTTAAAATTCATAATGACAGGTATGGTTGTTTCTCTGAATCATCGACAGGAAATCCCTTATCACTGTAAGATATATGACAATCTGCATTGTTTCATAAAATACCAGTACTTCAGAGATAAAGGACACTATCTCCTTCAATTTCCTAATTTTACAAAAAGGCTAATCAAAGTTAAAAACTGTAATTTCCTCTCTTGATATTTCTATTCTTTCTAAATGTCCTTTGTAAAGTTTAAAAAAAAGACATTATTGCATACCTTCAGTAAGGACATGCAATGTAAACAATATCAATATAATAATTTGAAAATAGAAGGTAAGAAATGGAGATGGTTTGTCTCAGGGATATAAAAATATAAACAATAATTTTGTTAATTTATGAGTTCATTTTTTTTCTCTATTATTGGTAGAGTTATTTTAAGTAGGCAAGCAATATGGAAATGTCTCAGTGTCTCTGAAATGCCCAATATCTCTGAAATCTGGACATATCCAAATCTAACCTGAGCTTAACAGATCTCAGTAACAAGCATTTAATTACCTATGTTAACTAGTTTTTCTTTGTAGAAAGCATTTTGTAACTTTGTAGATTTATAAAGCACTACTTGAAATGAAATCTGATTGAAAACGAACTTGAAGGAAAACAAACTGATTAACTTGCATATATCTAATCAGGACATTCCTCACATATTTATCTGAAACTTATACAATAATGCATAAATAAAAGTTTAAAAACCTAAAAAACACGCTTTAATAGAAAAGTGAACTTAAAAGTAGAAAATAATTTTAAATAAGTTTAAAATAAGAATCAAGTGATTAACAAGAAATATTTATTTTATCGTAGCGTGGGGTGCTTGATGTCAATTGTTGCAAATATTTAATAACAGATATTGGTAAAAGTAGAGCCATTATGAAAATATTTTAAAAAGCACCCCAGGCTTTTTTACGATAAAATAAATATTTTTTGTAAATCACTCTATTCTTATTTAAAATTATTTTCTACTTTTTAGTTCACTTTTCTATTCAAGTGTGTTTTTTAGTTTTTTACACTATCATTTATTTTCTACATTTTAGTTTGGTTTTCTATTAAAGCGTTTTTTTAGTTTTTTAAACTATTAATAATTTTTGTTGTAAACTATAATTTTTTTAAGTTAAGAGTACAAAACTCTCCAGTTGTTCCTGCCAATAGTCGCATGCTTGTCTCAAATTTAAGTCATGTGTACGGCTTACTACACGCCGTATTATCTGGCGCAAAATAGTCTCTGAATATGAAAAATCGCTAATCCTGAAGATCCTGGTAAGGATAGTGCTTTTTATTAAAGCGTGTTTTTTAGTTTTTTAAACTATTAATTATTCAATTGTGAAACGTGAATGAAACTCCCTATTAGTTAATCCGGCTAGTAGTCATATGCTTGTCTCAATGATTAACTCATGCATGTCTCAGTACATGTCATATTAAGTCGACACTGCGAATAGCTCATTAATTTGGTTATGGCCCCTTAGATCGAGTCCACATTTACGTGGAAAACTGTGGTATTTCTAGAGCTAATCCTTGCAATCCAGAGTTTTGACCAGATGAAAGGAACGCTTTAATATCATATCAAAGCAATCGGTGGCTCGTCTATCATTATTATACGATAAATCTGAATAACTTTTTGCTGATAGTATAACCGTAGTGCCCATGACAGATCTTTCAAATGTCTGCTTTATCAACTGTCAATAGTAGGTTCTGTGACTACTGAGGTATTACATGGTAATGGGACACCAGGGTTCGATTCCGGAGAAGGTTTGTTGGTTGGAGATGGCAACACGAGCTAATCCTTGCGATAATGCAACAAACTTATTGAATTACTGTATTGTCATCGGTCCTTGATAACTGTTCAAAATTTCAAACTAATTCAATGTTTTGAAGTGGTCGAAAATTGAGTACAAAGATTCCGTTACACAGATACATACGAAGTTAATAAAAGCGTGTTGGAAAAGAAGAAAGACTCTCAGATTTTGAGTGGTAGATTACTGAGAACTATTTTCATTAGAGCATAAATCTGTGATGTAAGACATAGGTGTTAAAACATAGAATGCTATTGTACATATAAGGAATCTGATAAAAATGCCATGAAAACTCACATAATCCAATGAGCAGGCCACATTGTTTATTTTAACAAATAAGAAAGAACAACAAATACTTCTGCCTATACTAGTGGACAGGATGAAGTGAGCTCACTGAGTACGCTGTAGGAACCGGTTCTCCTATGGCTGTAAAGCATTGAGTGAGCTCAAATCAGGTTGTCTTCTAATATAGGCAAAAAGGAACCAGAGCAAGGGGTTGTCCCAATCTCAGATGGGTTGACTGTTTACAAAAACATCTCGTTGTACAGGGTGATTATAAAGTAACTATACATCCTTGTAATAATTAAATTTCATTGTATAAATTACATTAGTATTAATCAAACATATATCATACCAGGACACATCATCAAAACATTTCAATATGTCCCCCTTGCATATCTCGGCACAGCAATTAGAATTCTACCAGGGACCAAGAAAACAAGGCACAACAACACAGTTGGTGTAATTTCCTCAATGCCGATGAAATCTATTGTTTATGCTGTTGAATGTAGCATACCTTCACCTGGAACACCTTGGATTTTATAAATCCCTATGCAAAGAAAACTAGGGGGGTCAAATCTGGTGACCGTGAAGCCAATGTTCTTGGCGAATCCCAGTTGAAAGCTTCGTGCTGTGAAGAAATGTACAAGGTGGATACATTGAAAAGTATTAAAGATGTGTCCTGATATAATGTTTGAAAAATAATGTAATTTATGCAATAAAATGTGATTATTGCATTATTATAAAATGTATATTTTAACAAATACAAAAGAACAACAAATATTTCTGGCTAAGCAAAAGGAAAACAGAGCAAAGGGTAGTCCTTATCTCAGATGGGTTGACTACATAACAAAAAAAATATCTCGTTGCACTGCATGATTATAATGTAACTATACACCCTTGTGATAATTACATTTTTTTGCATAAATTACATTATTAATCAAACAAGTATCATACCAGGATAAACCATTAGATCCTTTCAATGTCCCCCCCCTTGCACATCTTGGTACGGCACACAGCATTCTACCGGGTCCCGGAAAACATGGTGCAACATAGTTGGTATAACTTCCTCAATTGCGGATCCAATCTATTGTTTCATGTTGCGCATCTATTGTTCAATGTTGCGTATCTACACCTGGTAAACCTTGGATTTTATAAATCCCTATGCAAAGAAAACTAAGGGGGTCAAATCTGGTGACTGTGAAGCCAACGTTTTTGGCGAGCCTTGGTGGAACGCTGGGAGCTCAACTGGAATATGCAACAGGACACATTGAAATGTACTAGAGGTGTGTCCTGCAGACCTGAAAATTGAAATTTTCAAGACGTAGCCAGTGGCCGGAAGACACTTTTGGATTAGTGGCCACTTCATCATGTTTTTTTTTTTTCATTAATGGCCCAGCCTGGGAAGGGGAGGTTGGGGTTTTACCTGAATGTATGCAGCAGCATAATCAGATTTTTTATCATTATTATTATTATTTTTTTTGGAAGAGGATGTTTCAATTCTTTATTTGATTTGTATTAAATATATAAATCAAAAACACATATATAAGTTAGTTGTATTTAATAAAATGTCAAAGAAAGTACAAAAAAAAATAATAATAATAATAATCAAGTACACGGTCTAAGCTTTTTCACTTATGGATTTATTGCACATCTGTAACATTGCGCTGTAAAGGTTAATAAAAACGCAAAAATCTGTCGGAATAAATTTGAAATATTAAGGAATTTAGGGTTCTAATATATTCTGTTGACAAAAAACGCAAGACAAGAAGAAAAATATTCACGCCTGTAAAGAATGCAGTCAGATTGAAGTTTGAAGATTTTTTTAAACAATAAGGTGATGGCCGCACATGGAATACAAGAAGGGAAACTCAAAAAATTCAAAATTCCAAGACACTTTTCTGATTTCCCTGAATTCCCGGTTCTGTCCCCACCCTGTCAACTAATGAATCCATATCGTGGATGAATGGATTTTAAAGGTGTATAGATTTAACGGCGAAAGAAAGAGAGATTTTCATTGATTTGGAAATTTCGGTACATTCAGTAACAATTGAAAAAATCGTAGGTGAAGGTAGAAACGAAAGGTGGCCGGTTGATTAGCTTATTTAGTCGCCTCATCACGCCGTTTAATCGACCTGTGGCGAGTGGCGACTACATATTTTCAGGTCTAGTGTCCTGGTATGTTTTTGATTAATAATGTAAATAATAAAATAAAATATATATGTTACTTTATACAATGTATAGTTACTTTTTAACCACCCTGTATTTAATGCAATAAAAACTGATGAACAATGACCAACAAAATAATAGCAAGGAGAAATGTTTTTTGAAAAGACCAGGGTCCATACTGGGTTGTTGAGCTAATGAAGTATTTTTAAGTATTTATTGAATTAAAAATAAATTCTGGGATTTTATGGTCACCAGATTTGACCCCCTAGTTTTTTTGCATAGGAATTTATAAAAACGGATAAAAAATTGTCAATGTGGGAACTTTTATTAAAATTTTTGTGTGTAAATATGACTGGGCAAAGATAATACGTTGCATAGTTTAAAATTGACAGCGAGATTTCAGCAAACTAATTGAAATGGCTTATTTTAACAAACTTGCATAACAATTGCCAGCACTTAGAGCAAATCATTGTAATAGTATTGCTTTCACTTTGTGCAATTTATAACAATCCATTGGGATTTTTAAATTATTCAAAACAGATGCTATATCAACAGTCTGAGCTCGGCTGTTATGTCAAACAAAACACGCAACTTCAAAGTTGGCTTGAAAAAATGCAGCTATGTGACTGTGTAAAAGATCAACTTGCATTTATTCCAGCCAGAGCTATGAAATAGTTTTTTGTAAGACTTAACAGCCTAGTTCAGACTATTTATTAATATAAGAATCTGTTTCGAATAATAAAAAAATTCCAATGGACTGTTAAAATTACAAAATAAATTAACTTAAAAGAATGAAACATTTATCAGGGGCACCAGCAGGATTATTTGCAGGAAGCTAAGGAAATTGTACAGTAATAGGGATTATTTTAAATGTTCAAAAGATTAAATTTCGATAAATTTGAAAAAAAACAACCTTGGAATTTTTTTATTTTTGATGGTTAAGGAAGTGAACAAATAAATTGCTTTAAAATTATAGAAAAACACACATTTTTGTTAAATGTTTGGAAGTTATATTCTTTTTTATTTATGCAAATGGTTTTAAAAAATTATTTTCTTTTTGAGAATACACAAAAAAAAAATAAAAGAGACAATGGACTTAAAGATGTCACAAAAGTGAAAATTTCTCAAACAATTTAAGGAAATAAAAGCAAATTAAAAAGTTTTTTAAAATGAAATGTGGCAAATAGTACTTAACTTTTGTCAGTTCCGTAAATTAAAATAATAAAGTTAACACATACAATACTTCTAAAAAAATATTCTAAACATGTATTCTCAAAAATGGAACATTCAGAATCAAGTCAATAAAAAAGGGTTATTAAAGTTCTACAAAAATTTCAAACATTAAATTCAAGCGCAATGGAACAATTAAATATCAAAATGGTACTTTGAATATTCTTGAAGTGTGTAACTACTTTTGCTGACATGGTTTTAAACAAGTGTGCATATTTTTATGTTTCAAACATTATGCAATGTTATTTTTAGCATTAACTTTTAAACATTTAATGTTTTAAAATATGTAAAAAAAACCAGTTCAAATAAAGAAAATAGGTCTAATTTACTAATTTTAAGGTGCCTTGTGATTGTTAATTGTGAAAATTATCAAAATTTGAAAGAGTCTCATCACTCGCAGGAAACCATGTTTACCAACACTTTTTTTTTTTAATTTCAATTCAGTGACACAATTACATAGTACTATAAAAATAATTGCAGTTATTTTAAAAGATATTTTGTCGGATATTTTTTTTTTAAATTTAATATACTATAATTGCTAAAAAGTATCAAAATTGGTAAAACTAAAGAAAATACAAGAATTACCAAAAATAAAAAAATATATATTAGATTATTTGGGTCAAATTAGCTAAATCATTGATCATGGTATAAAATAATTAACTCCCGATAATTATTCAAATTAAAATCATCGATTCATTCATTGATTTGAGCAGAGTATAGTTTATAAAAATAAAAAATAGTTTGCATTTGAAGTAACCACATTGAAAGATTCTTTTAAATCTGGTCTAAAGGAATCGTTTTCCAAGACAAATTCATAAGTAAGTTTTTTTGTTCCGTAATCTTATTTCTATTTGAAGCTCTTATAATTTGCCCCAAGAAAACTAACTCATTTTAACAACATCCGGTCATATTGTGATAAGTAATTAAATATGCATACCTTGGAAATGTTAAATAAATATATGCCTTATGATGAGCTGAAGACAGAAAACACAGAGTAAGATGTTCCAGCATCGCATAAGCTTAAACTTAAGAAGTTCCAGACCATAGATCATTATAAAGTGATATAAAGTGTTGATAAAAAAACCTATCAGCTATCAACAAGTTCCACCTATTTTGTTTACATTTCACTTAACGTAAAATACTACTCTGTATTTCTATCCGTTGAAGGTAAAAGCAGAACAACACTTAATAATTACGAATCAAAACAAAATGAATGGACCGGGTTCGTTAGCTCGATTAAGAACTTCACACAAAAAAACAAAACGTGAAGAACAAATTACGCGAATGAAAAACATTGCTCAACCTCAACGTAGAAAAACGAAACATCTACCGACCGAATAGTTATTTCAAGGTTGCAGTTAATATGCAAACAATTCAAAATGAAATTTTATGTAGGACCTTATGGACTTCAAAAAGGAGACGCTCTTTACAACTGCTTTTTAGTTTGTTCGATTCGAAAAGATAAAGTACTTATTTGTGATTGGCTAATAGAAATTCGCATTTACTTTTTGATGTTGGTTGGTTTCACTTTTGGCAGGCGAAAGACAGAAAAAAATTTCTCCAATTTAAACCACCTATCCATATTGCCTGGTTCTTTCGTTACTACAATAAAATGCTGATATCAAAAGTTCTGACTACGATGAGAGTGAAGGCGGTCTTTTAAATTATAATTAAATCACGTAAGGAATTGATGGGAAATACTGCCTTCACTCTCATCGCAAGCAGAACAACTAGCACCGTTCCATTACTCCATCCGTCTGAAGCATGTCTTTCACCGCTTGCCGCTCGTATAGTACTCGAGGCCTTAAATTTGATTTTAAAAATACTACGGTTGAACAGGTTGATGCGACCTTGACAAATCGGAAAATACAAAAGCAAGACAATTCAACAGGGCCAAATTTACACTAGTAAGCGTATTTTTTGGGTCAAGTGCCCAGGTAGCACAGCAGTATTGGCCAATGTCGGAAACCGGAGCTCTGGAAGATTGGCCAATCCTGGGTAATGTCGGAACGGCCAGCACCGAACGGCTAACATTTTTGCAATATTGGCCAATATCGCAGGGCGGTCTTGGCCGATCTCGAGGAGCAGTTTTGGCCGATATCGATGCGTAGTTTTGGCCGATCTCGAGGAGCAGTTTTGGCCGATATCGATGCGTAGTTTTGGCCGATCTCGAGGAGCAGTTTTGGCCGATCTCGATGCGTAGTTTTGGCCGATATCGAGTAGTAGTTTTGGCCAGTATTGATGTGCAATCTTGGGCAATATCGATGAGCATGGTTTAAACCAAATGTTTTTTGTTTTTTTAAGAATAATTTAAAATTGTATTTTTATTTATAATTAGATTTTTTTAATTATTTGATGTTGTAAATTACTTCTATTTTTAGCTGAAATAAAATATGTTCTAATGTCTAAATAAAATATTAAAATTTAATATGATTTGAATGTCCCCATAAGTAGAACAATTGTTTTTTACTTAGTTCAAATTGCTTTCAAAATGAATATTCATTGTTATTTGAGCATAAATTATTCTTGTTTATGTCAAATTTTATTTATAAATATGTATACAAGTAATTAGAAAAGGATAAAAAAAAAAAAAAAAAAAAAAAACTTGGTTTAAACCAAAAAAAACATGGTTTTTTCCAAACCTGGATGAGCAGTTTTAGCCACTACTATGAGCAATTTTTGGAACCGCTACTGTTTTTTCACTATATCACAGAGCATTTTGGATAGATTTGCCACTCAACATATCTGAACTTTCTTTTTGGTGGAAGGAGTGGTTGCAAATGATAATTCTTATATGCGTTTAGATTCAATTTTGAGCTGTTCAATGTTTAGTATCACATTGTTGCCCAAAAACCCTTAATAATCTGTTAAGTTATACTTAAACATTTGTAAAATAATGTTTTCACCTCTCCTACCAAAAAAAAAAAACACATTTAGATAACAAAATGTCTGATATTCAAGGATTTAGAAAGATACATGCAATTTTAAACTAGAAAACTGCCAGTAGAATTTAAAGTCCCTATAGGTCAATCAATACTCATTGAACTTTTTATGCTAAGGTTTCATAAAAATAGAAGGTTGAATTTAAAACTTGTGAAGTATATTTTTTATGCACAGATCAATTTCATTTATGAAGTCACTTTTCATTTTTAAAACATCATTTTTCTCCATACATTAAGAATCGAATAGATAGTAAATAAATCTCATTTTAATGCCTTTAGTTCATTCACTTCAAATGTAATAGCAATAAAGTGAATTAAAATTGCAGATCCCCCCCCCCCCAACATTGAAAAAGTTTTCATCTAAAAATTATTTGACAAAAACATTATTTTTAAAAATCCACAATAATATTTACATGTATACCTCATATAATGAATACTTTTTTATACTTTCATTTCTATTTTAATTGCTTTTTGGTGACCGATAATTGATATTTTATGGCTTAAAAACCATGCACACTTAAATTAAAGGTCACTTTCTGCAGTGCATATATATAATAAAAACATAACTTTAATACAAACTGTTTATTATAATACATATTTTATTTTACATATTTTATCTTCCTTTGAAGTTTCCACCTCGGTGAAGAAAACAAACCTGAAATATAAAATTGTTCATTTCTGTTTTAATTAAGATTACATTAAAATTTAAAAATCAAATTATTGCCTCAAACTTTTTCTAGTCTTTAGCTCTTTTTATTTTATCCAAGCTCTTTTTGTAACGGAACTGCAATTTGTTGTCAATAAAAGAAATCATGCAATGCAGCATTTACTGCCAATAAAGAAAAACAGAATTGCAAAATGAAAAACAGAATTTTGCACGAAAGCATAAGATTGTTAACATTTTGTAAAATTTTTACATCAGAAATCATTTTCTACTAACATTTAAGAAAATCATTCTAAACTGGTATTTGAATTTCAATCGCATACATTTGCACCAACCTCAAACAAGCACACCAAAAAACTATGAATTGTGAAATAAATACTAATGCTTTTTTTTTTTTTTTTTTTTTTTTTTTTTATAAACTCGTTCATTTTTCCTTAGCCGTTTAAAATTTTAATAAATAATTTATAAGAGAGAAAAATCTCTTTTAAACTGTTAAATTAACCACCAAATAAATTCAAAATAAATAGTAAAAAGTGTTGTTGAAAAGTCTGAGATAAAATATAAAATACACTGTTGCACTTGAAAAGTTATAGGAACTAATTTAGAACATAGTGATTTTGTTGTTTTTTCTTCTGAACTAATTTCTCAATTATAAGCATATGACAAAGGTGATTTGTACAAAATTGTTTAAAGAAACAGATAATTTTTTTTTTTTTTTTTTGAAAGACCCGAGATTCTCCATTGCTAATTTTTATTTTAAAATATAAATTATTGTAACATCAAATCGAAATTGCTTGGAGCATTACCTAATTGATTGTCATATAATCTTACCTGGCAGAGAAAGTTTTCACGCTTTTTGGTTTACAAATAAGTTTTTGGGCTGGAATATGAGTATGGCTTTTCTGTGTTAATAAATTTTCATCTTCTGAAGAATCACTCCCAATGCTAGATATTGAACGAGTAAGCTCAGCTTTATCTTATGCCTGTTAAAAGGAATCTAAATAGGAAAATTATGGATATATGCTATCTCAAACTAGTTGCAAAACTTCATATACAATTTATTTATACAATTAAATATCTTACTTAGCGCACTTATAGTATCACTCACTAAAAAACCAATCGACAGTTTGGGAAATTAAAATAGGATATTATTTAAATCTGTTAATAAATATCTGTTATTCATGTCCACAATTTCAAAAATCTACACCATTAAAACTTGAATTGATAAGTAGATCAAAAACTTATGAAACAATATTTGTGATACCTTTAATTATTTGTATACCTTTAATTATTTGTATACCTTTAATTATTTGTATACCTTTAATTATTTGTATACCTTATACAAAAATTGTAATTTACTTACTGTATGTACAATAGATTTTAAAATTAAATGTTTGCCATGTTGACTTGAGGGTATATATTCTTTAATCATGTAAATCCCCCCCCCCCCATTCATTGCAAACTGCCAAAGACAACTTTTGTCTGAGATGAACCAAGATGAAGGAATTACTTCTATGGGTTCTCCATTTCCATCAATGAACCCTACAACAGTATGTATCTTTACTTTAAACTGAACAGAATAACAAATTAACTATTGAAAGGCCATACTGGCATTTTACTGCCGAGGGAAGGAAGGCTACAACTATTACACTTTTCACCCCAAGACAGAAAATTGCACTATGAATAGCACTAACAATAATACTTGATTACAATATTTGTTTACTTTTCAAATGGAGTCTTTTCTTTAAATGAAAAAAACATTTTTATTTTATAAAAACAACATCTTTGCACAGTGTGTTTAGATTAACACAAAGGAAGCTAGGCATTCAAAATATATTTTTGTAGATATTTCAAAAATTTGCATTCATTGCTCTTTTCTGAGTAATCAATAATTGCACAAGACAGACCTTTTAAATAGGGAAATGTACATACAGTAAAACCCTGTTAAAGCTAAGTCGATCTGGCCGCTGAAATTGTTCGCTTTAACCGAATTTTGTGTTAAACAAATAAATTAAAGTTAAGTTTTAAGTAGGGAAAACCGCTTTTCCTTCGCATTAAATGTGATTTTATGTTAAGCAATTTTGCATTAACAGGTTTGCTGTATTTTTTTAAAAATAGGAGGCATAATTACAATAGTTATACATATTGTTAAAATTGACATTTTTTAGAACAATCATTTACCTTTTATGCCAAGTGGTTGATTGAGATAATGCACCCTATTCCACACTACCTTTGAGATTGAGTAATAGGCGTGTTTTAATTTAATGTGGTTTCCTCAATATGTGCAATTCACAATATATTCTATTAACAGAGCTGCTAATCACGGAGCTTGGATATTCAATTTTATAAGGAGCAAATATAGGAAATTCCGCAATATAAACTAACGATTACAAATATGATAAATATTTAATATTTATAAATATTATAACTAGAATGTAACATGTAGTATAAGTATTTCAATGATGAGCATGATTTGAAACAAGCAATGGAGAGGGGGAATGGGTAAATGAGTGTTAGTTTGCATCCGAGTAAGGACGAGATAAAAGCTCTTAATCTTGTCCAGATGACATAAAAGCTAAAAATCTTGATTATATTTTAAACAGTATTAAATAAATAATTGAAACTAACTTGATTCCTTATCAAGTTTAATGTGAAAACCAACCACCTTTGTCAACATCGAATTCGTAGATCAAACCATGCCAAGTCGGCAATTAAGTATGGTTGAAATTAACGAAAACCAACTTAAACCAATAATGCAATATATAGGCACCGAAACATAACCACATGAAATCGACAAATTATTGTGACAACACTTACCAATATTAAGTTTTAAATCAATTTTAATGTTACAAATAACTGTCGAGCCGTCGACATAAACAAACTTCCCAAACACACATCCGGGCACTTCAGTTGCTTCAGCCACTCGGTGGCGATTCTTTTTGAGAAATTCTGCGCATCGTTTTGTATCGGAATCTGCCGGTTTTGGCCGTAACTCGAGATCGTTCCAAATTACATGATTTTTTAAAAAATGCTTAAAAACGTGTTAAAAACATCGCAAAACATATTAACACAAACATTCCTTTCTTATACATAAAATATTTCAATTTTAAAACTGTCCATCAAACTTTCAAACTTTTGAGTATCGTCTACCCAATATTGGGCGAGATTGGGCAATATCGGCATCGAACGGCCGATTTTGCGCCGTTCCACATCGGGATTGGCCAATGTAGGGCTGATATTGGCCAATACTGCTGTGCTACTTGGGTGTGTACGAGTTCTTACATTAAATACACTTGAAACATGGGATTATATCTTATTTCAATATTCAAAAGTAATAATGTGGGTTAGTCATAAATACTTATTTTTACAAAAATTATCACAACACAGTTTTGTTTTCATTAATTTTTTTGTACTCGTATTTATTTAAAATTGAATCGCACTCAATAAATATCTTAACTAATAGACTGAGAGGCGACTGCAATTTTTGGACCCCATCGAACATCATTCGAAATTTTTTATAGAAATTAGAGAAAAGTGAATAGATTACGAATCCACTGGTCTGCCGTGGCAAAAATGGCCGAAACTGGTCAAAAATCGACTTTTAATAAGTTGCCTATTGCCAAATGCGCCATAACTTGCCAAATAATGAGCATTTTTTTTATTTGGTAACCCTCACTCTTTAATTTTCAATTAAGAAGGTTGCAGACGATTCAGATATTTAGAGACGGTCTACTTGCATCTATTAAAAGGGAGCCAAGTTGGCAAAAATATTACGTCACTTATGACGTAACTGATGTAACCAATTTGGCTTACTTTTAAAAGATATAAGTTTTCCGAGCCAAAGATCAGAAATCGTTTGCGCTTTTTATCATTGAAAATCAAAATGAAGAGGGTTGCCAGACGAATAAGTTTGTTCTATTTTTGGCAAGTTATGACATATTTGGCAATCGGATTTTAATTCAACTCATTTCAAGTCGATTATTCATCAATTTCGGCCATTTTTGCCACGGCAGACCAGTGGATTCCTAATCTACTCAATTTTCTCCAATTTCTATAAAAAATTCAGAATGATGTTCAATGGGGTCCATAAATTGCAGCCGCCTCTCGGACTAAAATGTTGTTATCCTAAAATGGATTTTTTAAGATTTAATTAATTTTATATAGTTTTTATGAAGTGTAATATAATCGTAAAGTATATTTGAAGTAAAAATGTTTAATGCATGAATCACAAAAAACACACTGTCTCTGTTTGCAAGGAAAGGGAGTTAATAGGTATGAAGGTCCCTTTTACCCAAAAAATCCTATTTCATAGAAACAAAAGATTTTTTTTTCCAACTAAATTCAATTTTTGAATTTCAATTTTTAAAATCAAATTTCAATTTATAAATTTCATTTACCAATATGCTCAAAAACGACAATAACAGTGTTAAAAAAATAAGAAATTCTTAACCATTCAAATCGCATTATATTTTTGCCCTCTTCTCCACCATTCGCCCCCAAATATGTGTGCGGAATGTGACGTCACCAAGAAATATCTTGAAACACAGGATGGCTCCCCGTGCGTGTTCGAGATTCAATGTTTGTTTGTGCTCTCCAGTGCAACCTGAATCAATTTTCAATAAATAGAAATGCTGCTAACACATTATGTTAACGCTTTATTAATAGTTCGCAAACTACGTCGCTGACGCCAAAGAAAATACTGTGGGTACATACTCTTGCCAGCTTTACCAGTTAGTGAAATTCTACAGTGTTACCTGATAAGGTTTTATTTTTTATTTTTAATGTTAACATTTGAATATTCATTTATATCATTAGGCTTTAATACTGACTACTGAGATTTTTAACTGAACATTCCTTATTTCTGACCTCAGTTAAAAGAACAAATTAGAAATAAAGTTTAAAATACAGGTACAGTATGAAAAAAAAAAAAAAAAAAAAAAAATTCGAATGATGGTATATATCTTTTCTGTTCTAATTATATCGTAGAATCTTGCTGTTTGCATCAAAGTATTTTGTTTTTGATATTTTATATGCTAATGCAATTTTTGTTTTGTTTTGTTAGTGGGCTGTTTAAAAATGTGATTTTTAACTCTAAATTTAAAAATTTTAATATCTTTTCATTCGATTTAGAATACTTTGTTTACACTAAATACGAAGTTTCAGTTCATTGTGTAGAAAACATGTCACTTATGAGTGACAATGTTTTGACCGATCTTCAGGGAAAATCTTAGTATTAAAGAAGCGTGTTTTTATGGACGGGAGGACAGTGGCGTGTTTCAGGAGATTTTAAAAATACAGGTATTAGTCTAAAACTGCAAAGAAATTACTTGGATTGATAGTGTCATGTTTAACAACATATTCATACAAAAACAATTAAGCAACTCAAAAGTAACATAATTTATTGACAAGTTTAAAGATGTGCCAAGTTTAAACGAAGGAAATTAAATATCGGAAACTATAATTGCAGAAATATTGAAATATAACGTTATATTTCTGTTGATTACAAAATTGAAAAATATAAAATTTAGGCATTTGCAAACAGTATTCAATAAAATGTGATTATTTTTTTACAGAAGCGTTTCACTGTAAACATTAATGTAATAAGAATGTTGAAATTGTTCATTAAATGCAATCTAATTTGTAATTGTTTATTAAATATAATTTAATTTGTAATTGTTTATTAAATGTAAATTAATTCAATCCTAACAGCTGTGTGTATCGATCTCTTTTTAGAAACGCACAAATATTTTCATTTAACAGTTTCGCATTGCCTGCCCTATAACCTCTGTCAACAACTTTCGGAAAATTAACGACTAATAACTATTCACAAATAAAAAAACTTTCTTTTTAATTTTGTGTGTATATTTTCAATACAATTATTGTCGATCAATACAAAATTGTTAGATTGCTATAGTATTATCTGACAATGTTAGCATATTTTATGTTAAATCACGCTCATTTTTTATGCTTTCCATTAATCTAATGAAGATTGGCTGAATATATATATATATATACACACACACACAATCTAAAAATTTAGGGGGGAACTAATAATAATAATAATAATGTATATGTATTATTTTTTTAATAATTTGTGCATATTTAACTTAATAGAACGTTGTGTAGGAATACAAACTTATTAAAATCACTATATGATAAATACATATATATTGATCAAGCGTTTTATGCTTTTCTGGAAAGTCCATAAGCTCCCTAATGACCCATGAGGCTGAATTTTGTAAATATTCTTAGTTTTCCGACTCCCAAGCGATTGATTAGTTATTATTTTTGTACAGATTGGTATAGATATTAGCATGCGCGTACCCAGGTGGGGGATATGGCGATACATCCCCGCCCCCCCCCCCTAAATTTTTAGATTGTAGAAAAAGCAGTACAAAATTAAAAACCAAAATAAAATTAACCAATCCCCCAAAGTTTTCATACTGAAATGAAGTGAAATTGTCCACCTCTATGTTAAGAACCCCTCATTTTCGGGAAGACTTTACAGGAATTGGAGCTGAAAAACCTCTTTCCCCGCCTCCTTTTTTTTTGGTGGGCAATTCTATCCACCCGTTGTCTTTTCACCCTCTGTTTGTTGCCTACAGGCTACTAGTGGTACAATACCGTTTCTGTCTGGAATGACACTTGACACCATATTGACCTCTGACCTGATTCAGAAAGTTCCTGACCGACAGTCGCATATTTTCCTACAGAAAGTGTAGTACTGCGAGTTGCGTAATGTGTTGCTTTTAACTAATTACATTTTAATTAGCTAATTATCTAACTATAATAACTCAATTGTGATGATTTGATTTTACTTACACATAAAATACAATGATGCTTGACACTACTGTAATATTATAAACTTCAATAAATTATCTAAATAGTCAGTAACTTAAAGAAATTTATTTCCAAACAGTTTTAAAAATAATTTCTAATTATTTTTTTTATCTTCTCCGATTTTTTGTAGCTGCAATAAAAATGTTGATTTTTTTATAGCATATTTTCTTTCATACTTATGGTCGAAGTAAAAAAAAAAATGCGAAGGGAACTAAATAACATATATTCGATTATTTACGATAGATGTCTGTAGATGAATTTAAACGTATTCTACTATTTTTTTTTTCTAAGTTGAAACATCTTTTAGATTTAATTTTATTTAACACAAATAAAAATGAACTAATTTTATGATATATTCAATTATTTAATTTTTGCATTTCATTCTGTTAAACCTTTTAGTCATTTTGATATTAACACATTTTGACCACTCCAATTTAAGGCGCAACTGATTGGCCAAAGATAAGTTTGCCCTGGGCTTCGTAAACTCTAAAACCACACTGTGAATATGAAGGAGTATATTTAATAATTTAGTTCTTCCTATTCTTAATGCATATACCCTTCTCATCTAAAAAACGGAGAGTAAACGGTTGTGGCATTGTCTAAAACAATTGCCACTCAGGAAAAGTCCTTCGAATCTTTGAGGCAATTGAAAAATTACCTGAGGAATTCTACATCCCAAAAAATCGCTTAAATGTTTTGGATTTCATATCCATCCAAAGAGAAACTGACATTAAACAAGAAGTCCTTAATGAACTTTCCAAAAAGCCTCAATTATAAATTCTAGTAATATTCTATTAGATTTAACCGACTAATTAATTAATTGACCAAGTATTTAAGGGTATTTAATTTAAAAGTACTATCCTCGAGTTGTATATATACCACTATTACAGGCAATTTTTGAATATGAGTGAGCATATCCCCCCCTCGAAAAAAAATCCTAGCTACGTCCCTGGCAGGGGCGTAATGGAATGTAAAATAGATCCGGTGTTTTTTATTTATAGTGGCCCAAATTTTCAATTTATCCATTAAAAAAATTTTAATATTTGACAATAATGAAATAATTCTAATATTTAACTTTTTAATTAATTTTAATGATTTTATAGTTTTAATAATTAATATATTTTGATATTTAAATACTTACTTTAATAATCTAAGTAATTAAATAGTTTTATTTAATAATTAATTTTAATAATTGAAAGTCATTTTTAGTTTGTCGCAAAAGCTAAAACAAAGTTATTTTAATGGCAAAATAAAGAATGTCAATGACTAATATAATTATATTACAAAATGATATCTTATATTTAACTTTAAAAGTTATAAAATAAATTAAATATGGTAATATGAAAATACATAAATCTTAGTGCATCCACTCTTCTTAGAACCACTTATCACCTCTACCAAACAAAAGGCCTCAGCGGGGTGAGTGTGATTAGTTGGTTGGTTAGTTTGTACTCTCAACGACCTATTTTTATGAACAATGACGGCTAATCAGGCAATGGCGGATCCAGCCAGGGGGCGCGGAGGGTGAGCGCCCCCTCCTCAGGTGGAGTCTTTTTTTACAATTTATAGAAATAAATAAATAATAATAATAATAATAAATAATTTTTTTTCCAAGTTTTTTTCAATAAGTTCACGCAACAATTATATTTTAACCTTCATCTAATTTCCAAAAAAAGCAACAAAAGAAAGCTTATTTTTGTACCAAGGTTCTATTTATAGCCTTATCTCTTCCCATTGAAACGGATGTTGGAAGACTGTACAAGTATTCAAACCTCCACCCTCTTGACCTTGAAGATATCTTGGACCCCTGATACCCGATCCCTTTTCTGTAGAGTGAGAGGAAGAGATTTTGACTCACATGCGTAATGTCCAACGCCAAACAGGGGAAAAAATAATGAGAGGTTGACTATTTGGGTTACCCCCGGAAATGGCCACCTCCATTCAACTGGACATGGTAATAGGCTAAACTTAAAACTTTGGAAAGAAAGGAAGAGGAAGGTTATTTATTAACTGCATAAGAACTCGTCCAGCTCTAATTTCTGCTTCGGCTTGTAAATAAGCGTCATATTTGAATTTCGATTAACAATCCTCTCTTGCACCACACTGGAAAGGTATGCCAATTGTTTTTTTTTTACATAAAATAGACTTATAAACAATTTTGTAAGAAGAATTATCTGTGTAAAGTAGCATTACTGTAGCAGAAATAATTATTTAAAAAAATATCTCTTTCAAACCCTGTACGAAATTAAACGAATGAACTAACAAAATAAATGTGTATGTTTTTTACGATAATTTGAAAAGTTTTGTATAAATATTCACCTGGACATACTTTCAAATTTTTTTTTTCTTTCGTTATTGCAGAAGTAATGCAAGAAATATTGCACTTTATAAGTAATTATAACGCTTACGGCATAATATATATACATACTTTTAGAGAAGGCTAAGATTACTCTAATTTTGTTCTAAGCCTATTCTTCCAAAACATATTTTTTATGAAACTTCCGATTCTTGTTTAAAAGTTTCGTGAAAGAAGTAAAATGATATTGCAACTCAAAATGAAGTTCTTAAAATTTTTTAAATACAATGATCCTCCTACAATCTCACTTTTCCAGTTATAATTGAAAAATTGGAACAAAATATTTCAGTATGCAATGTTTTTTTTAATTTGTCACGGATTGATATAATTTACCTATTTTGTTTTCATTATTTAAAAAAAAATTCCCAGTTTGGCGATTATTCTAAAAAACACCGCTGGAACTGTGAAAATTGTGATATATTTTTCAATAAACACTGCATTATCCTTTCTTTTAAGTGCAACAGAGCAGAAACAGTCGTTGATGGGCGTTCGCATTATCTCATTTCTACGGAGGTGGGAATGATTAGAACACCTTTAAAGGCATTTTTATAGCGATTTTAATCAAAATCGTTAAAACCATTTTTTAGTAATCGCTGAAAAACGTAATTTTTTCAATATCAGCTACTTAATGCACATGTGCAATTTTGACGAAAACCGTAATGCCAGGCTCCATGGCCATCAATAGCCTGTGCATAAAAATTGAACATCGCAGGTCAATCCGTTTTTGGAGTTATTCTGATAACTAACAGGCACAAACATTTTTTTGAACTCATCACGTTCCAAAACGTGTAGAAATGCAATAAAATAATTTTTTTTACCGAATTCAATACTTTTATACCATACGTGTAATTGAAAGTAAAAAAAAATATTGATGTATAAAATCGCACCAAATATATATATTAGTGCTGGTAAAATAGTACCTAAGACTATAAGAAAAAAAAAAAAATGGTTCGTTGATCAAACTTGGCAAAAATGTTCAATATTTGTCATGAAAATGAATATTCAAATGAGTCCATAAAAATATCTAGCAAAGAGGTGTTTTTTTTTTGGGGGGGGGGGGGTCAGGAGTTTTGTGGCTGAAAAATTAATTTTGGAGCAATTTAGGCATGTGACACATGTTTTTAGAGTACTTTTTTTTATGCTGAATCGAATGAAAAAAAGCAAAACGATATAACTAATCTAAAAAAAGTTACAGTTCTTTTTTTTAAACGAAAACACATGTAAAATCCAAGGAAAGGTAAAATACGACTTTAAAAAATAAAAATTGGTTCATTCATGAAACTTTGCAAAAACGTTTTATTTGTCATGAGTATAAAGAAACAAAGGAGTTCGTAAAATATCTAGCATAGAAGGGTGTTTTTTGAGGAGTGGGAGGAGGGAGTTTTTTTTGTTTTTTTTAAATTGAAAAGTAATTTTGGTATAACCTGGGCATTTCACCTTACGCTAAGATAGCGAGTCAGAAAAGCGAGAAAAAAGGGGAGGGGGTGGTGTCAATCAATGGATACAGATTATCTTGAAGTATATTTCTAGAACACTGAATAGATTTTATTTTTTTTATTTTTTTTAATAAATATTCGATTTCCTCCTGGCTAAGGCACAGGTATTGCACCCCCCCCCCTCCGGAAAATCCTAGATCCTCCACTGTAATCAGGTTTTGACCTAGAGCTTAACGTGGATTCCGAACCACAACGAACATCCATGCTTAACCCTGAATTCGAACCCTGCATTAGGATGTGATTGGAATTTCAATGCATTGGGCTTTAAAAAAAACGACAAGGAAGGCAACTATTTATATAGAAAAAAATTTAAAAACTAAGAAAAAAAAAGAAAGAAAAAAAAAAGGCCCTGTCGGACCTGCCCACATTTGTCGCAGACATTGACCGGTCTGGTGATTTCATCGGGTAACCCTATGGTCAGTAAGCTCCTGATATTAGGCGGTATAAGATAAAGAGACATTTTATGCAGGAAGAAACATTTGCGGAATATGATCTGACTGGTTAAGTTTTAGGTGGCAAGCGATATTTTTTTTTTTTAATAAACCACTAATTACTTTCTTTACATGAATGGACGCCTGTATTTTACTTCCTCCTCCTCATTCTATGTTGCTGACCTTATAAGTTTGTTAGTTCTTATTCTAGCGTTAATACGGGTTTTAAATTATAATCAAAAATTGAAAACATTGATTGAAAAAATTATTATTTTGAATGGAATATGATGTATTACCTTAAATTAACATGTCCAATTCATACGAAAAATTTAAAAACCTCAGCGTTTAAATTTTTTATTTTAACTGAAAATTAATGCATAATTAGAAATTAATATTTAAGTAGAAAGTTCAATTATTATATTTGCAAAATTCAGGTCTGAACAAAAATTTAGCCGCAAATTATCCTTCCAGTACCCATTCATGAGAAAATGCGCTAGATCAATGAGAAATGTTGACGCAAATAATGAATAGTTTCATGCTACAACCTTCTCGCTAGTTGATGAACATCGATGAAAATAATCATTGTTTCCTAATCGCTGAGAGGTTTCGAAAGATGGGCGCATTTTCGTAGCTGATTGTGAGATTTTGGAAATATTTTTCGTATTAGTGAGAGGTCATGTGGTCTAATAAATAAAAAGTTTGGCGATCATTTAGTCGATAACGTGCTTATCCGAAGAATGTTATTGACACACAGCTTCCCCTACCCCAATACAGTCTCTATCATTCCAATTCAAAAGTTTCCACCCCATTTTGATATTGCACACAGTTCACGATCGATTTCATAAGAGGGAAACGTCTTAAAAACGGAACTTAGTTCGTTTATCAACGCCCGATAAGAGTTTAATTCCCCAGTTCAGTAAACACTATGACGCAAATGGCGCTTATAAAAACAGAAACGAAAAGTAATGCTAGCAACAATCAACCAGACAGCTGAAACTGAAGCATACTTTAGATTAAGTTTGGTTCCATTGCAAATTTGATAATTTGAAAGTAGTTAGCAATGGTTGATACTATATTTCGTGCGCGTTCTTTAGGGGTAGCGACTGAGGGATTGCCTGACCAATATGCTGATGGTAAAGCAGCTAAGGTTTGGGAAGTTTATATTGGAGAAAAGAATGACAGAACAAAACATTATCGAGATTTTCTACTTAGACTTCTAGAAGAACACAAATGCCATCATATTCTGGACGTCGCTTGTGGAACCGGGTAAGAATGATCCTATTTCAAAATCAGATGAAGCTTATTAGTTACCTATTGTTTTATTTAATCGCTTCAAGGACATCAAGATAACGAATCTTTACTCGTAAGTGATGTAATTCACTAAGTGGGGTCATTGAGTGAGGTTATTCTGTGCTTGAATTGTTTCGTGTGAAATAACGAAAAACGAATTTTTTTTTTAAGTATTTGGGAAGTCATTGATCTGCACTATCTCACATTCTTATGACACAGCATTATATTTTTGCATATTTCAGTACCTTAAATCCCGTTGATTAGAAGTATTCATTTTTTTTTTATTTCAGAGCAAGGTTAATCTTTTTTTTTTTCATTTATACATACATTCATGGTTAAAACCTTAAAATTTCGCTGACGGTCTAGGTCGATTTTTTAAGACTTCATAGTCCAAAATTTGTAATATTTATTTTCAAATCAGTATGAATAAAAACAGTCATTTGCTTTTTATTATATTTTGATTATGGTCTCTGGCTAGAGGATTAGAAATTAGTATCTTTTTCACCTTTTTAAGGTTTCCAAAAAAGAAAACTTAAAAAAGAATAACCTCTAATAAAAGTATTATGTAGCAAAAACCAAAAGGTAAAAAAAAAAAAATAAAAAAAAAATTATTTACACTTTTCAAACAATTACAGTCATAGATAAGTCAATATTATCATTTTAAATGGTATAAATAATCAATTAATGATAAATTAAAAAAAATAATTAGTTTTTAAAAATAATACGTAATATTTGCCAAATCACTAGAATGAAATTACTAGAAACGTTTTGAGTAGCGATATAACAAATTTTAAAAAGAACAAAGCACAATAAAAGAGTTTATATAATTTCGATATTTATGGAAAAGGAAAAAAAAAACCATCTTCCCTCGACTAAGTTTTTATGGTGGTAGGAGCTTGCCCAATGTTTTTTTCCCCTTGCAATGATATTAATTTCGGGGACTTGAGGAAAATCGTAAATTAACTTCTTATATTCCTGCTTTGTATTTTGACCGATTCCGAATACAAGTGTAAAATCGAAGGGAAAAACAATTTTTCTATTCACTGGAAAAAAAGAAAAAAAAAAAAAAAATACTCCATATAATTTAAAATTTGTTAATTTTTTTTTATTTGTTTATAAATTTGTTTTTATTTGTTTATAAGTTAATGCAAAAATACTAACTCAAAAATTGCCGAATCGAAATGATTAGAGTGTCAAAACATCACACACGTTACATGTGAACACGTGCTACAGAGGAGTCCTGCTCCTTAAAGAAGAATCTTTATAAGCTACATAAGCCTTGAATACCAATTAAACGTCGGAATTATGAAATTCTCATTCTAACGGTCAACGGTAATTCTCATTCTAACGGTAAGAATTTTGATTTTTGTATGAAAGAAAATAAGTAATTTTTACGCTTAACAGGATAAAGATATAAGCCACAACCACGTTTTTGGCAAAACTGCTTCTATTCAAAGAGGTTTTACGGTAAACGAAATTGATTACATAGATTGTTTTACCTAGTCGCTTGTATAAAGTCCTAAGTGTCCACATGCGTTTTGCTATTTTTTCATGTATCAAAAGTCTTAAACTATATGTAGTTAAATAATATACAGTACTGAATTTCTGATTTATTGTAGTGCATGAAGTATAACTAATGATACGTATAGTCAAACTAAAATTAGCGTTATAAATTAAACGGATCCATGGAAATGACGTAGAAACTTGTTAGGCACGATCGTAACTATATCGGAACTTAATTTTTTTTATTTATTTAGTTTTGGAATGGTTCAATAAATGTAAAACTCATAATAAAAGAAGTATAATTTGACTTGGACATTCTTTGTATAAAGCATTCACAGAAGAAATGACCCAAGCACAGAAAAAATTTCCAGCCAAACTTCCAACTTAATCTTACTCAAAGAAATAAAAGAAAAACATAAAAGTATCAAACAGAGAAAAGATATGAATGCCATTTTTTTTTTCGATTTTCAGATAAGGATTTTGATATATGTTTCGTGTTCTTTCTAGAGATATAGTATACAATACTATCGCATACAAGGCATTCATTTATTTTTAGAGAGCAGCAGTGGCGAGTAGATAAACCTCAGCATCTTAACATTGATAATAAAACCTATAAAATTAGCAAAAGCATAGTGTCTCTATAATTGCCTTTCTATCCAAGGTAGACACAGATCCTAAATTTTTTTTGCGCAGATAGTGCATTTATACTAAAATCTAGACTCATTTTTGGAAAAAAGAAAGTTATTGCAAAATTTCTGTACAATTTTCACTTTTGAAATAAATATGTTTTTTTAATTATGGGTTTATTAAATTAAATCTAGATAAGAGAATTTAGTAATTTCAGTAATTGTATGATTGCATTTTTTAAATTTTTTAATGCAAACATGAAAAACGTGTCTACCTTCTTTCAAAATTTAATAAGGTCGAAAAATTCGAAACTAATTAAATTCAGAGAAGACCTTGAATAATAATTTCAGGAATTATTTTAGTTCATTCAATTTTGAATAAAGTATTTTTAAATATTTATTAATTCGCAATTTGTTTATGTGATTGAATGGTACTCCTTTTCATACCCAGCACATTTTTTACTCTACATATTAAAAATCAAATAAATGTTTTCCATTAATTTTATAAGAAAATAAATACTCAGCTATGCTAATTATTAAGTAAATTGACGATATTTTAAATTAATATTAATGAAACAAATAAAATGTCGCCATATTTAAATGACTAAGGTGTGTCAGGGACTGAACTCTAGCTATTATGTGTGCGAGTATCTTTAGTTTGCATTTGATAATAGTTTTTCTTTTTTCGGTTTTCTAAATGCAGCAATACACATTTACTTCTTTCACTTGCTTTAATTCTTACATTTCCTTTTCTTTTAAAAAGAAGTAAAGATAAAGATAATGCTTCCCCTTCTTTAAATATGATAATTTATAAAATTTATGTCATTTAAAGGCCACGAAGGAAATGAAACTAGAGTGTAGACTTGACCTTGGCACGACGAGACTTCAGTTATGATAACAGATTTATCTGTTTCGTGATAAGAAATTTTATCCAGTTAAATAAAAAATAAAAAAATAAAGAAAAACATGGTTTCATGTTTTGTCACTTCTGTCGCGCACATGCTTTATCTTAAACGCAAGACAAGCAGATTGAGAAATAAATGCTGCTGTTGATAAATAATCGCTAGATTCATAGAATTTACTAGACATAATAAGTTTCTTTTATATGGTAGAAAAATTTGCTTCGGAGGACATTTTTACCGATTTAATGCACTCTTACAAATGGGAAAAATTGAAAGTTAAAATCAATTCTATACTTTGTATATTTTCAAAAATGTCAAAGAAGTATAAAAGAAAGAGTATTATAATTTCTCTTTTGAGATTGAATTATCACGTTTTGTGAATTTTTAACAAGAAAAAAGCTTAACAATAGAAAACATTTGGCTAAATAAGTTCTTACTTCAATAAAAAATGAGAAAATTAAGAATTATTTCAAAAATTGATGTGCATATCGATTTGTGAGGGATAGTTAACATGGTTAATAAGTGATTTTTGCAATTAGAGCCAATAAATGCTGTTGTGGATATCTATTCTGCGGAATTCTATTCCGTGGAAGTTATTCAGCAATAAATTGGATTTATTCTGAGTTAATCCCCAAACTAAAAACTCTATAAATATGCCTTTTTTTTCCTTTTTTTTTTTTCCGAATCATAAACAGAAAGGGATGTTTTTTTTTTTGTTTTTTTTTCTTTGGAAAGGGGCGGAAGCAACATGGCAGGGGGAGATTGTTAATCAAACTTAACTGAGCGTGACATGGGAGTGAGGGAGAGGGCGTGATCCCACAAAATCACAATGAGGAACTTGCACAAATGAGGAAAATTAATTTTTTTTTTGATTTTCTAGTGTTCTCCAACGAATAAATTTGAGCAGTGCAATTATTTTTTATCTTTATGCTTTTAATTAATTAAAAATCGAGTTTAAAATTAGCTGAAATTAACTAAAAAATCATGTAACCAAAAACGCATAAGAAACCGTGACGTAGTTACGCATAGATATGGTCGAAAATCCGAAGAGGAACCTCACTCCCTCCTAGTCAAAAACAGGTTAATCGACTGCTTCACCATCTGCGCATTGACGTCACACGCAAAAGTAGCTTTTTCTCGCCAAATCGCAAAGTGAAAAACTAAATATTTTTTTAAAACTATCTATCCGAACTCCAATTTTTGAAAGAATGGTATTGTTTTTCTGATTTTTTCTCTACTTTTATTTAAAATTAAAACCAAAATCGTGAAAATTCCTCATTTTGCGACTTTGTAGGACGACGTCCCCACATGTATATCTCCAGATGAGTAAAAGCATTTTTTCCATCACCTAAAAGGAAAGTCTAGTTAAGGCCTTGAGTTTTTGATGACATCCGATTTTCCCAGTAAACGTAACACAAACGGTAACTTTTATAACGAAACTATTGAAGCATTAACTATAGTGAAAACTAATACAATATTGGATATTTTATATTCATTGAAAACTTAACCAAAATAATGTAAAATTGATGATAACAAACTCCATAGAATTTGTTTCCAAATAAATTGTAATACAGCACTTCTTATCATTGCATTTCTGTGATATAATTATCATCTTGTAGTGCACAATGGTGGTGTTTGGATGCCAAAAAAAGTTTTAGGGGAAAGAGTGACAATCACAAACAGCAATTTTAAAACAAAAATCTTCATCATGGTGGGGTGCTGGGGAGAGGGTGTCATAACCGACATTTTAAATGATTACACAAATAAAATATTTTTTTACCATCAGAAAAATGTTTCCCTGGAATCGATAGAAGTAAATAAAAATAAATGCACATTATTTCACTGGAAAATAGTTTCAAAACTGCATATGTGTTTTTTTTACGTGAATTTATACCTCTTTCCATTCTTTATATTTCAAAAGTAAAAGAGGTGCAAATCCTGTGGTGCCCATGAAAATTACCTTCAGTAATCCAAATTAATCAAACAGTTGAAAACAATGTCGAACCGAACTTCATAACAAAAAAAAAAAAAAAAAAAAAAAAAAAAAAAAAAAAACTATGAACTTTTTTTTGTTGACAAAACTAGTTAACGTGGACGTCACACTACGTAGAGGAGCGTAGCAGAGCATTGGAATCACTTGGGAATGAAATGCATTAAAAAAAATAGATTTTTAAAATTTAAAGATAAATTTCGCGTAAAAAAATGCTTGCATTACTTTTATAATCTTAAGTAATACATTGTGCATCACTTTTTAATTAGTATTTTTTAATACTATCAAATACCCTAGTGTTATTTTCATACGTTTACCATATGTTACCGTGCCATATCTATTTAGTGTTCATCATTGAGGTTCAGCTGTTCAATAACTATCAACGTTGTTAAGTTATTTTCAAGTTTCCTCTCCCTACGTGTGTGTATCAGCAAGGAGGCAAATAAAATAAAAAACTAAAGATTCTATATTTTACTTTTTATATAGGGAAACATGGAGCACAGGGAAACAAAAGTTGTGTTTTCGAATTTTATAAATTTTAATTTTTAGCCTATTGTTTGTGCTTTACATTTTTTATTTAAACAAGTAACAAAATTAATCAATTAATTGTTCAATGAATGAATAATTCAAGATTTCAACCGAACAATGAAATAAAAATTCCCAATACACAATTAGACGTTTCCTAAAGGAGGGAAAAAAAAAACAAAAAAAAAAACCGCAAAGTAAAATGGTCAGCCAGAAAAAGGTAGGGAGTAAAAACTAACGTTTGCCTCCAGGCGGCTGCGTTTAATTTCTTTGGGGTACTTGTACACAATGAACTTAATTGGAATTGTTGATAGGAATCACCGTAGGCAATCAAAACATGACAGGCTACAGTTTTGATAAAATTAATCTCAATTCAGTGCAATGGGTGTAAAGTAATTCAAGCATATGAAAGGAAATTATTCCGAAATAACTCTAGCCTGCAAGTAATGATTGCACATGGGGATTCCTCCCAATAATCCCAATTATGTTCATTACACCAAAGATATTAAACGCGACCTCTTGGCGGCAAACATTAGATTTCATACCTTTTTTTGGTTGGCCATTTTTTTTTTTTTACACCATCTAGTTATGTTTTTGGAGATATCAATTAATTTTGTTTCTCTACTAACTGAGTAAGATATGATCGAGGGATGTTTTAGCGTCAATAATCATATCATCGCTTTAAGCGTAAAATGGCGTAAGCAACAACACCATTAGATTCACATACGACTTTAAGTAGTGGGACCAATACGCCGTGCCAGTACTTTTTTGAGAGCTGGTTACAGCATACCGTCACTTTTTTAAATTAATTTATAATAATTCAAAAATCTTTATGCATGAATTGTGATATAAGTTAGTGAGAAAATAAATACTTTAATAAAGAGTATTTAGCTTCTTTTTGTATTGAAAATTTTTGTAAAATATTGTGAATTAGCATTTTCTAATTAAAAAATTCCATCTACAGTTGGGGTCACAACCAAGAAAGGGAAGTTTGCGAACCGGTAAATTTTTTTTTAGAACTACTACTCTTTGTATTTATAGCGACAATAAATAAGATGCCTAAAAAATATAATAAGTTTTAGTATACTAGTTTTTGCTCGAATACTAAAACATACAAATACATACTAAAAAAATAAGTAATAATAAAAATTAGGAGAAGGGAAAAAAATAACCTGCTTTATATATGAAATAGAGGATTACTAGCTCTATATACGAATAGATATAAAAAAAAAATGTGTTTCAAAACAACTTTCGCTTTAAGTTTGAAGGATAAGTTTTTATTTCAAAAGAAAGTTACGCAATCTTCGGTGGTGCAGTCGTTAAGGTTGCAGGCCAGTGATCAGAAGATGCTTGGTTGAAAACCATCCCAGCAAAAAGTTGTTGGAAACAACACTTTAAAATGAAAGTGGTTTTTCTAACTCAAAGTTGAAACACGTGTTTTCAGAGCTTTGATAAGCATGTAATTAAAAAATAAATAATTTATGCAAAAGGTATTCCTCTAATCCACTAATTTATCCTACTAATTTATACAAAAGGCATTTCTCTAATCCACTAATTTATACAGACGGTATTTCCTCTAATCAAGATGAAAGGAATAAAAAAATAAAAATAGACTGAATATATTGAAGCGTTTACAATGTAGACCTGGCTGAAATTTTCTAAGTATCTGGATCATTTCCTTAGGGTACAGATCTTCGTACCTATAAAAAAGGCACTTCCTCTAATCAAGCTAGAAAAAGAAGGGGGGGGGGGGGAAAAACCCGAAAGAAAGGCAAAACATCATCAAATAGTTTTGACTGTAGCCCTGCTTAAAGTTTTGATCACAACCAGAAGAAAAACAAAATTCTGGTGACCTCGGTGCTTTTCAAAGGATTTTTTTTTTGTCATGTTCCCCTGTTCAATATTAACAGTTATGTTTGTTATTTTCCGTCTACTCAGCAGGGGCAAGACAATGAAAAAAAAATCAGTGTTCTATATATAATAGAAGCTGATCTAAGAGTGGCCGAAACGGACTTAAGCTCGGTCAACATAATATACACTGCTCTGACATCGGACTTAGCGGTGGAACACTGCCGTGGTCCCAGATTTCAGTCACCACGATATTTTTCACGAATATCAAATCAATAAAAAAGTCGTAGTACACAACTTGTCTTCTAGCGAAAAAGTTGAATAATTTGTTGAAAAAGTTGAATTGACATCCCAAGATCAGATTGGATAAATACTAGAGGTCGGAAATATCGATCAAAATAAATATCGATACTATATCGTTGCATAGAAAAAATATCGATACATGATTTTTTTTAATTTGATTTTCTATTTTGCCAGAAACGAAGTTTTTCGGAGCAAATTTCTACTTTTCATGAATTCATTCCAAAATTGTTTTAATAAAAAAATTGTAAAAATTGTTTTAATAAATAAATTATAAATATTGATTTAATAAATAATTTATATTATCAATCAAAATAAATAAAATAAATTTGGATGTCAATGCATAAATTCACATTTATTTTTAAAGAAGAAATTTTGAAAAGTAGTTTACCGCATATTTTGCTGATAGATGTTTTTAACATTTAAAATTAGATGTAAATTCCAGGCACACGTTGGCAACAGAAACGGCGTTATGTTAATGACTACTAAAATAATCTTATCTTTCCATTACATTATGTTTTCTTTTTGGTTAGGGTGCCATTTCAACTGTCTCTCGGCCAAGTCCAAACTTTAGTTTTGAAGGTTTTGAAAAGGGAATGAAGAAAATCGAAAAAACACATGGAACTACAAAGCAATCATCAAAAAATTAAAAATGTTTGAAAATATCGATATATCGGTGACTTGCATCGATATTTTATTCATCGATATTATTAAAAAAATATCGATAAAAATATCGTCGTATCGATATATCGCCGACCTCTAATAAATACGAACTCTACTCTAATGGCTTTGAGCTCTGACGTGAGAGGGCGCTTTCAGCTAATGATATTATATTTGGCTGTATACCTAAATGAAGGAAAGAAGATGAGCCAAATTATGAAGTTTCCTTGTTACGTTGGATGGTTGGTCGTTTTCAGATTATCTGGTGCCGTCAGCAACACGAGGGCTATAATGCGCCGAAACATTCGTCATTTGACAAGCCAACATGCATTTACAAACAACCATGCCTTACACGGGATTCGAACCCGCAACCTCGCGGTCTAGAAGCCAGCACGCTAATCCCTATACAGTTTGGTCGACTTCTTGTTACGTCTACGAAAATTAATTGTTGTGACATCAGCACCCCATATGATAATTTCACTGTACCCTTTAAAAACTAATTTAAATGTGATATTTCGCCAAATAAGCAAAATCGCGAAATTTTGCAATGTATATCTACATCTTACTGTTGATCAATTAGTTTAAACTATTAGTGGCTCTTTAGAAGACTTGTTTTCACAAACTCATCTTGAAAAGCAGATTTTAATATTGATAATTTAGTAATTTACATTAAAATAACATATTTGATAAACAAATTAACAAATTTAAGATGATCCTATTCTTTACTTTAAGAGACTACTTAACAAATATGTTTGGTACTTGATTTACGTTATGTTGGTTTCGGAAGTTATTCAGCATTATTTTTTATTTGGGTAAAGAAAACAATATATGATATATGAAAAAAAAAAAAAAAGATTTCCCTACTTATTTTATGGGATTTTAGTACTATATATTGATAAATGCCAAGGAATTCAAAATTCATCTAATAAAATACACTGAATTCTAAGTAGAGCAATGTTTTATGTAGAAAATATGCGTCCGAAAATATGCGTGCGTTTTTAAATCGATTCTCTTTAAAAAATAATTTTCTTTATAAAAAATGTTTTGAACGGCATCTGGAGTAAACTTATAGTAAAATAATTTTTAATGTTCAAATGCGGCTCTATACACTTTCAATACATGGAATGACATTATCCCCAAAACATAAAAAGTTTAATGTAATTTTGAAATCAACCATTTCAGTTAAATATTTTCGGAAAAGACCTAAAAAAGCTGTGTTTAACTTGATAATACTTATAGAAGTTTATATTTTAACGAAAGGTTAAAAAACATAGACTTAAAAAAAAAAAGAGAGAGAGAGAGAGAGGATGTGTTTCTAACTTATCCAAAACAATTGCTGCTAAAACGTCGCTTTAATGCTGAACAACACTATCAACATATAAATACAGTTTTGTAGATAATGTTATCTAGATACTGAAGAAAATATAATTTTTAATATCAGATAATTGAAATTGATTAAAATGTAGCAAAACCAGAAACTGAGTTGCACGATCTGACAAATTAGACTTTATTTTGCCAGTATTTAAAGATCATAATCTAATAACTTAAATGTAATTTAACAATCTCGACTAGATTTTATTCGAAATATGTTATATATATATTTTAAAAATTTCTTCCCTACGTACTGCTCTCTCATGGAGTTTGATATCGAGGAATTGAGATTTCGTCTTGAATCCTTGGGGGTTTACGAAAAGTAGGTTGTATAATAGTCGCTAGAAGGGGTAGTGTGCCATTCGTATGATAGCGATTCTTCCCCATAGCGGACGAAATCCGTACAGTGGCTCTGTAATCGCTTTCGATGCATGAAAGAGCGAAATTATAGCGAAATCGAAAGAAATCATTGAGGGGAGAAATTGGCCATCAGAATTAAATTCACGCATTGAATTACTTACAGAATATTTCTAGGGTGCACATTTAAGCTTTTTTAAACTTTTCTTTTTCTTAATTAAATTGAAGCAGTTATCAAAGGCAAAATATGATAAATTTATGCAATAATAAGATGCAGAAGGAATCATTTAAAATGTGTCTGTGTGGTACACAATTACGAGGTCCCGATTTCTTCCACGAAAGAATTGCATTGTACAGTTCTATAGTTAATTTAATTAAACTTCTCTTTCCCAGATGATTTTAATTAGAAAGGATGAATTTTCTTCATTTATTGTGAATTTTTCAAACATACCCATAACTTCAAATACTCCATCCCCTCAAATACTCTCTCTCTATTAAATTTTTTTATAAAAAAGTAGCATACCATCTAATAAAAACTAAATAAAAGAGAAATAAAATAAAAGAAAGTATTGAAATTTCATGAGGAATTTTCCCATCTGATTTTAATTAGAAAGGGAAAATCTAATCATGAATTTTTCACACACACATAAATTCAATTAAAAAAAATTGCATACCATCTAATTAAAGTAAATAAAAGTATTGAAATTTCATATGGAACTTTTTCAAATGATTTTAGTGAGAAAGGAAGAATCTTCTTTCTTTATTGTAAATTTTTCACACACATACATGAATTCAATACTCCATTTTACAGTTCAATAGTTAAACTAACCAAACTTATCCTTCCCAGATGATTTTAATTAGAAGAATCTTCTTTATTTATTGTGAATTTTTCACACATACCCATAAATTAAAATACTCCATTGTGGAGTTATCTAGCCAAACTTCTATCTTTGTATTAAATTTTTATATAAAAAAAGTTGCATATCATCTAATTAGAACAAAATAAAAGAGAAATGAAATACAAGAAAGTATTGAAATTTCATATGACATTTTCTAATTTGATTTTAATTAGAAAGGAAGAATGTAATCTTCTTTATTGTGAATTTTTCACACACACACACACACACACACACACACACACACACACACACACACACACACACACACACACACACACACACACACACACACACACACACACACACACACACACACACACACACACACACACACACACACACACACACACACACACACACACACACACACACACACACACACACACACACACACACACACACACACACACACACACACACACACACACACACACACACACACACACACACACACACACACACACACACACACACACACACACACACACAGGATTTCAATTAAAAAAATTGCATACCGTCTAATTAAAAGTAAATAAAAGTATTGAAATTTCACATGGAACTTTCTCACCTGATTTTAATTAGACATGAAGAATCTTATTTCTTTATTGTGAATTTTTCACACCACACATGAATTCAATACTCCATTTTGCAGTTCAATAGTTAATCTAACCAAACTTATTTTTGTATATAAAAAAAGTAGCATACCATCTAATTAAAACTAAATAAAAGACAAATAACTGAAGGTATTAAAATTTCGTATGAAACTTTCCCACCAAATTTTAATTAGAAAGGAAGAATCTTGTTAATTTTTTATGAATTTTTCAAGCTCACACATCAATTTAAGGAATTAGAAAGAAAAAATTTATGAGACATTCTTCGACAAATTTTAAAAGATGCACATTGAAGTAAATATTCATTAAATAATTGTATAATACACTAAAAATTAATTTATACTGTTCTCCTCAACTTGAGTAGTTTCATACGTTTCCTTTTTTGTTCTTCAAACTTATTGTTACTCTTCAAATAAAAATGCATCCTTGTAAGAACATAGAATTTAACAATTCTTTTCGTCAATCATATTTATGTTCTTTACATCCTAAAAATGACAAATTTATTTTATGAAGAGATTCATTCGATTGCATTAATTGTCATGTCCCTGTGTAGGCTAGTTGTGATCAGACAAGTTCTTTTACAATAACAAGCCTCTCGGGTTTTAAAATTAAATCAACAGGTACATTTGTATCAATATATGTCCATAGGGCAAAAGCGTAAACATTTCTTTGGTTTTGAAATGTAATTTTTGTCTAATATTCGCAGGGCAGATTTGGGTCAGAGAAAAGACAATTTTTTTCATCAAGTATAACATTGTTTTCATCGATTCTGGTCTTCTTGGTGTCAGGCTCCCGGCATTTTGGATTTCGTTTTTCTGGCAATTTATTTGTGTAGTAGCTGGGGAGTTGAGGATATTCTGTAGGAATAACACCGTCAATTAATTTTGGCTTTCCTCTTGGAATTAAAACTTCCGCTCCATTTATCACATGCCTGTAAAAGTGGTCAATACATTCTTTAAAATGCTTTTCGCACACCACATCATACACCCCAAGCTCTTTATGCTTCCTAGGAATAATATTTCTCCATTTTTGTAGTAGTTCAATATTTTTTGGAACATTGAAAAGTGGTTTTTTTTTTGTTTTTTTTTTCGGTAGTGCTCTTGTAACCAGTTGTACACTTCGGAAGATTTTCGTTTCTTAGAATGTGAGTCTCTTTTAACCGATTTATCGGCCTCCAAAGCCTTTAAGAATTATTCCTTGAAATGAAAAAACGATTTTAAATTATTTAAAGTATAAATACCTCCGAAAATATAGTTAATTTCAAGAGACAGAATCCGAGAGATGCAATAGTTGTTCGTAAACAATATAGTGGAGGCGATCGCAGCGCTTCTAGGGGAATTCGCCTGATAGGCAACGTATTTTTCTCTCTGCTGCCATGAGGAACGGCACACTACCCCCTCTAGCCACTATAGTTGTACATTTTTTTAAACCCATTTTTATAACTGCGATCAATTGCTAAAAGATAAAAAATAGTTTGTTTACGCTTTTTAGAAATGTGTTGGTGCATCGGATATCAGTTTATTATGGTTAAAACGATGAACAGAATAGAAACGCATCATTGGATTAAAATATTATTTGGTATTTTTATAGAATTATATAGCATTTTTAATATTTATATAAGATGGGTGCTCGAAATTCTATTTAGGGATATCAACCAGCAGAATTATTTGTGGGGTTAATTATAATAAGAAAGATTAAATTTTTTTATTTATATGAATTATGTAAAACAGATAAAACATTTTTTTGTGGATTTTACCGCATTTTTATACTTTATTTTTAATTGTCAAACGCCTAGGAAGAAGGGGGAGGGTATAAGTACCTTCACTTTTCCGTTATTAAATTAATATGAATTTATTTTATGTTTGTTATTTGTGACTGAATAAGTGCGTAAGAAATTTCTGTTGTTACAATTATTCCCAATTATTATTATAAATATTGTTTTAGAAATTTCAGGATACTGTAAAAAAAAATCACCTCAACTGTTGAAAAATGATTTACTATGCTAAAACGCGGTAAATAGTTTAAGTAAACTGGTATACCTGCTACACATGTTTCGATTTGATAGAAGAAACAACTTTATTTTGGGGGACCGACTTTTTTCACATTTGCGCATGACATATAAAAATGTAATTAAGTCTTAATTGTAGAACGCAATCTGAGGAGAGGAGATCTCCAGCCCTCCAGATTGTTCTTAACGCTTTTCAGCAAATTTTTAAGATGAAATTTAATGGATTTTAAAATTGGAAAATTAGTATTTTTTCAAAAGAAAATTATCTTCAGTTTTGAAGAATGTCTTGACTTTTTTTTTTATCAGTGGTAATTAATATTTTTTTTTTATTTCGAAATGATCTAAAAATATTACAAAAATAAATAAACCATCTTATATAATGTCATTTTAAAAGTATCGAGCTGAACTTTCGGATTTAAACCATTGGAAAATATGAAATATCGAGGTATTTTATAAATGGTTTAGTTGTGTGATTAGTAAGCGACAAATGAGTGTTTTGAACACGCTATACCAAAAATGATCTGAAAATATCCTTTTTAAGTTTACTTTGATTTTTTTTTTTTTTTTAAATATATTACTTGTGTATAAGGAAATAAAGCGTTTAAAAGACAAACTCGTATTTATCAACTTTAATCAACTTCATCAACTGTTTACGAAAATAACCAAGTTTTATTTAATTGACTGGGTAATTTAAAGAGTACATTCATTTCTTCACGCCACTAAAAGAATGCCTCCCCCCCCCCGCTTTTTTTTCTCTTTCCATCCGTTGAGAACAAGATAGTATGAAACGAGCCTAAGATTTAGCGTTCAATGTGTGGTGCCAAAAAATCAGTGGATGTTGGAGTGACAAATTGTGAAGAATCAACAAATTGTTAAGTCGACCCTGATGAAAACAAATGTTTATGTATAGTAATCGACACGCAATAGTTTATATTTTTTGTGGTATAATTGATTCTAATGAATTTTATGATTTCTATTATTTTCACAGTATTGATTCTATAATGCTTTTGGAAGAGGGCTTTAAGATTATGAGTGTAGATGCAAGTGACAAAATGTTGAAGTACGCTTTGAAGGAGCGGTGGAATAGAAGGAATGAG
Source organism: Linyphia triangularis (assembly GCA_963978545.1). Classification (NCBI taxonomy): domain Eukaryota; kingdom Metazoa; phylum Arthropoda; class Arachnida; order Araneae; family Linyphiidae; genus Linyphia; species Linyphia triangularis. The sequence goes on from OZ021733.1 coordinate 34,735,185, forward strand.
AGCCCTTTTGATCAATGGGGTAAGTTCATGTTAAGTAACAAACACGAATATCGTATTAAGTATGTTAAGCTTTTAACCAGTTAACTACTCTTTGATCAACGAATCTTCAGAGTATTCCATTTATTCCAGCTAACGGAAATATTAATATTTAAACCCACAGTGGCTCGGCTAGCTAAGGCATTGATCTCATGACCGAAAAATGGTGGGATCGAGTCAGCGCGCTACCAAATCACTGGCGTGTTGAACTAAAGATGGCTGTTCCATGCTTAATCCGCAGAGTCCTCAATGGCTTTTCGTTGGTGTGGGATGGATAAGGATAGAAAAGTGGTGCTGGATTCAGTTTATCTTTCGCTAAATTTGTTTCGAACATCCTACTTGATTGTATTGTATGTTTTTTAGCGCATGAGTTGGGGGGGGGGGGGGGGAGACTCTTGTGAACGATAAAATAAATATGTTGAATATTTATTGGCATGTTCGCGTTGCATTGCATATGGCATTGCTAAAGAAGTAAATGAATTCATTCGTTAATATTATTACTTTGAATTTCTGAATCTTATTTTTTACATTTTACTTTGATTAAAAAAAGCTAATCGGTTGACTCTTTCTTGTGGTATTTAACTGAATCGTGTTTTTGTATTTTACTTTTAGTTATAGAAGAAGCTAATTGGTTGACTTTGCCTGATGATATTCACAAGCCAAATGGAGGATTTGATGCTGTGATTTGCTTGGGAAACTCTTTTGCTCATTTATTTGATTTGAAGGGTGACAAGTCAGACATCAAGCTAGCAATAAAAAATTTCCATGAAATGCTCAAACCAAATGGTTATCTTCTTATAGACCACAGGAATTATGATTATACATTGAAACATGGGCAAACTCCTGCACATAGTATTTATTATAATGTAAGTAAAGCAAACGATATTATTTCATGATTTTATTAGATAAACAGTTGTAGCAAAAAAAAAACAAAAAAACTAGTGTAAAACACCGGCCCAATTTCAATAACTCGTTCATTAACTTTGAAAGACCCTCTGAAGAAAACTTTTCTGAGTTTATTGGTTGGTTTGTATCCTCAATGACTTATTTCTGTACACAATAAAGGCTAACAAGACCGTAACCTATAACTTAACGTGGATTTTGGACATCCGTACCAATCCCAGGATTCGAGCCCGGCACCTGAAATATGCGAGCTTAGAATGCTAAACGCACAGAAATCAATTGGACCGTTTCTCATCATTAAATTTTGACTATTTAGTCCAGGCGCTGTTGCGATGTTTCAACGTTGTATTGCTATTTTGCAGCCCTTGCGTAAGAAAATATGCAACGTAGCTAACAAATCAACTTATATCGATTATCCATCAAAAGGAATGCGATTTAAAAGTGCGACAAGTTATATTTAGTAAATAATCTTTTCAAATGCTTGGATATATAAAATAATAATAAACAGATTGTCAAAACATTTAAGTTTTGATAAAACTAAGGACTCACAAAAGCTGATTCTTCTATTAAAGAATAAAACATACTTTAACAAAATAATTGTACAATTACAAACAATTGCATACTTTTTCTAAAGGAAAATTTTCCCATTAAAAATTGAAGTAAAAATTTACAAATAATTTAACTCATCGAAACTTGTAAAAAATGCTGTCTAATAGCAACTTTCAGAATTTTTTTTGCACAGCTTTATCTGAACAAGCATAATGGATTTAGTAAAACTATTTGCTTAATATCACAGGTTTTCCGTGGATATATCATTATCATTGTGTTAAATTATAGTTGATAATTTTTATTCATTTGACGCCTTTTAAAGTAGCGCAGAATGTTGTATGTTTTAAGTAAAATTCAAGAAACAAAAGGAATATGGAAAATAATATCCTAACTATATGGATACAAAACATTTTTGAAAACATAAATTCGATTAGATAGTTGATGTGTATGATATCTTTGATCTCTTCTATTTCAATATCCTCAAATTGTTACTTTTCGACAATCTTTTGAAATCGTTGCTAGTTTATATCATTCTAATTTTATATCAATCTAATATATTAACTCTTGGCAACAATTCTTCTTAGTTCAGTACTCACGAACTAGGAAGTAAACTTTTCTGAATTATCTTATCTTCACATCTTATCGCAGTTGAATACTATGTATTGATTTTATTTTTTCTAAATTTTTTTCCTAAGTTTTATTTCGATTTGTAATCATATAATCAGTTTCATTTTTTTAAAATAGTATAAGAATCATTAATTTACGATTTGAATTTTACGCAAACAGTACGAAGAATTCATGTTATTCATTCATTTTATATTTTCCCCATATATACACGGGTTTCACAGCTATTTTGTCACTAATGTATGAATGTAATTAACTTAATAAATTTTTGATGATGAAGGAAACCCCGAATACGGTTACCGCACGCGGTTTATGATAGATGTCTAAAACAGTCGCACTTTTTCGAGGATATTTTCATCTCCATTAAAAATTATTACGATTCCTTTTCAAAGCTGAAAGTGAAGTACTTTGAACTATGGCCAAAATGTACGCGAAAATGAGTACCTTCAGTTCCATTTCAAGCACCAATTTCTTTTAACAAAGAATTATAGGTTAGAAAGATTGGTAACAGTTTTTTCGATGAGTGTAGTGTACTTTTTCAGAAGTATAAATTAATTTCACTTGCACATACGAGTGCAAAGTACTTGTATATTTTATTCTAAATTTTCAAATGGAAATCTTTAAAAAAATCTTTTTTTTGACATTGAAAATTTATTTGCGACAAGCAAGTTAAATTAATTAGACAATTGAATAAGAGCCTCACTTAAAAGGCGGAAAAACTTGTTAATAACTTTTTTTATTTCCATATTTTGAAAGCAGTTCTAAGAGTAAGAAGTTTCTAAACACAAGAAATTAAACACAACGCTTTTTATAAACTTCCATTTATATATTTTTCAAATTGAGTGTCTGAACATAGCATTGGTATGTTAAGTTAGTTACTTTTAAAGTTATAAAAATGTATCATTCTGTTGGATAAAAATTGTACTTAGAACAAAAAAGGTTCGCTATATTATTTCATTTACATTTCAGCTTATTAATTCCTTAACTTTCTGCTAATCTAAATCATCTAGGAAACTAATCTAAGTCATCATCAACTAGATCTTGAAAAGGTGGTAGCCCTTCTAGTTTGATTGTTAGTTTTTTATAATACAAAAATTTAGTTGAAGAAGGACGTGTTTTTTTTTATAAAATTCAGTTTTACCATCAATTGTTATGGCTAATTTACTTAACCCAACCTTTGAATTCCTTAAAACATCAACTTTGAACTTTAAAAAATTACCTGATTAGTCAGTTTACTTTGTCATATCATATAATCTTGCTTATTCATAGTATTCAAGTACCTAAAAACATCTTACTTGATCTTTCAATTCAACACTTGCGATTTTTGGTCAACTTCATATATTCTCATTAGAAGCAATTTGTTGAACTCAATTGCATTTCAATTCTGAGAATAGAGAAATGTATAGTTTAAAACAGAGAAACGAATTCGTCACAATAATTTTTCTATCCAAAGTTGCTTCGTATCACTCCATCAGAGCCACCTCACGGTATTATCAAGAGAAAGTCGGTTTCTATTTCGTGTCAGAATTGGGAAAGGTCGCCTACTTAAAAAGGAAGTTAACGACTTTTCGGGTTATCGCAATACTTTACAGTTAGGTTGCAATTTTAATGATTTCACAACCTGCATGCGGGAGAATCATAACCGTTTTAGATAAATCCGTAATAGAATACAAATATTGAGAATAGAGGGGAAAATGAATGCCGAGAAAATTAAAAATCTGATGAAAATTTGAATGTGTTATATAATGTGTTTTTCTGAAATATTTTTGTGATATTTCAAGAATCATATAAACCTGGAGCGTATCAATAGTGGGGACGATAGGGCTGCAGCTCCCCCCTCCCGAAAAGAAAAAAATCACATTAAATATCCAATCTTGGAGTTATTTACAAGTAGTAAATAATATCCTCGTTTGACAAACTTTACAAGTCATTCATTTTCATCCTATGAAGAAACTTGAAAGGCATTTAGAAAGCTGATACCAATAAACACAGAATGCAGAATTTGCTGCCATAGAAAATCTGGAATTTTTTTTCTGAAAGAGATTTTACTGGGTTTTCAATTAGTAATCGAAGCAGAAAGGGCAAGTGGAAGAGAAAATGGACCTCTACCCTTCGTTTAGATAAGCCATCGACTGCTATTGATGCTTTCGAAAATGTTCTGTAGACTTATTTTCGAATATGCGTCAACTATTAAAAATTTTGTGCATTTTACCTGTTTCAATCGCAATTACTGAAAGAAGCTTTTTAATTTTACGATCATTAAAATCGCATTTAAGAAATTCTTTGAACGAAGCAAGGTTGAACGGACTGGAAATTTTGTCCATTCACAGAGACATAGAAATATCTGATGACATGGTTCTAGATAAAATTTAGAACAAAAAAAAAATCTCTAGAAGGTTGGATTTTATATTGCAAATAAATAATTAGGAAGTTGAGTATCGCTTAAAAATTACTCTTTGCTTAATTAGTTCTTCATTAATTAATCAAAAATTTAGATTAATTAAATAGTATGTCAATTAAAAAACAGTTTTGTTATTTCACTTTCATAAAACGCTCAAAACTTCCAAAAATAGTAGGACTGTCTCCGCCACCTCCCCCCTGGAAACTATGTGTCTGGATATGCCACTGATTCCTTTAAGTGTATCTTTTGAGTACATAATAATAAATTAAAAAAGTATTTTTATTCGAGTGCATAGACAAATACTTCAATTTTAATAGTGTGTAGGTTTACTCAAATTAATAATGCATGTTGATTTTGTATTGATTTTCTGCTTTTCCATACAGAGTAAACATATTAAAGACATCCAGACTTCAGTAATGTATATGGGGAAAAATCCGACAATGGTGATGCTTGATTACACTATGGACATCTCTGATATTATAGGAAGTTTCGATCGTACTGATTCCGAATATACAAAGAAAGGAAGATATCATGGAACACCCGTGGAGTAAGTTAACCAATATTCTGTCACAAATTATATAGTGAAAAAAATGGAAGTTTTAGAAGCTGAACGTATTCAAGGTGACGCTTTTTAAATATTTAAATATAGATTATTTTTTTAAAGACAAATTCTTTGTAATCTTTGCGTTTTGAATATTTTTCTTATGTGTTTTTGCGGCATATGTTACTCGTGGACTTCGAGGATTTTTTTCTTCTTTTAACTATCTGATCTATCACAAAAACATTATCTATCTTCTCTAACTGTCTGGTTTTAAATCGAACAATGAAGTATAAAAAATATTATCTATCAGTCAAGAAGTAAACTATAGTATTTCAACAGTTTCTACGATAACCTTAAAATCGTATATTAACATTAAAGTTTTTTTTTTTTTTTTTTTTTTTTTTTTTTTTTTTTTATAATTTTAATTTTTTTTTTATGCACGTTTTGTCTTTCATTGTTTTGAAATTTCCGGTAAACCTCTTCTGGAACTCCTTTTCAATTTTTTAAAGATAAGAGGCATGTTTTATTTTCAATTACTATATAATTGTAAAAGTTTCCTAGCTTTCTACGTTTTCATAGGTTCATATGTTAATGATTTATGAACTTTAGACTTATTTTAATTCTTCATATTTATTTTTTATCTTTATGTTTTCAATTAATCAAAAATCGAGTTTGAAATTAGTTGAAATCAAAGCAAAAGTCACGCGACCAAAAACACATGAAAAACCGTGACATAGTTACGCATAGGTTCCGTCGAAATCCGAGGAGGAACCTATCTCCTTACTCGTCTAAAACAGGTTTTAAACTGGTTCATCATCTGGGCATTGACGTCACACGCAAAAGTAGCTTTTTCCCACCAAATCGCAAAGTGAAAAACTAAATATTTTTTTTTTAACGATCTATCCGAGTTAAAATTTTTGAAAAAATGGTATTGTTTTTCATGATTTTTTCTCTACTTTTATTTAAAAATAAAACCAAAAAACTTGAAAATTCCTCATTGCGGCTTTGCGGTTACGAAGTTTGTACTCAACAAAAGGTGCTTGTCAGAAAAACGTGTTTGAAAAGTTTTCCATTAAATTATTTTTTCATGCTTTGTGTTATTCTAATAAGTTTTTTGAGAAGGAAAGAAGGTGAACTCAACATGAAAATATATTTCAGAATCTGTGAAAAGTTTAGATTCGGATAGCGAAAAAAAAATTATTTTTTTTACCCGATGTTGAGTTTGCCCTTTTTTTCCGCAACGCCTCAATTGTATAAATACTTTTTAACAATATGCATTTTCTTTTTAGTCATTTTAGGCTCTCGTATTATCCACACCAATTAGATGACTTCTCAAATATGTTGAAAGAAATATTTGGAAAAGATAGCAAACATGAAGTATATGGTGATTTTAAATTATTGACTGAGGTGGAAGACCCCGCCTTTTATATCCACTTCATACAGAAAACATGTGAAGAGTGATTGTTTTTATATCACGTTTAACGACTTAATTCTCTAACCTATAATAATAATTGGTTATATTAACTGAATAACGTTATGATATCTGACATCTTACGTTGATGAGTGTTCGGATATATTGTAAATTATTTCATTGGTTATTATGTGTTATATTAACACAAACGTAATTGTTATTTTTCCATATTTTATTACGTAAAATGTATTATATATTTCTAGTTTATATGTGCATTGTACAGTACGTTTAATGTATTAACTCTCATACATAGAACTATATCTAATTATAACCGAAACTCAAAACCAATAACTGTAACTTTATTCGAGAGGCAATTTAGTATTGGAGCAATTTAATATTTGTGCTATAATATAATAAATATGCAGAATTGTCGATTGATTAAGCGGTTATGAAATAATATATCTTTGATCGAAACATATCCCATTCCATACACCACTTCGATTCTAGAGTATAAAGATACAATAAAATCTGAAAGCTAGTTGTATTTTTCTTTTGAATAATTGGTGGAATAAAAATGGAAAGTACTGTTTTAATTCCTTGAAGGTTTTTTTAATAATTGTTTATAGATTTTTTTTTTATCACAATGGATCATTATTACAATTAAAACTGAATCATACTCTAAAAAGTTCAATGAAAATCTCATAATATTTTTCCGTATTTAGAATTCGAGTCCAAAAAACGTGGTTATGAAACTTTTTGTACATTTTCAATGAGTTGTCAGTGATTTAAGTGATGACAAAAAAATTATTGATTAACACCAGCATTTTCTAGGAAGTTGAATAATAAATTATTTGATTGACTTTTTGTTTCAAACGATTAATAACAAACGGCTATGTTTGTTGATGGCCTAATATAATAGTAACTTTCGTTTCAAATATTTTGGGCCAGCATAAATCTAAAATCACCTGGCCGATTTTATGTCCCAGTACGCCCCTGATTGAAGCATTAACTATAGTGAAAACTTATACAATATTGTATATTTTATATTCATTGAAAATTTAACCAAATTAATGTAAAACTGAAAATAACTCACTCCATTGAATTTTTTTTCCCAAATAAATTGTAATCTAGCTCTTCTTTTCATTACATTTCTGTGATATAATTATCATCTTGTAGTGCACAATGGTGACGTTTTGATGCCAAAAAAAGTTTGAGGGGAAAGAGTGACAAACACAAACAGCAATTTTAAAACAAAAATCTTCATCAAGGTGGGGTGCTGGGGAAAGGTGTCATCCCCGACATTTTAAATGACTACACAAATAAAATATTTTATTACTACCAGAAGAATGTTTCCCTGGATTTGATAGAAGTAAATAAAAATAAATGCATATTATTTCACTCAAAAATAGTCTGAAAACTGCATATACCCTCTTTTTACGTGAATTTATACCTCTTTCCATTCTTTATATTTCAAAAGCCAAAGAGGTGCAAATCCTCTGGTGCCCATGAAAATTACCTTCAGTACTCAAAATTAATCAAACAGTTGAAAATAATGTCGAATCGAACTTCATAAAAAAACCACCTACGAACTTGTTTGTTGACAAAAACAGGTAACGTGGACGTCACACTATGTAGAGGAGCTTAGAGAGTATTGGAATCACTTGGGAATGAAATGCATTTAAAAAAATAGATTTATAAAATTTAAAGATTAATTTCGCGTAAAAAAAATGCCTGCATTACTTTCATAATGTTAAATAATACATTGTGCATCACTTTCTAATTAGTATTTGTTAATACTGTCAAATACCTTATTGTTATTTTCATACGTTTACCATATGTTACCGTGCCATATCAATTTGTTGTTCATCATTGCGGTTCAGCTGTTCAATAATAATCAACGTTGTTAAGTTATTTTCAAGTTTCCTCTCCCTACGTGTGTGTATCAGCAAGGAGGCAAATAAAATAAAAAACTAAAGATTCTATATTTTACTTTTTATATAGGGAAACATGGAGCACAGGGAAACAAAAGTTGTGTTTTCGAAATTTATAAATTTTAATTTTTAGCCTATTGTTTGTGCTTTACATTTTTTATTTAAACAAGTAACAAAATTAATCAATTAATTGTTCAATGAATGAATAATTCAAGATTTCAACCGAACAATGAAATAAAAATTCCCAATACACAATTAGACGTTTCCTAAAGGAGGGAAAAAAAAAACGCAAAGTAAAATGGTCAGCCAGAAAAAGGTAGGGAGTAAAAACTAACGTTTGCCTCCAGGCGGCCGAGTTTAATTTCTTTGTGGTACTTGTACACAATGAACTAAATTGGAATTGTTGATAGGAATCACCGTAGGCAATCAATACATGACAGGCTATAGTTTTGATAAAATTAATCTCAATTCAGTGCAATGGGTGTAAAGTAATTCAAGCATATGAAAGGAAATTATTGCGAAATAACTCTAGCCTGCCAAGTAATGATTGCATATGGGGATTCCTTCCAATAATCCCAATTAAGTTCATTACCCCAAAGATATTAAACGCGACATCTTGGCGGCAAACATTAGATTTCATACCTTTTTCTGGTTGGCCATTTTTTTTATTTTTTTTTACACCATCTAGTTATGTTTTTGGAGATATCAATTAATTTTGTTGCGCTACTAAATGAGTAAGATATGATCGAGGGATGTTTTAGTGTCAATAATCATATCATCGCTTTAAGCGTAAAATGGCGTAAGCAACAACACCATTAGATTTACATACGACTTTAAGTATTGGGACCAATACTTCGTGTCAGTACTTTTTTGAGAGCTGGTTACAGCATACCGTCACTTTTTTAAATTAATTTATAATAATTCAAAAATCTTTATGCATGAATTGTGATATAAGTTAGTGAGAAAATAAATACGTTAATAAATAGTATTTAGCTTCTTTTTGTATTGAAAATTATGTAAAATATTGTGAATTAGCATTTTCTAATTAAAAAATCCCATCTACGGTTGGGGTCACAACCAAGAAAGGGAAGTTTGCGAACCGATAAATTTTTTCTTAGAACTACAACTCTTTGTATTGATAGCGACAATAAATAACATGCTTAAAAATTATAATAAGTTTTAGTATTCTAGTTTTTGCTCGAATACTAAAACATGCAAATACATACTAAAAAATAAGTAATAATAAATTGTAGGAGATGGAAAAAAAATAACCTGCTTTATATATGAAATAGAGGATTACAAGCTTTATATACGAATATATATAAAAAAAATGTGTTTCAAAACAACTTTCGCTTTAAGTTTGAAGGATAAGTTTTTATTTTAAAAGAAATTTACGCAATCTTCGGTAATGCAGTCGTTAAGGTTGCAGGCCAGTGATCAGAAGATGCTTGTTTGAAAACCATCCCAGCAAAAAGTTGTTCGAAACAACACTTTAAAATGAAAGTGGTTTTCTAACTCAAAGTAGAAATATGTGTTTTCAGAGCTTTGATAAGCATGTAATTTAATTAAAAAATAAATAATTTATACAAAAGGCATTCCTCTAATCCACTAATTTATACAGAAGGTAAATTTTAAAAGTATCGGGATCATTTCCTTAGGGTACAGATCTTCGTACCCATAAAAAATTTCACTTCCTCTAATCAAGCGGAAAAAGAAAAAAAAAAGACGAAAAATCATCAAATAATTTTGACTGCAGCCTTGGTTAAAGTTTTGATCACAACCAGAAGAAAAACAAAATTCTGGTGACTTCGGTGCTTTTCAAAGGATTTTTTTTTTGCCCATGTTCCCCTGTTCAATGTTTACAATTATGTTTGTTATTCTCTGTCTACTCAGCAGGGGCAAGACAATAAAAAAAAAATCAGGGTTCTATATATAATAGAAGCTGATCTATGAGAGGTCGAAAAGGGCGTAAGCTCGGTCCATAATATACACTGCTTTGACATCGGACTTAGCGGTGGAACACTGCTGTGTTCCTAGATTTCAGTCGCCACGATCTTAGTCACGAGTATCAAAGCAATAAAAAATAAAAAAAGTCGTAATACTTTTCATCACAAATACGAACTCTTATGGCTTTGAGTTCTGACGCGAGAGGACGCTTTCAGCTAATGATATTATATTTGACTGTATACCTAAATGAAGGAGAGAAGATGAGCCAAACTACGAAGTTTCCTTGTTAGGTCTACGAAAATTAATTGTTGTAGCATCAGCACCCGATATGAGTTTCACTGCACTCTATTAGAACTAATTTAAATGTGATATTTCGCCAGGTAAGTAAAATCACGAAATTTTGCAATATATATCTACATCTTACTATTGATCAATTAGTTTAAACTATTAGTGGCGTTTTAGAAGACTTGTTTTCCTCAAACTCATCTCGAAAAGCAGATTTTAATATATATAATATTAGTAAATTACATTAAAATAACTTATTTGATAAACAAATTTACTAAATTAAGATGATCCTAATCTTTACTTTACAGAGACTACTTAACAAATATGTTTGGTACTTGATTTACGTTATGTTGGTTTTTGAAGTTATTTAGCATTATTTTTATTTGGGTAAAGAAAGCAATATATGAAAAAAAGAGATTTCCCTACTTATTTTATTGAACATATCAATGTTATGAAGCGATGTAATAATAAATATGTTAGCATTATAGTTCTATATATTAATAAATGGCAAGGAATTCAAAATTCAACTAATAAAATATACTGAATTCTAAGTACAGCATTGTTTTTATATAGAAAATATGCGTCCGAAAATATGCAGGCGTTTTTAAATCGATTCTTTTTTTTTTTTTAATTTTTTTTATAAAAAATGTTTTCAACGGCATCTGGAGTAAGATTATAGTAAAATAATTTTTATGTAATGTACATATGCAGTTCGATACACTTTCAATACATAAGAATGAAACTATCCCCAAAACATAAAAAGCTTAATGTAATTTTGAAATCAATCATTTCAGTTTAATATTTTCGGAAAAGATCTAAAAAAGCTGTGTTTAACTTGATAGTACTTATAGGTTAAAAAACATAGACTTTAAAAAAGAGAGAGAGAGAGGATGTGTTCCCAACTCATCCAAAGCAATATTTTTATTTGTTATAAACGACATTCTTGAATCGATCGCTGCTATAACGTCGCTGTAATTCTGAACAACACTATTGACATATAAATACAGTTTTGTAGAAAAATGTTATCTAGATACTGAAGAAAAAGTTATTTTGAATATCAAATAGTTGCAATTGATTAAAATGTAGCAAAACTAGAAACTAAGTTGCACTATCCCACATAACCAGTGTTATCCACTGGACATCTATGTTTCGTCCACATGATCTATTAGATGTACAGGAGATGTAATAGACATCTAAAGCAACGTTATCCTTGACATCCAATTTTGAAACATCTATTAGATGTTCACGAAAGCATGTCTTTTCGACTTTCCATTTCTAGAGATCTAATGGTGGTCTATCAAATCCAGTCTATTCGACCTTGTGGTATTGCATATGATAGCCACTCCCCACATATCCAAAACTCGTCCAATAGATATCTACTGGATATGCTCTTAAAAAAATGAAATATCTACTAGAGCATACACTTTTAACGATAATAGACGGCAAAAGGATGGTCAAATGTCCCGGAAATCATTGTACTTTATACATCCATTGAACTTCCACAATGTCTATTGATAAGATTTTCTCTGGACATTGCAGACGGCCAAAAGACATTTAGTTATCATCTACAAAATCCAATGGACGACCAATAGATGTTTATTAGATATCCACAAAATCCGGGAAAAAATCGGGAAAAATTAAAAAAAAATTAAATTAAAACTTTGCACGGGTAACCATATACATATTGGTTAAGTCAGGTCATCGCAGACAGCCATGGTCAACTGCAGTGATAAAGTACCTTTTCAAATGGTAAAAATTAATTTGATGAAAAAAGTATGATAAATTATTTATAAAATAAATGTAGAAAACTGTGCCCTTTTTTTTTCTTCTTTTTTTTTTTTTAATTCATTTCGTGAATCCGAAATAATTTACTGAATGAGTTAATTTCAATATAGATTTTTTTATACTTTTAACGGGTATGCATATAATTTATTTAAAGTGCATTTTAACTTGGAGAATAGGTGTTGATAACTATTGTAAAAATAATATTCACTTTACTAAGTTTCTAGTTTCAAATTTGCAAAGCGGAATTCGTGTATAATTAATGCATATAATCGTAATAATTTTAATTAATAAAATATTTTAGCAAATTCCTAAAATGTTCTTTTTAAAATTATCTTTGACAATTAAAAATTGATTAACAGTACGCATATAATTTTTGTTAAGTTATTTATTTTTAAACACCTTTATTAGCATTACTATTTCTCCTCGAAAGATGGCACCATCTGTATATAAGACTTATAAAATATATTTACACTTAAATTCGCCAACTTCCGTAGCCAAAGAGTCCCTCTCTCAGGGTTGCCATATTGTGGGGTTCTTTTTAGACACCTTCGGTGGCTGACCACAGGAGAAAGAAGAAGAAAAAAGGGGAGGGGGGCTGGGTCGCAAGTAAGATTGTCCCAAGAAGGTTGTTTTTGGTTGTTTTTACAACGGGGGAAATGAAGTCAATTACGGTAGAGGACGATACGATAGAGGATAACCATGGGAAGGATTTCCAAGAATTTTGATCCTACGAAGACAACAAAGATGAATAAATGGTTCCTTCAGAAATTTATTTCGGTGGAAATTTATGTTTAAAGATATTTATAAGTTTTTCTAAATAAGATTTAAGAATGGGTTTATCTCATCCCTGTAAACAAAATTTATCAGACCTTTTAGAGTAATACACTTTTCTCTTATTCAGATAGATTTAATGAATAGACATCTGAGTGGACGAATACCATCAAATTCAAATAATACAATAAATTTTTACATGAATTACATTTTTATACTAATGAATATTTATATGAAAATTTAAAAAACATCCCATATTTAATTTTACTGTAGGAACTTTATAAAATTCCACTTTTAGTTTTACATAACTGGATTCCTAGATACTATTAAAAAAAATGTAATTTTCATATTGGAATTAAAATTAATCGAAATTTACTTTTTAATATGTACATTTGCTATCTTAATTTAATTATAGATATTTTGCAACTAATATGTATCCACAATCTTAAAAATATTATTACTTGAAATATATAAAATTTGAATCGTCGATATATATATATATAAACGTTAAGTCTAATCGTTAAGAGTTAGCGTGCTGGCTTCTAGACCGCTAGGTTGCGGGTTCGAGTCCCGTGTTAGGCATGGGTGTTTGTAAATGTATGTTGGTTTGTCAAATGACGAAATGTTTCGGCGCATTATAGCCCTCGTGATGCTGACGGCGCCAGATAATCTGAATACAACCAACCAACCAACTAATCGTTAAGAATCTAATTGTTGTTCCCAAGCGGGGCCGCATTTCATTTCTTTGTGGTAGTTTTACTCGTACACAATTAAATAAATTGGAATTATTTTTAGGAGCCTCATTTGGTAGTATTGGTAGGATAGCCTTTTATAGAATTGATCGCTATTCAATAGGATGGTACAAGTAGCACAAGCATATACAATAAGATTATTTCCAAAAAAATGGCCTGCAAAGATTTCATAACTTTTTTCAGCTAACTATTTTACTCGACTTTTTTTCTTTTAATTACATAGGTATACATGGGTATACAAAAAATTTCAAAAATCGATTTTTTTTTTTTTTAAATTTTTTTAATTTTTGCATTTCTCCACGTCTTGGAACATTCTGATTTCACTGTCTGTGGTTAGCATAACTCCCGAACAAATTGCCCTACTACGTTCAAATTTGGTATGAAGGTTACTTGTGGCCATGGGTCCTAACTTTACGGTCTTCGTCAAAATAGCGTATGCGCATAAGTAAGGTGGCTGCCATTTAAAAAATCATGTTCAATGATTGCTAAGAAACGGCTCTAATGATTTTGTTCAAAATCGCTGTGAAAATGCCTCTTAAGGTGTTCTAATCATCTCCACCTCCGAAATTCCCGTAAAAAGTTAAAAACGAATGCTTTTAACACAGAGTTCTCTTTCCTTAAGCATACCTCATCAACGATCGTTTTTTCTTCTCTCCGCAGTTTCACTTATAGAAAGGACTATGTAAGAATTATCGAGAAGTATCGCTAAAATAATCAATTTGGCGGAGTGTTGTTTTTTTTCCTTTTTTTTTTTTTTTCTCCCAAAGACCCATGCAAGATTTATTGCTAAAAATATCGCCAAACTGGCCATTTCTTCTAAATGAATGATAAAAATATACAAACGGCAAATGACACAAATTCAGTATTATAAACAAATTCAGTATTATAGTGTAATTGAAAGTTGTACGATGTTTCACACCCCTAGTTTTTTTAACTCTTAGTTGTTTTTGGTGAGATATCAGTTCTTTTTATTACGTTTTGGTAATATATTAACGATAGATGTTTTAGCGGGAATAATGGTATTTTGGCTCTAGACGCGTGATGTAAGTAATGACCATAATCTCTTCACAGTCTACTCTTTGTAGCGAAAGTGACAATTAATACCATGAGGAAATAATGTAGAGTTTAGGTTTGAAATTAAAATCTAGTTTATTTTCCGGATATAAGTATCCTCCTTAACACCAAGCAAAAATGTTTACTCGTAATTAAAAATATGTTCTATTTTGTTTTAACTTGAGTTTAAATACGAAAATAAATACTTAAAAAATTAGCACTTTTATAAAAATAATTATGCCATACTAAAAAAAAAAAAAATCTTGCTTTAATTATGGAACAATTAATGACTACAAGTTTTACATTCAAATAAATATTTTAAAAAAGTGCTTCCAAAACCAAAAACGCTTAACAAACCAAACGCTTTAAGTTTGAAAAATAGCATTCGTTATCCTTTTGAGGAAATTTTCAGAAATCTTCGATGGTGTAATCATTAAAGTGACAGGCTGGTAATCAGAAGATACATGGATCGAGATCAGGTGGTTTTATCTACAAAATCTTTTATTTAAAAATGTTAGTGATTTGGTGTACTCAAAAGTGAAACACGCTAATAAGCATGTCATTTACTTAATTAGAGATTTTTTTTTATATTTCTAATTACACTTTTTAGATATAGTTTAACTTAAAGTCAAATTCACTTTTTTACATTGAGCAAAAGAGGGATATTTGAAATCAGTTGACCGGTTTTAGTCTGGCACAACTTCCAGGATCCTTTCCGGAGGGTACAGAACCATTGCCCTCACACTCATTAAAACATGCAAAAAGAGCTTTCTAAGTTAAAGGGAGAGTATTACCAGTAAAAAAAGCATACTATCGTATCTCCAACGTAATAATTTTCTGACAATACATCAGGCTTGAAATTATATGCTGAGAAATAAAATGGTCTCTTCACTGGTCACAACTCCTATACTATACATTGAGACAAGCTTCGTCTGTGTTTAAGAACCAATAGTCAAATAATAAAAATATAAGAATTAACAAATAATAAGTAAGCTAATCATTTATACCAATGTGTAAAGAATTAAACTTTTTAAATAAAAAAATTGTGGCGAAACTAGCATTTTATCGCAATGCTTGCAGTAAAATATTTAATCACATGAGTGCAATAAAGTACTCTTTATAACAACTTGCAAAAAAATTGAACTTTAGTTAATCAGAAATTGTGGTGAAAATAACACTTTAGTGCAGTAATGTTTATCGCACGCCTCGGTCTTAATTGATCTTAATTCTCTATATAATCTTGGAATAGAGTTGTTATATTTTCAGGGGGCACTGGGATCGGACACCGAAAAAAAAGGGCATTGGGACCGGGCAAAGGGAGACAGCACTGATTACTGTCTGAGTGGGGATCTTTTGTCAATCTGCCCTATTCCTCAGGCAAATAAGAGGCCTCCCGTGTTTTTTCAGTTTAAGTAGCTTCTCCTCTTCTTCAAACCTATTAACGGTGCACTATAATGCGAAAAAGTGGGCACAGCAGGTGAAGGGGACGCTCTTCAGTTGAAAGAGATGTTTGATTAAGCGAAAATAGACCTGATATTCTATAATTCTTACATTATGGAATTAACTATTGTTATTTCAGGATTTCGGAAAGCTGAACTCCAATTGTTTATTTTAATTTCGAGCGTAATTAATTTTAAAAAAGAAATTCCAAAAGAAAAAGCACGTATGCAATTTTGAAACTATAGTTCACAGTTAAAATGCCAATTTTTTAAAAATTATCTGCTTTTATCCTATTTTTTTTATAGCTGAGTATATTTTTGAAGTTGCGAGGTAGTTTTCAAACGCCAGTTGTCAAATATTTTTGGAGATTGAGAAAAAGAACTATTCATTTTACTGTACAATCATTGTATTTTATTGTATAATCATGGTGTTCTCTCAATTCTTGGAAAATGTTTTGATTTTTATTTATTAATAATCAGCTATAAGACACCTTGATATCGACTTTTAGAATTCTAGTGAACATTTATTTCCTTTGGTGCCTTTGTAATTCATTTTTGATTTCTTTTTCATTAACCTATAGGTAGATTTTGTATTTTTAAATCCTTTATATTCACTTATATTTTGTGTGTGTGTGTGTGTGTGTGTGTGTGTGTGTGTGTGTGTGTGTGTGTGTGTGTGTGTGTGTGTGTGTGTGTGTGTGTGTGTGTGTGTGTGTGTGTGTGTGTGTGTGTGTGTGTGTGTGTGTGTGTGTGTGTGTGTGTGTGTGTGTGTGTGTGTGGTGTGTGTGTGTGTGTGTGTGTGTGTGTGTGTGTGTGTGTGTGTGTGTGTGTGTGTGTGTGTGTGTGTGTGTGTGTGTGTGTGTGTGTGTGTGTGTGTGTGTGTGTGTGTGTGTGTGTGTGTGTGTGTGTGTGTGTGTGTGTGTGTGTGTGTGTGTGTGTGTGTGTGTGTGTGTGTGTGTGTGTGTGTGTGTGTGTGTGTGTGTGTGTGTGTGTGTGTGTGTGTGTGTGTGTGTGTGTGTGTGTGTGTGTGTGT